>CM029604.1:67674722-68874722 GCA_017311375.1 Mytilus coruscus | reverse complement strand
TCAGACACAAGTAAAACATACTTATAAAGTCTTCTCCACAATACAATATATATAATAATACAAATTGAGCATGAGCATGCATCATATAATATAAACAACATAAATATTACTAAACTATACTGAAAAAAGGAGAGGGAATGTGGAAAGAACGGACAGAGATTAGGATGATGATGATAATGATGATGATGTGTGTTTTACCTATGCTGATACTATACTACGAGGAATCGTTTTGATCTCTTTATAAAACTGAATACTTGTTTAACAATTTGAACATTTTGATCATAGGAAAGAGTTTCTTTTCCAAAAACCAATAGTTTTAAGTCCAACTCGCAGCCTTCGGGAAGCCAGCTGAGACCATTAAAAAGAATAGCCCTTTCATTTAGATAGAAAGGACAATCAAAGAAAAAATGGTGCATGTCCTCAATATCCAAACCACATTTACATGTTGGATCAGATATAATGTTAGCTCTAAACAAGTCACAATTCAAGAAGGATGCCGAACATCTAAATTGGGTTAATATTATATTCAATTTTCTTGGGCCATATAAATAATGTTTAGATTGATTCTCATTTTGAATCTCGTAGTTTTTAATTCTACTTTGAATTTTGATAATGAGTCTACATTTCGAACTGATATGTTCAAATTATTCCAAAGTTTAATTGTTGATGGGATAAATGATTGGGAAGTCAGTGTCAGCCTGCAAAATGGTAAAATGATATCTTGTCCATTTCGTAAGGGATATTGTGTTGTACTTTGAATTTTAGGGGGCACAAGGCTACATAAATATTCAGGGGCATTATTATTCTGAATTTTATAAAATAACTGTAGTTTTTTCTTTTCTTCGTTCCTCCAAAGTTTCCCAACCAACCTCTTTGAAGACAGTCTCAGAGTGTGTGTAAACAGGCAAACCTGTTACAATTCGTGCAGCTTCAAGTTGTAGCTGTTCTAATTTAATTGAATAACCTTTTCCGCAATTGTCCCATACTTCAGTTGCATATTCAAAAATTGGTCTAATAAATACTAGATATAATTTTTCCAAATTTTGTCGGCTAAGTTGATATTTGAGTTTTCGCAGTATATTCAGATGTTTTTTAACACTATTTAATATATTTTCAACATGGTTGTTCCATTTGCGTCACTTCTAAATGTAACCCTAGATGCTTATGAGATCGCACAATTGGTATTTTTTTTATTGTTCATAGTAAAATTAAGGTCTTATATCTCATTATTTGAAAACATCATAATTTCTGTTTTTCAGGATTGAAAGATATAAGCCACTTTCTTGACCATTCATCCAGCTGTCTCAGGTCACGACTAACAACTGATTGTATAAGTTCCTCGTCATGACCCGAGTAACTGAATGAAGTGTCATCTGCAAATAGTCTGCACAAAGAAGTTAACTGTTCAGCAATATCGTTAATATATATGATAAACAATAAAGGACCAAGAACGGATCCTTGGGGTACACCAGCTGAAACATTGCAAAAAGTAGAGGATGATTCATTAATGATAACCTTTTGTTTTCTTTGATATAGATAGCTAGTGAACCAATTTAAAAGATTTCCTCAATGCCATATGCTTTCATTTTATGTAGTAAACCAACATGCCAAACTTTGTCAAAAGCCTTCGAAAAATCACAAAAAACAAAACAGCAAATTTCTTTTGTTTCTAGTGCATTTAAGATACAATCATAGATTTCTATTAATTGATGCACTGTTGAATGTTTTGGCAAAAAACCTGATTGGTATTCATAAATTAGTTTGTTATTAAATAGATGATTATATACATGTTTAAACACAACTCGTTCCATAACTTTCCCCACGCAGCTAATTAAAGATATTGGTCTGTAATTAGATGGCAAAGATGAGTCCCCCTTTTTGAAAATAGCTATTATATTTGCAATTTTCCAGCTGGTTGGATATACACATTGACTAAGGGACTTGTTGTATATAATTTGAAGAGGTATTGCAACTTTGTCTGGACAGATCTTGAGCATCCTGTGGCTAATCACATCTGGTCCCGAGGCTTTATTTGGATCAAGAATATTAATCATATCTATAATTTCTTGAATAGTGACATGTATGTCACAAATTTTATTGTTAGATTTAGTTTCTAATTGTGGTACGTTGATATTTTCTTCACCTAATTTAGAGATTAAGTTAAAATACTTGTTCAAAAGCTCACATTTTTCTTCATCTTTATATGCAATTTCGTCTATTTTTCGGTATTTATAATATTTTGGAGTGGGGATGTTATTTGATCCATTGTTAGATTTGATTAACATTTTCATCATATTCCAATAAGTTTTTGTATTCGATACATTATTTAGAATAATGTGGTCTAAATTACTTTCAAAATGTTCTTTAGCAATTTTTTCATATTATTGACCCCATTTCTCTGTCGCTTGTACTTCAAAATATCCGATTGTTTTTTAGATTTAAAAGCCTTTTTTCGTAATCGATCTCTAGTGCGTAATTCTCTCCTAAGCTCGCTATTGAACCATGGTTTGTCGTTTTTTCGTATAGTTACTTGTTTGGTAGGTATGCATTCCCTCGCAATGTTCAGAAAAGTTACAGTAAATATTTCACATAATTCATTAACATCCTTGTCATCGGGAAGAATTGCATACCAATCTGTCTCATTCATTATTTTCAAAAACTTATCTTTATCCATCTTATCATATATCCACACTTCTCTTTTAAAAGTACGTGACATTGATGAGGACACTCAACAAATATTACTGCTGCATTGTGATCACTAATATCTGAGGGAATATCTAAAACATCTGATAAATAATATGACATACAGTCACTTATTATTATAGGATCTAAGAGTGTACTACTTTTATCAGTAACTCTTGTTGCTTTATCAATAACATTTCTTAGATTGAACAAGTCCATAGTGTCAATAAGTTTATTATTATTGACATTGAAAAGATCAGAATTTAGATCACCAGTAACCACTATATTTTCGTTTAATTGAAAGGCAGTTTCGATTGCATGATTTAATCGTGCCCAGAAGTCAGTGTCCGCATTCGGTGGACGATATGAGTGACAGAGAAGGAAGTTTTGACCTTTGGCTCGTATTTCAACCCAAAGTGTTTCATCAAAGGGATTTTCTAGTTCGCTTTTACGGACGATACCGATATCATCTTTCACATATATCATTAATCCACCACCAAAGTTGTTTCGATCTTTCCTTATAATGTTATTGAAGGAATCTAGTTTTAATTGATCTTCAGATACACTAGGATCTAAATGTGTTTCTGTTACAGCTAGGACATCAAATTCGTCAGTGAAATTATTTAAGAATTCTAATTTGTTTCTAATACTCCGGATATTTAAATTACATACTGATATGGATTTATCGATTTCACTAATTCTAACACTAGAGGTGTACTCGATATGTTATTTTCATCTGGACTAGGGTTTGGTTCAATATTACCGACAAAAGAATAAAATGAAGTACAAACAACAGAAAGATAATGTCAATCTTGGGATTTATTGATTGTAGACAAGCTAGTGAAAGAACATAGAAGGAGCAATGTAAGTTAATTTTTAGTATTTCTAAATAAGTATAATAGTTTGAATTAATATAAGTACTGCTTTTCCTCTTGCTACATGTACAATGAAATAAGCCGATGACTGCCCTGTAATCCTCAATGCTGACTCCCATATTGTTTAGGGGTACAGAAATTAAGTATAACGACAGCCAACGGCATTTTCGTATGGTAACTTGCACACATCATCATCAGAAAAATAGAGAAAGTAAATATAAAACAAGAAAAATAAAAAATAAAGGTAATGGAAAACAAATGGGTATCAGAAGGATATCTAGAGTCATACTGGATGATAAAATGGGATTTTGCTTAGTTTTACTATTTTATAAATCATTGTGAACCGTGATCTAGCCACTATATTTGAAAGACAAGTTGTATGAACTATAAGGTCCAAACATAGAGTTAGTTTAAAGACGAATACCTACAAATATAGTAATAGTATTAAACACTTCATACTTGCAACTTGAGTATACAGTTTTACATGATATATATATATATATATATATACATATATAAACCAAACATGAATATTGTGTACAATTGTTTGTGCATACAATACTATTTGTAAAGAATTAAATCAGTATCTCCTGGTTTTTTTTCCCAATAGTGTTTAATTAAAACAAAAGATACTTTTTACAAACAACAGTATATACACAAAGAATATATTTGTACATTTACAAATTCTATTTTTTTTACTATAATGTTTTGTTTTTTTTCGTGTTTGGGTTAGGCAAGGGCGGTCTGTTTGACTTTTATTATATTTTGAAAACTTCTTTTGTTGGAAATCGACATTTATCGTTAATAGATTTATTTGATTACAAACTATAAAAATATACAATTAAGCTGATAAGATTATAAGCAAAGTTGTCGAAAGAAGAACAGAACATTTCTACGTTCACTATAAAATGCCACATTTAAACTGCTTTTTGTTTTGTTTTAGTGATTGAGAAACGGTAATTTTGTCAACTGTTGAAAAGATCTTACGATATGTACGAAAATACTACTTGGCCAATTTGGGATGACCCTTTATATAGTTGACTTGATGTGGAAAAAAAAATATTTTGGGGATTTATTTTTTTTTAATTTTTATTATTGATTTATAGACTTTGGTTGTTTTCTGGCTATCAGAACAACTAGAAGAACTAGAAGAAAATCAGCTATACCGTTATAAAGTTTAACTGAATTAACCGTTATTAGAGCATATATAACAGGGGAAAAACCAGAACAAACAGAACGAGTTGAACTAAACATGAAAATAATTAAATCAAACATGAAAAAAAACCCCACATAAACAAACAAACAATGTCTAGGTTATAAAGTATTGGTAAACATTTTTGTTGTTGTTGTTAAGGTAACAACATTTAAAGCTGGAATAAATCAGTTTTTTGTAAATGTCTCCAATTAATCATGATCTGCTGATTGCTGGTTTGCACTGTCTGGCTGATTGTCAGGCTGATTGTCATAAGCAACAGGCCTTGTAAGTGGAGGTCTGAGATTACCAACGTCTTGCCAATTCTGTATAATTAGCTTTCTGCTGTTTTCAGATTTTTTGACGAATATTCGACCGTCGGCAGTCCAGTAAGCACTGATTTGATTTTTAGTTTTCATATCGGCAAGGGTTTTACTAGTTCAGTTCTATATTGTGATAGGTTTTCAGTTATGAAAGTACCATTTGTGTCACCCTTTAGTTCCTTTTTATTGCTGTACACCAAATGTTTCATTCTATATGATATGAACCTGACTATAACTTGGGACCTGCCTTTTCTTGCCTTGCCTATAACATGTGACCTTCCGATTTCATTCAGGTCTATATTTATATTCAGCTTGTTCCTGATGATATCCAAGACTATCTCATCTGTATTCACAGGGTGTAAGATCTTTCCATGGTTGTCAACAGGAACTGGAACATTATGAAAACGAAGACTTGTTCTTCTGGAATATTGTTCCTGACTTTCCACTCTAATTTTGAGGTCAGCAATTTCATCACTCAGACAGTCAAGGTCCTTGCCTTGTTCTTTGATTGTTGATATATGGTTTAAGGTAGCCTGTTCAAGGTTTGATATTTGTATGAACTGTTTAAGGATGTGTTGCTTGTGAGTTTCTATTACAGTTTCTTGTTCCTTTATTTGTTTTAGTAGTGGTTGTATCTGTATATCAACAAATTTTTTTGCCTCTTGCTCAATTATTGGTGTAAGGGTATCACTGATCTTTTGTGACAATAAAGGTATCATAACGTTAAGAACTTCTGGGCTATTAAGGGCATCAAGTACTTTATCGGCAACTGTTTTCCTAAGTGTTGGAGTTTTTCTTTCGCCTACTCCTCGCAGATCTCCAATTGAGTTACTATGACGTCTGCGGATTTGACGAGTTGATTGTTTTGTGTGGCTGGTAGGGAGTCTGGGCTATCAGGATTACCACGTTTATTGCTGCCAGTTATTAAGGAAAAGATTGATGGACTTGGCTGTGAGCTAGTCAATATAATGTCGGACTGAGATTGAGACTCAATGTTTACATCAAAGGAGGCATCCATTTTGTGTTCACTCATCTTGACCTATGGCTATGCTTGTTAATGTTTTGTCTAATTAATTGTCAGTTTTATTAAGTTTACGAAGGATCAAACACGATTCAGTTGTTTAAGTTGACTATTGAACGATGCATGTGTTGATATCATATACGTTATCCATCATAAAATCCCATTTTGTTGGTCAAATATTTTACCCTACCATTCCAGTTAGCGCATGCCCTGTTTAAGTAAACTATGAGTGAAATCTTTATTGAACTTTGAGAAAATGTTGTCATGTTTTAAATAATGTTGGAAATATTACAGGATGTTTCCGGATTGGTTCAAAGTTGCCTTTTTAATAATCAACACACATTAAACGACAACGCCAATCAGTAAAAATAATGGGATAGAACAGCAGGCCATTTAAACCACCGACTCCTCCGAATAAAATAGGTGTATACACAAAGACAAACAAAACATACAATAACGCAGGGGCCACAATCATTATGTCAATTATCATTGTTTAACTCTTATTTTTGCATTATTTATAATAAAATGGACATATCAATTTAACGAAGAAATAGTACGATTGAAACTGTGTTAGAATAACAGTCCTTTATTACACTTACTGGTGCCTCCACAATATTTGAACTGTAATCTTGATCCAACTCGACTAAAAGATCAACAATATAATCTACATACTAGTCTACATTTATCTCGTTATTTTTATTTGCTGTGGCTATCTCTACACCCATTTTTTGTGAAGAGGATGAATCTACAAGCTGCAAAAGAAAACTACAATATGATATATTTATTACAGTAGAAATTATTGTACAAACAGAAGAAAGACATGATAGATGAAATGCACAATATCCGTATATTCAAATTCTGTTTTTTGACAATTATACGAAATGGACAAGAACAATTATTTCAAATTTATTTTCTACTTTTTTGTGTGGAAATAAAAAAAAACCATTCATTTCAGTCACAAAAGTGAATAATAAATATTTCAACAGATTAATAAAAAAGAGTCTACAAAACACTATACAGAAGAAAAAAAAGACAGCAACACAAACCCCAAAAACCGGGCGATCTGTAACGGTAACTAGATTCATTCATGTTGCTCGTGGTAAATAAAAAAAAGAAAGTCTCATTCGTTGATATCACAATCGAGTCTAAGAGGACGGGATTGTGGGTACAACAACAGGAACATATTCCTTGTCATCTGTCATACAGATTTTCTAAAACGGTCAACTGACTCCTGAAGGCGTCCGTAAAACTTCTGAAGGCATGACTTCAACTTAAAAACTAGGAACCCTTGATTCAATAGTTTCCTCGTTGGCAGCAACCTTCTTGATAGGAAACGCAAGCACTGGCATATCGTATCAACTGGGAGATATATAATTCAAATAAAGGTGCTGCTACTAAGTCGCTGAATAGAAATGGAAAGTTCACAATTCAAAAACTGAAATCATTCCTTTTATCGTCAAGGTTTGTTTTAATCGACCCTGATCGTCCATTTCTGAGTCAGAAATCTGTTATTCAGTTGTTGACGTTGGTCAGTGTCTATCATATTTGTTTTTCATCAAATCAGGCCGTTGGTATTTTTAAAGCTTACTGTAGGGTATTAGTTTTCCTCATTGTTGAAGACCGTACGGTGACCTATAGTTGCTTACACCTACATCATTTGGTCTCTGGTGGATTGTTGTCTCATTGGCTATCATACCACATCTTCTTATCTTTATATTAACTATATCTGTGATATCCTTTATTTCAACTTGGCGGATAGCGGCGTTCAACACCAAACGTAATTTGTGAAAGGACAGCATCTTTGTTAAATATTTGTTTAATATTTGTTCGTTAAATATTTGTTTGTTTTTGTTGTGATTAAGATTGTGACACGGTGTTGACTGCTGTACCCCTATTTTGACATTTTTACCTATTATGTCTGTTTGTTTTATTCACGCATCGTTGTCATACAAGTGATAGGTTTAGCGCTATAAAACCAGGTGCAATCCACCATTTTCTACATAAGAAAATGCCTGTACCAAGTCAGGAATATGACAGTTGTTGTCCATTCGTTTGATGTGTTTGTGCTTTTGATTTTGCCATTTGATAAGGGACTTTCCGTTTTGAATTTTCCTCGGAGTTCAGTATTTTTGTGATTTAACTTTTTAAAACTGAAACGTGAAGGTAAAGGATACTGCTAGTTTTGTCCTTCTTCATGAGAAGCTCCTGTATGAATTCTGCCTCATATGAATGAAAGAACAAGTCGACAAAAAGAGGAGCACAGTTGGTTCCAAAAGGAATACCGATTGTATTTTGAAACATAATTATACCATTTGAAAGTCTATCTGTGATATCTACAGTCGCTTTAGTTCTGAATAATCTGAATAAAATTGAGAATGGAAATGGGGAATGTGTCAAAGAGACAACAACCCGACCACAGAACAGACAACAACAGAAGGTCACCAATAGGTCTTCAATGCAGCGAGAAATTCCCGCACCCGGAGGCGTCCTTAAGCTGGCCCCTAAACAACTCTTTTCATCATTTTGTCTCTTTACTTTTCTGAAGAAGAATGATGGATAAATAGATATTTTATACATTAATACATGTACTATCAAAAGGTACAGTTTTGCTATATTTTTGTTCTGTGTACAATGCTGCTTAATAAAAAGCTGAAATAGTTAGAGCCGACATGTATCTGTAGTTTTCATTCACTTTTGGTATGGTGTATTTTTACCATATCATTATAAACCATAAATGAATAGAAAATCAAAATATCACAATCAAAAGAGGGACGAAAGATACCAGAGGGACAGTCAAACTCATAGATCGAAAACAAACTGACAACGCCATGGCCAAAAATAAAAAGACAAACAGACAAATAATAGTACAGATGACACAACATAGAAAACTAAAGACTACAACACGAACCCCACCAAAAACTGGGGTGATCTCAGGTGCTCCGGAAGGGTAAGCAGATCCTGCTCCACATGTGGCACCCGTCGTGTTGCTTGTGTTATTACAAATCCGGTAAATAGTCTAATTCGGTAAGTCACATTCGTGAAAAGGGAAGGGTATTGTAGTTACGACATAAGGAACATATCCGATATCATCTGTGAAACGGTTATTCCATAACGATCAACCAACTCGTGATGGCGTCCGTAAAATTTACGAATCAAGAGGACACTGCATTTATTTTGACCCGTTCTGTTTATGCTTCTTTATTTGCTGAAGTGTCCCTCTATGAACACAACCATTGATAAGTATAATGAAATAATTATCAATGGTACTTATATCACTTCTGTGAAATACATGTTTCAGTTTGCATGGTTTTTTTTAATGTTCATCATAGAAAAGTAAAAATATTGATTAAAATGTTAGATAAAATGTCAATTAAAGAATTGAAAAATAATATTTACTTACTTTTGCAGTCGTTGATCTTTGTTTGTTGCTCTCAAGTGTTGACGCAGCATCATGGGTGTGATCTATGCGAAGAGTTAATTTCGCCTTCAAATTATATGAGTTTGCAGATGATATTCGATGATATCTTATGTCAGAGTCTGATTGTTCTTTGATGGTTAAAATCGGAAAACCATCTGTGTATGTGCTCACACACGTGAGTTTTGAAGATTGATTCAATTGAATTTTTAAATCAAATTTAATACTGCAAAGTTGACCGTGTGTGTGACTTTCTAAACAATATGAGCTGATATGAGTGTTACTCAAAGTTGCTTGTGTTAAAGTCCACAGCTGCATGGATTGGTCATAAATGTTGATTTGAACACTTGATACTCCTTTTGAGTTAGTTGGGGTAGCCACTTGAGCATCAGAGAAAGGTGAGTTGTGGGAATGGTAACTGAAGCCAAAATTTTGAATCTTATCATCGTCGTTGTCACTGGCATAGTCTTTGTAGAGACTTGGACATCCCCAGAATACAGTATTAAGAATCACTCCAATTTGTTTCAGACTTTGTAGAAGATGTATCTTTTCTAACAAATCTTCTAGCTCGAGATATTTCAAGGAATGCTTGACTATTGCAATTTTGACCAGATTGTGTATGATTTGGATATTGCTGATGTGTTTCTCTGTTTCCATGCTTTAACCAGTGGATGAAGTTCTGATGGTATGGTTATGTTATTTGTTTTACGGTTTGTCAGAATATTATCTACTAGTTTTTGAGACTGGCCTTCTTCTTTTCTTTTTCCTGCATTACATGGACTATAATATGGATGATTAGGATTCCATCCGCTAGGTGTTTTTTCTAGATACCATCACTCTTTTCTAGTGGGCTTAACCTTTTACATGTCCTACATAATGTTATTGCAATGTCCTTAACAATATCTGTATAGCCTTCATTACTTGAATAACAGTCTTCTCCAGAAACAAAGATTAAGTCTACATTTAGTTCACTGAGACCTTGTTGAAGTTCAGGGTCATTCCGGTGTTTATGCAAATTTCTTTTGCTGACCTCAATATATCTATTTCTTGTCTGGAGATGTACAGTTCAAAGAGCTCAGATTTATTATTTTTCCAAGCAATTATTTCCTTTTGATATTGCTTAACTTTAAATTTTGCCTGTTCATCATCAAATTTTCTAGTTTCTTTAAAATGTGTTCCACATTACATTGTTCTTCTAAGCATTCTAACAATTTCTTATCAGACTGAGCATTGTATCCTTGGCCCTTTGGTTTATTTCTTGGATTATAAAAGGACCAGTCAGTAGGCCAGTGAAGTGGTTTCTCTTTCAAGAGACCATCATTTTTCAATTCAATAGATTGATATTTTAAAAGTCTAAGTAAAATTGCGCACATTTCATAGATTTAGGTACATCATCCTCGAATTCTGCTATTCTAAATACACCATACAATTATATAGTAACGCTAACACTAGCAAAATTCGTCCGGTACTCTTGTTTATCTATAAAACAGTAACACGACTATTAATAGTATTTTGAAAATAAAGATTCCTGAAACTCCAGTAGTCTTATTAACACTAGATTCATGGGGTGACTATCATTGCAAGAAACATAACTATCCAGTAAAATGAACAGATTCGTACAATATTGTTGTCTAAAATAATAGTACATTTATAGGTTTATTAATAAACTCATCATAGATACCAGGACTAAATTTTGTATATACGCCAGACGCGCGTTTCGTCTACAAAAGACTCATCAGTGACGCTCAAATCCAAAAAGTTCAAAGGCCAAATTTATCTGTAGAAAAACTTAAAAGAATCTGCAAATGACATTTCATAAACTTAATGTACTCTGACTGATGAGTGAATATAATACACATATACACTAACTTATTTGGTAGATACATTAAGTGAGAATCGGAAAGAAATCGGTTCAGACTTAACTATGAACTGTTGTGCATATATGGCTTAACATTTTGCTTTAGTCTAGCTAAAAGAGAAATATAGATAACATTCATTCTGGTCAAACTTTATACGTCATTAATTTATATTTAAATGGTTTTTAATAATATATTGATACTTCAAAAAAGAACTACAAAGCTTAGTGTACCTCACAATTGCATTAACCATAGGTAGTAAATTGAAAATAAAAACAAAATCATTGTGATATATTTAGCTTTAGCTTGCCTTAACCATAGTTAATTTTAGCTTTGCATTAATATACTTGCATTTACTGAAACCTAGTTTTTTGTGGGCTTTTTTTGTGTTTCCATTTTGTTCATGTTTTTCCGAGCGAGTACTCGAGTATCGCTCGGTAAATCCAACGAGTACTCGATAAGTAAATCTTCACCGAGTTGACATCCCTACTAAAAATATAGAATTTTGATGTAAAATAATTTTTTTTTCATGGCATACCGACTTAAAAACTTCTATTAGAAACTGGGTCACCCACCTTCCAACCCATTGCCTCGGCAGTTCTGTATGGCTAGGAATTATAGACTCTGCTCTAATAAATAGCTATTGGATAGAACTACAGTATGAGGGTAAAAAATTTTGGGGTAAGCATTCTGAAAGGTCGAAAATTTCGTCCGAAACAAGGAAATAAGTCCAAATAAGATAAAATACGCATTTGGGACACCCACTTTCTGACCCATTGTCGCTGGAGTTCTTTATGACTAGGGATTATAGACGCTGCCCTAAGGAAAAGCTATTAAATAGTACTACACCTTGAGGGTAAAGAATTTCTAGGGTAAGCATTTTAAAAGGCCGAAATTTTCGTCCGTAACACGTGGAAAAAAGTAAAATTTGATAAAATTCGCAGTGGGGTCACCCACCTTCCAATCCATTGCATAGGCAGTTCTGTATGGCTAGGGATTAAAGACTCTGCTCTAAAAAATAGCTATTAGATAGTACTACAGCTTGAGGGTAGAAAATTTCTGGAGTAAGCATTCTGAAAGGTCGAAAATGTCGACCGAAACATGGAAATAGGCCAAATTCGATAAAATACACATTTGGGACACCCACTTTCCGACCCATTGTCACGGGAGTTTTTTATGGCTACGGATTAAAGACGCTGCCCTAAGGAATAACTATTGGATAGTACTTCACCATGAGGGTAAAGAATTTCAGGGGTAAGGATTTTAAAAGGTCGAAAACTTCGTCCGTAACACGGGAGAAAAAAGTCAAATTTGATAAATATGCAGTTGGGTCACCCACCTTCAAACCTATTGCCTCGGCAGTTCTGTATGTATAGGGATTATAGACTCTGCTCTAATAAATAGCTATTGAATAGTACTACAGCGCGAGGGTGAAGAATTTCTGGGGTAAGCATTCTGAAAGGTCGAAAATTTCGTCCGAAACATGGAAATAAGGCCAAATTCGATAAAATACGCATTTGGGACACCCACTTTCCGACCC
Organism: Mytilus coruscus; assembly: GCA_017311375.1. NCBI lineage: Eukaryota > Metazoa > Mollusca > Bivalvia > Mytilida > Mytilidae > Mytilus > Mytilus coruscus. The sequence goes on along the minus strand of CM029604.1, from coordinate 68,861,818 downwards.
ATTGTCGCTGGAGTTCTTTATGGCTAGGGATTATAGACACTGCCCTAAGGAATAGCTATTGGATAGTACTTCACCATGAGGGTAAAGAATTTCTGGGGTAAGCATTTTAAAAGGCCGAAAACTTCGTCCGTAACACGGGGAAAAAAGTCAAATTCTATAAAATATGCAGTAGGGTCACCCACCTTCCAACCCATTGCCTCGGCAGTTCTGTATGGCTAGGGATTATAGACTCTGCTCTAATAAATAGATATTGGATAGTACTACACCATGAGGGTAAATAATTTCTGGGGTAAGCATTTTAAAAGGCCGAAAACTTCGTCCGTAACACGGGAAAAAAAAGTCAAATTTGATAAAATATCCAGTGGGGTCACCCACCTTCCAACCCATTGCCTCGGCAGTTTTGTATGACTAGTAATTATAGACTCTGCTCTAATAAATAGCTATTGGAAAGTCCTACAGCGTTAGGGTAAAGAATTTCTGGGGTAAGCATTCTGAAAGGTCGAAAATTTCGTCCGAAACATAGAAATAAGTCAAAATTCGATAAAATACGCATTTGGGACACCCACTTTTCGACCCATTGTCGCTGGAGTTCTTCATGCCTAGGTATTACAGACACTGCCCTAAGGAATAGCTATTGGAATGTACTACACCATGAGGGTAAAGAATTTCTGGGGTAAGCATTTTAAAAGGCCGAAAACTTCGTCCGTAACATAGGGAGAAAAAAGTCAAATTTGATAAAATATGCAGTTGGGTCACCCACCTTCCAACCCATTGCCTCGGCAGTTCTGTATGGCTAGGGATTATAGACTCTGCTCTAATAAATAACTATTGGATGGTACTATAGAATGAGGGTAAAGAATGTCTGGGGTAAGCACCCTGAAAGGTCGAAAATTTCGTCCGAAACATGGAAATAAGGCCAAATTCGATAAAATACGCATTTGGGACACCCACTTTCCGACCCATTGTCGCTGGAGTTCTTTTAGGCTAGGGATTATAGACGCTGCCCTAAAGAATAGCTATTAGATAGTACTTTACCATGAGGGTAAAAATTTCTGAAGTAAGCATTTTAAAAGGCCGAAAACTTCGTCCGTAACACGGGGGAAAAAAGTCAAATTTGATAAAATATGCAGTTGGGTCACCCACCTTCCAACCCATTGCCTCGGCAGTTCTGTATGGCTAGGGATTATAGACTATGTTCTAATAAATAAAATAACTATTGGATAGTACTACACCATGAGGGTAAAGAATTTCTGGGATAAGCATCCTGAAAGGTCTAAAATTTCGTCCGAAACATGGAAATAAGGCCAAATTCGATAAAATACGCATTTGAAATTTTTGGCCTTAAAGATTGCTTACCCCAGAAATTGTTTACCCTCCCGTTGAAGTTCTATCCAATAGCTATTTATAAGAGCAGAGTCTATAACCCCTAGCCATACAAAACTGCCGAGGCAATAGGTTGGAATGTGCCCAATGCGTATTTTATCAAATTTGACTTTTTTTCCGTGTTACGGACGAAATTTTCGGCCTTTCAGAATGCTTACCCCAGAAATTATTTATCCTCACGTTGTAGTACTATCCAAAAGCTATTCATTAGGGCAGCGTCTATAATCCCTAGCCATAAAGAACAACCGAGACAATGGGTCGGAAAGTGGGTGTCCCCAACGCGTATTTAATCGAATTTGGCTATATTTCTATGTTTCGAGCGAAATTTTCGGCCTTAAAGAATGCTTACCCCAGAAATTCTTTACTCTCCCGCTGTAGTTCTATCCAATAGCTATTTATAAGAGCAGAGTCTATAACCCTTAGCCATACAGAACTGCCGAGGCAATAGGTTGGAATGTGCCCAATGCGTATTTTATCAAATTTGACTTTTTTCCGTGTTACGGACGAATGCTTACCCCAGAAATTCTTTATCCTCACTTTGTAGTACTATCCAATAGCTATTCATTAGGGCAGCGTCTATAATCCCAAGCCACAAAGAACAACCGAGACAATGGGTCGGAAAGTGTGTTTTATCGAATTTGGCATTATTTCTATGTTTAGAGCGATATTTTCGACCTTAAAGAATGCTTACCCCAGAAATTCTTTACCCTCCCGCTGTAGTACTATCCAATAGCTATTAATTAGAGCAGAGCCTATAATCCCTAGCCATACAGAACTGCGGAGGCAATAGGTTGGAAGCTGGGTGGCCCAGTTTCAAATAGAAGTTTTTAAGTTGGTATGCCATGAAAAAATTACTTTACTTCAAAATTCTTTATTTTTAGTCGTTAATATGAGTTTTTAAAAAAATGCAAATGTTGATGAAACATGCGTGCTGAAATACGAATCACAACCTGGACTTAACAGATAATACTTTATTTGAATCGTCATTATGATTTTTTTTTTATTGTAAATGCTTATTTACAAAACCGTAAATATGAGTTAGAAATCTGCAAAACTTAAGTTAAAATATTGTTAATCGGATATACAAATCTTTTTTTTTTCTATATTAATCTTGTTTTCGAACAAAAAAGTCAAAAACTATGATTGTCGCTCAAGTAGTTTTCCAAACGCAATTGCAGGATGACGAATTGCAGGATAGCTTTTTATAAAGAGAATTGCAGGATGAGAATTGCTGGATAGCTTGACACTAGTAACTGTCAGAACATGATTATAATTATTAAGGGTATATTAATTTTGTCCAACTGTCGCCTGGTGAGATACATAGTTTAAGGTAAAACTTTATGATACCATATGGCCTAGGTGTTGATTGACTTTTATTTTTATGACCTAAGATATGGTTATGAAATAGCACTCGTAACTTATTGAATATATCTGCTAAGTGAACATCACACCATGAATCTGTCCATTTTTGCGTGAAGGTGACTCGCAAATTCAGATGACATATCAAACCGTTTCTATTGTAATTAAGATTGATTAACATAACAGTCAAAATAATCTGTTCTAATCTGTCAGTGTAATCAATCACTTTTTCTTAATAATCTGATTACAGTAATAACAATGCCGATCTGATAAATCAATAAACTGATACTGCCCCCAGTTCATCAAGTCTCGCAAAATCACGATCGATCTTGCACATGCGCATTGTTTCCCTGAACTAGAGTATTCCCTTTTACTAAATACTTTAAATTTACTGAAATTTCAAAAATGTGCACGTATAAAGCTTGAACTAATCAAACTTCCTAAATGAATCTGGGTGTTTATAGTATGATTTTTTGGCAGACTTTATAAAACAAAGTTTATATTTTGGTATGCTCAATCTTGGATTACTGTTTTATTATTTTATTTTTAGCAACCGCCATGACATAACCTACCAGTATAAAGCTTTATATTCCAGAAGGTAAAAGAAATGGATACTTAAAATCTTGTGTACAAATGGTGTATGATCTGACATTTCCGTATGGCATATATCCATTGACCTTGACCTTAATTTCATGGTTGATAGACTGCTAAAAGTTCTGTTTATACTTTTTAAGATAGGATTTTTTTCAGTAATTATATGTCTTGTATCAATGATCAGTATTTAAGTTATGATTGCGCTGTCTATTTCTCATACACTATGAAAACAGGTTAACTATAATTTGTGTATAGTATGATTGCAAGATGTACATGTCTGTTTAGCAGGGTTCATCGGACTTGACCTTATTTTCGTGGTTCAGTGGACAGCGTTAAGTTTTAGTTTTTAGTTCTTTTCTATTACACAATAAGCCATATTTCAACTATATTTGGTCCTGATCTTGAAGGAATATACAAAACAAATGTATATTCTTTTGTCTATTTTAGGCTAAAGCAAAAGCTGAGAGACCATGGATTTTATTTTACCGAGATAATCTGATTTAAAAGGAAACTATGGCGCCGGATTTATTAATGTTGAATATGTATTTATGTCTGAAGAAATCAGGAAATGAATGAGTGTTCCTCTGGTAAGAACAACAATTAAAGATGTTGAAAAAAGTTTCTTTCAACTAATTTTGAATATGCATTTATGTCTGAAAAAAGTTTCTTTCGATTATATTGTAAAGCAAAATTGTCATTGATTTTGCTTCAAAAAAAATCTAATAGCAATAAATTTCCTGTATTTATAATTGTTAATCACAAAAAACCAACACAAGGGTGAGTATGAAGGACACTTAAGATATAAATTTATGAATAAACACATTGTTTGTTTTTCTTAATTTCAGTTTTTATTTATCTCTTTAAATCTTTTGTTTTCATGTCATTTGGATAGCTGTCTCATTGATATTTACTTTCATCTTCTTTTAGAAGCTCACCTGGACCGTATCTGTATGTGAGCTATTGTCATCATTGATGTCCGTCTTTTACTCAAAGCTAAACTCGAACGGATTGAGACCAAACTTGACCGCAATTAAAATTTCATTAATCTATTAGACCAAGATTTTACTGATAAATGGACTTCGTTGTTTATGCAGTTTACATTAAGAGACAGTCTGGGATTCTATCAATTACTTGTCGAACTTCAATTAATGGGGAACCAATAACAAAAGATAGTGATATTTGGTAACTGTTGTATTCGAATTAAATCATTTCATTTCCATGGAAAATTTGGCTCAGCCCCCTCATCCATTGTCGACTGTTGCTTCATTTAAATGTTAAAGTTTGTGATTAGGCCAGTTTAAGTGTAACTGTTAATGGTTAGTCAATGCTATTTGGTATGCGGAACTTTCTTTTTTCATTTAAGAAGCGACGGTAAAAACCTTCGGAATATTCATTGTCTTACACACCATTGGGACCTTTATAACGTTGTACTTTCGGGGACATGTTTCTATACAACGTTGTACCCTCAAATCATTATACTGCCTCTCAACTTCATCCCTATAACCTATTGTTTGCTCGATCTATGCGCCCTCCAGCAAATTAACTCACCACGGCGGATTTTAATTGTGAAGCACATGATTTCATTCCCTCGTTTTGATACAGTTCATGTTGCTTAGTCTTAAGTTTTCTACATGTTTTGTTATTATTGTTTGTCTTTTCGACGTTAGTCGGTCATGGTGTTGTCTGTTTTTATAGGACTTATGATTTATATAGTCCCCTTGGTGTCTTCTTTTATTTTTTACAATTGACACGGATTTTATTTTTTTACCATTTGCCTATAACTTATTTGTTGTATAATAATAATAATAATAAATTTTTATTGAAAGAGGGTTACTCAATTAGAAGTAGTCTAATTTTCATTGAGGCCCTCAAACAAAATACATGTTTACAGTTAACATTCATACATTCATACATTAAAATACAATATATATTACTAGTATATACACAATACTATTGTGTCTTTTAGTTTGTATTTAAGTTTTGCTGCAATTTAACATCAAATAACCTATAAGAAACATAAAAAATTACAAACTAAGAAATAAAACAAGCATAACAAGATTTATGAGACTCCTTTCGTTAGTTCTAATGACCGTTATGGTTACATAATACAGCGAGGTTATTGTAAAATGTACTCACAGAAAGTTGTCATTACATTTAAAAGAGTTAAAATTTATGAACATTATAGATGTATGTTTTGAGGATTAAACTGAATATGTGTTATTGTCCTTCACTTAATTACAGTAATTGTAATGAAATTTAAAAAAAAAAAAAATCAGTTTTAGAGGTCCCGAATTTTATGATCGTTTTTTCTTGAAAAAATCCGGATTCTTTTTGAAAAAATCTGGACAATATGTCAGTAATACTCGAAAAAAACTCGGACGATGTAAAAAGCTTGTTTTGAAATGAAACAGATGACAATTATGCGTACTTTGTGTTCAAAACGTGAACATCATTTAAAAGAAGTTGGGCACTATTGAATAAAACTGATACATTTGCAAAATAAGAGTGAATCAATTTGGTCGTATTTAACTCAAAACCTGGGCTACACTCGAAAAAATTGCACCGATTCACTTGTAAAAAATCTCCAACCAAATCAATATAGATATTGAATGTTGATTTAATCTGATTTACCTGTATAATATTACGTCAAATGTATGTTTGTTTGAATTCCATTTAATAGTTGCATTGAACCACATATGTTATTGTTTTGGAAATAGTTAATGGCTACTTTAAGATATAAATATATTAACAAACTCACTTAACAATACGGTAAGACATCTTAAGATATGGGATGATGTACATTTATCCGTAATTTGTTTTGTATGGAAGCGTATTAGGACCACAGTACTATTTTAAATTATTTTCAATTTCGATTTTAAACTTGGAATTAACTCATATAAACTTTTAACTAGCTGTCAGTAACTGCGAGTACTCTCAAATCGTACTTTCTTGTTTATTTGACCTGTTGATACTAATTGTAATGCATTTTTGTTATTTAATGTTTACTGTTTCAGGGTTATATCTGGTCTATATACCAGCTTTGATAAGTGTTTGGTATTTACTATAAATTTTAACTTCTTCGTACTATAAACATCAAGATTATTTATTTTGTAAAAATATTTCCTTTCTCCATTTTAACTGTACACGTATACCTAACAACAAAATTATTTTCATTTACCTGTGTTTAAAGTAATTGCAAATGGCTTATATTTTTGTTCAAGCATATTGTTTTTCTTAAATTGTTTAACATTTCACAGCGGTATAACATGTTACTTTAATTATTCTTCCCTTAGTTTATTTATTTTGTATTTACATTGTAACATAGATCAAATTTATTTGTTCAGTGTATGTTCACTGGTGTTAATATGTCTTTTGATTGAGTTAAGCCATTTCAATTGATATTTTATAGTGTGTCTTTCTATGTTGTGATGTTACACTATTGTTTCAGATAAGGGTGAAGGTTTGGTACCATTAAAACGTTTAAACCCGCTGCAATTGTTTGCACCTGTCCTAAGTCAGGAATCTGATGTTCAGTAGTTGTCGTTTGTTGAAGTGGTTCATAAGTGTTTCTCGTTTCTCGTTTTTTATATAGATTAGACCGTTGGTTTTCCCGTTTGAATGGTTTTACACTAGTAATTTTTGGAGCCCTTTATAGTTTGCTGTTCGGTGTGAGCCAAGGATCCGTGTTGAAGACCGTACTTTGACCTATAATGGTTTACTTTTATAAATTTTGACTTGGATGGAGAGTTGTCTCATTGGCACTCATACCACATCTTCCTATATCTATTGATTCTCAATTGAAATATGGAGACTATTATCTTAATCGTGTCATTAACTGTCACCAATTAGACCCAAATTATCATATTTGATTTATAACATACTACATGTAAAATGAATATTCAAATTACAAAAAGTTCAAAATAATAAATTAACAAATCATGGACTCGTTATAATGAATCAACATTTCTTTTTTCAGGTGGTGAATGATTCAGACTCATGCATTGTAAAGTCAATATGACCACTCATTTAGGGGAATGTCTTCCTTTTGGTTTTCTTTGAAATAATCAATAGTCGCAAAAGAATAACATGCCAGCAGAGCTCAAATATGAAACACTGTGATAATGTCAAGATAATAAAAGTAATATAAAAACTAGGCACCTCAAGTAATGTATAAGAAGAATAAAACCATATACTCGATTAAAATGGAATTTTGCGAATGTTTGTCAAAAAGCTTAGATCTGCTCGGATACAGTCAAGAAATGATAGAGTACCGTAGAGAACAGAATAAAAAGTTGGATGATATACATAATAAAATATTTTCTACCCTGTCATTACATCTGGTGGTAAAGCCGAAGGAACAGCTCTTTATTTTGAAAGTGATATAGACCGCCTTTACGTTGCAAGAAGAATAACCTGTTTCGAACCTAGCATACGCTGTTCAAGCCCAACTATATTTCATCTCGATAGATATAATTGTTTCCCAGGTTATGCTAGACTTAAGGTCATTCAAGAGAATTCGAGCTTCGTACGAAACCAACTTGAATTAGAGAATGGATATGTTATGAATGATTTTTCTATTGGCAATCCAAATACAATGGTTGATATTAATGGAACAATAATAACCAAACAAGATAGAATTGGTCCAGCAGAAAGGTACGGAAATGATTTTAGTAATTATGATTTTGTTGTAGGGCTGGTTTGCATTTGTCCCGATTTAATTGAAAAGTGGGTAAAACGGAGAGAAAGCATGGGTGGCCTGGCCCTAATCTTGTTAAACAAATTTCTTCATTAGAAGGACATGTAGTTCCAGTTTCTAATAAAGATAGCATGTATCCGCTATCTGAATGGAGGATTTGCTACACAAAAGCCGAAATCATGCTCGTACATTCTTTCACGGAATCTCAAACAAAGCTGTATATGCTTCTTAAGCTCATGGCGAAGTCAGTTCTAAAACCCTGTGTCCGGCAATGACGTCTTACATAATGAAAAACATAATTTTTGGGAAATAGAAACAAACTCTAGTCAAAATTTTTCACAAACCTCTTTATTTGATAGATTGATAGATACAATATTATTTCTAAAACAAGCCTTAGAATCTGATTATTTAGAGAGTTATATGATAGCGGAAAGGAACTTATTTCAAGGACGTATAACAGACAATGAACGAAAACACTGTTAAAAAAGCTGGATGAACTTATAAATGAAAGAGAAAATATGTTCAAGCATTGTACAAAAATACACCGTGCAATTTTGAAATTAAAGGAGTCACCAGAAGAATATTCACAAGAAGCAGACAAACGTGATCATATTGAAAAGTTGGTTCTGAAAAAATGTGATTTTCAAACTGACAGAAAAAATACATAACCCGGAAGAACCAAGTATCCTAGATCGTCTCAAACAAAACGAAGAATACGTGAAATATGAGACGGAATTATACAGACTAGTTATTCCAGACGAATCAGAACTTTTAAAAGCAGGTCACGACTTAGAGGAGGTTTACAGACATAGATTATTTGGTATTCTATCATAGGAAGCTTAAACATATGTTGCCTATTTTTTAGTAGACCTGAACAGTTCACTGTTGGCATGGTGATATCGGCTAATAACACCAATGATTAAAAACAACACCACCAACAAAAAACATTAGTTCTGAAAATTATCTTTTGGTACGATGTTCCAAGATGAACGTGCATCCACCTATATGGATTTCTGTATCGGCATAGTATTAAGGATGCAACGATTAACGCTAGCAGTTTCATAATCTTTATTCTTGTATTACTATTTCTTAAATGATCTGCTTACCCTTCCGGAGCACCTGAGATCACCCCCAGTTTTGTGGGGTTTATTATTGCTTAGTCTTTAGTCTTCTATGTAGTGTTATGTGGGCTGTTGTTTGTACTAAACACAATTCACAATTCAAATGATCATCTACAGTTTAACTGCAGGACGCTATTTTGAGAGTCACTATGTATTCCTATTCATATATATCTAATAGAAAAACCAAGGATATGGGGTATCCATCCATGACACAAAATCAGAACATGACAGCAAAAAACATACAAAAGCAAAGGAACAGCGCTTTTGTTGCTGTTCTTTATCTCAAACACGTAGTGAGGCCTTCAACATGGAGTTAAACTGTAACATATCGGGAAAAGATGCATTCTAATGCAATTATTTTGTACCAATGGCTCTGATTGGATGACAGTAAGCGTAAAATTCTCTATCTCCTTGCCTGTAACTAAGGAAGCCGACATTTTGATTACACCTTATCGCTATTCCCGGCTGACCCGAGAATCTGTCCCGCTTGAACAATTGACGTCATACAACAATCACTTTTCCATTGTGGACGCTACGCGTCGCCAGGTAAACTAAATTTGCGACAGTAAAACTACCGATGGACGTTCGCAAAGCTTCAAATACAATACAGTTATCTTTTAATTTTCCGACTGATTTTTATCCTTCCGACTGAATTAACAAAAAGTAGTTCATGGACCTCTCTCTTTAAAAATGACATTTGATTTGATTATATGTGAGGATTATTTGGTCCAATTTTTATGAACATTATTTCACCGATGGCATTTTTTAAAATTAGATATATATATATAAAATGCCGTTTTTTGACTAAATTCATAAAAATGTGATAAAAAGTTATTATTTCCAAAGAATTGTTGCACAATTCCAAAGCCCACTTATGTAGAGAAGATATTCCAAATGACTTGCTTTCCAACTGACTAAGCATCTGAAGTATTATATATGTGCCTAGAGGATCAACCTAACAATGTAAGGGTATATCTGATTCTTCATTTCCTTACAAATAGGGACTGGACCTGTATGTTTCCTTCTCACTAATACAGCAACACCTCCTAATTGCTGTGTATTTCTCGTACAAAAATTGTGTTATCGATTGACCATGCAAATATCTATCATTTTTATCAACCTCAAAACAGACAGAAGACACAAAAAGGAACATTTAATAATCATAAGTCGAAGTAAAACCGACAAAACCATGGGGAAAAATATAAAACGATGAGCAGTCAATAGGAGAATTTGCAGTTGCAATTTGGCATTGTCAGATTATTTTCTACTTATCAGTTTGAATGTCCCTTTGGTATCTTTCGTCTCTTTTGTAACTATTTTGATATCTAAAGGTCAAATAACGCAAACAAAATGTTTCTCGTTATTTCAGACTAAGATATATGATACCGGCCAACCAATGCGTGATTGTGACCGCAAACCTTGTGTATATGTAAGAGTCAATTATATGTTCAGCCTCAAATATGTGTCCTTTTCTGAGATCTGTGTACTATACTATATTACGTCTTAGACCTCACATATAAATGTCCTTTTTCTCAAATCTGTGTTCTTTTAAACCAATCATGTCTTATCCATTGTGTTGAATTCAGAATTATTGAGAATATGACGTCATTGCGTTGATGTAAATGGCTATACGTTCAAAAAGATTTTAGTACACTTAGATCAATACTTTGTTTTTTTTTTTTGTGTTTTATGTTTTTGTTAGTTGATGTTTGTGCATTGATTTGATCTGACGAACGGTTTGTTCTTTTATTCTGTTTTATTCGGTCCTAGGTTAGGGGTGTGTTGACATATTTAACCCTACCGCATGTGCTTATCCAAAGTCACGTCACATTACTGAAAATCTAACTAGTCAAAAGGACACACGTTTGAATAAACAAAGGGTAACAGATTTGAATTTCAAGACGTCACGTGTTACATATCGGAGGAAAGGACACATTAGAATAGGACACACATTTGAGTGTCATGTCTTCACCGTACACAGATCTGAGACTGGTTTAACTCTTACATATATATTGTCGATTTCAGTCGTTCTCGGTAGGAATTTATTTTTTCAGATTTTTTCAGATTGAAACTTCATTTCACATGTTTTTAAAACCTGCGTTCCCATGTCTTAATTTGATTGCTATTAGGATATTTGTTGTTTTATTGGTCGCCTCTGTTAAATTAATTCTTAGTTTTTTTCGCAAAGAGGTAATTTAGAGCTTTCCCTATTGTATCAATGAGATGATCAATTCTTGTAATCCTATTTTAATATACAAGCTACAATAACTAAGGGACTCGCATGAACTTGAAATCGGGAGTGTCGACAGGCTAACTGTCTCATTCTTGCTTTACATAAATCATCAGTCATTCGATGCCACGCTCGGCCAAATAGTCACGATAGGAAATATATTTTGTTCAAATAGAGTTATTCCTCTTTAAATAGTAAAAAAATACTTACACGTCTAATTAATATTAATACATAGCTACATTAATATATTAAGTTATAATAATAAGATATAAAAACTGTGAATCCAACCGGACATATTAAGTGTCTTCGAAATTATATAAGCTTGAAAGTACTGTTACATGTTAATTTCTATACAGCATAAACAGCCATTGAAACTAGTCATGTGAAAGAGGAACTTGCGGATTTAATACACAGGTGTAAGATAACGACGCCTTTTTTTTTTTTGTAATTGTCAAAGAACGTAACATGTATGTTTCCTACAACAGATGAAACACCTAAATTATAAAGCGGATATTTTACGCATGATAACCATCCATAAGAAAAACATAAAACGTATATATATATATAATAACAGAGTAGACGTCTGATTAAATATGTAATGGTCGCAGAATTAAAACTTACTGGAAGCTTTATTAAAACAAACGAGTGGTTCACGACGTCCGTTAAACGTACTTTGTTTTTTTGTGTGTGTGAATTTTCCTTATTTTCTGTGGCAAAGTCTTAGTTTAACATCGGATATTCCAAATAATTTGATTTGCTATGAAAAACGTTTCAATCGCTTGAATGTTAAAATTTAATAAGAAATTCTTAAGTTAGTTGGGTAGTTGCAATACCAAATTGTCATTTGATTTCAACGAAAGCTGATCACTGATGTTGGAGGAAATGTTGAAAAATTGCAGATGGGTGAACTTTGTAACGGGTAAACAACCAAACGTATAACAATATTTCTAGAGGAGGAAATAGTTTACCATTATGGTCCATTTAACGTAGTTTCATTCCTCTGATGACATGTTGACATTTTGGCTCTCAATCCTAAATACCATGTGGTTTGCGGAGTGGCAGTTAATATCTTTTTAAAGTATTTCGATGGACTCATCTAGGGATCTACTTATTCATACTTATTAACAATTAGAAATTAAAATCGCCCCGCACTCTCCTGTTTGATTTATTCAAATAGAGTTATTTCTCTTCTGACGATTTTTCAAACAGGAAATCTAATCTACGACTCATCTCACAAGCGGTCGGCAACAACCCCAAACTCGACTCGGAGGTTGACATTGGAATAATAGCTTGGAATCATATAGGCCATATGACTTTTTACGTTTAGATTTTATGTATGGTAAAAATGTCAAAATCACCGTTTCAGACTAATTCATAAAATAGTGCATTTCAAACTTTTCTAATTAACTCATCATAGATACCAGGATTAGAATCGTGTACGCCAGACGCGCTTTTCGTATGTTAAAGACTCATCAGTGACGCTCGAATCAAAAAAGTTAAAAAGTCAAAAACAAGGACGAGGATCGAGAGCATGGAGGAATCAACATTCCGAAAGGTTTTGTAAAATACAGCTGAGTATTTCAAATTGTTTTTATGATTTCAATTAATTCTTTTATTAATTTTTGCTTTATTGTTTCCAATGTTTTTTTTTTACTCTCAACTTTAATTTTTTCACCATTTTTTTCTCAAGATATGGCTAATTCAAATCATTTTCAGGAAAAAGTTTCGGTGTGTTTTAAAATTGATTGGTTTTTCCTAAAAATGATACACAAAGTGTGTCGACCGGGATGAAAGTCGGAAAATAAAAATCAAGTGAAAAAATGTATAGAGCAGGTTAAGGTAATACACTCCAACCCACATTACATTAGCAAAAGACCAATGCATTTCGTGGTAGGGCCATGATATATTCCGATTTTACAAAAATATGATAGTTAATGGGGTTATGTAATAAAATTGTTTGTTTTTGTTTCGAAAACGAACTGACAATGCCATGGAAAAATAAACGAAAAACGACCAAACAACAGTCTACAAAACACAACATAGAAAACTAAAGACTGAAGAACAAGAGAAATAAGGACACAGTGATCAATGAGAGAATAGTTAGCAATCGATAGAAATTAAAGTGTCTGGAATCTATAAGTAAAATGAAATATTCTGCATGCTAGATCTTTAACTCATGCACGTGATTATCATTTGCGTTAAAAAAAACTTTGACTTCTTCTTTGGCATATCATTATCATCAGAAGTATGAAAAATGATGATCGCTGTAGACATTTAAAAAAAAAACAACATCTACATAAATGATGTCCTATTCAATTGACAATGTATCAGGAATAAGATCTCGTGCTTGGTTTTTTAGATGCTCGCATATGAAAAATTAAAAATACATAAGAGTAAAAATGAGTTTTCTGAATGTTTTATATAAAATGTTTTTGTAAATTTCAGAATCGAATATTGGAAATAACAAGAATTTCAAATTATTTGATCATTATTATATTTGAAATGCACAATTAAAAAAGGGAAATAAAAGGGTTGCAGGGTAAAAATGTTTATAATGCATAGCCTCAGAAAGGATCGAGGGTTACACAAACTGGGCTTGTATTAAGGAATAGTTGACAACAAGAGAGAATACAAACTTAAATAAAAGTCAAATTTACATCTATATAATTCAATTTTTCCAAGTAAACAAATGATATAAGGGGAAGAAAACAGTAAAAGTAAAAGATTCTACGATATTTAACATCAGATTGTTTGATCAGAGCATTAGAAATTGATCATATTATTATATAATTTTCAACGGTTTAGTCATATAATGAAATGAAAGTATGGGAAACATATTCTTGTCTAAATTTTTATATAATTCCCTATAATATATCTTTTATAGATATATATATATCTACTATAATTTTGCTTTCGACACGGGAAGAGTATTTATTCATAACAAATGCTTCAAATAATAATGATAAAAAAATAGAGAGGTCACAATGCGTTGTTGTAAATGGGAGTAAATCAGGCGATTCAGCTTAACTTTCAGGTGTTCCCCGGGAACAGTGCTCGGGCCAATCTTGTTACTCGTCCACATCATATAAACGACATAGTGGACCATGTGACATCGGAAATCAGACTATTTGCAGACGACTGTGTGTGCTATAGAAAAATAAATAACAACCAAGACTGCTTAGAGCTATAGAAAGACGTAGACACCTTAAGTACATTGACTGAAACTTGGGAAATGCGTTTCCAACCTGTAAAATGTAATATGATGACCCTAAGTCGCAAAAAGAAGACCACAGAATTTAAGTACAAATTGAAAGGGGTAATAATCGTATTTTGAAATCAATAAAATCCCTGGCAGTGAGCATCAGTAGCGATTTACATTGGGGAAACACATCGAGGATATATGTAACAAATCTTATAGAACACTTGGGTTGTTAAAACGAAATCTGTCATCATGCCCTATGGAGGTTAAGCTGTAGGCGTACAAGGGACTAAATTAGACCTGTCCTTGAATATGGGAGCACATTATGGGACTCATGCCAAACATATTTACAAGAAAAACAAGAAAACGTCAAGAAAAGAGCAGCAAGATTCATAACATTTAACTACTGTTACGAACCAGGTAGTAAGACTCTAATTTCAAATCAAAATAAATTAGAAGCACTGGAAAAGAGGCGAAAGATACCCAAGGGACATTCAAACTCATAAGTCGAAAATCAACTGACAACGCCATGGCTAAAAAAGAAAAAGACAAACAGACAAACAACAGTACACAAAACACAACATAGAAAACTAAAGACTGAGCAACACGAACCCCACCAAAAAAACTGGGGGTGATCTCAGGTGCTCGGGAAGGGTAAGCAGATCCTGCTCAACATATGGCACCCATCGTGTTGCTCAAGGAAGATAGGGGAAGACAAAACAGACTGATTTTATTTTACAAAGGCATACACCATTTAGCCGAACTACCAACAGAATATCTTCAACGACCACAAAGAACAACAAAGAACATGCATAGTCAACATTTTCTCAGAATCCCAGCCAAGACTGACACTTTGAAATTTAGCTTCCTACCAAATGCAATTAAAGATTGGAACATTCTACCTCCGGATATCATCACTTAGGTGCAATTCGTGGGAGAACCAGCTAAGTTGTTCACAGAAATTGTGAGGGGGTCCCAAGTTGTAAGTAAGTTATTTACCTTGTTACATCGTATCCAATCAAGAAGATCAAGAGCGAGACTTGTGCTGGCCATTTTTACTTCATTCTAAGAGAGGATAGTCAGCTAAACCGAACAAACTATAATGAATATGTTTTATTAATCATTAGATCCTCTAAAACTAGTAGTCTAATTTTGAAAACCTATATACTGTTTAATTTCAATTGGAATGGTTTTCTGACAAGAAAAGGCAGATTTTTAGCAAACATCGTCAACATTTGGTCCAAACAGCAGGAGAAAGTCACTATTTTTGGCGTACTTAATGTCTAATCTTAAGTATCTTTAGTTGGCAAAAACATTGCACACAATTTTCAAAATGCTCATTAGGTTTATTTTGGTATAAGAGGTAAGGCTTTTCCCCATGTATTTGCTTCATTCCAGGGATCAAACTTAATGAATAGCAAATATTTACAGAAAATGACTCTGAAAATCGTCCTGGTGTGAAATAAATTCAGGACAATTGATACTACCTATCTAGTTTTAACTGTGAAAACACAGGTCATAACTTTGTAGAAACATAACTTAAATATAACATTAAAACTCATATACATTTGTAGATAAATACAGTCTATTCACTGATGCATGAAGCCAAACTATTTTGGAGCACTGAAACAAAAACAGAAGCAGAGTAGCTGTTGTCATTTCTTGCTTACTTATTTATATATTCTAATACTGTTTGATGAGGAATTGATAACTTTAACAATAAGTACACTCTATATACTTCTATATCAAGTACCAAATCTTTCACAAATGCTACATTTTAACTTCGTTTTGCAAACGTGTTTATTTGATATCATTTAATTTAATTAATCTGGCATAAAGTATTCATGAAATCTTAGTACAAGCGTATAATTAAATGATCAAATTAGGTACCGTGTGTAACAACTAGTGATTAAATTAATTCATTACTTTGGATGATTGGTCGGGACACTTGTCATAGGGATGCTTCATTTCTATAGCATGATATACAATATGTTTATTTGTCCACTCAACTACAAACTGTTCGTGTGCGTCTATTGCTAGACTAACGTAACTTTTGTCTTGCATTTCAGCTGCAGAGGCGATCGAGTTCACCTTATCGTATCAAAGATGTTCATTTTTCATTGAAAATTCGATGAAATCAGCATCTTCCTGTTAATTTAAAAGGTCAAAACTTGACATCGTTGTAACGAAATCAACAACGTTATCAATTTTCGGGATTAAAAGCTACACTTCACTTATTTCTCTGATTTAGTTTCTCAAATTGGTATTATATAGTTGACTGGTGAGAAAATTCGATGCATGTGTCGGGAATATGGTCTAAAATCAACGTTGATTAAATGTTTGTAATATGAAATAACCTCGCGATCACTATTTGGAAATGAAAACTCACAAATATTGTACACATGGTTAGAGAAGTTTGAACATGGAGCATGAAACCGTAAACATTGTGCAATTGCATCGACACGAAGAACTGACAGGCGCTTGGGATGTAAATATTCAATCTAAAATCGCTATATTCGGAATTATTCATCTATAAAGATAATACTGAGGGTCCCGTATTAATCTATCCTAACCAATTTCTGCTTGTCACATCTCGGCACATGTCTAGCGGAAAATTTCCAATGGAAATAATCCACTGTTTTCTTTCCAACAAGTTTGTTTGCTTGTCTTCAAAGGACTAACTACAGCTGCAGAAAAATACCATAACTAATAGTTCCCAGGATAAAATATCCATGTACTGTTATTATATTGCCAAGACTAATTTGCCAAAAATATTGAACTTTTAAAAAGATCAAAGACGTAAAATATTGTAGCTTGTTAATGCATGCAGTGTACCTACAATTATCTGCTGACACACAGGAAATAGCTAGAGATTTCACACACAAAAATGAAATAAGCACATTAAATCCATTCTAAAGATAGTTTCTCCTAGTTTCAATTTCTTTTTTAGCACAACATTTGAAGAACAGTAAAATGTTTTAACGCTTTAATTGCAATAAAAGTCAGGAAAATAGCCATTGTTATATTATAGTTCGTTTCTATGTGTGTTGCATTTTAGTGTTGTGTTTCTGTTGTGTCGTTGTTCTCCTCATATTTTTGATGTGTTTCCTCGGTTTTAGTTTGTAACCCGGATTTGTTTTTTCAATCGATTTATGAATTTCGAACAGCGGTATACTACTGTTGCCTTTATTTATATGAAATAATAGAAGGTAACAAACTTTTCCAGGATTTTTTTTTTTTTTTTTTTTCGCTTTTAAAAATAGAAATAAATGTGTTCTTCTATACATGCAACATACAAATTTGTGAAATAATTTCATTCCTTTTTTATCAAGATTGTCGAAAGTTCTAACGTGTAAAAAAAGTAAAACTTAATATTTATGAAGCACTTAGATCTTGTCAATTTTATTTTTCCCTTAATAAAAAAACTTTTAGAGCGAACCTTATCTAGCAACATTCAGTGATTCACAGTTTCTATTCTAAGAATATGTCCTTAATGTCCTTATTTTTCTTCTCTGTGAAAATTAAGACTCATGATCTCCATATTTTATCACAAATTTGAGGATTTGTGTTCAGTATCTGTTACATTTGATATATTATATAGAATTTTAAATCAACCACAAATATTTCACTAATACTCCATATGTGTTTTTAACATTTTTTGTAAGATTTACAAATTGAATCAGATTAAAGGAGGAAAACACGATATTGCTAGTGAAGCGTTATCCTATGACTTCTGGAAGGTTTCCTCTGTATCTGAATACAATGGTAATATCCAGTTTTTGTCCGTAACAAACCTTCTTAATGACTATTCAGTGTTTTTGGTACGAAATTTATTTTAAGTTAGTACAACACAGATTGATAATTTATATAAACAAGAACCATATAAACCATAAGGTAGAGTAATGAAGCCTAAAATGAAATTAATTAACTTGAAAGCATTTATTTCCAATTTATGCGTAAAAATCGACATGTAACTAACAAAGATATATTTGAAGGATTTAATTCGAAGCAGTAGGATGCTATTATAGATCAATGGAAATATGAATTTTAATCTTAAATCTTGATTATATTTAATAAAGAATAAACAATTTACACGACGATTAATATTAAAATACTATATTTCACGTTTGATATTTTTTCCATTTCACTAAACACAGCAGTGGACGAGAATTGGCATTTATTTATGAAACTGCAGTGCAAACACTAAAAATGGCAATGTTTAATCATGGGCTCATTAATGTCCCATCGAATGCACTGATCAGAAATAAGTGATAAGCTCCCTCCTGTCGAGCTTTTTAAACGAGATTTCTGCATTATCAAAATAAGCGATCTCAAAATTCAGATCTGCCTTAGCAGGATGTCAAAACGAGGCTTAGCATTACCATTATTGTTCACCGCAAGGTCATCGAAGGTCAAGAGAAAATTGATGGTATCAACCCAAGGGATGCTGAAAATGACATGTGAAATGATTATAATATGACCTCGCCAATTAAGACGTCTTGTCTATACACTTCATCTTGATTCCATTGAAGAGAATTACATTGTTTTTTGAATTCGGAATTCATTTTTTGTAACAATGTTTGTCATTACTTTTTTATCAGTTTGAACTCTGACAAATCATTTTCCTCGAGGCAAGCTTGATACAAAATAATAACAGACGTCATTTCTAAACAGGTTTTTTCTTCAACCCATTAACAAAATCCCATACAATTCACTTTATGGAATCTAGATACAATACGGGTGTTTATGGAATCTAGCTACAGTACGACTGTTTAGTTTTCACTTTACCACTAAAAGTGTTGAAAGACCTGCATGTTAACAACATTTTGTCACATTCTTTTCAGGTTATTTCAAGTAAATATAAACATTCCAACAAAACAAGTCAAGTCTCGTAGACATATCGTTGTAATCATCCTGGTGCTTTGTTCTGTTGTAGATAAGTTTCACAATGATAATTATACCACACCTCTCACTAATATATGCACCACACTCCTTCTTTTTTTATTCTTATGTGATGTGTTTAATGTTGTTCAATTTGGCTTACACTCTGCAAACATTGAAAATCAACACTTGGTAAATAATGGTTACTTTTGAGGGGCCATGGAATTCGTCATTTTATGTTTTTCTTGTGTAGGCCAAAACCGGATTAAAAGCCTACATACAAAATACTGTCGTCAGATTGTATTCAAATATGAATTATACAAGAAGCAACTTAAAAGCAATTATAAACCTCTTCAACTGCAAATGCTCAAATGTTGTCATATTTTTTCACGACGTCTTTGGTAAAAAAATATCAACAAGATGCCAATATAGACGCATTACTTCTCATCGACAAATCAAACACCATTTACAATATTTATCTAATACGCCATTATTTAAGGTGATATGACTTTAAAATGTTAAATAACCCATATTTTGTAACCCCCATCTCATACTAGTACTTGCTGAAATCTAAAAATATGTGCAATATATTTTAGATTGTATTTGATATCCTATATATATAATCTGGTGCATAGAATCTATCAGTTTATAAAGGTCGTGTTCACATTATAAACTTTAATGCTTTCATCAAATAACAAGAAATATTGAGCGATAGCAATTCGCTAAATAATGTTGTATATAAAGACGTTTCCTTGCTGAGTAGTTTTGCATCTAGCTGTCTTTAGATTTTTTCTGGCAGAAGCATAACAAAGAGATGCTACTAACGATACCAATATTGGATTTACACATCAAGTACAGGGAAAATAACAAGACAAAAACACAGATTCAATCTAAAACAATTCATACAAAACAATGTACAAATGTATAAGTATTTTTCCTACCTCTCGCCTGACACCAGAACCCAAAGGATTTTCTGGGTGAATATAAATCATGATTGTCGGCTGTAAAACCTATGCTAAACAGAGGTGTCTGTTTTGCTTGCGGTGATGTATGATAATGCAGCCACGTCCGGTTTGAATTATACATCTGATACCTAGCGTAGGGAAAGTGTCAAACTTAAGTTAACGTTAAATAGATAACTTTATTAAGCTCAAATTACACCCATAAGAGGATCAAAGGCATAACAATTACATGAATGAACAACAATATAATGATGACATTTACATTCACATCAAAATAAAACAAAATATTAAACACACAACACAACAAAAGACCTCAAGTGCCCCCTGTCCTCAGTTCCATAGACTGTTTAATAAAGGAGCCTAAAGATTTCACTTGCTGACTAGTAGTTGGATTTAGAATATATTTCATTTTGTTATCAATCATTCCTACAACTACTGGCGGCAGGGTACGTTAGTGTCATGTTACCAGGTACATTTCTAGCCTATCAAACATGCCCTCATTTTAAAATACAGTTCCGTTGCAGACCCATTGGTGGCCTTAGGATGTTTTCTGCCCTTTGGTCGGGTTATTGTCTCTCTTACACATTCCCCGTTTCCATTCTTTATTGTAGTCAAAACTTTCCAACTTTCATCCCAGTCGTTCACCTTACAGTGTCTACAAATTATATTTATTGTTACTTTGTTCTCGTTCTGAATATGCATGAAATGTTTGTCACTGGGTGTTAAACTAACAATAATCAATCAATAACTCTAGTCATCAGTAACCATGGTTATGTTTGTCACTGGGTGTTAAACTAACAATAATCAATCAATAACTCTAGTCATCAGTAACCATGGTTATGTTTGTCACTGGGTGTTAAACTAACAATAATCAATCAATAACTCGTCATCAGTAACCATGGTTATGTTTGTCACTGGGTGTTAAACTAACAATAATCAATCAATAACTCTAGTCACCATGGTTTGTGTGGGAATTCTGAAATTCTGTTTGACACTGTTGTCATGTAACAAACAGTCATGGCAACATATTTAAGTTTCCTCGAAAATTTGTTTTAAAGGTAACTTTAGATTATGTAAGCAGGAAGATGGATGCTAAATTATTCGCGAAAGTCGAACAGTTGTATGATATGAATACCAGTCTACCGTAAACATAATACCGAAATATCCAGCAAAAAGACGCAATCTATCTAATTTTATCTTAAATTGAAATCTGTACAAGTAGACTTAACAACATTTAAAGACTTTAGTACAGTAGATATCAATTATGTTTGTGTATGTTCTATATGACTAGTCTCCGGCTAGTTCGGGTCAAACATGTAAGGAATTTAAGGCAGAAATATTGTATCTCTGTGTGTGTCCTTGTTCTAAGCATATCTATAGCTATACGGAGACTGGCTTATTGATAAAGTAGTAGTAATCGCATTATGGGACCGTTTTTGATCATTTTGCGAACACATACGGTTGAAGAAGCATCCGCCAACATATACATCCTATATATTCTTTGGTTGAATATGCATCATTAGACAAAATTTTCATAATCTCCTTCATTTGAGTACAGAATGATTGACACATTCTGTAATGTACATCTAATATTAAGATCATAATAAGTCGCCAAATGTTGATTCAATTACTACGTCAACTTGGGAGGCTAATGGCGGCCGTTTCAGATGTGACAGCAGACGACATCGATAGATTTAGTTTTTCTATTTTCGTAAAAATGTGAGAAAGAATTGAATAAATAATTATTAAACAAATCTGTTTCTCTAGCTTGGTATAATATGTTTAAAATTCAAATGTATAATTCACAAAATTCTTTTGATGTGTAATTTGTATTGTCGATGTTTGAGATAGATGGATTTTTGAACATATAAGCCTAATTTTCTTCGCATAATACTTATGTGTGCGATATTGAAAGTCGTGTCTTGTATGTAAAGAAAATTGTATTACATAAAATTTGTTCAATAACTGGTACGGTACTACTGATTGATAAGAATTAATACGTAAATCGATCGAAAATAAAAATTACCACTGTAAATGTTTTTTTTCTAATCCTGAAATGAAATTACAATATTATTCTGAATGAATGTTGTTAAATACAATAACAAGTTAATAAGGTTTAGCGACTGAAAACTCTTGTCACATAGTAAGTCTAGTCTGACCTCTCAAACCCTTTGCACTTAACAAGTTCAGTCAATGTCCTAACTCTTTGTCTCAGAGTAAGTCTAGCCTGACCTCCCAAACCCTTCGTACTTAACCAGTTCAGTCAATGTCCGATTTCTTTGTCTCAGAGTAAGTCTAGTCTGACTTCCCAAACTCGTCTCAACTATGAAGCCCAGTCTTAATTTATAAACAACATTTTGATAAAAAAGGTTAATAGGTTACCAGAAAGAGAGAGAAAGAGAGATGTATGAATTATACGTTCTTCACATTTATATACTAATATTTTTTTTCTACATTCTTTAATTGTGACATCCATAGAAATAATAAGTCTAAAAATCAGGAGAAACCTTGAAGATTCGTATTTAGTTTATATTTACCTTAGTGCTAGCTAGGAGCGTTGCTGGAAATAGATTTCGAACTTTAGGCTAGAAGAGTTGCTTGTGACAACTTCCGAACTTAAGGCTATGCGTGTTGCTGATGGCAGTTTCCAGTTTTTAGACAAGGAGAGTTGCTTAAAACAGTTTAAAAACTAAAGACTAGGAAATTTGCTGATAAAAGTTTCAGCTTCCAACCTTTGAGCGTTGCTGCTGAGTTTTTGAACTTTGGGCTAGGAGCGTTGCTAGTGACAGTTTCCAAACTTGAGTCTAGGAGCTTTCCAGATAGGATTTTCCGTACTTCAGGCTAGAATCGGTGCTATTTAGAGTCACACATTTTAAGTTAGGAACGTTGCTTTTGACAGCTTCCGGACCGGGCTTCTGTAACGAAAAAGGAAAGTATGCTAGATACACTTACTGGAAATGTGAGGATATGATTGAAGCTTTAAATTTTCTCCTAGATAACATATATGTACGTTTCGGTGATAAAGTGTATCGTCAGGTAGTAGGTATTCCTATGGGCACTAACTGCGCCCCTTTAATAGCAGATGTATTCCTGTATTGCTGTGAATCTCAGTTTATGACCAAACTCAGTAAAGACACATCATTGTTACATTTGGTTGATACATTCAACAATACCTACCGTTATCTGGATGATATTTTTTGTTAAATAATCCAGAGTTCTCTAAATATACTACCGAAATTTACCCATAAGAACTTACTTTAACTAAATCTAACATAAACAGCAGCAGTTGTCCTTTTCTAGATTTAGACATTTCAATTTCTAAAGGGAAACTCCATACTAAAATTTACGACAAAAGAGACGATTTTTCATTCCCTATTGTTAATTTTCCTTTTTTAGATGGCGATGTGCCTTTGGCTCCATCATACGGTGTTTATATATCCCAACTCGTTCGGTATGCCCGTGTGTGTAGTGATGTCATAGATTTTAACGAACGTAATCAATGCATCACTGGTAAATTATTAAATCAGGGATTCCATTACCATAAATTACTATAAACTTTTACTAAATTCTTTCATAGATACAAAGATTTGATTAGTAAATTTGGCTGTACCAGTAGAAAACTTATTAAAAATGGTATTTCACATCCTAAATTTTACGGTAATATTGTACTTAAAGCACGGAAATCACTATGTGATCCGTGTAAACTCATCGAACCTTTAAACAAACTTATTAGTAAGGGTTATCGTACCAATGTTGTAATTAGATCTCTGAATATAGTTTACATTGGCACTAATATCGATTTTGTCATTAGCAAATTAAAACATAACTTAATTTGTATTTTCTTTTCAAACGGGATGTATAAAGACACACACACGTTCATTTTTATCTATAAAGAAGTCACTCCTAACTATCCTACTACATGTCGATACATTTATTTTTGGCATTGCACAAGTCATGTCTTCTTTGACTGTTCATGACGTTAAAATACTAAATCCCTGGGATGTGTTTTAGTTGATTTCAGTCTCTGATACATGATTTTTTATTATTAATTGTTTTGACTTTTAGCTAGCTGTCAGTAACTGCGAGTACTCTCAAATCGTATTTTCTTGTTAATTTGACCTCTTGATACTATTTGCAATGCTTTTTTGTTATTTAATGTTAACATGGATCTTGTATTTATACCAGCTTAGATTATTTGGAATTACTACAAATTTTCACTTCTTCGTACTATGAACATCAAAATTATTTCATTTCTCCTTAAATACTGTTCTTGCACCTGTACAGGAAGTTTTATCTAGCACTAATTGTAAAGTTTTATTGTTGATATTCACCCCATATGTACCAAGTGTTAGATTAGTTTTATTGATATTAAAGAAATTTCTTGATATTCCTAAACGGAAGATTTTATACACACAGAAGAAGAAGTATACTTAACAACAAAATTATTTTCATTTACCTGTGTATAATATGACGCAGGTTTTTTTTTTCAAAAGTGATGATTTTCTAAAAATTGTTTAACATTTCACAGTGGTCTCATACTTTGACTTTGTTTAAACCTGTTTATTTACTTTTGGCCTTAATTATTTATCCCTTATAATTTTTATTAACTATGTATTTGCATTCAGGTATCACAGATCAAATTTATTCGTTCATTGTGTGTTAATTTACGTTTTTTGATTGAGTTAAGTCTTCCAATTGATATTTTATAGTGTGTCTTTCTATGTTGTGATGTTATACTATTGTTTCAGAAAAGGGAGAAGGTTTGGTACCATTAAAACGTTTAATCCCGCTGCAAATGTATGCACCTGTCCTAAGTCAGGAATCTGATGTACAGTAGTTGTCGTCTGTTTATGTAGTTCATACGTGTTTCTCGTTTCTCGTTTTTATATAGATTAGACCGTTGGTTTTCCCGTTTGAATGGTTTTACACTAGTAATTTTTTGGGCCTTTTATAGCTTGCTGTTCGGTGTGAGCCAATGCTCCGTGTTGAAGGCCGTACCTTGACCTATAATGGTTTACTTTTATGAATTATTACTTGGATGGAGAGTTGTCTCATTGGCACTCATACCACATCTTCCTATATCTATTTAGACGAGGACCTTTGCTAATAAAAGTTTCCGAAATGTAGTCTTCGTGCTTTCCTATGAAAGTTGACTGTAAATGTAATATTTCGCTGTTAAGTAAATATCTAATATTTTCAAGAAACAAACAAAAATGAGAGTGAAAAGTCAGATGAGTGGTTCGAACGCAGCACAGACTCATTTGTTTCTCATTCGCTCTTAGTAAAGGGCTCGTTTTCTGGAGTTATCGAAGAAAGTTGAAAATATACAGGTTCTAAAATATAAATACATGTGGACAAACACGTCTTCTTTCTTCATTTATTCTTTGTAATTACCTTCTGGCTGACTGAACTTGACCCTTTATAGGAGGAGGGTTTAGGTTTTTTTTTATATCCATTTGACGTGACTCTGTACTTATGTATTCCGTCATACTTTGAACGACAAAATTATTTTATATCTACCTGTGTGACGTCAAACGCGCGATTCTACGCCAGTACTTAAAATCTTTCAATCCTTTATGGTTGGATTTTACATCGATAAATAAAAATCGTATAATAAAAAAGCAAAATGAGAATGTTTAATTTGATGTATGCCTTTCTGTGCTTCTTTGTTACATTTGTTTATTTTTATAGTGATTAAGATGATAATACAATGTTGACTGCTGCACCCCTATTTTTGACATTTTTACCTATTGTGTCTGTTTGTTTTGTTCACACATTGTTGTCAATATAATGGAATTTGATGCGACTGTCATATAAGTAAGAGGTTTAGCTAGCTATAAAACCAGGTTCAATCCACCATTTTTACATAAGAAAATGTCTGTACCAAGTCATGAATATGACAGTTATCCATTCGTTTGATGTGTTTGAGCTTTTGATTTTGCCATTTGAGTAGGGACTTTCCTTTTTGAATTTTCCTCGGAGTTCAGTATTTTTGTGATTTTACTTTTTAGAGACAGAAAATCGTTGAATTATTGACAATTCATAGTCGACATTGTAATAAAATATATACTTTCGACGTACAAAAAGGAAAAAATAAGACGACACATATTTTGTCATTAAGCTTCATACACTTTCCCATTATGGTGGAAATGATTAAGAAATAAAGAAAAAAATTATCTGAAAGGCAGCAAAACTGCTGTTAACTTGATCTGACGTGCTTGAAGCATCCCTGTGGCTTAATTTACTGTATGATTAACGGGTGACATTCTTTCCATTCAAGATAAATTTAAACAGTTTTAGATTTGAGAAATAAAAAAATAAATTTATATAGACGTGATAACTTTGATGAGCTCTCGTTGTAATTTTCTTTTTATGTGGTATCTGTTAATAGTTTTATTTCATTTTGAAAATTTAGTAAGGAGTTACACATTGGAGATCAAAGCTGTTAATAAAAAGGGTTGTCATACGCATCATTAGGTGTTATTTTAATATTCCAGAATAATTTTACAGCTTTTTGCATCTTCATTTATTTTACATAGTTATTGGTTTAAATTTTTAAAATATCGTAAACATGGTGGTCTTTTCAATAAGCATGATAAACTGTGTTTTATTCTATAGCGTTTGATTAGAATATTTATAATATTGCTTGATATCCTACCTAGCTTATTCTGAGAGGTAAGCAGTGTTTATTTTTATATATTTCAAATCTATTTTCTTTCTTTTATTCACATAATAAAAGGTCACGTATTATTTTGTATGAATTCTAATAAAACTTTTATTCTTTATAGATTTTTTAAAGTATACTTCGACGCATACAAATTTATTTGTCAATTTTCTGAAACGTTGAGAAAGTCTTTCCGTTCAGTGCGATTTAATCTATCTATCAATTGTCTGCTTACTCATGACAAATGTCTACTTCTGTTGATTTTTTGTTGTTGTTAGGTTGATGTCTCCTTTGCGTTTAGACACATCCTTTATCCATATATATACAGTAAAACCATTGATTAAAACTTGTCTTTGACATTTTCATTGTAAATGTTTTTATTTTACTTTTGAAAATACAAAATCTTGTATTATCATTTTATTCAATTTATATCAAACGTCTATGTACCACGCATTTGTAAGTGTAAATTCTTAGTAATTCCGTTCTTTTGGGTTATTATCCCTTCCGACAATTTAAAGAAAATTTTGGCACTGTAACTTTTAACGTTATAACTATATTTTTTTCTTTTGATTGGATACAGATTTTAAGAAAAATCTATTTTAGTTAATTTAAGTTTTCTTTATTTTAGACATAAGACATTGATAATAAAATAGAAAAATATTAGAGACAGACTGAAAATTTAATGAAATAATTTCTTGATGTGTATATACACTCAAATGTTGTTTAATAAGTAATCAGTGAAGCATGAATCTTCTTTCTATAATAATAATAATAATAATAATAATAATAATAATAATAATAACGATAATAATGTTAATGAACAAAAAGAATAATAATAATAATAATAATAACGATAATAATGATAATGGAAAAAAGAATAATAATAATAATAATAATAATAATAATAATAATAATAATAATAATAATAATGATATTAATAATAATATAAAATTCTTATTATTATTCAGTATTTATCATAGTTGTTGTTGTTTTTGTTGTTGTTGTTGTTGTTTTTTTTTGTTGTTGTTGTTCTTATTATTATTGTTATTGTTGTTTGTTGTGGCACAATCATTCGTTTTAGGAGTTTATCATAGATTTTAAATATTTACCTTTTATACATTTAAAACAAATATTTAGCTATTCATTTACAGTATTCCGTATGTATATTATGATGCAATGTTTTTGGTGTAAAAAGACAATGATACAACGTGTAATGTAAAAAAAAATTTGTTGAAGTCCTGTATATTTTGACAAAATGAAAAGAAAACATGACACGACGAACACAACTTTCAAGAATTTATCAGTTTTGATTTGCATGAAAATATGTATATCATATATTCATTAAATTGTAGAAACTCAAGTAATTAATTTGTTTTTATTCATTTATTCTTTTTTTGGTAGTTATTATATGTAATTCTATCTTTAAAATTGTTCAGTTTACCGATTTCCAGAACATTATTCATACACGTGAATAATCTAGGTCTTATTTACAATACATCAGAGTTACTTCCCTTGTTTTGACTGTCTGTCTGAAGCGGCAGTTGTTTGTCTGTCTTACTTCACAGATGTCATAAATATATGGTCTTTGATATGTCAAATGTTAAACAGAAAGTCAAGTTTTCGTCTTGAAAATGTTCTTCGTAAGAGTCTTTTGATATATGGTTGCGTTGTCTTTGTTCAAACAGATCTGTTTATTTTTGGAAAGTTTAAATTTCTTATTGTATCCCCTTGTGAAAAGAATCGGCTGATGCTGATGGTCCTTCATTTAATCTATCAGTTAAGAATTGTGCAGGTTTTATTTGTTTTAAACTGATTTGAAATATTTGAAACGTTCCGTAAATTGAGAATTTGTAAGGCAAATAATATTCTACCAAGATGTTATTTATTCTCATGATCTCTTGTCTGTAAAAAGCCTTTAAATGGATCCATTTCACATTTCCTACATTATAGTTAAAGAGTTTTTGGTACAAACCAATTTACTTATTGCTACATATCTAGTTCTATATAATACGCCAATGTTTTAGAGAAGAAATGGCTGTCAACACCAGAATAACACAAGTCTACAAACTCTACATCCAAAACTCACTTAAAATCATCTGGATGTGCACTATGCTAAAAACTAAAAAAGGAGAAGGTTTTATAAGTCCACTTTTTTTGCCCCTCGAATTAACATATAAAAAAGAATCATTAATTTTTCAAATAACGTCATTCGGATGTAAACAAGACATTCGTCTGTCAGATATTATTATGTATATTTTTGAATTGTATCTTACGCATTTCTTTGAAGGCTTCAAACGTCTTGGATTTCATGCAAAACTTCAAATTCTGCAATATTAGCCTCTTTTTGAGATCTTGTCATTAAATCTAAAATATGAGCCAAGGCTTTACCAAAAAGATATTTTGCTGGAAGATCTTATACATATATATTAATGTGGGTAAAATATCTTTCTGGGTAACTTTTGGCTCATCTCTTATTTGACCAAATGCTTTGGGAAAAATGTTTTTTCTTAACTGAAATGACCAGATTATATTACGCTATTCATTTATCAATAGAACTAACATCATTTTGAAAGGATAGAAGAGTTTTACTGTTTTTGCAATTATGATTACTCGCATCATATATCCTCCTTTCTTCGATTTTGTCATGGTTTAAAATCGGCCATTGTCTTCTACTACGTCATTTCGTTAAAACAATGTATTCAACATTTTTATTACCAAGTTCTAAATCATTTCTTATCCAAATCATCTACACGTGATATTGTTTTTGTTTACAAATCTATTTTTTTTTAAACTTGCAACTCCTGCAGAAATAAAGAAAAAAGAAAATAAGAAATAATTGGTTTTTAATGGGTTAGTTTTTAAAATTAAGTTTTCGTTTTTATATTTAATTTTTGAATTAAATATTTATATTATTACTTACTTTTTTGGCTGTCGTTTTTTATTTCTTTTCTTGTCGTTTATTTTGACTGAATCATATTTTCTTCAATTTTAAACGAATAAAATATGAGACCTGGGGCCTGTTTATCGAAAATCTCTTAGGACTAGGACGTGTCCTAAGACCAACTTAGTCCTAAGTGGGTTTATCAAACATGTCGTAACTTAGGAAAAGTCGTAGGAATCGTCTTAACTTTAGGATACCTATATATGTGTCTTAAGATGGTCTTAGGATGGTCCTAACTTAAGGATATATTTTATGATGGATAATTTATAAATAAATGCGATTGCCTCCTATATATGGATCCCCCGTTTTCTAAATATTTTTCTATTTTCACTTATTTAATGTGTTCTTGCTCTTAATAAAAAAATATTACACAAAACAGTAGTATATATATGACACCATTCTCTATTCATATTTTCCACGTGGACAATAAGAATAGAGGGGCATCGTATATATATATAACACATAAAATAAATGTACATAGGTTAAAATATTAAAGAATATTTACTTTGAAAAATAGTTCAGAAAAAGGGGGTTCATTACCCAAGTGCATATGATCCGTAATGAACTAATTCATGTATTCCATATTTTTATGATAGATGCACGAGCTTTGCCTTTGAACTGTGTAAAGTATAAAACCGTGACAATTAAACTCGCTCAAAAATATATAATGATTGTTTCCGATTGTCTTTTATTAGTTTTCATTGTTACTGCTGTTTACAGACATTTTTTTCAATTATTATATAAAACGTTGTTACATTTTTGTGTTTTTGTTTTGTTTTGTTTTGTTTCATAAAGTTTGAATGTACAATTATTTAGATAAATGTTATTTTTTTTATAATAATAGTAATTATATTTTTAATTTTTAATCTTGTAATTATTTACTACTGATGATGTCAATGCATTCTTAAACATTTAAAATTTATAAATTCCAATTTTCGTTACGTTTACACTTAGGACAGCGGTTAGGACATCCTAGCTAAGATAGTCCTAAGATAGCTTCATTGTGCATGCTGAGACATGTCGTAGGACAAATCCTAGGACAGCTTCGATAAACAGGCCCCTGCTCCACACATAATTGATATCTATTGATGTAAGCTTCTATTGTTATACATGCATCTTAATTGTTTTTAACAATAAAATATGAATATATGCATGTTTTTTTTTCTCTAAATTTTATCAATTTCCCGACGTGAACATGGTTAGACTACATCCGCTAATTTAACTTGCACTAAAAATTCCGCAAAGGTTTCTCCACTTTAAATGTCTGTGATATATTAACTAATAAATGAATAAATTGATAGAATATCATTATAAATCATAATATTTCATTTTTGCTTGCAAGTAAATGCAAACATACTTGTAAGCAAAATTTGAATTTTAAAAATAAATTGAAAATGTTCTCCCTGGTTAATTACATATTTTACTTCCATTTTATGTCATAATGTTTGGAATTTTTTCTAAAATCAAATTTATTCGACGCAAGGCAATAAGACATGCTATATAAATAATTAAAATATTTGTATTTTACTCTAAGCTGAACATATACTTCCAAACGATTAAGATTCTATCTAGATAAATTCAATGACGTTCTGTATGTTTTGATATTTGACTTCGGGCTTGTAATTTGGTGTAAAGATATATGATTTATATAAACATTAACTTTCTTGTTGTTAATTTCCCTTTTCTTGATAGTGATGTTCGGTTGGCGCCTTCATGTGTAGTGTACATGTCTCTTTTGTTTCAATATGCACGTATTTGTGCTGACGCCTCAGATTTCAATGAACAAAATAATGCCATCACTAAAAACTTTTTTCAAAAGATACCAATTAAACAATTTTTTCAAAATCAATATATTTTATCACAAAGTGATTTATTGCGGAAGTATATTTTCACCCGCCGGAATAAAATAAAAAGTGCTATTTCATACCCGTATTTTTGCGGTAAATACTATTTGTATATAAATAGCTAAAAGTTCTAGGAACTTAAAATCTTCTTTTTGCTAAATATACTTATTGGTAAAGGTAAGAATTATACTTTTTTTTTTACAAATATATGTTTTGACACAAGGCTTGAATGTTTCGAATTTGTTCTTTTACATTGAACCTTTGACAAAGGAGTAAGTTCGGTAAGGGCCATATTTGGCCCCGATTATAAAGTTCAATTTTACAAGATAAAAAATGTTTTAAGTTGACTTAAAGACATGTGATAAAGTTAAAAAGAACTATTTGTGTCAAAGTTTTATTCTAAAGCGTTAATTTTTACATCCCAAATAGGTCAAGATAAGAGATTTTGGCAAAAGGAGTAGGTTCGATAGACCCCCAAAATGGCCCCCTTTGTAAGCTCAAATTTCAAATTATGATTTATTGACCAATATTACGATTAATCATAGCTAATATAGTGACTAGATAGGAAATAAGCCTTTTGTTGAAAATTTACGTACCTGCATTTTATTCATGACGTCACAAATAGTACTCATTTTATTTTCCACCCAAAAATCAATGAAAATGGGTAAATTTTCATTGATTATTGGACAGGAAACATAGAGCGCATACGTCGACAAAAAGATCTTTTAAAATAATGTTTGTAAAGACATTTTGCATGTCTAACTTCAATATTTAGTACATCGACGCCTGCGTTCTATGTTTCCTGGTCCTTAATTTGGTTGAAATCCTGCCGATTTTGTCAAATTTCGCCAAAATCTCTTATCTTGACCTATTTGGGATGTAAAATCAACGCTTTAGAATAAAACTTTGACACAAATAGTTCTATTTAACTTTTCACATGTCTTTAGGTCAACTTAAAACATTTTAATCGTGTAACATTGAACTTTATAATCGGGGCCAAATATGGCCATTACCAAACATACCCTTTGACAAAATCGGCCGGATTTCAACCAAATTTAGGACCAGAAAACATAGAGCGCAGGCGTCGACAAACTAAATATTCAAGTTAGACATGTAAGATGTCTTTACAAACATTATTTTAAAAGATCTTGTTTGTCGACGTATGCGCTCTATGTTTCCTGTCCAATAACCAATGCAAATTTACCCATTTTCATTGATTTTTTTGTGGAAAATCAAATGAGTACTATTTGTGACGTCATGAATAAAACGCAGGAACGTAAATTTTCAACAAAAAGGCTTATTTCCTATCTAGTCACTGTATCAGCTATGATTCATTGTGATATTGGTCAATAAATCCTAATTTGAAATTTAAGCTAAAAAAGGGGGCCATTTTTGGGCCTATCGAACCTACTCCAAATTTGGTCTGGGCACTGTATGAATTCGTGTCTGCTTGTTCTATATATAAAGCTGCTGTTTAAAATCTACTGTGCGGTACAATGTGCAATCACCAATATTAGAGTGTGGGACGGCATTATTTCATATACATGTATACAGTTTTATTACTCTGGGTTTGCTTTTAGTATTTATTTGAATCATTTGGTGTTGAATGCATTGATAGTCTCGGTTTGATTTTTTTCACAACTTTTAGTACGATTTAGTACTATGTATTTTGTATAGACACGTTTAGTACGATTTAGTGCTATATATTTTGTATAGACACATGTTTAGTACGATTTAGTACTATAAATTGTGTATAGACACATGTTTAGTACGATTTAGTGCTTTATATTGTGTCAAGACACATATTTAGTACGATTTAGTGCTATATATTTTGTATAGACACATGTTTAGTATGATTTAGTGCTATATATTTTGTATAGACACATGTTTAGTACGATTTAGTGCTACATACTTTGTATAGACACATGTTTAGTACGATTTAGTGCTATATATTTTGTATAGACACATTATTATTGTATGTTCTAGATGTATGTAGGTTACTTGTGCCGTTAAGTTGTTGTCTCTTAGCTGTATACCATAAATCTCCTTTTCTATGATGTAAAGAAAAAAAATTCAGGTCGTAAGTTTTCTAGTATGAATTATTTTACATCTGTCATTTCTTGGCCTTTTCTAACATGCTATACGGTGTATTGCTGATTGTTTGGGGCCGTATAATGACTTATAGATGCTAACTTCTACGTCATTTGGTCTCTGGTGGAGAGTTGTCTCATTGGCAATCCTACCACATTTTCTAAATTTTAGATTTATTTGTTTCTGTTACATGACACAACAGTGGTGTATGGTTTCCTATAGTTGCTTTCTATACTCTGTTGGATATTTATCTCATTTTCAATTATACCACATCTACTTGTTTTTGTGTTTAGAACATATTGAATGACCAAACAAAAGTAAAAACTGTTTCAGAAATCACACAAGTTTTTCTGCAATTATGTGTTTAATGGTGTAGTTCAGAGCACTATAACATATTTCCAATTAAATAATATATAAATGACAAAGATTCACAGATGTATTTAAGGAGAATGTTGAAGCTTTCTTAGGTTTTTAAAGCATTATTATAGTTTTTTTAATAGCGTTGGATCGACATGGAACTAATATTTTGCGGAAATGAAACAATGAAAACAGAAAGGGCCTATTCATTTCTCCTCTATTACTATTCTGTTGATGTTAACGTCAAATTATTTTCCATGTATACGTGTGTGGTCTATTTCATGTAGACCAAAGCTGTAAATGGCGTAAAACATTTTTAATTGGTTGAACACCTACATCATTTTGATTTTGTTTTTCCCAGATGTATCGTTATTAAAAACAAGTGTACCGGGCTATGGTAACACATCGTCTCTGAGGAAATTTTTCTCGTGTTAATTTTGTTTAAACAGTTTTATACACCAGACTTATTCCAACTTAAAATATGCATATGAATTTATGGAAAGAAAATGAATTTGCACTAGATCATCTGTGGTTTCTTTCCTTTATCCATTTGCATTTTATACCAGGCTGGGTCTGATACGTGTTTGATTGGTTTGTTCTCAATGATTCCAAAAGGCATCAATGCTTTTCTAATTATTACATCATTATTGAAACTTTCAATGATTATTGTAAAATAATATTTTAGTTATAAGTAAAAGAAATAATCTGCAGCAGTTGAATTGATTCCTTTTCTTAGATTTATGATTTATGATTTATCGTCTGCCATTCTGAGGAGAAGTCAATCGATATGAAGGAAACATACTCGATTTGCCTTACGTTGATTTACTCGAATTGCCTTCCAAGAAATTCTCCGGGTCAAAAGGGATTTACTATAGAAGTCTGAGGGGAAAATTGTAAAAAAACAATTTCAAATGGTCACCACTTGAAAACTACTTTAAAAAATGATAAGGGATCTTCAGTAACTATTGTAAGTCTAGTTACTAGATATTTGGAATGACCTGCTTTTAATTTAACTACTGGGCCAAATTAACCCAAACTTGGCCTCAATCTTTATAAGGGTATCTAATACAATTTTATTTTGATTTAAATCTTATTTTACATGATTTCCAAAACCACAGAAGATACAGGTGAGCGACACAGGCTCTTGAGAGCATCTAGTTTAAATTACATTCAATAAATGTTCAAAAAAATTTTTCTTAATGATTTCGTAATTCTCAAACAATATTCAAAACAGACCCAGCTTTTCCCTAATTACACCCCCTTTCCCCCCAAAAAAAAATACACAGTCCTCCTCCGCCGAAAATAAAAAGTAAAACAAAGTAAAAATGGATATCTATTAACCATACCAACAAATGACTGATGATCAAAATACGATTTAATGCTGAGCTGAAAATAATCTGTGATGATAATTTTCTTCCGGGTTTAGAAAGATTCTTTTTTTAGACATTAGCGCGGTCGTGTTAGAGAGCACCCTTTTTCTTTGTAAGTTTACGTTACCGGTTACGATCAAAAGTACAAGATGAGATTTTCTTTAGTAAAATATATAGCCATAATACAATAACTTTATAGTGTATTCAGTATATGTTTTCATTAAATAAAAACTCCTCTTGTGGCCTAACGTTACCTGTGGTTAGGAACACTACTGACAGTATTGTGAAACACTCGCAGTTGAAATCTTTAGTTGCACGGTTATGTAAACTAATATATACGGTTTATTTCTGATTAGTGACGTAACTTGGGGATTATAGTTACTTGGGATGAGTAGAAAGTAGCTGTTAACAACTGGTTTAGGTAACTTAACCAGTGGCTAAGTAACAATACTTCAATTTTGCTTTTGAGCAATGGAAAAATAGCCAGCGGATAGTATGCCACTGGATAAGATAATTATCCATTGGATAAGCTAACCAATGGCTAAATTTAGACATAGTTTTGGGCAACCCAGTCCAGGCAATGAACATTTGTGTGAATAAAATAATGGTAACTCAAAATGAAACACAAACGAAAGTTTAGAAAGTTAGAACAAAAGGAGCACGTCAGTTCATTCCCGGTTTTTGCTGAATATTATTTATAGTTTCTGTGCTTTGTGGACAGTCGTTTGTCTTTTAGTCTTATTGTTCAATTGGTCAAGGTGTTGTCTGTCTTTTGGGTTTCTGGTTGTCTCATTGCTATCATCTTACCTTTTTCACTTTGAATGTAAAGAGTACGTAAGACAGCCATACTTTATTTTTACAAAATTCAAATAATTTTGCAAAAATATTTTGACGTATCAATGATTTAATTGAAGTCTTATCAAAAAGATCAATTCTGGCACTTTTATAATTTAAAAGGATAGACATGAACTTTAAGAGGAATTTAGAATTACCATTTTGTTATCTGAAAACCATCTAACATAAAAAAAAAAAAAAAAAAAAACAGTATTTACTTCGTTCCATCAAGTTGGATGGTTTTAAAAAGATAAATTTTATAAAAAAAAATACCCTTTTGGTTTGCAAGTCTAAGAATTGAAAAAAGTTAATGAAGGTGTTTGTGAAACAATATCCAAATATATAAGAAAATAAAACAATGAAACAACGGAGGTTCAAGCATCTTCAACTGAAAAATTATAAAAAAAAAAAGATGTGGAGTTTATATAGAATAAAATTGGGAATGGAAACGGGGAATGCGTTAAAGAGACAACAACCAGACCAAAGAGCAGAAAACAGCCCAAGGCCACCAATGGGTCTTCAACGCAGCAAGAAAATAATCTCCTTTTCGTGAAGATCAATACACCATTTTACGCGTCTATCCGTAATGAAGCGTTTTGGTTTTTTCTGCAAAACTAGAATATAAAAATATGTGAAATGGGCAAATTTAGAGTTTAAAATATTGTATAGACATTAGACTGTCTTTTGGTTTCTATCTCATTTACGTATACACAACATCCTTTTTCCAATTTTTTGGACTAAGGAAAATAATAAAAGGCATCAAATTGTAGGTCTAGGAGTATGGAGTAATATATATTATGCGATAATATTATCTATATTAAAAGATGAAAAGGGCCATCAAATTAGTTTCGAAAAGAGAACCTAAACCATTAGTGGAACACCGCCACGTGTTCATATGCTTGTCCCAATTCAGGATCTTCGTTAGTGGTTGTTTTTGGTTATATCTTAATGTCTTTTGTGGCCTTCTTGAAATTTGGCGTCCTTTTGGTGCTTTTTGGTGAATTTGGTGCTCTTTTGTTGCCTTCCGGGGAAGTGGGTGTTAATTGTGGCGTCTGGAGAATTTATTCATAACTTTCTAGACTCTTGGCAAATAAAAGCTTCCAATATTGTATAGTCTTTGGTGTTTTGTCTAAGACCGTATGTTGCCATTCCCATATCTGATTTTTATTCAAATTTTAAGACAAAAAGGTGTTTAAAAGTATTGGATTTTAGGTATAAGATAAGAAGTAATATATATAGCAATGAAAGTGACTAGCAGAGGACACCAAACAAACAAAAACATCAAATGCAAGGATTTGGGTTAATGGTGCAGTTTTGAAAAACAATTATAATTTCAAATAAAATCAGAGTAAAATTCTGCAAGAAGATGCCACGGCATTTAGATGGGGAATACAATTGGTAAACAGATTGGATTCAACCTTTCCAAATGATAAAATCAAATATGTAGATTGTTGACTTCTGTATAAATTTAAAATTGTTCGTATAAGTATATTCACACTTTCTCTTGCATTTTGCTAAATGGCTTAATTTTGTTTTGTCAATCATTATATTGAATATTATTTTAATTGATTATCAGTAACCCATTTTCTAATTCTTTTCATTTAAAAATTAAATTATTTAGCAAAATCTAAATAAAAAAAAATATGAAACAACTTCGAAATAAAATGTTTTAAGTCGTCGATAATTCAAATAAAGACAAGTAAATCTTATTTCACACCTGTGAACAAATAATCATATGCATATACATCTACTCATACAATTCTTATAATTGAAATTCACAGCAGTTTTTATTTAATAAGAAGCGCTATTTTTCGTCTGTTAATGCATGAAGAGCTCCATAACGAAAACAAATCTTTCAAAATCATGCATATCGCAGATCGCTCGAAAAATACTATTGAAATGGTTTTTTTTGGACGGTTAATTTATTTTGATATGGCTTTAAGATTGTTTAAACCAGCGTGTTACTACCACCCCGATATACATGTGTAGATTAAATAATTTATTCCAGTTTATTTGTGACCATATGATCGGGAAGCGAATGTTGC
Source organism: Mytilus coruscus (assembly GCA_017311375.1). Lineage (NCBI taxonomy): Eukaryota > Metazoa > Mollusca > Bivalvia > Mytilida > Mytilidae > Mytilus > Mytilus coruscus. The sequence continues at coordinate 68,823,247 of CM029604.1, read as the reverse complement.
AACATTACGATCTATCAGAGTGTTGAAGCGGACAAAGGGCTTAAAAAGTCACATAATACTAACCAAACTAAAGTAGCCACGTGGAAAATTTAACATAATTTAAATGAAGAAGATTAGACATTTTCTACATTCAACTTTTATTTCATTTATGAATATATATAAACAAACCCGCCGGCCGGCTAATCGCACCGGACCGCCTGTGTGTCTGAGGTTAGAATTAAAAATCTTAAGTCCGAACTGACCAGTTGTACGTAATGAAAAGAAACATACACAATGTAAGTCTATTGGCGACTATCTGTCGTCACCAGGTGTGAAAAACATCGATTTCTCCACAGAAAATGTGACAAAATTCACCCAACTTTATGTTTGTGCTTATGTTTATAGAACTGGGAACTTGTTATGGATTATATCTAGTAGAAATATCCTTCGGGGTGTTAACAATTTATCCAATTTGACGCCTCTAAAAAATTCCAATTTCATCCTTCATTTCAATAAAAACATATTCTAAGACTAATGGTGATTAAAATCAAATTTAATAGTATTTTTGAAATTGATCTTGTAAAATGATTTTAAGCTGCTGTGTGGTCATATGAAAGTTTTAAGCATTAAGGTCATATTTAATTCGAATACTAGTAATACGCTGATAAAAGATCCTAACCCTAAAGCAATATGCATTTATTTACCTTGATTTATAATAAGTTTTCTCTGAATCAACTATGATAATTCTTATACATTTGATTGAAATTACTTTTTTATAAGAACCATCTCAATTGAAAATGGTTGTATATCTTTAAATAAAAGTCTGCACTTGTCTATAAGCATGGAGAATGAAGTCCCTCGAAATGCAGTAACGCTCCCTTTTTACTGACTGTTTATGACATAATATTTCATGTGTATGTCAAATTCCATTTATACATTAATTCATTTAGCAAGTTCACTTATTAAAAGTAGTCAAGGATTCAAATGGACGCCGTAATAACTTATATTCGTTTACTTTTATATTTTATTTTAATCATTTGGTTATCAAACTTAATCATTTATAATTTTAATGGAATTTTATAATTTAAAAAAAACGTCATATTGTATGAATTTTGAAACATCCAATATTCGTAATCTTTTCAGTTAGTTTATTAAAAAGATATCTATTTGTCTTGTATCGTCTTTGGTTTTACAGGATGTGCCTTCCCAAGTTTCAGTGGTTGTCGTTTGTTGCTGTATATCATATTTGTTTTTCGTTCATTGCTTTGTACATAAATCAGGTGGTTAGTTTTTTTGTTTGAATTGTTTTACATTTGTCATTTCGGGGCCTTTTATAGCTTGCTATACGGTATGGGTTTTGCTCATTGTTGAAAGTGGTATGTTGACCTATAGTTGCTTACTTCTATGTCCTTTGGTTTCTGGTGGAGAGTTGTCTCATTGGCAATCATACCAAATCTTCTTATTTTTATATGTTATGCTCCGAGCGATCCTGGAAAAGACACATTGAGTAACTCGAAAGTATCAATTTCCGTCTGCCTCAATTGCATTTACTTTTTTTTTATCGTAGAGTTATTTCAAAAATGCTTAGGCTGCAACTCCAACAGACCAAATGAAAAAAAAAAAAACAAGGATATGTATTTTTTTCCTAATAAAACAACTATCTATCAAAATTCATAGGACTATAACTTTGATAGAAACATGTCTATAGACACAGATTTAGTTGTGTATATAACTTAACTTAATTTTCATATAGTCAATATGCAAAGGGCTTATAGCAATAATATATATATATCCTTTTTATCAAGTTTATGCAATGTACCCGACATCTATACACCCTTTTTATAATTGTTTTGCGAGATATTCTTTGCTTGCAGGTTTATTTAAAACAAAAGGATACGGTAAAATATCACATTGAAAAAGTTTGGTACTCTTGGACAGTTTTTAAGTTTGACCTAGAAATGTCATACCTTCCCTCAAATATTTTGTAACAGTGGTTCATTGGCCACAATTATTTTATGTAATAATTTTATAAATATATAATCAAATTTCCAGACAATCCGGCGTCAAAATTTCGGACAAATATTGTGTTTTGCCCTCAGATATTTTTCGTCTTTCTTTATCGAAAGAAACTGAAACTGTGATCATTTTCATAAATTATTATCATAAAATTACGTTCACATTAATATGAAAGTTCAATAAAATTATTTTATGGTGAAATGAGTAAAACACACAATTTAAAAATACATTAAATAGTGCAATATTTATGTTACGATTGGCACGTTATTTGGTTTTGGATATAATATTCTATCAATCTTTACATCGTATTATTATAACATATTAAGAAAAGGCGCCAGGGCGGATATAAATATGATTTCAATTAATGCATAGACATTTAAATTAGCAAAATATTTATCCCAAGAATTATATCAGAAATGTTTTAATAAGATCAAAGATCTGTATAGTAAAACGAGGTATAATATCTCGGGTGTAAAAGTTAATATTCGATTTCGCATATTGAATTAAAATTCAATATGTAAAATCGAATACTAACTTTTAGCCCAAATCTTGTGATATTAAAATCTAATGTTTTAATAGTAGGTTTAATATCACAAGATTTAGGCTACTATACGATATGGGTTTTGCTCATTGTTGAAAGCCGTACGGTTACCTATAGTTGTTAACCTCTATGTCATTTGGTCTCTGGTGGATAGTTGTCTCAATGACAGTCATACCACATCCTCTTATTTTTATATTTGCATACATGTATATGTTTCACACTGTAAAGACGACGGAATTCTGATGCTTCCATAACCATAGTGACTACACAGCAGCTTGTAGAAAGAATCCGTATCCAAACAGATTAGCCAACAACATGAACTACGTAGAAATTCATCTTTACAATCCCACCAGAATACCGAAACCCCACACTCTAACTCACAAAAATAGAATACTAAAGAATTCAAATTGTAACACACAACAGCCGAATACTAAGTAACCAACTTCTTACATATAACTAAAGAATAAGGAAGCATGCACACATAACTAAAATGGCTACAAAAAGAATACCAAATTTTTAAATTCAAGACGAAATAACGCAGTAATATTTTTTTAAAATCATGAATAATGAGTTGTTACTTTTATCGGTTTACGTTGCTTCACTTCATCGTTGATTTAGAACGGTTTTGGTGATATCGTGCAAACGCACTTTCTTTGATTACCCGGGGCGTAGGTTCGATTACCGTACCTATTAAAACAAAGACTTTTAAATTGGTCTTTGCTGTCACACCAAGCTCGCCGAATTTAGGAGTAAGATAAAAGATATTGGTCAGCATGGTGAATATAGTGTCCTAGTAAGTTGACATTGTTTAATTCGGACTAGACATGTATATCTCTGCTGCCCCAGGAATAGATTACCTTAGCTGTATTTGGCTAAATCTTTCGAAATTTTTGTGTCCTCAATGCTCTTCAACTTCGTACTTCATTTTGCTTATTACTCGCCACTAATGAGTCTTTTGTAGAAGAAACGCGCGTCTGGTGTACATAATTTCAATCCAGGTATCTATGATGAGTTTATTGTAAGATTATTATAAAATATGGCATGTAATCCACACGGTACATATTTCAGCAAGTGCTTTCGACTAAATATCACAATTAACTTGAGATCAAAGATACTACCGAAACTTCGTATTTTGATCTTTATCTTGAAATTAACATATAAGGATGACCTTAACTAGAATGAACGACAAACGAGACGATTTCAGTTATCCTATTGTCAACCTTTCGTCCTATTTTCCTCGAATGTGACATCACTAAATTAGACTTATTCCAGAGCTGTACTTGCATGAAGAACACGACGGGTTGCACATTTGGAGCAGAATTTGCATATGAGATCACCCCGGTTTTTGTTGTTGTTTGTGTTGTTTAGTCTTTAGTTTTCTATGTAGTGTTTCAGATACTGTTATTTGTTAGTTGTAAGATACACTCCCCTCTGCCAAACCGTGAGTTTACATATCTCTATCTATTCATTACGCTTGTGCATGTTCATGTACATTTGATGAGTTCTGTCGTGTTACGTTTATAGCATTACACATACTTTATTAGCAGAGATGTTCCCCTAACACAAACACTCCTTAGGAAAGGAGCTTTGAATTAAAACACACTATACATGTTTTACGCTCACAATTACGAATTGGTTGACCGATACGATGTGTATATATGTGTCTTAACTGACCACAGACATGTTTCGCGAAATGTCGTCTGATCTATAAATTTACTTATCATTTCCATTCCATATCATCACTTTTTTACTATATTCGCAATGCGGGTGGTAGCAAATCTCTTCATCCGATTATAAAAAGAAAAATTAAGGTAATGAACTCCGAAAGGTGCGAGACCGGTGCTTTGACAGAGTAAGCCTGCTATGTATGCATCATCCATGCGAATTCACTCTGTTAAAATGTTACAATCGGGAATAGGGCACGATCGGTTAAATTACAGATCTGACGACTTTACTCGTGTCTTAAGAAATACGACAGGTAAGACATGTCGCTGGTAAGTTGAGACACCGACACGATGGAGCAGAGGGTATGTTACTGCTGAAAAAATGGAAAGTTGACAGTTGGAAAGTTGAAATCAACACGTTTGTCATAGATTGTAGCTTGAAAGCGTCTATCTGTGTCAAAATCGAGGACAAGATCAAGAATGAATATAAAAATAAGGAGATGTGGTAAGATTGCCAATGAGACAACTATCCACCAAAGTTCAAATGAATTGGATGTAGGCAATTGTTGACAATCGTAGGGCCTTCAACAATGAGAAAACCCAAACCGTATAGTCGGATATAAAAGGCCCCAACATGAAAAATTTGAAACAATTCAATTGAGAAAACTAACGGCCTAATTTATAAGAAAACAATTTACGAAAAAACAAATATGACAGACAACCACTGAACTACAGGCTCCTGACTTGGGAAAGGCACATATAGAATGTGGCACACCTTCTACTTTCGTAGTTTCCTTGATCTCAAGTTCACTGGGATGTATGAGATGTAAACACTCTTTGGGATTTTAGTTATTTAGTGGCAGATCTATAGCATCATCAATATATCTGAAAGTGAAATTAAAGAGCTTTGCCAATTGATTTTTCTTTTTGTCTTTGAGAAGGTTCTGTATGACTTCTGCTTCATATGTGTACCAAAAATATTGGCGCACAATTAGTACAATTTGGAATACCGACTGTCTGCCCAAATATCAATCTACCAAACTCAACAAGTCCTGCATTTTGATGATATCATCATTGGTTAAATTTGTTGGGGGAATCAGTGTGGTTCTTTACAAAGTAAGATTTTTTTATAATCGTATTACAGTACTCACTGACAAAAAATATTTTAGTAAAAGGTCATCATCAATATATTATAAATTTCAATTAAAGGATTTTCTCGATTTTAAAAGAATCAGATGCTCACATTCACCCGATGTTTGTAATTAGTATAATGAATACAGTACTGTGTCCTCTGAAAGACCTTTTTCTATGCCGACAACCGATTGTTTCCTCGTAATCAAATGCAATTACATTTTACTTGCCAACTGAAACATTTTTGTGACAGAGCAAAGAAGACGAAAGCTCATTAAATTCAGGTGTATACTCAAATTTGGTATGGATTTAATTTTCCGTAAAAAATGTCAAATGAACTCAAAAGTGATGGTCTCTTATCATTGTCTAAAGAGGCCTATTAATGAGATATTGTCACAAATTATAGGTGTGACCATATGAATCAAATGATGAAAAGAAAAAGAAAAAGGAAGCAGTTGAAACAGTATGATGACCTATGCTTAAAATAATTATATATGAATTTTTATCCTTAGAAGGATATTAATGAATTCCAATGTTAACATGCTCGTTATGAAAGCAGCACATGCATGTTTTAAGTTATTGGTTTCAGTAATGTCGCTTGAATTTGAGTTATTTTATTTTTCCTGTTGTTAGTGGTCATGATCTACTGGAAGAGGATAAATCTTTTGCATGTTTTCTCGGGTTGTGGTTTAAATTGGCCCATAATGCATTATCAAAGTTTGGTTTGTTGTATTATCTATCCTTCTTGTAGTCGCATATTTAACTGTGATATACATCTGGCGTGTCCCCATGCTCTGACTACGACTTTTCATTTAAGTCTTTGCTTCTCTTTGTATTTCATCTCGAAATAGTATGGTTTTCAACGAAACATAACATATAAAGTACGGTCACCGTGGCATGACATTTTAAATCGTTCTTTAAATTATTTTGATCATAGAAATTATTCTTGCCCATTTTTCTGACCAAAACTTTTATTCTTTTTTTTTTAGTTTAGTGCGATCTTTCCTGTGTAAACAGCATTTAAGGAAGAATGAAAAAAGCTTGTTTTATCCTTTCGATTCACGTTCCACTGTATAGACGATGTTCTCTCACTAAAGAATTTAAAGTGTAATGACCTTGTTGGCTGTATCCATCCCATCGAACTTGAAACACTAAGTGTGCGTCATATCTTGACTTACATCTACAAATTGACAATAAGGATCGGTAGAAAAACTAGACAAACAAGATGATTTGAACTCTGTAATTGTGAACTTTCCATTTCAATGCGGGTGATGATACGTAAATTCATAGATAAATTTGATTTGTCATATGACCGTTTGTTGAAGGAAAACAATAATAAAAAAAAAAAAAAAATAGCAAGCAAGTATTTGTATATAGCAACACTCATTTAAGTAGCTAGCATCTCTTTATACAGAGGTATGTAAACATATGCAACGTTTTACACGGACAACACAGGTATGACAAACAGATGTGACGTTTTACGCGGACTATTTATGCAAGTATGGAAAACAGATTTGACGTTTTACACATACCATAAAGGTATAGAAAAACAACAAAATAGCATAGCTTTGTACGCACTTTGATGACCATCCAAATAAACTTAAACAACTTGAGATAACAAATTATCTAGAACGACCTTCAATAGACCCAACCCTCAAAAACACAATTAACGTGATCAGATCATAATCAATTAAATTGACGCCCTTAATTTCGTATAATAGTCTATTGAACTAACCAGTGGTTTTTGACAATATGTAATTGAAGGTTATTTACGAGACATGCTGGTGAAGAACATATTAAACCTAACGAAACTAGTCCCACACTATATGAACGTATAGGTCCCTTGCAAAAACGAAGAGAACAACAATCGTTTCGGAATCATTCGTTTTTTGTTTGTTTGTTATTATACCTACTAGTAATTAATGAGTAAATTTTGGGAAATTAATTAAAAATGATACCAATGATAATAAGTTTTGATCTTGTCTATTACATATGTGCATTAATTTGCTGTACCGTGAACAAATTTGACTGATAAAATTGTCATATACAGGTTATACTTATCTTGCAGCAAGCCTTCATGCGTCGTCTTTGGTGTCTTTTTATGACGTATTCAATATGAAAACACAGAAAACGATTCGAATATTCATGGAAATCTCATATCCCTTTGAAGGTTTACAGTTACAAGATTTGGTTGTCCGTAATAGTATATATGTGTCACAGATAACCACGGATATGTTCAAATTGCCGTAGCTACGATCCCGTGCTCTTTCTTTCGATTGCAATTAACATCTCCGAATGCGACATCGCCAAAAAAATTTTAAATGAGTACCCTGAGTAGAACAGGAACTTCTTACCCTTGCAGAGCACCTGAATTCATGGAGTTCTTATTCCTCAATCTAGGTATCTGTTATTTGTTTTGTTGACGGTTGTTCGTCTTTATTCTCTTGAGCATAGTGTGATGTGTCCTTCCTCAACATGTTTTATTTCTAATTTTCCGTTTGGTATCTTCAACTTTTTCTTGTCATCTCCAGGAAAACATACTTTTCCGTTTGGTCTCTTCAACTTTTTCTTGTCGTCTCCTGGAGAACATACTGTCCGTGTTTCTACTGACTCTTATTTTTTCTTCAATGTTGTCTTATGTCTGGACAAGTACATGTACAATGTACATCTGAATTTGTAATTGGTTGTGTGTTTTCTTATGGTTTATAGTTGACATGGTCAGCAACAGCAGTAACAGAGGATACTGTCAAACAAGTAAACTCTGTATGCTTAGTTAACAATTAAACAATAAAAATCTTGACAGAGCACTGTTTATTCTTTACATATTAAAATCTAGTCAAACATTTATTTTTTCAAATTACTAATATTTTTAGATAAAAAAGTAAATTGAATGCCCAATGTTATAAGAACGATTTTAATTCTCCCTTATATTGATACTTACGTTTCAATATAGTTTGTAAAATAATAATGAATTGCGACATCCGATAAGGTTGATTTAAAAACAGAAATATCATTGTATAAGAACTCTATAATTAACAAAATCTTTATTAAGATGCAAAAACAAGTCAAATTTTATTTGCGAATTGAGGCGTAACCGATTAATGAATAATAAAATTAAAATACGACTTTTTATGATGATACAAATTTAATGCTCGTGAGCAATTAGAGTATCAATTACAGAGACACGTGACTAGATTATACATAATTAAATAAATGAGGAATATAACTAGGATATTTGTTATATAAGGTTTTACATAAACTTGCAACACATTTATCATAGTAACTGTGTATTTTACAAAAAAATATAATTTGAAAGAAAAATGTTTTAGGACCGTGAAACATATGCTGTATATTTACTAGTCTAAAATAAGGTTATTGCGGAGGTCTTTGATTGCAACATATCCTAACATTTGCCCTAAACTAAATAATAAACAAAATATGTTTTAGAAAAAATATATATTAACTTCTTTGTTATTCTTTTCTCATAGATAAACTGCGTATATAATACAGCATGAGTATCTGAAAAACAATATTTATATTTATTTAATTTTCCATTATTACTCTAGTATGTTTCTGGTCGACTTCGATACCATTTTATTTTCGCGATTTCCCATTTTTGTCTTTGTATAAGAGAAGGTCCCAGTGTGACGTATTCACCACGATTTATATTTGCTTTATTTTCTCTGTACGTGGATGTCGCAAAGAATAAATCGTTTTCGAAAATTAGTTGGTTTACAGTATCATTATTATTATTGAATCAGTTATAATGGTGGATACTTCTTGATTATACCATTTTCCCCTTTTACTAGATTATGCGAGTGAAAGAAAATTGACAGTCACCTCATAAATAATCAAGTCAAAGTCGTTGAAAAAAAAAAAAAACTAACTTCGAAGTCATTTGGAATCTTACCTTCCTTATTTTCAGACATAATACTTTTCTTATTTATGATATTCGTTTCGCTGATTTATTTAAAGTCTGAAAATTTAAAAAAAATCGATTTTGACACATTTTCGGATTTGGCGAGTGAGCAATGTAACATATGGTTGGATATTCTTACCATTCCAACGCACTTGCTACAATTGTCTGGATTTTTTTGAGTTTATGTAGCAAAGCTTTAGCTATCAGTGGAATTTTTCCGTTGTCTTGCTTCTACTTTTTGTCAGATTAAATTAACTGTTAAAGTGTTGACCAACATAATAAAGATATCCGTAGTAATGTGTTGACGATAACAGGCAAATTCCTGACCAATTCTTGAAAGACAGGTGGTTTGACACGCCCATAAACCATCAAATATCAATTAAGTAGACCCTTGTCAGTGTCCAGTCATTAGCTAAATACAGATCATTTCATGGTTGTCCATCCATAAAATAGGAGGATAACTATCTACCATCTCAACCATACTATTCTACAAAATTAGATGTGTAAGAGAAGTGATACTGTAGTAGATAAAAAAAAATCACACGCAAAAAACAAAGGTTTTCAGTGTTTTAATTTTGTCTGAGTTTCCCGTTGACCTATATTTAAGAAGCTATGATTAAACTATATATATGTAGTAAAGAGAAAACTGTATTACCATTTCACTTTTTATTTCTAGGATACTGACTAACCATGGTTCATTTGTATGTTTCAGATTTAAGTGAGGCTTCCATTTTGCTGAACTAGTATATATTTTAGGGGTCAGCTAAAGCCAGCCTGGTCGGGTTATTTCAAAAGTAGTTTTTTCCATTTACAATAGTTACCTCTCTTAATTGTTATAAAGCTGCTGTTATAAATCCCTCATTGAAACCATTTTGATCTTCATGCTACCGTGGTTATCTACAATTGTTTGGGCAATTCAAGCTTACAGCACCGACCGAATCTAAAAAAATGTTATCTTAAGGGAAACAAAATATGTTTTTTTTTTTGTTCTGTAAGGAAACAGTAAAATTAGTTTAACTTAGTTACATTAGTAATAAAATATCATCGGAACTATGCTCAATTTTTCAACAGCAGATTCATGCATATATTTAAAAAATCCTGTTAAATATAAATTTACCAAGAACAAACTCAGATTAGGTTGACTTATTTAGTTTGTCGTTGTGTATTCTGTACAAAATTATACGCTGCAAGGGGAGATTATTCGGCAAATCGTGAATATCAAGGAAGGTATACGTAGGTGAAACATTTTTGGTTTTAATAATGTTTTGATTGAAAATAGAACTTTATTCAGGACTAAAAAACACAGGCGTTGTTTTGTATTCCTGCTCATAGCATGTACCAACAACATACTTATCACAAAAACCTGTCTTTTGAATGTTTATCAGCTAATATTCCATATGTCATAAAAATACATGTTCCTGAAGGAAATTTAACAATATAAAGCTGTATTTTTACATCAGTTATACATGTATTTATTGAAGCACGTTCTTCTGACAAATAGTAAGAATATTAAGGTAATTTTCATATTTAATCTTATTAACACGTATTACTAAATAATCAAAATGTAAAAAATCTGACAAAACAATGGTGCGGTATTGTTTTGCGTCTTTTCTTTGAAACACCGCTATTCGTAGCAGGTTGAACGTTTATCAAAACTATGCAGACTATGTGAAATAATGATAATAACATCATACGACTTCCTTGGGAGATAAAATAAAATACTATATTGTTTGATAGAAGCTGTATTCTAAGAAAACAAATGAAATAAAGGCAAAACAAAAGAAATCATTTGTTTTTGTGATCTGATGAGTAGCAAACCGTTTTCAACTGACTTTTGCAGTTTTTTGTTGTTGTTGTTTTGTTTCACCACTGTTCGAAATTGAGGATTGTTGTGTATTCACAAACACATTCAACCCCGTCACATTCTTCACTTGCATGTTCAAAGCCAGGAGCCTGCATGTGCTCTAATGATTATCATTGATTGTCGTAACTGTTTTTGTTTATTGCTTTTTAGCATAAATCAGACCAGTGGTTTTCTTTTGAAATATTTCACATTTTGTCTTCCCCATATAGTATGGGTTTTGCTCATTGTTGAAGCTCGTACGATGAGCTGTGAATGTTCACATAACGTGGTTCACATCTTTGTCATTGGGTCTTAATGAATGACTGTCTGATCACACCACATCTCTTTATTTATATAATGATTGTATTGTGTAATAGTTGCTACGAAAAACGTAATGGTGTGACCGACAGCATGTTATGATAAGTTTGGCTACATTGTAAACTAAAAGCACTAAAATAACCATCATTTATCCAGCCAATCAAAACGTAGTTTGTAGTTTTGTACGGAGGGAACTCTGTCAGACAATTGAATTTGTTGATAAATATACCCTTAAGTTATAATGTAATATTGTCTTATTTTACGTTAAAATTACCGGGCAGAGGACCGGTATAATATTTCAAACATGATATTCACCGCATTATGTGAGATCAGATACCACTCAATTTATTTATAAAATTAACTACCTTGACAAATATAGGTTGTAATTTTCAATTCGTCCAGTGAAATAGATCATTGTCATTCGGCTGGTTTCGATGTTGTAGGAGCGAGGAAATAGTCTAATTACTCGGTTATCAAAGATAACAATGAATATTCATTATGTAAATTACAATAACCGCCTTACTTGTTAATAAATACTAAAATGACCCTATCAATAAATTACAACCAATCATCATAAATGACCATTTGATCACTGGTCAGTTTGCTTGCGGTAATGTGGCTTTTTCCGATTAATGGTCAGTTTATAATTAGGCGACGGGTTCGAAACGTCAGCACTTAAATTGGATTGATATAATGACCATTAATGGTCATTTATGGTCATTTAGTTTTGCTTGTTACTGATCCTTCCTTTGCAAATATCCTTCGGCAACTAAAGTTGGACATTTCGGCCAGTCTGTCTGCACTGGACATAACACGCCAACTGGTGCCTTTATCCCTATTTGTTTATTTCCTGCAGGGAGTTGTCACCAAGCATTGTTGTATATTTCACGTTAGGTTAAGAAAATACAATGTCAATTTCATCGGTGATCGAATTCCTAATTTATACAGATTTTGTGATGTTAAAATTAGAAGTTCTATAACATATTTGACTTCTTATACTTGGTCAAATAACCATGGTAATTCTGCACATTTAAAACAACTCTGTAGATTTCAGTTTTACTAAAACGATAAATTTCATAGGCGAGAGAACGTACTATGATTGAATGTTATCGTAGATATTAAAATAGACCATTTGATATTGTTTAATTAGTTTTATCAATGGGTTTGAACTGTTTTGTTCCAAGTCTTTGAACTGTAGTTTGAACAATAAAAATATACTTTGAGATAAAATTTTGTTGAGGTAAAATTATCATTTTTTATATCCTTTAAAGGGCCTTTAATTAAGAAATAATACAAGATTGTTTTTTTCACGGCACCAAATTTCTCGTCATTGCAGGACTTGGTGTACGTACCATTTAGAACGGGTAAACTAAGTTTAGATGTACTTTTTATGTTCAAATATGAATAAAAGGGATGTGGTGTTTTCGTCAATTAAATCAATTACACCGATAAATTTTCCTTTAAATTTATCATTTCCATTTCACAAGTTTTTAATGAAGACATTATTCATAATAACACTTATTTGGTAGAACCTTTGACATGTAGTATAATTTGAAAATACCATATAAGATCATTTAATGTTCTTACTTAAATTCTAAATATTAAAAACGACTGATCAGAAAGAAAAAAAAACATATAGTCTCAATTTTCCACACACCGCGGCTAAAAAAATGAGAAAAAAGCAAATTCTTGTGTGAAATTATAACAGATAAAAGTTCACACCGAGTAAAAATGTCTATACATTAAAATTTTGTTAAACTTTATTTAACAAGTTAATAAAACTTTACTTCTTAACTTCCAAAAAAAAAAAAAAAAAAAAAAAAATCATTTGGATAAATTGCATACAAAAATAATACAATAACTAAAACCCAATTAACCAAGGGGGACTTTTTCTTTTTGCAACACCCATGCATTCGTTTGATAAATTATAAATGCCGTCACTAAATCCTGCGTTCGTTTATCATTGTTGTCAAGTTACACGTTGTCCTGCAATCTATGGTATAATTTCATATCCCAGATGAACTACATGTATCAGAGCAAGTAAAATGCATTACAGGACGGCCTGTAACAAGTTCAGAGCATACTTACTTTATTATTTTATAATGTTTCATTATATCCTTGTCCTTTGGTCACTGGAGGATATTTGTCTCGTGTTCAATCATGCCACATCTTTTTTTATACTGTAGCTATTTACACCCCTTCTTTTGGTATTTGTTGGGTGTAGTTGTCTCATTGACAATCACACCACATCTCCTGATTTCTATATTTTCGACGTCAGACTATATCCATCTACATGGTATTGCTAGTGGCTAAATAGAATTGAAGCCACGACGCACTGACACGTTACAATATTATAAAATGCGAAAATGAAATACCTCTATAAATATATTTTAGGGTAGGTTAAAAAAATAAATATAACAAAAACAAAACAAAACAAAACGCGACGTAAGAGATATGAATACATAAATCAAAACTGATTGTCATTTTCTTGCTTTGAAAATTGGAATGATTATTATTTAAAAGAAGTTACGCATATTTTATATTAAATCTTGTAGTTTAAAGACAAAAAATTGCTAAAACTACAGTTTGAACTATTGCCGTATATTGAAAACATCTATTGCGACACCTGCATAGTATAGTGTGTTGACGATGGAATGATGAATAACCTAAGTTCTTGTTTTCCGTAAATTTTAGAGTACCAAACTGATTTGGAAAAAAAAGCCATTTAAAACCTTTCGCCAAGTAATCTTTTGAAACTATTTCTTTCATCGGTTTAATCCTTAGACCTATATAACCCCTTGTCGACTTTGACCATTTGTCAAAATGACGAGTGTCGCATCATTAGGTCACGTTAAATCGACGACAAAATTATCTTTCCCGAGCACCCACTGCCAATCTTTGTCGGGAATAGATAATGCCCAAAGCGTTCGTAAAAAAACTTTGCCTCTTCCATGCGTGGTTCTTTGGTTTCATATATTGTATTTCCTTTTCAGCACAGTAAGTTCGACACCTTTGACACACGTGCAGCAGGATATGCTTTCCTTTCCGTAGCACCTGAGATCACCCCTGGTTTTTATTTCGGTTCGTGCCGCTCAGTCTTTAGTTTTTCTATGTTGTGTTTTGTAGAATGTATATAATTCCTATTGGTATCTTACGCCTTTTTCCTTTCTGTTAGATAGATTAGGATTTGGTTTACATCATTATCCACCTTTTGCAGAAACATTACGAAAGCAATCATGCATCCGTATGCCTTATGTGCGTGAACTTGAATTTTAGCGTTAATTACTTTATTGCTTAAGTTAAGCGCCTGCGATCTTACCCAGTTTATGGTGGGCGTCGTGTTGCTCAATCTTTAGTTTTTTTATGTAGCGTTTTGTGAACTTTTTTGTCCTTTCGACGTCTTTCGTTTATGTCATGGCGTTGTCAATTTCTCTTCGACATATTAGTTTTTTATGTAGCGTTTTGTGAACTTTTTTGTCCTTTCGACGTCTTTCGTGTATGTCATGGCGTTGTCAATTTCTCTTCGACATATTAGTTTTTTATGTAGCGTTTTGTGAACTTTTTTGTCCTTTCGACGTCTTTCGTTTATGTCATGGCGTTGTCAATTTCTCTTCGACATATTTAGTTTTTTATGTAGCGTTTTGTGAACTTTTTTGTCCTTTCGACGTCTTTCGTTTATGTCATGGCGTTGTCAATTTCTCTTCGACATATTAGTTTTTTATGTAGCGTTTTGTGAACTTTTTTGTCCTTTCGACGTCTTTCGTTTATGTCATGGCGTTGTCAATTTCTCTTCGACATATTAGTTTTTTGTGTAGCGTTTTGTGAACTTTTTTGTCCTTTCGACGTCTTTCGTTTATGTCATGGCGTTGTCTCTTTTCAACATATTAGTTTTGAATGTTTCCTTGGTATCTTCTTTGACATTGTTTTACAATGACCTTGCGCACGATTTAATTTTTTGTATTCTTATCATTGGCTTTCAAATGTTTTGGTCTGAGCGTTTCTGGTGAAGGTAATTTAGAAAAGCGCTTCGGACGCACAAAATTAATGAAGTGTTATTTTCATTACACATTTAGCATATACATCCATAGTCACTTAGTTGTGGTATTAGTCCTGTATGACACAAGGTTACAGTACATATGTTAATTGTTATATAATCAGATCATCGTTCGGCCTTCAACGATGAGCAAAGCAAATACCGTATAGTCAGCTATAATAGGCCTCTGCTTAAAAAAAGGAAAACAATTCAAAAGAAAATCCTGATTTATACTAAATCGATAAAAAAAAAAAAAAAAACAATTATGGTAAACAGCAACAATTGAAATCCTTTAAATCACAGGGTCTTGACTTTTGACAGACGCATACATAATGTAGCGGGGTGAAACGTGTTTGTAGGCGCTCAAGTCTCCTTTTAGGACATTAGAAATATAAATTCTCGTCAGAACTAGTTTCAACCAGTTAGATAAAATACAGAAATTAGCATAAGTAGTACAGAATTGCTGTTCTTTATCTCATAATACATGCATGTCGCAAGGACAATAGTAATTTTAAAGACCATTTTAAATGAAAGAGAAAAAACCAAATTGTCGCTTAGAGGTAAAGTAAAAGGAGGAAGTAGATTAACTCTATAGATATTAAGACTACGAAATAAAGAGTGGGAGTTATCGCTCTTTAAAACCGAACGCCATTTTGAAAATTTAGTGCTAAATCTTAACATAATTTTGTACAGTCAGCCAATAGTTTTTTTTTATTGAAAACTTAACCTAAACGAGTTCTAGTATGTTTGCTTTGTAAAGTTACAATATTTAGTTACACTTCGCTTAAAACAATCAACTACTCTGCTTTTTCATTATATAATGCCGCCATTAAGAAATATATACACATCCATTGTTTTAGCTTTGATATATGCATATCGATAACAATAAAATATAAATAGATACAATTAAATTTATTAATATTTCCCATTTGTTTTGTGACATGTATTTTTTCTGTAAATGGTCCTTGGACCAACTCTAACAAGTTGTTTACAGCAATATCGGGTTACTTTCTTATCAGAATTCAGTAACCTTAGTATTGTTTTATAACAATGTACCATAAAACCCTTTGGAAACGACCGAAATTCTGACCAATCAAAGCAGGACGATAAAAATCAAGTATGTGATTACGGTTATGTTGTGTCATTGGACAACAAGGGTTACTATGGTTAAGTTTCAAAATTTCGATATATTTTGGATTATTGGAATTTCCAATATCACAAAGATAAAATTTTCCATTTCAAATAATGGTTATTGAATAATTCAAGTTCTAAAATGACTCTCTTATGAGTTTTTAATATCCTTACCACCCAAGGAGCACCTCAACAATAGCACTCCTATTTTATTGCGTAAATTGTATAACCTTGGTTCAAAACCATCAATCAGTCGCAATAATGATTACATGCAATACTTTGTCACCGTTCATTTTTATAGAATATTTTCAAAACGCCCACTTATCTACCTAATAACGTGCTCTTTGATCTTTGAAAACTCAAAACATCGAAAAAAATCACAATAAACGGTGAAACGATTTGTAGCCGTTCTGCATTGCGAAACTATTGGCAAAATAAGGTAATATATTCATCTTTATTGCTTTATTTTTAATTGTATTTACAAAGACTATCGAGTAATACAATTTGATTTTTGTATAATGGTAGCGAGTTATTTATTTATTTGTGCTACTCCTTTTGCTTTTGTCCTCTTAGAGTCAGAAATAATCTGTCTTTTTAGTATTGTAAATTAGGATCGTCTGAGTTTTCTCAGTGCAAATTCATCTTTTGTTGAAAAAACAAGAAAACCATGTATCAGTCCTGCCTGCGTGTGGTTGATTATATTATACCGGAATGACTCTTATTAAATAATACTAAACGATCATAATAATCACATCTCATAACTGTTGGAAAATGTGGACATCATCTTCACAGATTTTGAAATAATATAATAGAAAAAGGAAAGTGATAATCAATTTTCTCTTGTTCTTCCTTAATCTAAATATGTAATGTATTTTTTATATTTTCTTTGAAATATATATTAATTCGTTTGGAATATATTTTTACTGAAACCATCTTCATCCACTTTCTGTACTTGTTGACTTACGTGACACATAATCTTCGAATCCGACTTAACAAAATGTTACATACAAAAATAAGTACATATTAATTATATTTTACAGTCAATAAATGTAAAAATTGTACCAGTGAACTCAGGCATTTGAGGTCATCAGTTGCAATAACGTGTATTTATGCCATCTAAATTACTGCATTGTTCTATAAATAAAAATAAAGTTATTTAGTCAGTATATTTTACTGTTATTAACGAATTTGAATTATTATATTGACCGTTACATATAATATAATGTATTTCTTGAAAAAGAATTATTTTGCTCGATTTTTTGTGGTATTTTGATTTTTGAAGCGGATCTATATAATCTTAGCGTTGTCAATTTCCTGTCAAGAAAACAGATTAAGAATTAGTGCATTTCTTTCAGAAATAAATGCCTAGAAGGCTAATTTAATTAGTTGATAAACCACCACACGTTGTAACAATTGGATTATGGTTGTGACTATCTATGTTTTCATTCCGGCTTTACTACAAAGGAAAATAAATGAGACAGTTTTATATAAATATCTGTAATATTTTCTTTGTAACTTGAAGATTCACACATTGGTTGTTCTAAAGGTATTTATTTAATTATATTTTTAACATGATATAATACTGTCATTATTGATGTCACAATATAGAACAAATAAATTCTTCCTTTTTTTAACTTATTTTTTTGTTGCTGTTGAATACTCGTATAAACATAAAACAAAAAATAAATATATGTGTCAAGTGTCAGGTCGTTTTAGAATTAAAATTTGACTAAAATCTTGAATTGTTTGTTCTCAATTGTTGTCTTTGTTTTAAAAAAGTGTATTTTACAATTAGAGTAAATATCTTCCCAACGTACAAAATGTAATAATTCATTTGAAATTCAAACACTTGCAGGTACTGTAAATTTAAAAATTAATGCGTGCATTTATTATTGCGAATCCTTGAACTGTTGCAAAAACGTGAAATCTACTTAAGGTTATTGCAAATATTTAATGAAGGAAAATCACTACTAAAATTATGAATACGAGTTTTTTTCTTGTAACGAACCTGATACTGTCGCATTAATAAAAACATCGCAATAATCTTTGAATTTGCAGTAATCAAAATTTCGTTAGTGCAATGGAGACTAAAGTGTGGTATTTTTGAGGTTTCTGTTTTTTCCCTTCATTTTGTTGGTTGTATTTTTGGTGAGGATACTTTTAAAAAAAAGAATGGATGTAATATTTACTTGACCTGTGTTTTTGCTAGTACATACATTTTCCAGGCCACGACTTCACAAGTTGGTGTTCAAAATTACAACAGTACATGTAATATATATTTAAATCTGTTTGTCGTTATCACTTTTGTCTAGTAATGAGAGGTGCAGGTCAGATCAATATTTTTTGCAACTTACTACAGACATTTAATATAAGTATAACTGGAGACGTATGGACTTAAACAATAATATGGTTGCAATATACTTAATATCAACAGTTTTTTTATCTAAAATTTTAGCCATTAATTCCAAGCTTATACCTCTTTTATTGTAAATTTGATATCTTGAATATTTAGGATATATTTTCCGCTGGACGTTATGCAAACAGCAATCAATATTAAGTTGCTGTTAGTAATTATTGTCCATGCCTTGTATACCTTAAAATCAATTTTTTAATAACGATACATATATAGTACCTCTTCTAATTCTGACTGTGATGGTAATGTGTATGTCTATAGTTGGTTCATCTCATTGAGAAATTCATTAAGAAATTCCTTAAAAATAAAATTCATTAATTAATAAAGGGTGGTCAATCAATCGGCTCAAATATTATATAATATACAATTTATTTTTACAGATATATATATATGTATAGTTTTGACAGTGTTTACACATTATAAGTGTTTGGACGTTTTTACATATATACACAACCATCAATTCTGACTGCTATAAATATGTATTCATCTCTGTCCTGTAAAACTATAAAAGGTAGTATGAGTCAACAAATAACTCAAGCTACATAAGTACCCTGTAAACTTTTTTTTATATAATCAAACAGTTTTCAATATGAAAAGAGGAATCCATCTGGCAAATTTCTACAAATTACGATAACAAAACTTATTTTTTAAGGTTTGCCATAGTTCGTAATAAAAAAAAAACACAACTTATGACCATAAAGGGACACATCGTTTACGAATCATACGGTGAAGGCGCTTTCTCAAAAACATGCTATTTTAACAAAAATGTTATTGTGAAATGGTTATTCATTATTTTATGAGTGCTGGGGAAATTGAAAATAAAAACAAAAATAATGATTTTTTTTTTATTCCATGGACATGGCAACTATATAATTCATGAGACAAAAACTCATATCGTCTGGGATCTGATTCCCGCTTTATGTATCTCTGAAAGATATTCAATTTGAAACTATTTGACAGTTTTTTTCGTGTTATTTTAATTACTACTCACATGTTTTAAAATAGAATGACTATACAGCACAGTGTTAGGATTTCATTGTCATTCATGCAAATTTAAAAATAAAGTGAATCATACTCGTCTGTTTGTTTGATAATGTTTGCTGTTCTAAGATGAGTATAGTTTTGTTTGCTGTTCTAAGATGAGTTATAGTTTCATCTTTGTGGAAACTATTAATATTATGTATCAACTCAATTATATATGTTGACTTGTATGAATTGAAATATGTGTGCCAAGATTTTACAGCCATGATGCCCCCCCTCCTCCTCCCACATGATTGCTGTTAACCTTTAGAAATTTATTTCGGCAAATAAATACACATGTGTTACCGTTTCAGTGCTCATTTAACGTTTTCTTGAATAACCTTCACCCGGTAAGCTCAAGACCAATCTGAAAATAAAATGTTATACAACCTATTAATGCAACATTGGTTACTGTTTGTCTTTGAATTGCTGTATTGTTGACTATTTGGATGTCGCATGGTTGTGTGATTTGGATGTCGCATGGTTGTGTGATTTGGATGTCGCATGGTTGTGTGATTTGCGTTCACAACACTTATCTTTCTATTGAAATTGACCGAAGTGGATCTGGTTGCGTAACAATAATAATTTTCCAATGTGCTTATTTTCCTCATTGATGTAGAAATTACCAAAATGAGTGTATTGACTTAAAAAGAAAAACGAATTTAACAAATTGCTTATTTCTTACAAATAATAGTTTAAGGTCATCTGACTTGATTAGTTTTTTCCAGTGACGTTTATTTGTATATTTTAGTCATTTCGTGTAAAAGATATATGTTTCTCGAACATTATAAAATGAATATATCTTAATATATTCAATGATATTTATCCCCCTTCTACAGAATAAGACGCAAAGATAACTACAAACCCTGCCCTCCAAAATAAAGAATGCTAAAAAATTAAACTACAAACAAGATAAAAAAAAGCAACAAGAACCCTCAACACCCTAAAAACTAAAGACCAAACAAACAGTTCTAGTTTGAAGTTTGATATTGAAACATTACGGAAACTCCATAATGTTTTAATGATATTTTTTTCATAAAATGATATATCTCTGATTCCTACAATACATTAACCTTACTGCACAGATGATCTGGTTTATATGGGAAACGCGAGGGGAAATTATTCTGACAGGAAATGATAAAAATTGAATTCCAGGGTATAAGAGTTCAAAGATCATCAGTAGGTATGAAAAAACAAGACAATTTTCTTATAACTAAAATATGTAAATTAAAATCCCAACAAGCAAACACCATTACCAACGCTAACTGCAATTTTTCAATGATGAACACACACACACACACACACAACATAAAGATAACATTAACAGATACCGTAAAGCCAATGCGAAAATCACATATTGTTTTCTGTTTCCATTCAAACATATATGTTCGCTTTATTATTACACCTAATAATTAAAGATTATTATATTAAATTGGAACACAAGCTGAATATGCTAAATATAAACACGACTCCAACACAATTATCTTATTTTAGATAAGTGATCTGATCTAGATTTTCCAATAATTTTTACATAACATAAAATATCAATTAAAAGCATTATTTGATGTCTTTATAACAATCACAAGATGTAAAAACACTTCTTGTAACCTTTTGGAAACAAGAGGCAAATAAACGCAGTTTGCTTTTTATATGTTTGCATTCATTCTAGGGAATATATTTTCCTTCTGATACTGTGTTTACTACAATTGGATTTCGATTGAATGATAATATCAAGTGAGTAGTCGCCCCTGTTTCAGACGATTTACATTGCATTCTATACAATTCAAATAAGATGTTACGTTTGAGTAGCGGACGACAACATTATGGATAAAAAATTCTCTAATAAGAGCATTATTTTCAATGGGGAATCTGAACATAGTTTTGCGCAATAGATAGAATGAAGATTTTTCATGTTTTGAGAACATGAAATTCATATCAGGCATTAACTTTGCAATTTTATTTTTATTATGAAAATAAGAAATTACTATGTTATAACTTATAACAATAAAGTATGTTAACCTTATATACTGCCGAAAGAAAGATTTGCAACATTTCCATTGTGATTGGTGGAGGTCAAACTTTGAGGGCTCAAATCTTTGTAGAAAAAAAAATCAAAATGATCTGCAATTAATAGCAATCATGTTTTAAATGATGTTTAATTGGTTAAAGAAGAAAACAAATTATGGTAAAAATTTAAGGGACAAAAATTTGCCTCATAAATTTATTTTTCATTTTTTAGCGCGATAAATGTTAATTTCTGTTCATATGTAACCAATCAGATTCACCAAACCGTCAAATATTGTGCGTTGTGTACATTTTTTTCAACTAGACCATATGCAAAAAAATGTTAAAATGTGGCTTGGAATTTTGACCACGTCCATAAAAGTTTGCGAATAGTGCAGATGTCTAAAATTTATCTAAAATAACTGCAGTACTTTTGAATACACAAATGTTTCAAGATTAAGAAACTCTAAAGATAAATCGAGATTTTGCTTTACTTAATTTTCAGTCAGAATTTGTTTTGCTTAACTTTTTTGAGTAGTATATACGTAAAATTTCATGTTTTTGTAAGATTGTTTGTAGTTCATGTCTTAGATATAGGAAGATGTGGTGTGAGTGCCAATGAGACAACTCTCCATCCAAATAACAATTTATAAAAGTAAACCATTATAGGTCAATGTACGTGTCTTGCTCCTTTTGAAGTTCACCATTGGACGTTAAGCAATTAACAATCAATCAATCAATCAATTTTCAAGTTCATATGATTTCCCCAGTTTAACTTCTTGGTTCTTGGATGGGCTATTTTATTAACGAGTTTAGAACATTGGTAAGCTATTGTCGCTTCTTCATTTTACGAAAAAAATAAATTATAATTCTAGAAAATAGATTTTATCAAACACTATCAGGAAATTAATAAAAATGCCATTGTTCTTATGTTTTGCTATGGTATATAGTACAATCTATTTATTAAATTATTAATGATTTGAATTACACTCACTAACATAACTGCAATTGTTTATGACTACTTTTTTTATTTGTTCGATAAATCAAACGTTTCTTTGTTTGTTTTTTTTTCGCTGAACATAAAATAATATAAGTGTTTATGAATTTCTAAATATTCATGAGATATACACAAGATTTGTTGAATTACTTTGTATTAATAGAATAGTTAAAATAGTTAAAATAAAATTTTATAATAAAATCTAATTTTTCACCACTTTTGAATCATTTCAACTTTATGTATCATAAAATTATCTTCATTTTGATTTAAAACATTGCAATGAGATTAATAACCTGATAGCCACAGTGTACGTTTCTTTATTCTGGTACTTTATTAGGAACCAGTCTAAAGAAATTTATGTTTAATATCTAACTTACAAATAATGTATTGAAAAAAAAAGTGTCCAACAAAAATAATCTTTTTTTTAGTTAGGATTTTTTTAACAGACGTGAAGCCACTATTATTTTCTATGATTTGAGGCCTGTCAGAGATGCATAAACGTTTGCTTAAACTAACCGTGCTAGCTAAATTGGGTTTCATTTCTGATTTTACTTTTAATAATTGGAAAGTGTTACTAGTGTTGAAAACGATTTTGAGCACATCTTTTTAAAATAAATATACACGTATAGTATATGTATTCTTTATGTTTTTATTTTTATATCTTTTATCTTTATAATAAATCATTTGGAAGCATGGGATAACGCATCACTGAAAGACTTCAAAAATATTTATTACATTTTTATGCTCATATAATTGGAATTTATTTCAGATCCCTTTTGATCATAAAGTTCTTCACGTGTTTTTAGTACTTACAAACCTAGTCATAGATTGTCTTAGCCGTATTTGGCATAACTTTTAGGAACTTTTAAAAGCTTTTCAACTTCGTATATGTTTTATATACATTCTTGGCTTTCAATTTCTTTTGCTATAAGCGTTCCTATGAAGGTAAATCAAGCAGACGGTTTCGGACGCACGAATTTTAAAAGTGTTATTTTATTTTTTATTTTCATCATTAAAAATATTTATTATTATTATTATTATTATTATTATTATTATTATTATTATTATTATTATTATTATTAAATTTGTAAGATGACATCATGTAACTTTATTATTATATAATTTACGCTTGTTATGTTTTATTTGGAATTTAGAATTTAAGAATTTCCAAGAAGTTTGATGATACTTTGATTTTATTTGTGATTTGTACAATGAAATATGATTAATATTTCACACTGAAGAATTTATATATCACATTAAGTCAGTGTAATTTAGTATTTGAAACATCTAACAATACAACGATATATTTAACAGCATTATTATAATACCTGCAGTTTTATTCTTCTCATATCTTATGATAAAGTTAATGCTATATCAACTTCTGTCGAATTAAAAAAAAAAAAAAAAAATTAAATGAAGCGGTAATAAAAACTGTCATATAATGTCAATTAAACTAAATGTGAGGTATACGTATGTTAGGTATACGTCAATGAGACAGCTACCAAACAAAATATCAAGAACAGAAAAAACATGTAAAAAAATGCACGACTACTTGAAATTGATATCACGAATATAGGTATTAACAAATATTTTAATATCTCAGAATCAATAAATGGTCAAATATAAAAATTACTTGTACAATCTAGGAAACAAAAACATCAAAAAAATTTAAAACAATTGGAAGGTCCACCCATCAAACGTTTTTGTCGTTTATGAATTTAAGTTACAGTGAAATTTATCTTTCAAAATGCTACTGTATGAATTCTTAATGTTGCAGTCACTAATTCACTATTCCCCACAACTTCCGGTGATATCCTTCCACTCTCCCCTCAAAAGATGCATCATTTTGTTTACATTCAGCATAAAGCTATATTCAAAGAGAAACATTGAGTTTATAATTTGTTTTTGAAAAATGGAATAATTTATTTCATTCCATGTTTTGACATGCATCAAAAATTGGAGTTGTAATACAATACAAGACTGGTATCTTAACACAGAACGATACTATATCTTAGTATAAGAAACGTTTTATATGTTTTGATGACTATGTTTGTGCTTTCGTCTTTCGTCTTTCAGCTTTTGACTATGGTGTATTTCTTCTACATTGCTCTCTTCCTTTTTCTGTTCCGTTTCATCCCGTAGCTTTAAGTTACTTTCTAGTATCTTTCGGCTTCGATTGCCTTACGTTCCTCTGACGTTAAATGCAGTTGGTTAACTCATTGTTTTTAGTTGTTCTTGCAACGGAACTATAAACAACTAACCCACCGTTTTCTTTAGGAAAACGCCTGTACCAAATCAGGAATATGGCAGTTGTTTTTCACTTGTTCCGTTGATTGATAGTGTTAAAATGTCAGTTTTTATGGACTTCCCAGTTTTGAATTTGCCTTGGGGTTCGGTATTTTTGTTATATTTTTTTTGAATTAATAGGCTCTTAAACTCAGCCAACATACCAGACTTATAATGTAATACACCAGACTAGTGTTTCGTCTAACTGATCAGTGGCGCTCGAATGTAAAGGAATGTCAAATCAATAACGAAGTTAAAGAGCATCAAAACCAAAAATTCCAAAAGTTGTGTCAATTTTGTATAACACCATCCCTGTCTGGGATAGAAAGACACAAGATTTTAATGATTTTAACATTTCAATAACAGGTAATCTTCAGAAAATGACCGTATACATGATATATCTTATCAGCACAGGATGATTGACTTCTCGGGTAGTTGTACCCTCTGGGTCCACCAACAATTACATCGATCCAGAGGTTGTAAAAACTCTTCAACTATATTTAGCTAATACTTTACATGTTTACATGTTGTAATGTAGTATTATATTATTTATTTATGTATTTCTCTGTCCTGAGTGTTCTTGCGTTTATTTGTACTGTATTCCTGTCACGTAATGTTGTCATTTTAGCGGCGTTTTTAACATTGCCATATAAGCGGGAGGTTTGGCTAGCCATAAAACCTGGTTCAACCCACCATTTTTTCTTGAAATGTCCTGTACCAAGTCAGGAATATGACAGTTGTTATCAAATAGTCCGTTTCTATGTATGTTGGCGTTTGTTTTTGTAGCAGTTCAGTGTTTCTGTTGTTCCGTTGTTTTCCTCTTATAGTTGATGTGTTTCCCTCGGTTTTGGTTTGTGACCCGGATTTGTTTCAGTTGAATCGATTTATGACTATTGAACAGCGGTATACTACTGTTGCCTTTATTTAATACACCAGACGTGCGTTTCTTCATATACAGTAGACTTATCAGTGGTGCTAGAAACAAAACATTTGAAATGCAAATAAATTACGAAATTGAACATCATTAAAATTTAAAAATCCAAAAGCTGTACCAAAATCTGACGATTGTTATTGTTATTCGTCCTGTTGTTGTTGTTCTGACGATTGTTATTGTTATTCGTTCTGTTGTTGTTGTTCTATTTTTGTTATTGTTATACGTCCTGTTGTTGTTGTTCTGTCTATTGTTATTGTTATTCGTCCTGTTGTTGTTGTTCTGATTGTGGTTATTGTTATTCGTCCTGTTGTTGTTGTTGTTGTTCTGTCTATTGTTATTGTTATTCGTCTTGTTGTTGTTGATGGTGATGAATGTTTGTTGTAGTTTGCTTTGTTTATTAACTATTCATCATCGAAATTCAATTTGGGAGACGAATTATAAAAGTTTTTTCCAAACTTGTTTCCGAATCCCATATTTATGTAAAATTTAACTATTCTATTGTTATAATTTTTCAATAATAAATAGTGCTTGAACTAAATTCATTGTATCTCATTTCAGATGAAAGCCAATCTTAAAAAAAGCGTACAATAAGCTACCTTTGATTTTCAAATTAAGAACACACGGTTAATATTTTCTTGAATCTCTCGATACCTCTTGTTGGTCCTTCCATTTTTTGAACTGCGTCGCTCATATTTTTTATGTTTTTAATTTCACAATTAGATTAGGCATCTTTTACTAAAACTGAATTTCGAATCCTCTCTGGCCTATAATTTTGGGACAACTTTGCATATTGACTGTTGGTCTCCGAGGAAACAGCTTGTCGTCTGTGATTTAGTTCTGAAATGATATATAATATATAATTTTATATAAACTTCATGTCTTAATTTACGTTATTAAAAAATTATAATACACATCAAATATAACCGATTAGAGGAACAACCAAAAGAACCGGAATTACAACACACCAAACCAACCAAGACTCCAAAAATAGACGTTGAAAAATGTACAAGCAACAATTACAACACGTGATATCCAGAAACCCAACCCGACTTTTTTTACCAACCCAAGACAATATTGACAATTTGAAGGTTTTGTTTCTGTTTTAATTGTTTAGTCCAATTATGCAATGAAATATATGTTCCCTTATTTGCATTTGATCAAAATTAAAACATTTCACAAAGAAGACATTTTTCAAATTTCAATTTTTTTCCGAATACTTTTGTTTTTATACGCCCATTTACGGGACGTATTATGGTATACCGTTGGCCGTCTGTCCGTCTGTTGGTCCGTCGTCAACATGTCGGACATTAACTCAAAAACGCTTTAACCAATTTGCATAAAACTTGGTGAATTGTTTATATCTATTGACGTGAGCTCCCTTTCGTTTTTTATAAATTTTATTAGAATTTAATGTCTTTTTTGTTTCTGGAATTAAAACGGCTTTAGTTTCAAAATTAGAGTATTGTCCAAATATTATTGAACTATTATGTCTGCTTTATATATATAATAGTTAATAAAAAAAGGAGATATTTCATTTTCCATTAATCTGTGTAAAAATAAAACTGTCATCTCTTATAAAAACAGTAAAAATTCATTACATATAAGGAGAGGATTTTCCTGTCTAAAAAAAAAAAAAATAAAATAACAAAAATATCGAACTCCAAGGAAAATTGAAAACGGAAAATCCTTTGTAAAATGGCAAAATCAAAAGAAGAAACACATCAAAGGAATGGACAATCACTGTCTTATTCCTGAATTGGTACAGGCATTTTCTTATGTAGAAAATGGTGGATTAAACCGGGTTTTATAGCTAGCTAAACCTCTCACTTGTATGACAGTCGCGAAGAATTCCATAATATTGACAACAAAGTGTGAGCAAAACAAACAGACATTATAGGTAAAAATGTCAAAAATTGGGGTACATCAGTCAACATTGTGTTATAATCTAAATCACTATAAAGCAAATAACTATTTCAACAAAGAAAAACAAAATTGCATATAGATACTCTATAGACAAAGTTCATAAGCAAAAATGAAAGACAAGAATACAAATTTGACCATAGCACAATAACACAGTGGTGGGATGTATAAATACCGAGCCACGCCAAAAGTATATGAAATTTCAGGGCTCAATGAAAATCAAAAACCTTGTCATTCTTTTCTTCTTGTTGTCTTTCTCTTATCCCATTTCAAGCTTACCCCAATGAACGCTCTTTTCGTATTTGAACCCAGCAATTTATTGTGATACAAGATTAATCACTTAAATATTTAAGGGAGCTACCATTTGATTTCTATGGGGGGGCTAGGATAAAAAATTTTGTCCTGCATTTTTTTTTTAGTTGTAATCTCTGTCCTGCCTTTTTATTTTTCACTCTATTCGGTCCTGCCTTTTTATTTTTATTTTATCCTGACTTTTGTTACCTAAATTGTCATCTATTTTTTTCAAATTTCACCTAGCCCCCTAAAAATCAAATGGTAGCTCCCTAATTTGGATTGATATTAAATCATTCCCTTTTCGTTCTGAGTGTGTTTATTATTTAGTATAGTTATTCAATTCTTGGAGATAATACACATGCAATTGTTTGATAAATCTTCGAATTTGTAAATTTCATATTAAAAATGAAATTTCTTTCTGTCGACTATCTCTCCATAGCAAAGCTGATGCTATTAAAAGTATAACAAAAATACAAAACTCCAAGGTAAATTAAAAAAAGGGAAGTTCATAAAAACTGACAAAACCAAACGCTAGACCCTATCAGCCAACGGAACGAATGGAAAACAACCGTCTTCCTGTCATGTTAATGTTAATAGATACATGAATATGTTACAGTACCAATTGGAATTCAGAATAATCCAGAATTTTCATATTACCAATTGGAATAGCAATATCTACTAGGAGAAATCGGAATTCTGATTTATACTAATTAAAGTCCGTCTAAATCAGAATTTCAATAAATACTATACTAGACATTGGAATATCCAGATTCGTACCGGGAGGATCCTGGATTGTTCTGGATGATTGCATAAAAAGACAATAAAAATAATTTGATTCAGGTCATAATGAAATAAACTTAAAATCAAAACTTGATTCTACTGAAATATGTAAAACTGTTGATTTTTTAAAAATTATATCATAAAGACTCTTTTTTGCTGAATTTAGTCAGGGTTTAACAACCTTATATTTTTTTACGTCGTTAATGAAACAAATACAGGGGAAATTTTCCTTTTCTCTTTTTGTTACAATTTATCCCTAATATGCATTCAGACACAACTGACAAAAGCCACTATAGTGCTCATTTTTTGTATTGAATTCTATTAGTTACCATAAATTACGACAGGAATAAAAAGTTTTATCCGTTGAAAAATACACTGCCAATTGAAGTGCTCTTTAGATGTTCGTTTAAACATTGGAAGGAGCAAAATGGCAACATTTGAAAACCAAAAACAACTTCAGGAAACTGATACTACCTTTGATGAAAAGGACATTTTAGTTTGCTTCAAGACATCCCTTGCAAAGAAAATTATAACAGGTTTCTACCATGTGAATTCTTGAATTCAAAATGATTAATGCTTCAATTTTTAAGGCTTCTTGTTAGTGCATACTCAATCTGTTTCCCTAGAGTAAGTTCCTTTGATTTTGTATTGCTTTAAAATTATAATATTCAAGCATTTGATAAAAAAAACTAGAAACTTTAGTCCTGATTGTCAGTTCGTATCTGTTTGCAACTGTACAGGAAAATGTTATACGATTTGTTGTTCATGTTGATTTCAAAACTGTTTACTCTTCAAAATGCCACGAACAAAATATTTTGTAAATAAACTATAATTAAGAATTCCAAATAATCTATTTGACCTGTTGTCTGTAACTGTATCAACATATTGAAAGTTGCAATTTATTCTCTTTCCATACTTTAAGAACATTAGTAAAAATAATATGTAAAAAAGAAATCCAGTACAATCTAGAATCATACTAACGAAAGTGTTTAGTAATATTCTAAATCTTACTTGTGCATCCAGAATCTACAAGTAGATATTGGAATTCGAATTTGTACTTGATTTTAATAAGAATGAATCAGAATTATATTTTTTCTAGTATGTATTTGAATTCGCATTCTGGATCCTACTGAATTCCGATTTGTAATAGGAGGATCCTGGATCCTACTGAATTCCGATTTGTACTAGGAGAATCTTGGATCCTACTGGATTCCGATTTGTAATAGAAGGATCCTGGATCCTACTGAATTCCGATTTGTACTAGGAGGATCCTGGATCCTACTGAATTCCAATTTGTACTAAGAGAATTCTGGATCCTACTTAATCCAATTTGTACTAGGAGGATCCTGGATCCTCCTGAATTCCAATTCCAATTTGCACTGTAACATATACATAACTATGGTATATCTTTTCAACTGTATAATGATTTGTTTTTGTATCAACAAATTAATTACCTATTTATTTGCAGAACTCTGTGTACTAATACTTGTTTATTGATTTTCATATCAAGATCTTTATAAATATAGACAGAAGAGGCTTTCGGTTTCTAAATACCCTTTGACAAGCCTTAAATTCCAACTACAGATAAACATAATAACACCAAATTTAACTCACGTCAAATAACTATTAAAATGCTAGTTAGTAAAATGATTTATAGTTGTTTGTTCATCCTAATGAACATTCAATCAGGAGATAGAATTTCTATACAGATTTACATGATACTAGGGAATTTATACTGTGTTGGTCTCGTATAAAAATAGGGATAACTCTATTCTTATGCAATTTTACCTTGAAACGAATTTTGTAAGCTTCACTGGACCTAATGTTGGTTTATTTTAATTACTAATAGGGCTTGGAGTATGCTTTTCAATTTGTTTTCATGCATACCAATAAAATGATCGTAACCTTGATTAACCTTTTAAAGTAATTGAACGTCAAGATGCTTAGTTGTTCCTCATGAAGCTACAATGTTTTTGTTGCTTTTCAAAGAAGGGCTTTGTAATGCGTCTTATAAATATTTTGTCTTATATTACATTATTTACAAAACTTATCATCAGATGGAAGCTTACTTAATATGTAGACTAATGAGACTTATAGAATAACCAATCGAAGAGTTCAAATAGAGAAAAATATAAAATATATAAATCAAATTCAAAGTAGTCCATTTTAAAAGAAAACCAAATACATAAATATTGAATATTGAAGTTTTACGATATTTCAATTTATATATTGTTTAAATTTGTTATCAATTAATAACTGTTATAGACAGGAACATGTTTTTATAAATATTTGAGGAATTTAGGGAAACGTAAGTACATATATGTGAACATATATCATAAGTGAACATATAGTTAAATCAGTATATTTATAGTTCTTTTAAACTTAAAGTAATTGTTCTCTTCCTTTGGTTTTTTAATTGTATTTGCATTAATCCTGTAGCTATGGCAACCATTACAAAATTAACAGAACCCCCTTCTCTCAACCACACCAAATTAAACCCAGCATTTCATAAAAAGTTGAGATCTGCAAGGGGTATTAAGACACTGTTGGAAGATAGGAAAAACTGTGGTAAAAGAACATAAGACAAAAAACTTAAGCTAGCAATACTAACCAACTATATACTGGAAAAGGGGAGGGTGTTAAATTGTACATTCCTATCACATTTTCCAATAATAGAATCAATTGTATGCAAATAATACTCAGATTAGATAATCTCAGTCTTTTGTTAGATTTTCTTAGTCACATGTCTTCATAGCAATATTTAACTATTACTTTTGTATGACAAACTTCGGGAATATTTGTAATGTTTTTTTTTCAAACTTGATGTTCCAAACATTTCGACATTTGACTGCATACATTTCTAAGAATATTTACTTACATTTATTTATCAACTAATTGATTTATGTTATGCATGTAAAGCAAAACAAAATGTAAAACATATATGTTCACACATTTGTTGTTTAAATGTATTGGGTAAAACACTTACTGAAAAAAGTTTATATGATAGATGTGGGTGGTATGGAAATTCTAAAAATGTTTGTAAATAACACTAGATTAGACTAATACGTCTGTACAACACATATGGTGTTCATTTTACATTTTGTATTTCTTTTTAATAAGGCCACAACCTTAAAGCTTATGTTTAAACATTTAAGGGTGATGCTAAATTCCCATTGAAAACTTCCTGTACAATATCTTAAGAAAATCTCATTTAAAATCCTTTATTCTTTTTTTCAGAAATTGGTGTAAGCTGGTATGTGCTGCAGACGTGCTTAGAAGCTTTTGGATTAGTTCGTGTTTAATATACATTTAAGACAATCTGAAATAAATATTTACATACACCAGAATTCACTTTATTCGTCCTTCAAAGACATGTATATACATAATGTTACATTGTATATGTAAATTTGATCCATAATTTGTTTCTATTTTGTATCAAATTGTTAGCATTAAACCCTGACCGAATAATATGAAATATCAACGAATATTTTTTTACAACTGTCGCACCTCAATACAATAATGACTTGGAATTTAATGAAGACTGCAACATGTTTCTTTATTACTCTGGTTTGGTCGTTCAAATTACATACCTGCATATGATTTTTCTTATAATGTTTAAGTGTACTCAAGTAACTCAGTGCTAATTTGTTTTTTTTCTTGCTTATGCATAGTTTTTAAAATTTTTGAATGGTATTATGATAAAATAATAATAATAATAATAATAATAAGATGGAAGTGGTTTTAATGTCATTCTGGTTTCTATGATCGACGACAATGCATGATAATTAACAATTTTAAGTTTGTTTTTTGTTCAATTTATGAAAATTGATTGATTGATTGTTGATTGATTAAAGTTTAGTGGCAATTGTTTCATGCATATTTAGGTCGATTTGAAGAAAAGAAATGTAAAATGACACGACTTGAAACAATAGCCTTTTGCTGACCTTCTTTTTTTGTGTAACGTCTTTATACAAAGGAAAATGATCGAAACAAAATTGAATTAAAATAGAAACTAATAAATGAAGTTATTTATTCTTCAGAGCGAACCTGACGAAATATCACATATAAAAAAAAAAAAAACAAACAAAACCAAACAATATCACCAGAAATCAATCGACCATTATGCAGGTGTCATGATTTCGGTAGTATCCCTTTATAAAGAATTAAAACAAAGCTATAGTATACAAATTATAAACAGAAACATGTTTATATTTTACATTGGAAAACAGTCTCTTGATACTTTTAATAGCTTTTATCACGGAATTGGTCTTTGCAAACCTTTAATGGCCATATTATAGAACTTGACCTTGAACTTTAATTTGTCATCTTTATGAAAGTAAAATCAAACCTTGAACTTATACATAAAACCTTCAAATCGTAGATGTGCATTCACTTTCTCGTCCATAAAACCTTCAAATCGTAGATGTGTATTCACTTTCTCGTCCTTTTGGTTATTAGTTATGTAATTTTTTTATCTTATTTTTATTTTCCAGAAAATCAATTGCGTAAGACTGAAAAAAAAAAACAATTTAATATTTATATAGTATAAAATATACCAGGTACACACGGACTTAAAACTGTTTGTCGTCTACTAAGTATGGCCGGCAGTTGCTTCAAATACGGTCACAATACCAGATTAGATATTCTTGTAAATTACATCAACAGCTTTCCTTCTATTATATAATTTTTTGAATTAATGTTATATGAATTATTTTGAATTTCAAAAAAGAATTAACATAAGAATAAACATCGTCAAGCCACAATTTTATAAATCCATGATCACAGTAAAACTCTGAAAGTATAGATATGAAAATTCATTGAACATGAAACTATCTATCATTACCCTTTCGTGTTTGCATGTTTTATAAGGAAAAGTACGACTATCACAAATTTTATCATTTGAAGCTGATTTGTCTAAATTTGTCTAAATTTGACGAACAAAACATTGGATGATTCAAAAATCAATGAAAGGTTGACCTCAATAAATTCTGCTGCATCCATGTTTAATTGTGAGCAAAAGTTGATACACCTTCCGCTTAAATAAGAAACTAAAAATGTGCAGTCTTTTATTGCAGAGAGAATATTTATACAAACCTATTGAAAAAGGCAACATTTTATAACGTTTCTAATATATTTTTTTTCTGTACTTTTGAACGTTTCAAAGCTTTTTGTCTCTCTTTTCTAATCCTATTTCAAACAATTGCTTTATACAAGTCGAAATTCAAATAGTTGACGAGAAATCTAGATCACAGACAGTTGTTTTGTGGTGAAGTGTGAAGTGAAAAACAAAACTTTATTTCATTATGGAATACAATTATACACAAAATAGAAGAAATTTGACTTTGGAATGGTTGTTTACATATCGGGAACAAAAGCACAATTTTAAATGACATACTAATTTATCAATTGCAGGCCCACAACACCTCTGACTAGTACTTCACCTACTATTCCTGTACCAAGTCAGGAATATGACAGTTGTTATACCATGTCAGGAATATGACAGTTGTTTTCCATTCGTTTGATGTGTTTGAGCTTTTGATTTTTTGAATTTCCTTGGAGTTTGGTATATTTGTCATTTTACTATTTGCATCTCATAAATTGCATTGGAAATAAACCATATTTGAATTTAAATTACGGAAAGATATTTTCTATTGCTACTTTGTCCTTTTTTTGTGCTGTTCTTGAATAAAACTAAAAAAAAAAACTTTATAGATTGCTTGACTTCATAAGGAATGCTCAATTCCAAATATTAGAAAGCAAAGACTGTTTAAGAACCGAAAGTTTTGAAGAGCTATCTGACTAAAAGGACATAAAAATGATAGTAAACTTCATCTATAGTCAACTTTGTTGCCTGACGGAGTTGAAACCTTAGTTTTTTAAACAAATTATCAAAAACTGAAAATCGTAAAAGGGTTTGTTATAAATGAAGTTAGTACCGTACATTCATAGAGAAAAATTTTGATTATTAAATTATCATGCTCAAAATATTTGAAGATTGAGTTTTCAATCGGTTGAGTGGGTGCTAACTAACGAATTAAAAATGCAAGAATATTATTCACTATTTATGAAAAATAACGCAATTTCATGAAATGCTACCTGATAAATGTAGCTGCAAGACTTTTATTAACGATAAGCCCATTAACTCCTCAGTCTAATAATTTCCGTAGTGGTTAAACAGATGTCTTGGACAAAGGTTATTCAAGGTGTCAAAATGCTGCCATGTTCTTATTTTTCCTAATCTGTTATTCTACAATATTCACTCAAAGCATAGAATAAACCGGGTAGTATCGTAAACCTTCACTTGGGTTTATGTTTATCTACCATATCTTAAAAAAAAGTTTCATAATAGCCATTGAAATAAAAATTTGAATAAATATCTATTTATTGCATTCATCAACAATGCATTCAAAATCACAAGAAAGTTTTACAAGGAAATCGCATGTGATAAATACATCTAAAGCACCATGATTTCAATTACACTTAAAGAACTCCGTTCACACAGAGTATGGGTTTTGTAGCAAAGAACTAATCACGTATATTAAAATTGTTTATTAAATTTCCTGCATGATCATGTTTAATAAAAAGCAAAGGAACATATATTTTGTACAAAGACTTATTCAATATGGTTATTATAACAATGCTTTTTTCTGTTTGATTGATATGAAAATCTTCTTTGAATACATTCTTTCTGAAGAATTAAACACGCCCTGGGACCGTTTTACAGAGCCAATTTACTGATGGTGTGGAACTTCAAAGAATAAATTATCACACAATGCATTGTAACTAACTCTTCAAAAGAGAATGTTACAAAACTTTAACATTTATATATTCAAAGAGTTGTAAATGATTCTTAGGGGCAATCTCCGTCACAACCGCGAGTCACTGCTGGTGGTATCAGTTCATTTCCTATGGTGGTTAAGCTAATCCGATAAACACAAACTTAAACACCACATACAGGAAGACTGTGTCAAACCTATGTTAAAAAAGTCTTCTCTACTTGAGGAAAAAATGGTACAGTTTTCCCATGATTCTAACCTTTTAGTAAAATGGTACCGTCACGTTATTATGTATACATGCACACGTTATGGTCGTTTTTACCACCAGGATGCTATACTACATTGATGTAGGAAACAAACAAAAAATACCTCATTATAAGTCATATGGATAGAATTTTAAAAAGTAGAATTAACGTCATTGAGATCGCATTAAAACAGCACAATACACGTATGTGCATGCGTATTTCTTTAGCTATTGGATCTGTGTGGTTCTTCAGTTGAAAAATATCTATATGTTCTTTTAGAATAAAAGCTTTCTGTTTGATGTCGACATGAATGATGAAAAATTATAAAACAGCGTTCAATAGTTTTGAAATATCGTTTTCAATAGATACTAGTAGGCTGGTAGTTGATATTTGAGTCATCTACATTTCAAATAGACAACATTAAGCTTCATCAGAACAAATTTACCATCCGAACAGGGCTGATTACCCTCTCCAAATTCAATTGCATGAAATTGTGAAAAATTAGCTTTACATCTTGTAGAAGCCGGGAGAGAAATTTTCCGCCTGGTGAGGAACGATTTAATTTCGGTATCTTGCCCAATAAGACGTGAAATTTGGGATGTAATGAAAACTCATTGATACTGTACGACATCACATCCGCACGTCTTTTGTACGCTTCAGTGCTTATTTCATCTTCAGGCTCACAGAGAAATTTTCTTCAGGCAATTATTTCGTATTTGTAGAATTTCCAAATTATTCCGCAAAAGGTTAGTCGTGAAACGTTTTATGACCATTCATCTTTTAATAGGTTGCCCAACGTGATGTTATATACAAAGAAATAATTTCCTCTGGTCATTTGAGTGTTTTTCACATTAAGAGATCATTCTCTTGAGTAAAGATCATTTAAACCTCGATTAATCAATAACTGTTTTAATCGTAGAGATTTTTCTGTAATATCTTTTCTTCTTTTAATAAAGAGCAGTGAACTTCCGCGGGACGTAAATCATACCATCTTCCAATTTACAGACTGTAGAATATCCCAGCACATGAAATTAACATGGTTAATAGGTATCAGTGACACAACTGTACAGCAATTTCTACAAAATTTCGATCCCTTAGTAGCGTTCAAATAGCTTCTCAAGTAGTCGTAAATCTTTATTTCAATTGTGTGGAAATTTGTTTTCTTAAGCGAATAACATTAACCATCATAAAACAAATAAATTGCTACATAACTATGGGAATTTATTACATTTCTTCGACTTTCTTGACCAGGAAATGAATATGTTTGGTACCATTGATGGCATTTTATGCAATTTATTTCACGAATTTGTGAGCGTAATTGAAAACGCGTAATTGGGTTGACAACAATCAGAAAAATAAATAGTTTCTCATTTAAACAATAATAAGTGAATGAAAAAAGTCAAAGATGTCATCTAAACAGCGACCTTTTTAATTATTTGTCTAGGGAAAAAATCAACATTAAGCAGCATATCTTTTGCCAAGAATACTTCACTCTCATGAAGTACATGTATGTATAATGCATCGAAAATTTATTTTCTATTTTATTAACGACTTGGCTATGGATGTTGTGTTTTAGATTTCAAAATCTTTGAACCCGATTAACTGATATGTCATAACAGAATTTCACACATTTGTTCTTCCGTTATAAGTGACGTCAGAGTTGATTATATGTGACAATTCCATTTTGTTTATTGCAATTTTTGATTGCTTAAGGTCTCAAATCTAAAAAAAAATCATCATAGATACCAGGATCAAAAGAATTGTACGGCAGACGCGCGTTTCTAAAATTCGTTCTTCTTTCATGTAAGCTGATCTATTGGGCAAGACTAACCAAGGACAAATAACTAGACCACAGTGAATGAAAATTGTACTTTTTCTGTTAGGTAGTAAGACGAATAATTGGCCTTATAATCCAGGGAGTGGTTTTTTATCAGGTAAAAATTCTTCAAAGATACCACACGTATAATTTGGTACACCAGACGCGCGTTTCGTCTACATAAGACTCATCAGTTGGGCTCGGATCAAGTCGTAAAGCCAAATCAAAAACAAACTTAAATAGAACTAGTAACCGAAAATTCCGAAAAAGATTTATCAAAGACGGCTAAGGCAATCTATACGTTGGGGAAGGATCACTCAACCATAGCGTTTTGAATATTTGAAATTTGTAAACACGGAAAATTATATTTCTTTATAAACTAACCCTTGTTTCATTGATGTATATAATTCACAAGCTAATATATTAAAGTAAACTACTGCAATTATGACAGATACCTAAATATGCATAACTGGACAACTGTCAAGTGTTTATTGCATAATTGGACAACTGTCGAGTGTTTATTGCATAATTGGACAACTGTCGAGTGTTTATTGCATAACTGGACAACTGTCGAGTGTTTATTGCATAATTGGACAACTGTCGAGTGTTTATTGCATAACTGGACAACTGTCGAGTGTTTATTGCATAACTGGACAACTGTCGAGTGTTTATTGCATAACTGGACAACTGTCGAGTGTTTATTGCATAACTGGACAACTGTCGAGTGTTTATTGTTTAAGTGTTTATTTATTTAGTAACGATACAGATTGTGCATTTTGCCCATTCTGGTAATAACATAAGGGCAATACCAACTCTTTTGATGATATTTTATTTACATGCATGTGCCTGTCGGAAATATATGTTAAAGTATGCATGTCCCCGGCAATAGATATGAAATTCAGAATGCTTTCTTATATTTATCTATATTATGTTGCATTGTTTTGTAAAAAAAATAAACACATTGTTGGTACAAAATTACTCCAATACATGGTAAAAAAAATTACCGTCAGTTCAACGAATCACTGGAATTAGTTTTCTGTGAAAAGCCACAGTGAACCTCCTATATTTAAAATGTTCCCCATTTTCCCATACCTTTTTTGGTAATATTCTTTTATATCTATATATCTTAAAAATTACTTTGGAAAAAAATATATCAATATTGCTGTTCCTTAAAAAAGTGAATATCAAATTAAAGCACGTTTGTTATTAACACAACTGTACTTTGAAAAGAGGAAATAAAGTTTCCTATTAAGTCGAAAGAGTTTTGATTGATTTACCTTCACCTGGAACGCTTAAACCCAAAAATAAATTGAAAGCCTAGAATGTTGAATACATAAGACGTAAAGAGCTATCGGATGTATAAATACATGAATGTTGAATACATAAGACGTAAAGAGCTATCGGATATATAAATACATGAATGTTGAATACATAAGACGTAAAGAGCTATCGGATGTATAAATACACGAATGTTGAATACATAAGACGTAAAGAGCTATCGGATGTATAAATATAGATACAAAGATTTGATTAGTAAATTTGGCTGTACCTGTAGAAAACTGATTAAAAACGGTATTTCACATCCTAAATTTTACGGTAATATTGTACTTAAAGCGCGGAAATCACTATATGATCCGTGTAAGCTCATCGAAACTTTAAATAAACTTATTAGTTCAGGTTATCTTACTAATGTTGTAATTAGATCTTTGAATATAGTTTACATTGGCACTAATATCGATTTTGTCATCAGCAAATTAAAACATAACTAAATTTGTATTCTTTTCAAACGGGATGTTTAAGACACACCCACGTTCATTTTGATCTATAAAGAGGTTAAACTCCTAACTATCCT
Source organism: Mytilus coruscus (assembly GCA_017311375.1). Lineage (NCBI taxonomy): Eukaryota > Metazoa > Mollusca > Bivalvia > Mytilida > Mytilidae > Mytilus > Mytilus coruscus. Next base: position 68,783,335 of record CM029604.1, on the reverse strand, counting down.
ACTGTCTGTCGATACATTTATTTTGGCATTGCACTAGTCATGTCTTCTTTGACTGTCCATGACGTTAAAATACTAAATCCCTGGGATGTGTTTTAGTTGATTTTAGTCTCTGATGCATGATTTTTATTATTAATTGTTTTGGCTTTTAACTAGCTGTCAGTAACTGCGAGTACTCTCAAATCGTACTTTCTTGTTTATTTGACCTGTTGATACTAATTGTAATGCTTTTTTGTTATTTAATGTTATTCAGGGTTATATCTGGTCTATATACCAGCTTTGATAAGTGTTTGGTACTAATATAAATTTCCACTTCGTACTATGAACATCAAAATTATTTATTTTGTTAAAATATTTCCTTTCTCTATTGTAACTGTATACGTATACCTAACAACAAAATTATTTTATTTACCTGTGTTTTAAGTTATTGCAAATGGCTGATATTTTTGTTTGAGCATATTGTTTTTCTTAAATTGTTTAACATTTCATACCGATATAACATGTTACTTTTATTATTCTTCCTTAGTTTATTTATTTTGAATTTACATTGTATACCATAGGTCAAATTTATTTGTTCAGTGTATGTTCAATGGTGTTACTATGTCCTTTGATTGAGTTAAGCTATTTCAGTTGATATTTTACAGTGTGTCTTTCTATGTTGTGATGTTACACTATTGTTTCAGAAAAAGGGTGAAGGTTTGGTACCATTAAAACGTTTAAACCCGCTGCATTTGTTTGCACCTGTCCTAAGTCAGGAATCTGATGTTCAGTAGTTGTCGTTTGTTGATGTGGTTCATAAGTGTTTCTCGTTTCTCGTTTTATATAGATTAGACCGTTGGTTTTCCCGTTTGAATGGTTTTACACTAGTAATTTTGGGGCCCTTTATAGCTTACTGTTCGGTGTGAGCCTAGGCTCCGTGTTGAAGACCGTACTTTGACCTATAATGGTTTACATTTATAAATTTTGACTTGGATGGAGAGTTGTCTCATTGGCACTCATACCACATCTTCTTATATCTATGAATGTTGAATACATAAGACGTAAAGAGCTATCGAATGTATAAATACATGAATGTTGAATACATAAGACGTAAAGAGCTATCGGATGTATAAATACATGAATGTTGAATACATAAGACGTAAAGAGCTATCGGATGTATAAATACATGAATGTTGAATACATAAGACGTAAAGCGCTATCGGATGTATAAATACATGAATGTTGAAAACATAAGACGTAAAGAGCTATCGGATGTATAAATACATGAATGTTGAATACATAAGACGTAAAGAGCTATCGGATGTATAAATACATGAATGTTGAATACATAAGACGTAAAGAGCTATCGGATGTATAAATACATGAATGTTGAAAAAAAAAGACGTAAAGAGCTATCGGATGTATAAATACATGAATGCAGAATACATGAAGACGTAAAGAGCTATCGGATGTATAAATACATGAATGCAGAATACATGAAGACGTAAAGAGCTACCGGATGTATAAATACATGAATGCAGAATACATGAAGACGTAAAGAGCTATCGGATGTATAAATACATGAATGCAGAATACATGAAGACGTAAAGAGCTATCGGATGTATAAATACATGAATGCAGAATACATGAAGACGTAAAGAGCTATCGGATGTATAAATACATGAATGCAGAATACATGAAGACGTAAAGAGCTATCGGATGTATAAATACATGAATGCAGAATACATGAAGACGTAAAGAGCTATCGGATGTATAAATACATGAATGTTGAATACATAAGAAGTAAAGAGCTATCGGATGTATAAATACATGAATGTTGAATACATAAGACGTAAAGAGCTATCGGATGTAAGTTGCTTTATGTAATGTATCCGTTTTATTCTGTAGTTAGTCCCCGCTTCGGTTTTCTCATGTATATCTATTATATAGTCATTTTATAAAATTTACTGTTTGCAAAAGTATAGATTATTCTAAATAATAAGGATGTTCTTGTCCCAGGCAGAAAACCCTGGCCGTGTTAGGCGCAACTTTTTGGAAGTTTTGGTCCTCTGTGCTCTTCAGCTTTGTACTTGTTTTGGCTTTCAAACTTTTTTCATCTGAGCGTCACTGGTTAGTCTTGTGTGGACGAGACGCACGTCTGGCGTATTAAATTTTAAACCTAGTACCATTTGTTAGCTATTATTCGTGTGTTTGTTTGTCCTATATGTTCTCCCATTTATTTGTATTGTAGTCATGTCATGTAATGTTGTCATTTTAATGTTATATTTAACCTTGCCATAAAAGCGGGAGGTTTGGCATGCCACAAAACCAGGTTCAACCCACCATTTTTTTCTTAAAATGTCCTGTACCAAGTCAGGAAAATGGCCATTGTTATATTATACTTCGTTTCTGTGTGTGTAACATTTTAATGTTGTGTTTTTTGTTGTGTCGTTGTTCTCCTCTTATATTTGATGCGTTTCCCTCAGTTTTAGTTTGTAACCCGTATTTTGTTTTTATCTCTATCGATTTATGAGTTTCGAACAGCGGTATACTACTGTTGCCTTTATGTATAAATACATGAATGTTGAATACATAAGACGTAAAAAGCTATCGGATGTATAAATACATGAATGTTGAATACATAAGACGTAAAGAGCTATCGGATGTATAAATACACGAATGTTGAATACATAAGACGTAAAGAGCTATCGGATGTACAAATACATGAATGTTGAAAACGTTGAGACGTGAAGAGCTATCGGATGTATAAATACATAAATGCAGAATACATGAAGAAGTAAAGAGCTATCGGATGTATAAATACATGAATGCAGAATACATGAAGACGTAAAGAACTATCGGATGTATAAATACATGAATGTTGAATACATAAGAAGTAAAGAGCTATCGGATGTATAAATACATGAATGTTGAATACATAAGACGTAAAGAGCTATCGGATGTATAAAAACATGAATGTTGAATACATAAGACGTAAAGAGCTATCGGATGTATAAATACATGAATGTTGAATACATAAGACGTAAAGCGCTATCGGATGTATAAATACATGAATGTATAAATACATGAATGTTGAATACATAAGACGTAAAGAGCTATCGGATGTATAAATACATGAATGTTGAAAACATAAGACGTAAAGAGCTATCGGATGTGTAAATACATGAATGTTGAATACATAAGACGTAAAGAGCTATCGGATGTATAAATACATGAATGTTGAATACATAAGACGTAAAGAGCTATCGGATGTATAAATACATGAATGTTGAATACATAAGACGTAAAGAGCTATCGGATGTATAAATACATGAATGCAGAATACATGAAGAAGTAAAGAGCTATCGGATGTATAAATACATGAATGCAGAATACATGAAGACGTAAAGAGCTATCGGATGTATAAATACACGAATGTTGAATACATAAGACGTAAAGAGCTATCGGATGTACAAATACATGAATGTTGAAAACGTTGAGACGTGAAGAGCTATCGGATGTATAAATACATAAATGCAGAATACATGAAGAAGTAAAGAGCTATCGGATGTATAAATACATGAATGCAGAATACATGAAGACGTAAAGAACTATCGGATGTATAAATACATGAATGTTGAATACATAAGAAGTAAAGAGCTATCGGATGTATAAATACATGAATGTTGAATACATAAGACGTAAAGAGCTATCGGATGTATAAAACATGAATGTTGAATACATAAGACGTAAAGAGCTATCGGATGTATAAATACATGAATGTTGAATACATAAGACGTAAAGCGCTATCGGATGTATAAATACATGAATGTATAAATACATGAATGTTGAATACATAAGACGTAAAGAGCTATCGGATGTATAAATACATGAATGTTGAAAACATAAGACGTAAAGAGCTATCGGATGTGTAAATACATGAATGTTGAATACATAAGACGTAAAGAGCTATCGGATGTATAAATACATGAATGTTGAATACATAAGACGTAAAGAGCTATCGGATGTATAAATACATGAATGTTGAATACATAAGACGTAAAGAGCTATCGGATGTATAAATACATGAATGCAGAATACATGAAGACGTAAAGAGCTATCGGATGTATAAATACATGAATGCAGAATACATGAAGACGTAAAGAGCTACCGGATGTATAAATACATGAATGCAGAATACATGAAGACGTAAAGAGCTATCGGATGTATAAATACATGAATGCAGAATACATGAAGACGTAAAGAGCTATCGGATGTATAAATACATGAATGCAGAATACATGAAGACGTAAAGAGCTATCGGATGTATAAATACATGAATGTTGAATACATAAGAAGTAAAGAGCTATCGGATGTATAAATACATGAATGTTGAATACATAAGACGTAAAGAGCTATCGGATGTAAGTTGTTTTATGTAATGTATCCGTTTTTATTCTGTAGTTAGTCCCCGCTTCGGTTTTCTCATGTATATCTATTATATAGTCATTTTATAAAATTTACTGTTTGCAAAAGTATAGATTATTCTAAATAATAAGGATGTTCTTGTCCCAGGCAGAAAACCCTGGCCGTGTTAGGCGCAACTTTTTGGAAGTTTTGGTCCTCTGTGCTCTTCAGCTTTGTACTTGTTTTGGCTTTCAAACTTTTTTCATCTGAGCGTCACTGGTTAGTCTTGTGTGGACGAGACGCACGTCTGGCGTATTAAATTTTAAACCTAGTACCATTTGTTAGCTATTATTCGTGTGTTTGTTTGTCCTATATGTTCTCCCATTTATTTATATTGTAGTCATGTCATGTAATGTTGTCATTTTAATGTTATATTTAACCTTGCCATAAAAGCGGGAGGTTTGGCATGCCACAAAACCAGGTTCAACCCACCATTTTTTCTTAAAATGTCCTGTACCAAGTCAGGAAAATGGCCATTGTTATATTATACTTCGTTTCTGTGTGTGTAACATTTTAATGTTGTGTTTTTGTTGTGTCGTTGTTCTCCTCTTATATTTGATGCGTTTCCCTCAGTTTTAGTTTGTAACCCGGATTTGTTTTTATCTCTATCGATTTATGAGTTTCGAACAGCGGTATACTACTGTTGCCTTTATGTATAAATACATGAATGTTGAATACATAAGACGTAAAAGCTATCGGATGTATAAATACATGAATGTTGAATACATAAGACCTAAAGAGCTATCGGATGTACAAATACATGAATGTTGAAAACGTTGAGACATAAAGAGCTATCGGATGTATAAATACATGAATGCAGAATACATGAAGAAGTAAAGAGCTATCGGATGTATAAATACATGAATGCAGAATACATGAAGACGTAAAGAGCTATCGGATGTATAAATACATGAATGCAGAATACATGAAGACGTAAAGAGCTATCGGATGTATAAATACATGAATGTTGAATACATAAGAAGTAAAGAGCTATCGGATGTATAAATACATGAATGTTGAATACATAAGACGTAAAGAGCTATCGGATGTATAAATACATGAATGTTGAAAACATAAGACGTAAAGAGCTATCGGATGTATAAATACATGAATGCAGAATACATGAAGACGTAAAGAGCTATCGGATGTATAAATACATGAATGCAGAATACATGAAGACGTAAAGAGCTATCGGATGTATAAATACATGAATGTTGAATACATAAGACGTAAAGAGCTATCGGATGTATAAATACATGAATGTTGAAAACATAAGACGTAAAGAGATATCGGATGTATAAATACATGAATGCAGAATACATGAAGACGTAAAGAGCTATCGGATGTATAAATACATGAATGCAGAATACATGAAGACGTAAAGAGCTATCGGATGTATAAATACATGAATGCAGAATACATGAAGACGTAAAGAGCTATCGGATGTATAAATACATGAATGCAGAATACATGAAGACGTAAAGAGCTATCGGATGTATAAATACATGAATGCAGAATACATGAAGACGTAAAGAGCTATCGGATGTATAAATACATGAATGCAGAATACATGAAGAAGTAAAGAGCTATCGGATGTATGAATTCATGAATGCAGAATACATGAAGACGTAAAGAGCTATAGGATGTATAAGTACATGACTGTAGAATACAAGACGACTAATATGACACCCCGAATAGCCCAATTATCTCAGGTCAACTTTTCCTGAGAGAGTTGGAGCCTTAGTTTGTAAGTAATTTCTAAATCTATAAACGAAGAATTTAAGAAAAGTAGGTTATAAATCCTGTCAGTACCGAAGCCTTGACTGCTGAGTTTGAAACATCTTTGATTGGCATATTGGCATATTGTTTTTTCCTTTTTAGCCATGGCGTTGTGAGTTAATTTTCGACGTATGGGTTTGAATATCCCTTTGGTATATTTCGCCTCTCTTTTGAAATTGCCGCTATGATTGTAGCACTGATAAATTTGAACTTAATGCTCTTTCTAACATAGATCCATTATATTATCAGGCTAAACATATTGTCTTAATGTATTTTGCATTGCCTTAACGATAAAGGTAACACATTTTTCATGTCTTCATACATAAATAAATTCAGGTTGAACATTTTTGATATTTTTAGATGAATAAAAGGATCGTCCCTGATGACATTTGAAATACGCACACTGCAGTTGCACCAATTATCGTTTATGTAATTGCTTATATACTTACATTAAAACATGCATGCTGGATGTTATTTACCATGATATTTTGTACGCACATTGCAGTTGCATCAATAATCGTTTAAATAATTGCTTATATACTTACTTTAAAACATGCATGCTGGATGTTATTTACCATGCTATTTTGAAAAATAATTCCATGCTTGGGACACTTCTTTTGTGTTTTCTTGTTATATTCATGTGTTACTAAACTGCTCTCTTACGCACACTGCAGTTGCACCAATAATCATTTAAGCAATTGCTTATATACTTACATTAAAACATCCACGCTGTATGTTATTAACCATGATATTTTGTTAAATAATTACATGCATGGGACATTTAAATCTATTTTTTCTTGTTATATTCATTTTTTACTAAACTGCTGTCTTTTATGCATGCACAATTTGTAATGTACAGATAAGTATATTTCAATATGAAAATAAGGAGATGAAATATGATTGCCAATGAGGCAACTATCCACCAAAGTTCAAATAAAGTGGATGTAAGCAATTATAGGTAACCGTTCAGTTGGTTTCATTTCGAGTAAAACCCCGTATGTTCACGAATAAGACATGTATGTTTCTTCATTTATTCTGTAAATTGGATGTATAACCAGCAGTAGTATATGGCTATTAGAATGAATAGGCATCATTATAAAGAGCAAGACATGTGTGCCTGGGAAGAATCGATGCAATGTGATCAGATATCTACTACAGAAACGCATAATTTCTTTGCAGGCCCAGTTCCCTTTAATTTATTTTTTTGTTTGTATTTAGTTCAACACTTTACAATTGAGTTAATTCATTTCAAACCAGAAGCAACATAGCTTATAGGTGTATCAGAAATATATACATGAAACTTATATAAATTTGTTGACTAAAAAATGATCTCAAGTATTTGACAAAACTTTCCTTTTACATCATCAAAATAATTTTCTGGAGAAAGCGGAAAACAAAAGTCTATGAAAAAAAAGTATTAGCAAAAAAACCAAACTCCAAGGTAAATTCAAAAATGGTGGATTCCATGCAAACTGACAAAATCAAACGTTAGATTATACCAACCCCCGGAACGCATGGAAAACAACTGTTATATTTCTGACTTTGGTACAGGCATTTCCGAATAAAATGATGGGTTAATTTATCAAAGTTTGTGTTGGGTAAATCGCAGATACAGGAGTAAACAAACATTTATTTTTTCTTTCTTTTCTGAAAACTTCAAATAGTCTTTAAAGTTCTCTTTTTTTCAAAAAAAACCATATTTTATCATGTGAGGATTTTGATTTTTCTTAAGAATAAAAGACATTTTTTAAGGAAGTCTTTACATTTATCAAATTATTTTTATTCCTGTATATAAATAGATATAAGAAGATGTGGTATGAGTGCCAATGAGACAACTCTCCATCCAAGTCAAAATTTATAAATGTAAACCATTATAGGTCAAAGTACGGTCTTCAACACGGAGCCTAGGCTCACACCGAACAGTAAGCTATAAAGGGCCCCAAAACTTACTAGTGTAAAACCATTCAAACGGGAAAACCAACGGTCTAATCTATATAAAAACGAGAAACGAGAAACACTTATGAACCACATCAACAAACGACAACTACTGAACATTTAAAGCATTTAAATAAAATTCCTGATTAATCCTAGCATTGATTGTGAATGTAGATCAAATTATTCTTTTAATTACGAATAGATAAACGGCGAAAATGATTTTTTGTTTTGGTTTTTCAGTATATATAGTACAAAACTTCGAATTCGAACAAATAAAAGATTAATTTAAAAGTAAGGGCACGGAAAAAAGAAAAGCGAGTGTGCTTCAAGGAAAATCAAAATCTAAAAAATCAATATAAAAATACAAAATCAATACAAAATAACGAAACGGACACTACAAACTTAATATTATAATGAATTGCGAATAAATACAACACAACTGAAACATTCAGTTTTGAGCAATACAAATTCCAATATCAACTACTAATACATAGGAGTAATATCATGTGGTATAGACGGATTTTACATATCCAGCAGCACGAGTTGTACTATCAGGTAATTTTTGCAAAAGAGAGGTGGGAGATACCAAATAGGGAGAAGGACATAATTGGTTGTACAATAAAAATATGTTTCGGAATGCATTAAATTTGCATCATAATGGTATATTCTTCTACTTCATCATAATGGTATATTCTTTTACTTCATTATATGAAGAAGAATAACAGAACTGTTGATACTTTACGATGTCAACTGGCCATTTTATTGATGCAAATAAAGTTTTGGCCAACGGGTAAGCCGATTCGAAAAACGGATATTTGCCACTGCTGAATTGACCTCGTCAAGTATTGAAATACATTATGCGTGGTTATTCCTGTTTGTCTTTTGGTCGTTTTTGTTTTTATTTTTTGCCATGGCATTGTGATTTTGTATTTGACTTATGAGTTTGAATGTCCCTTTGGTATCTTTCGACACTCTTTTAATGTAATTGCTAAATCGTTCCAGTCATGTTTTTCTTCTTTGGTATATATAGAAACGTAGGTAAGTTATGGCGATAGTAGATAACTTATGTCCAAATCTGGTTAATCGATTCAGAAGAGACAATTCAAGGTAATAAACAAAAACTGAGGAAAATCACATGAACTACAAACGGAGCTAGACCGGGTGGGAATGTGTCTTTTGCTATGCATGCATCACTCGCCCTACGAATCTACACTAATTCAAAATTTTACAATCAGGAAAAGGGCAGAATCGTTAAAATTACAGATCATACAACTATACAGGTATCTAAATATCTAAGACCGCGAACACATTTCGCTAGTGAGTTGAGACACAGACGCATCGTATCGGTCAACCAATTCGTGATGGCAAATTAAAAACTTATTTATTGTCGATTTCAGTCGCTTTTCTTTATTACGCAGTTGGAGCAGTTTTTGAGTAAGGAGCAAATCTCTGTTAACGAAGTCCGTATTGTGTTAACATGTACGAGCGTTGCGTATTAAATGAGATATGTACACACCATACGACGGTGCAGAGGGTATTTTACTGCCAAGAAATGGGAAGATGACAATTGGAAAGTTGAAATCATCACGTTTATCGTAGAAACTAGTTTGAAGTCGTCTATCTACATCAGTATCAAAATTGAAGCAGACCTTCTATTTTCGATAGTATCTTTAATATCAAGCTTATTGGGATATATGAGACGTAGGCACTCATTAAAATGTAGGTTACCGTGTGACAGCACATCAACATATCTGAAAGTGAAATACAAGATCTTTGCAATATTCTTTTTCTTTTATTCTTTAAGAAGATTCTGTATAATGGCTGCTGATATGAGTACATAAATAAATCGGCTAATTTTGTACCCATTGGAATACCGACTGTCTGCTGAAATATCAATCCACCAAACTCAACAGATATATTCTCGATATTAAAAGGTCTAACCTTTTGATGATATCATCTTCGGTGTATTTGTTGTTATATCATTGTGGTTAATCACAAAGTAAGACCATGACCCAAACCAGGAATTTGTATCTTCGTTTCCTATTTTGTAGAAAAAGCACTATTTAAAGAAACGATGTAGTGGATTGTTCAATTGAGCATGGAAATAGTAGAGCTTAGAAAAATCAAAGATTTCGATAATACTGTAAAGATTATGATTGAAGATTTTGGAGTAGATTTTTGACATTTTATTACTCCTCATCTGATTGACACCGCTTGTTAAAAATACCTAACCATAATACTTAGGACGGCCATCTTTTACTGAAGAGAGTATGGGGCTACAGACTTCAGAAAAATGTTTAGTCGAACATCTTCATGACCCGCTTCAATATTGTTTTTTATAATGATTGTTGTGAAGTTAAGGATTTTTGTGAAGAAAATGGGTGATCATAGTTTACCCCCTCAAATACATGACGTCGTTCAATCAAAATCATCGTTACAAATGGATTACATAAAAAATGTATTATATGGGGTATAAAGATTTAAAATGAATCTAATAATACTCTTGATCAAAAATTCAGTTTAACGATGATGACGTTATCGTAGAGTTAAAACATTATGAAACCTTGATATCTTTAGCGATGTCACAAAATCGCGAGACTGAATTTGCTGAAGTTCTACCCAGAATGATGTATAAATAATAAAAGTCTGGTTAGTATCCAGTATCGGCTTTTCTAGGTATTCATATCGTAAAATACTAGCTAAGAGCTTCAATTTTTGTCAAGGTAGGTATTTTTAGACATCAATACACAGTTACCCCGATGAATTGTTTATCTTACTAATTCTATTTTTCCTCCCTCAGAAACTTTTGTCTGTTGTCTTGCCGGAAGTAAGCTTGAAATAATCTGCCATGATATTGTGGCTTCTTTTTTCACATTGTGACGTCGCTGATGAGTTTTGCCGTTACGTCAAAAAGCAATGAAACGAGAATTACGGAACGATTTTCATTCACTAAAAGTGTTTCCTTCTTTCCATTTTAGATTCCGACAATTTATATAACAATCTTGTATAGAAAATAAAATAGAAGGAAATATGTTATTTTGTAAGGCAGTTTAAAAAAAATGAAAAATGTGCGTATAAAAACATCATAGTGAGGAGCAATGCTTTTGTTTGACCGAACTGAAACAGAAGGTTCACAACTGGAAGGCAGTTCTTAAGTTATTTTCAATTGTACGACAAACATATCATTATGTTTCTCATTCTGTAATGTTTTGAATAAAACATGTTATAAAAGCTAAAAGCATGCCACCATCTTGTTTAACCGGTCCTACATCTATATAATATACAGCAAAAGGTGATGTTACTGGACGAGATCCTTAGCAAATATCTTTAAACGTAAAGGAACTTTCAGTAACAAAAACAATTATACAAGTATGTCTTCTTTTTAAACATGAATATGAAAATAAAACAGTATAAAAGAATGAAATATACCGGCAATCACTAATCACATGAATAAAGACGGACAACTTCATGACAAAGAGAAAAAAGACTACATTTCAGACAAGCATGTATTGCTTCAATCCGTTTATGGTTTTGTTCCAACATACAACAAAATATTATATATGTGTTATATATAAGTAAAGCAACCAAGTGCGTTCGGAATGGGGACATAAAATGTAACCATCCGTGTGAAAAGGATAACACGCTCTCTGAACGTACCTATAGCTCTAACAAACATTCCTTTATTTTCCGGTGACGGTCCAGATTCCCCGTCCTACACCCCGATCGGTCCACTTTATGTGTTGTAATGTTTTTGTTTATTTGTTGAAATAGCTCTCATCCTTAATACCTATGAAATATTTGCAGCTATACGTCAATCAAGCAACAATTAATGTATCATTTGGCGTCTTCGTTTTACAATTCTCCTGTTGAATTACGTAGCCATTAATGCTTGAAATAGATATAAAACAGAAATAGCAAAGCCTCTTTATTATGAAGTAACATTTCATTTGTAACAATATTTACATGTGGAAAAATTGATCATCTGAGTTATTTCCGTTAAATACGGGATGTGTATAAGTTGATGTTTAATTTAGAGATTAATGCGCATTGAATCCCTATTGTGGGAGAGATTGTGTTCCGTTTCTGCTTTGTGTCAGTAAAAAGCATATTATATTAAATCCTTCAGTTGATAATCATATTATTGGCTTGCCATCTGTGAAATGAAGAGTAATTCAAAGATATATATTTGAACTTTTGATTAAGATGCTATTATATTGGATGGTTTAAACAATTAGATCAAATAAAGCACGGAATATATTAATGCAACTATTGAATTACAGAGGAAATTACCGTTAGTAGGTCTCTATCTGCCTCATTATATATTCTTCACGTACACAATTAAACAAAAACATTCCAAATTCAGACAAACAAAATGCATTGTATTCTTACGATGAGATTTCCCTGTAGAATTAACATGAGAAATGGGAAAGTTGTGTTTAGATTATTTTACCTGTAATTAATTTCACGTCAGATAGAATCAGAATCACAAACAACATTATAAACAGGTTTTATAAGGAAATAGGTTACCAGAAATCAGTAACTTTCCCACAAAGAAATCTCACCTTAGTACCGATTTTATGAGTCAAAGCCTTCCCAACTGATTTGTACAGTTTGTTCTAATTTTGTTATGTTACACCGTGTCCCAGGTTATGAGGGGAGGAGATCACTCACTAACATGTTTAACCCAAAACAAGATTTATATACATTGCTCCAGTCAGGAAACTGTAATCCAGTGGTTGTCGTTGGTTGCTGTCAGTCATAATTGTTTCTCGTTCATTACTTTTAGAATAATTCAGGGCGTTGGTTTTTCTCTTTTGTATTATTTAACATTTTGTCAAGGGCTTTTAATAGTTTACTGTACGGTTTTTTTCTTTTGCTCATTGTTGAAGACAATATAGTAACGTTTAGTTGCTTGCTCTCTCGTTTATTGGGTTCTGATGGATAGTTTTCTCATTGGAAGTTATACCAAATCTCCTTATTTTATATCATATGGGTGTAGAAATGATATCTATTGAACAATTAATGTACTCATTGTTTTGTCCTACATGTTTTTTTAATCAAACATGAGAAAAGTCCGGTGTAATAACGAGACAAATGTCTCTATAGCCAGTTCTAGTTCTTATAGTCCATCAACTCATGATTGATGTATGTTTAACGTCCGGTGGCAAATATTTCATGCATTTTCAGGACGAAAAAGTTTCAATAAATCCAAAGTGATGGTTCGGCAAAGATGGTTGATCGTGATAAAGGACGGTAATTTCGGCTACCAATGGAAAATGATTGCATGTTGCAACAGGTCAGCCATGAACATTTGTTACATGGGTTTTGTAACGTGTAGCGAGCGAAGCAACTTCCCTACACAAGACATCAGATATAACGATCATATTCTGACCGGACATGGCTGCACATTTTGCACAGCCAAACGGACGTACCTCTTTATCGTGGGATTTATTGTCGGAAAGAAAAAAGTACAGGAATTACCGTGTTTCTTTACCCCTTTCAACACTCTGGGTAATGAACTTGTGATGACAACGAAATAATTGACATAGACTTTCGAATAATTCATATATAAATACACTATATAAGTTGCAAAAGCATATGAAGACAAGCTTAAGAAAACAGAAATATCTCTATTTAAAAATTATTATCATAGATTTTACAATACTAGTAGTTTCTAAGTAGGTATATGTCTTAGCTGTATGTGGCAAAACTTTTAGATAGTTTGGGTCCTCATTGTTCTTCAACTTCGTTCTTTCTTTGGCCTTTTTAAATTTTTGATTCGAGCGTCACTTATAAGTCTTTTGTAGATGAAACGCGCGTCTGGCGTACAAAATTTCAATCCTGGTATCTATGATGTGTTTATTTGTATATATGCATGAGGTAAAACTGATGTCTTCATTTCACTTCGTTTACAATGTTGTACATGTAGTTTTAATTCTTCTGACTACCCTCTGAATGACTTGTTCATTTAAAGACGACAGTCGTTTTACAACTACTGGGTTGATGCAACTGCTGGTGGACGCTTCATCCCGGTGTGTATTACCAGCCCAGAAGTTAGCACTTCTGTGTTAACATGAATGCGGTCATTTTTGTCAATTTATTGGTCGTAAAATGTTTAAATTATTCGTAACAATGAAGTTTGTTTATCCCAAGGCATAGAGGTTCTAAGGCAAGTTTAGCACAACTTGTTTGGAATATTTGCTTTGAAAATCTCTTCAACTTTACAATGTATTTTGTCTTCCAAATGTTTTGATTTGATCGCCACTGATACGTTTTATGTAGACGAACCGTGCGTCTAGCGTCGTACCAAATCATAAGCTTGGTATCTTTGATGATCTGATCGCCACTGATAAGTTTTATGTAGACGAACCGTGCGTCTACCGTACCAAATCATAAGCTTGGTATCTTTGATGATTTGATCGCCACTGATAAGTTTTATGTAGACGAACCGTGCGTCTACCGTACCAAATCATAAGCTTGGTATATTTGATGATTTGATCGCCACTGAAAAGTTTCATGTAGACGAACCTTGCGTCTAGCGTACCAAATCATATGCTTAGTATCTTTGATGATTTGATCGCCACTGATAAGTTTTATGTAGACGAACCGTGCATCTACCGTACCAAATCATAAGCTTGGTATCTTTAATGATTTGATCGCCACTGATAAGTTTTATGTAGACGAACCGTGCGTCTAGCGTCGTACCAAATCATAAGCTTGGTATCTTTGATGATTGGATACCACTGGTTGTGGACGTTTAGTCCCCGAGGATATCACTAGTCCAGTAGTCAACACATTTTAATGATTTGTGTTAATACTTTTCATGCTGACAGAAAAAAATCATTTATGAGATGACTCTTGTAAATTTACAGTTGAATTCATGAAATGGTAGAAATCATTCGAAACACTGAGAGTTCTCCTACACCAATACAAAGAACGTCTCGTATTTTTTCTAAAAAAGTTCATCGGAAGATACCAAGGCTTTGTTGATAAATACCCCGGTATTCCGTATCAACTTTACAAATAATACATGGTGGTCTTGAAGTATAGATTCTAGGTACTGACATTGTTTATCATCTTAATTAATTACGTGTTAACGTGTTCTTTTTTTTTTATTTGGTTTTGTATATTTTTAACCTTTACTGTTTAGTACATTTTTGGTAATATCCTTTTGGCGTGGCTCGGTATTTACACATCCCGCTATTGTGTTGGTTTTCTTTTTGAAATAGTTGTTTGTTTTTATAGTGATTAAGATTATAACATAATGTTGACTGCTGTACCTCATTTTTTGACATTTGCACTTGTAATGTCTGTTTGTTTAGCTCACACATTGTTGTCAATATAATGGAACTCTATATATATGCGACTGTAATACAAGTGAGAGGTTTAGTCAGGTTTAATACACCATTTTCTACATAAGGAAATGCCTGTACCAAGTCAGGAATATGGCAGTTGTTTTTCATTCGTTTGGTGTGTTTGGGCTTTTGATTTTGTCATTTGATAAGAGATTTTCAGTTTTGAATTTTCCTTGGAGTATGGTATTTTTTTTTTTTTTTTTTTATTTTACTTTTTTATAGGCAGATTATGCATATTGTTTTAACCTTAGGTTTTCCAATGTTCTTAAACTTCGTTATTGATTAGGTTCCAATTTTTTTGCTTCCATCGCTACTGACGAGTCTTAGTTATTCTGGTGCTCAAATTATGAGCATGATATCTTGATTACTTTTAATTACCGCTGGGTCCATGATACAACGGATAGATGATTGATCTCCGTAGGTATTGCCAGCCTTGTAATCAGCTCTTATATGCTGGCATCAAATTATCAATGTAGTCATTTTCTGTAAATTTACTGTTCATAATATGATTAAATCATTCAAAACAATGAGTTCTTTCTACTACAAGGCATAGATAACCTGAAGCAGATTGGCACAATAAATAATTATATGAGCTTTTCTACTTCTACCCATGACAACCTTGAACAAGTTGAAACTTTTGCCAAGCAATTTGCTTTTCAATGCTGGCATTAGATAGATTAGGAAATTTTTTGGAACTAAAGCTTTTCAATTCTCTTCAACTTTAATATTGATTTGGTATTCCATGTAGACAAAAGGCATATTCTGCTCAATGTATAAGTCTGATATCTTTGATATTGATTTGGTATTCCATGTAGACAAAAGGCGTATTCTGCTCAATGTATAAGTATAATATATAATGTATAATCTTTGATGACTTTTTTGCAACCACTACGTTTTTTTCCCGGCTAAGTAGTCAGTTCTTCTGTGCTGACAATAATATCATTGATTCGGTCATACTTTTTAGATTAATTGTTCATAATAGTTAAAATCATTCAAAACAGTGAGAATTTCAACCGGAAGGCATGGCTTGCCATATGCAGATGATTTGGGACTTCATACTTTTTACGGTCACCATCACGAATTGGTTGACCGATACGATATGTCGGTGTTTGAACTCACTAGCGACATGTTTTCGCCGTCTTAGATCTTTAGATACCGGTGCAGTCGTCTGATCTGTAAACTCAGATGTTTCATTCATGTGATATGACTATTTTTTGGGTTAACAGATCAGACGACTAAACTGGTATCTAAACGCTATTTAGGTACACAACAAGGTATTTGTTATGACTTTTTTAGTATCACACACCGTATCAACCTTCAACCAATATAAACTCCCGAGCAGAACTATCGGCGTTATATTTGTGTTTTGGGTTGATACGAAGATGATATTGAAAAGGCCATATTTGATACTAGTATTCTTCATTTATTGTACATGGAAATCACGATATTTTCATTGCAACCAATTTAATAGACCTGCTTATCGTTGTTATTTATTGCATAAAACCATTGCTACACCTCTGAAACAGGCGTAAATCGTGTTTGTCGATATTTTAGATTTTTTTCAAGGGGACAAGAAAGGACCTTTTAACAAGACCTAAATCTAGAGCCCAAGATCAACTCTTGAAATTGTTTGCATCCATAAAATGAGGAATGTTCAATTTTGTCTTAATCATGCTAGTGAAACCAAGGATTCGTATAATTTCCTTATGGTCAAATTAAATGAAAGCCCTTTTATATTAGCATGCTTGATTTAATGGTTTTAACTGATGAACATATTACTTTTAATAAATTGTTAGATATATACTTTTCGAAACCAGATGAAAAAAATTCACGTATTACTATATATGTCTGTTACATTGGTCATCTATGATTTATCATGTGTTATAATAGAATAAAAGATGCTAAAACCCCTAAACACCTGTAGCAAACTCATCAAGTAAAATGTCTCTTTATTGTTTAACAGATCATAATAATTAAAGTTATTGAAGAATAAAAATCCTTAAAGCATACCAAATTTAGTGCGACAACATATAGTAATATAGTAATAGATATAAAAATCATTAAAGTGGAACAAATCCAGTATGCCAGATATCATTAATATCGTTTTTGTTTATTACTTTGCAAATGGAGCAGCTGATAAGTTCATAAAAGTGATACTTCTTTACATTTGTAAATGTGCAAAAACGTTTGAAGTCCCACCAAAATTTTTTCATAGTCACAAGATAAAAGACTTTTTCAGCAAAACAGTTGTTACAGTTAATTTTAAATGAAAAAATAATCCTATACGACATTATACATCAGTCCAGATATATTTGTTCACGCAGTTACATCACGGTAGGTTATTTCTTTTACCATATAAACTGTTTTCATGGTGAATTGCAATAGTTTCTATAAGATCCCTACCGAGAGATGATAAACTCCAGAAACAATTTAAAAACTTTGCATAAATAACTCACCAAAGATACCACGCTTATAATTTAGAACGCCAGACGCGTGTTTTTGTCTACAAAAGACTCACCAGTGACGCTCGAATAAAAAAAGCAAGGGACAAACTATAAAATCAATTGAGCCAATTTCAGCAACATGAATAAAAGGAGACATGGTTATACGTTAATGAGACGGCAACCGAACGACAACATTCGCGAAGGAGCGGATGTTATATTTTTCTCAGGAAAATCTATGTTCGTATATATTTAGTTTTAATTTCAAGCAAATTGATTGATTAATTGATTGATTGATTGATCGATTGATTGATGACGTCCAAAAGCAAATATTTCATGCATATTCAGGACGATGACATGTAATTGTTTCGTGTATATACTCTGCTTTGTATAAGACCGACACACTTAGTCAGATTTTAATGTGCTAGCTTACAAGGTAACAGTCAACAGGATGATTGATTGTTGGTTGTTTAATTTCCAGTGGCAAATAATTCATGCATGTCCAAGACGATCAACAGGATGGCGTGCCATTCTATTAGTATACTTATTGTTCTGACTTTAATCAGACAGTATATATTTGCCCTTACTCCTAATTACTGCGTGCTTGGCCGAAAAGCAATTACAAATTTTAATTAAAGTACTTGGATTGACTTGGCAAGGGATCTACCCACGACCCCTATCATTCCACTACAAAACCTGCGATACGATTGATTTCCACAAAGATTGGAAGGAAATTGTCATATGTTGTTGGGAAACGGCGGAGATGACACAATACATGCTAGTATAAATGAAACAACTACCCTGGGAAATGTAAAGCATGTCTCACATCATGTATCCTTTGAAAAGAAAGGACTTTTGCATTAAGTATTATAAAGACTTTTATATATACTAGACCGTTGGTTTTACCGTTTGAATGGTTTTACACTAGTACTTTTGGGGCCCTTTATAGCTTGTTGTTCGGTGTGAGCCAAGGCTCCGTGTTGAAGGCCGTACATTGACCTATAATGGTTTACTTTTATAAATTGTTATTTGGATGGAGAGTTGTCTCATTGGCACTCACACCACATCTTCCTATATCTATGAATAAAATTTATCTTATCTATCTATGGAAGAAACATTGCAAACTATAATGATTGTTAAAGGACTTTGTATAACATCGGTAGTATAAGTACCTTAGAGCAAGGATTGACTTTTTTGTGGATCATCCTTTTCATCACTTGTAACGTTTGAATACATGGAAATAAAGAGAAAAGAATTAAGCCAATATCAATGTTATATAGCACGCCTGAAGTGTAAAATCATTTCACATTCTCACAATCACAATGTAATAGGCTGGGCTAACATGAAAAAAAGATGAAAATATCATTATATCAAATAAAAAGATGAAAAGTGAATAGTCTCTATATACTTCACTTAATACCTAAGAAGGAATTCAGAACAGCTACCAGTAATTTGTGCATTTCAAATTACAAAGACACTGTGCACAATGCAGGTTTTGGGTGATGTTTTAAAGCGAATAGAAACCTTTGTTGGAAGAAATGAAAAGATATTTTGTAACATTTTTATCACTTAATTAAACCTACAGATTGAACAGATTTTTTTTATTTAACAATATGAAAACTCATATAATTAATGCTCTATTTCTATCGGTGGGTTGAACGGATTATTGAAAGATTTTCACTCCTTTTTCAATGTCCCCAATTGACAGATTATCTTTAAAGAACTCTTTAGTTTAGTAACAATTAAAAGGGGACGCGTAATTGTTGGTTTGATTTTCGCAATTCAAACAGGACAATAATTCAACATGTATTTATAAAGGTATTGAAAACCACGGTGTATTTAATTCACTTAAGACTTTATAAGAGATTTAATCCCCTTTCCCTCTCTAAAATAACAATGAACAGATACATGAAAAATTAGCATGTCAAATAGCCGAAAATTTCTTACAGACGCCTGAATTCCGATTTTACGGCGTCGAACAAAATAGAAACTCTCGAGAAAGAGACAGGCATTTCAATAGGAACTCTCCTATTGCTCACCCTTTCACATCGCCATTGTAGAGATAAGGCACGAGGGCAGCCTACGTCTCAAGACCGTTTATTCACACGGGGATTGAAAGAAATCAAAAGGTAACAGCATTGAATTGGATATTAATGCAGCAAATATAGTGTCTGAATCAAATGCAGGAGACATAAGAATTTTAATTCCGGTTTTATGAGGTGAACGAAATTCAAAAGTTTTCAGACGAACTTTTAAATTTAGTATTATTTGTCCGCCCCCAGTTAATTGTAACTAATCGACCGCACAGGAAATAATTTCAAAATTATAATTGTCCTTTTAGAAAATAAATAAAATTAATCATTTGTGACATTCCATGATTAATTTCTTAATAAATTTGACTTTGATGCTTTTTAACATTAAAAAGAGGAAAAAAGTTTGTTGCTTAAATGCTTAAGAATTTCTGGATTTTTTGCTCATTTTATTCTTCAAAACGAAAACATTTTTAGGACTTATACATAGGAATAATTATACTATCAATCTTTGACGGTTTGCAACAAACAATTATTTATGTCATGCATCATCGCAAAAAATAGGAAGAAAAAAGGTATACAAATCATTAAAATAAAAACATCAAATCATCAATCGAGAACATGGATTTTAGTCAACTTCGTATTTTTACAGCAATGTTGCTATTTCTATGTAAATTGCAATTAATATAAGGGTATTGATGAAGTTATTTGGACTAAATATTTGATATAACCTATCGTTAATCACAAAGCTCTGTAGTAAATTGGTATCAAGACTAAGCGGAAGTTTTAAGTTGGATTAGAACGATTTTTAACAAGTGATAATAAAGTTTGGTCTGGTTTTAATTAATTGGCAGAGTGAAATATCCGAGGAAAATATGAAAAGCTTCCAAACTCCCTCTGGGCTGAAGCTGAATATGAGTAATTTTCCGCACGAAAGACACAGGTTTCCTCAAACCTTGCCACATCTACATAATGTGATAATTGGATTATTCCTGGGAAGTTACGCTAGCGTAAACCGTTTTTGCCGATGGATATTTATACATCAATGTCTTAGCAAGTTACCCCAATGTTCGGCATGTATAAGTCTTTAACATGTTCCCAATTAGATACTTTTCGACAGATTGAAATTTGACACTACAAACCGGAAGAGGATTTTTAAATCTTAAAACTCTCAATTGATTGTTTGAACCATGCTAGTTAAGTAGATAAATATTGTATGATTTTCAATTACCGAAGACTGATAAGGAACGCTTATTATTTGATATGTTACTTACTCTTTTATCGAGAAATAAATACGGAATTTTTTTTAACAACACAAATGTTATACATTTAATAAATGTCGTTGATAAAAGAATAACATAGATCGTCAAGTACATACTATTTTTAGTGTGAGTTCATACCATCGAAAGCTTTACCGAGTCCATTGGACTCGTTCGCTTATTATCGTCTAATTATTCGACTCCCTTCTAGCAGAGCTATTATCACCTGAAAGTCGTGTTATTCGGTTACATTCTAATAAACTTTGACCAATAGTAATAAAAAAAAGATTCAAGAAGTCTTCAAACTAAATACATTTGGAGGTGTCTTGAAAGAGGGACGAAAGATACCAGAGGGACAGTCAAACTCATAGATCGAAAACAAACTGACAACGCCAAGGCCAAAAATAAAAAGACAAACAGACAAATAATAGTACAGATGACACAACATAGAAAACTAAAGACTAAGCAACACGAACCCCACCAAAAACTGGGGGTGATCTCAGGTGCTCCGGAAGGGTAAGCAGATCCTGCTCCACATGTGGCACCCGTCGTGTTGCTTATGTTATTACAAATCCGGTAAATAGTCTTATTCGGTAGGTCACATTCTTGACTGACACCTTACTGAAGCCAAGGACAATGTTTCTGGGTACTAGGCTGATACTTTCTGTTTTCGCAATATAGATCTGATCTCTTATCGGGGGTACCAGTATGTTTGAGATGATTTATATTACTGTGATTTTTATTGCGATCTAGGTTGTTAACGTTATTGTACTGGCCTTACAAAAGGAACACTCACAAACAAGACTAAATTTGATGGATTTTTGCCAACTTTGATATTTCTTCTTTTCCCAAAAGACATATTAAAGAAAAATTACTTTGATATAAATATTATAAACGTATAATGTGCCCTGCGATTTTGTTCTCTCTTTCTGTTAAACAGGTGGACGCTCGATACTTCAACTTGTAATGAATTTATATGCAAATGTAGGAAGTGGTTGAAAATTCTCATTTTCCCAACAATATCAATGTGTAATTGTTATAATCAAGAAATCATTACAATTCACGACAAATTCTATTTGTCTCGTTATATCCCTCATTAAAACATAACCCGTAAGGAAACACGTTTCTTGTCCTAATCTGACTCCGGGCATTATCCACACCTCTTGTTGTGACTTACACGGACAGGTGATATAAGTTTAAATGAAGTGGAATTTTTAATCACCTAAAAAATGAAGAAGTTAAGTGTGGATCTTCCCGTTTTATCTGGATTATATACACCTTAGCCAAAGATATAAAGGATCATAACAAAGACCGGAACTCGTAAACAACCCCGTGGTCGGTCCGGTACACATCGAATAATATGTAATACATTGGCTTGAATAGTTTATAAAGTAGCCTATTGTATAAAAGTGTTAACTTTGTAATGTAATTCCAAGTAATATTTTAAATTCGGACAACTGGTCAAGCACCACTCGACGTAATTAACGAGAATATTATGACAGGCTTAGTAAATAAAGTACATTTAGAAACTCGTCTACAATGAAGGAGCTTTGGATTTGAAATTCTTCAGTATTGATCAATGCAATTACAAAACATGGACTCAATATTAAAACAGAAGTAGCAAGACTCTTAAACGGAGATACATACATAAAATTACCTTCAAAACTTCTTCCCTACATGGGAATATTCCTTAGCCTGTAAATTCAACTTTTTTAAATTTGGGTACATTAAGAACTTTTTTGTCTAGTTGTGGATTGATGGGTTTGTCATTAGTCTTCCATAATCATACAGTACAATTGTTCATCATTAAATCACAGACTTTGTTTACTCTTTTAAAGTTTGCGGTAAAAGAGGTTATTCTTCAGTATGAAAGAACGTATGTTCCCTGCCAATGTAACAATGATCGTACAACTTGCTTTGTATATGTAGTGACAACAGTTTGTCCTACTACGAGATGTTCGCCTTTGCAAAATTCGTCAAATTGGAGATTAAAAACGAAAATTTGGAAATAGATGTCGCCTTAGGGTATAGAGGGTGGTCGTTTGCTCCATCCTCCATCAAGTCAAACCGGAAGTAAAAAGGAGTATGTGTTCTTTCTACTTCGTTCACGTGGCATTTAGTAGTTACATTAAAGGCTGACCGGTTCGGTTTCACTTGACCGCTAGTTTGTGACTTAGTACGGTTACATCTGGTTCGACGTATAGAGGATGTATATATGGCTCATATTTAAATATTGATTGAAAGGTTGCTGGCCGGATGTTAAGCATCCAACAATTCGTATATAAGAAGTGAAAACATAAGGTTTATCCCTGAAACATTTACATTTCCTTTTTAGCAGAATAATTATTTATTACACTTGTATATGAACATCGGTTTATGTGGACATAGCACACGCTAAAATAAATTTCCTCTATAATTCAGCCTTGTTTTTCTTTTCATGTTGATTCATTTTTGTTACCATGCTATTTTTTTTCCAATGTTGGAAGGCTCATTGAAAAACCAAAAACATTGTTTCTTGCATTTTTGCAGGTCGTATAGATGTGAAAATAAAGATACAAATAATGTCATTTTCCGTTCCTGTTCAGTTGACTGTTTTGTGTTAAGCAAATCGACGGCATCCGTCATGTGATGGTCCTTAGCTGTTCCGTTTGAAGTAGTCCTAGTATAAACCAACGACACCGCAAATTTTATTATCGGTAACATTCATTTATTAATTAGAAGTATAGTACCGGTTTGTATATAAATCGACGACATTAGGAATGTCAGTTTTGGAAGCATTCATTTTAGAAGTAATGAACCGACGCAACCAGTCAAGTCATTCTGTATAAAGCGACGCAACCAGTCAAGTCATAGTCGGAAGTATTCATGTGAAAGAAGTGCCTTTCTGTATAAAGCGACGCAACCAGTCAAGTAATAGTCGGAAATATTCATATGAAAGAAGTGCCTTTCTGTATAAAGCGACGCAACCAGTCTAGTTACAGTCGGAAGCATTTATATGAAAGAAGTGCCTGTTTTTGAAACCGAAGTCATAGTCAGAAGTATTCATATGAAAGAAGTGCCTTTCTGTATAAAGCGACGCAACCAGTCAAGTAATAGTCGGAAATATTAATATGAAAGAAGTGCCTTTCTGTATAAAGCGACGCAACCAGTCAAGTAATAGTCGGAAATATTCATATGAAAGAAGTGCCTTTCTATATAAAGCGACGCAACCCGTCTAGTTACAGTCGGAAGCATTTATATGAAAGAAGTGCCTGTTTTTGAAACCGACGTCACTAGTACCGTCACAGTCAGAAGCATTTATTTTCAAGTAGTGCCTGTCTATATAAACCGACACCACCAGTCGTGTCAAAGTCAAACGCATTAATTTGGAAGTAGTGCCTGTCTATATAAACCGACGTCACCAGTCGTGTCACAGTCAGAAGCATTTATTTAAAGATAGTGCCTGTCTATATAAACCGACACCACCAGTCGTGTCAGAGTCAAACGCATTAATTTGGAAGTAGTGCCTGTCTATATAAACCGACGTCACCAGTCGTGTCACAGTCAGAAGAATTTATTTGGAAGTAGTGCCTGTCTGTATAAACCGACACCACCAGTCGTATCAGAGTCAAACGCATTAATTTGGAAGTAGTGCCTGTCTATATAAACCGACGTCACCAGTTGTGTCAAAGTCAGAAGCATTTATTTAAAGGTAGTGCCTATCTATATAAACCGACACCACCAGTCGTGTCAGAGTCAAACGCATTAATTTGGAAGTAGTGCCTGTCTATATAAACCGACGTCACCAGTCATGTCACAGTCAGAAGCATTTATTTAAAAGTAGTGCCTGTCTATATAAACCGACACCACCAGTCGTGTCAGAGTCCAATGCATTAATTTGGAAATAGTGCCTGTCTATATAAACCGACACCACCAGTCGTGTCAGAGTCCAATGCATTAATTTGGAAGTTGTGCCAGTCTGTTGAAACCGATACCACCAGTCATGGCACAGTCAGAAGCGTTTATTTAAAAGTAGTGCCTGTCTATATAAACCGACACCACCAGTATTGGCACAGTCGTAAACATTCAGTTGGAAGTGGTGTCTTTCTGTTTAAACCGACTCCAACAGTCGCGTCATAGTCGGAAGCAATCGTTTGAAAGTAGTACCGGTCTATATAAACAACGTCAACAGTTGTATCACTGTCGTAAGCATTCATTTGTAAGTATAGTGCCTGTCGGTTTAAACCGACAACACCTGAAATTTAGAAATCTGTAGCATCTGAAAGTATTTTATGACTGCATGAAAATATCAATATATTTCTATATGTTGAGAGTTAGAAAATTTAAGATATCGCATTGAACAGACATATAGGGAATGATAATATTAACCGTACGCGGTAGTAATTGTTGAGAATGTAATATCATTTACAAGTACGTTCTTTAATGCCTTTCAAACATGAGCAGTTATTATTCCGTGATTCTAGAATTTATTGCTGAATGATGGTATAGTATGAAGTATCATATGAAACCCTTTGACATAACATTAAACTAGCTGCGAAAGGTTTATCCGGTACTTCAACATTGGAAATGATAGACTTCTTGTTTTTTCCCCATTCATTGTTTATTTTTTGATAAACTGTTAACATATTCAACCTTCAAAATAAAGACTTTCAGTGACTTCTGACCCTCTTTTATCAGACTACACTTGGAGTTGAAACTTAAGAAAATGAAAATTATTGGAAGCATAAAACCAAAAGGACTAACCAAATATTTGGAATCTATCATCTTTTGCATTTGAAAGATATAGACCTTCAGTTGAGAGATATAGACCTTCATTTGAGCAAAAATTGCTTAAATCATGAAATGTCAATTTCTCGTTTTCACATTTGATAAGCTGAGTAGAAGTAAAGATTAATGGAGGAACCATAAAGCTTAATATGACATTACAAAAAATCTATATTAGTATGCACCGCTGGTTCTACAATATACTTCCAGTTTCTTTGTTTCAATTATCTTTTGAAAATTGTTCATGTCTTACTAGTTAATTTTGTTCCGAATTTGTTCTATTATTTCCAAAAGAGGAAACTTTCGTCCAATCTTTTAAAACATTGGATATTTTTGGATGACATACTCATGACCCCAAGATAAGGTTTGTCCTTACAGCACCCGAAATATGTCAAATATATACATCAGTTTTCTAGCACCTGTCCTTTCACTTCCGCCTAATGAGTTAATTGAGAACTGAAAGAATTAAAATTCATAAAGCAAAACAATCTTTTCAAAAACGAATAAAATAACAGGAAAATTAACTGAATGGAAACAGAGCATAGAAGATAAAGAAGTGACATGTGTAATTTTGTTACAGATGTGTAATTTTTATACAGATGATGTCAGTGATGTATATAATAAACAACACTTTATATTTAACTTCACAAGTTCTTTCTACATTGGAATAATATTTTTAAAATAAAAACTCGTGCAAGGAATTGGTGACTTTGGAGTAAATTTATTAATTGACTTTTGGGAAAGGTAAGAAATTTTTGACTTTAGAATAGGTCTATTAATTGTCTTTTAGGTACAGGTAAGAAATACTTATCTTATTTCATCAGTGTTTGTAAAATTTGCTCCAAATATTTTTAAAAACTGCCGTCGAATTTAAATGTGCTCACGGTTTCAATAAGAATAATGGTTCACTGTATTCTTTTTCTTCTTTTTATTTTATGTTTGTCTGTTGGTTAGTTTGTTGTCAAATTTCCCAAGGGATAATGTTTGCGTTATTTAGAACTTTCCTGATTGAATTGAAGAATCCGCCAGCTTTTGATTTTAAAGAGAATTAAGAATTTTGTATGTATAAAAATCTTGAAATTAAAAGCTGTTGTCTGCACTTATGTCTCCCGAAAATACTTGTTTCTGTAATTTATCTTACTGAACGTGGAAGAAGCAGGCTAAATTAATACATACTAACTTTTTCAGGATCCTTACAAGCCTGTGCTTATCTTGACCATACGAAAACGAATTTAATTAAAGCACATTTAATTACAGATTTCTTTTTGTTTTACATTTTTAAATTTTTATTAAACGTTATTGTGATCATTAATGATATTATAATTGTTTCCTTGGTTTATTATTTCCTTGGTTAATTTATTTCCTTGGTTTATTATTTCCTTGGTTAATTTATTTCCTTCGAGATTAAAAAAATTGTCCTTTTTCAATGGGGAAAACGTTATAAATGCTAATCAAAAAATAACAAATAGGCATATAGAGCGATGTCTTTCAAAACAGATATTTGTATTAATAAATCATTGTTCAAACTTTCAGAACTTTATTATGAAATATTAAGCGCGAAAAAAGTATAAATTGTTTGGTGCAGAAAATCTTGCGAAAGAATACAATAGATTTGCACTTGTCATTCATATTGAAAGCTTAAAGACATTATGATGTTTTCTATTTACTTTGTTTCACAAAAATCCATAAATTACTGCTATGTTACACAAAATAATATTTCATACAATGCACAAACTTTTTGGAAGCGTTTGAACATTCAAACAAATATATGTATAATTTTCAAATGCAACTTTATTTAAAAGTAGAATAGAGAATGAAAAATGTATGTAAAATATTGTAGTGTCTATAGATATACATATGTCATAGCAAAATTTAAAATTTTAAAATGCACAAATTCTTTGGTGTTAATTATTCTTTTATTTATTTATTTTTAAATTTTGTAATCGTTAACTATAACGAAATTGATTGAAATTCGTACATGTTAATTAATTACTCAATGTACTTCAAACAACTTTAATTGAAATAGACCTTGACGAAAAGAAAAAAAAAATTTACGACGAAAAGATGTAAGAAAATAATAAATAACGACGAAACAAAAGAAAAATTGGATAATCAATAAAGACGATTATCAAAGACTTACAGATATTTAATGATGAAATTAATTACAATCGAACAGAACATTATTTAATCCAAAAATCAATTCATCATTCCAAAAAATAATCTTTTTTGTTTAAAATGTTTAAGAAGTTTAAAAGCAATGGATGTTTATGATTGGGCTACTGTAAATTCGATTCTCTCATTATCACATAGCAAGCCAATCTCAGCATCTACTCTTTTCTCACTAGACCGCCCAATTGGATATAATCTATTTTAATAATTCAATCCGATAGCAATATTATATTTTATAATTTCATCTTTTCATTAATCTTATTTTGATTTAAACTTCTCTGATTGCTCAAGCTTAACATCATTGTAGAAGTCGTAAAACGATTGGTAGAATTTATTCAAGCTCCACCTATTTTTCATGATTTAATAAATATGTGAATTCATGGCTAAAAAGAACTTCTCGACAGAGGTGCCAGTTTTAAATCAGGCGTTATAAAGCACCAAAGTAGTGGAAAAAGCAATCGGCCCTGAAATATTCGGTAAAGAATGATTGCAGATTTATAACATTATATCGCAGTAACTTCGCATATACTGTTTGTTTTCGCTCGACAAAAGTAGGAATTTTAACCCAGATATTTTATCACATTTTAAAAGCATATGTACGCAGTCGCCATTGACAATTACTAGTTATGTTTTGAAAAATAAATGCACGTGTGTTAACTGTCCAGAGGAATTTACCTAAACAAGACGTTATCACTGAGTCGTGAAAAATCTAATAAGTTATCTTCAGCGGAGGGACACAATTTGTAATTGATGCGTGAATGGGACAACCGTTGTGGAAGCTAGACAATTAACTACAAAATATTTCAAAATTTTCAGGTAAGTCAATTGAAATAATTGTTTAAAATTTTGGAAAATAGCATCCTCCCCTTTCTACTTGGTCATTTTTCATTTAACATATTAATAACATATTTTTTGTCGTTTTGGTTCAGATTATAACATCTTCTCACTGCCTTGCAAAGTTATATCGTGCATATAAAGGATGCATTATTTTCAGTCGTTTGTGGGACATTAGGAAAGTATTTATGACAATTATTTACCCACTTTTACAAACATTCCATATTGATTTTGTTTAAGATGATACAAAATATATTTTTCTTCCTGGTTGTGGTTCTATGTAAGGAAAAACTAACAATTTGACAAATATTCCTGATTGAAGATGCTGACATTGGAAACAGAAAAATAAAAAAAATAAACATTTACGAGGGTTACATACCAAACACGTGCACTTAAAATATTTCGCATTTTGGTCTTGAGTTTTTGACGGAATTCCAAGAAAAAAATAAGATTTATTCCATCGTAAACTGGATATTATAGCAATAAGTAGTATATTTTAAAGATTATATCCTAAAGATTATATCTAGCTTACCATTGATTATATAATAATAATAATCTTTAAACAGTCGGTCAAAGATATTTCTCATTACTTGATGCATTTTCTTTTTCAATATAATGACAGTTTATGTATGTTATTTTTTCATACCTAGTTTTTCCTACAGCGTATCAGTTCTGGAATAGACATCCGTATTCATACAACATAAAATATAAATAAATATGAAATGTAAACTTTAACTTTTATTTCATATTTATTTATTTGTTTATTTTGTTTATTTCTATTTTGTTTATTTCCTTTTCCTGTAGAATTTTGATCGCTGGAGTAAAAGCAAGTTATGTTTATAACTCTCAACAATATAACGGGCCTGTACGGCGCCCGGTGTATTCAGTCTTAAATCCGTGTATTGAAAATGTATTAATAATATTTAACCCTTTAGACATTTTTGATAGTATAAAATGGATAAAAATTTTGCTTGTTTTTATTTTATTACATTGTGTGAAATTTACCAGGCATGAAATTGACAGTTGTCATTTTCAAAACACATGATGCTTTTTGAAGATAAACGGATTATCGCCCTGAAGGAAAATATTAAATCTTTATCTGTAATGTATTCGGAAATAACTGGATTAATCATAAGATAATC
The DNA here is from genome assembly GCA_017311375.1 of Mytilus coruscus. Classification (NCBI taxonomy): domain Eukaryota; kingdom Metazoa; phylum Mollusca; class Bivalvia; order Mytilida; family Mytilidae; genus Mytilus; species Mytilus coruscus. The sequence continues at coordinate 68,753,184 of CM029604.1, read as the reverse complement.
ATATCCATATTTTAAAGAAATATTAACTGGGAGCAGTATCAATGTCCACCGGCTTAGCACACAAAAGTTGTAGTTCTTAAATCATGTATCATATTTAGGGAAACGCAAATATATAAAAATCCCAAAAATATTCCACAATGAAATATCTCGATTTGCTAAAAACTGTAACAAAAATAGAACGCTTCTAAAAAAAACTTGATTGTTGAAAATAAAAAATCTTACACTTTGTGATGAACAGTATTCTTTCCTTATTATATACAGATTTGCCCAAAAAAAATCCTGATATATTTCTTACTCGCCTGTTCGCCTGTAAAATAATGCTAATAAACTTAGTTTATTTCTACTTGGATGTTGAAGTGGATAAAAAAAGTAAAATGCTTTTAAAATCTGAAAACACATCATTTTCATTGATTTCTATTCTTTGGTTAAATATGTAGTTTTTTTTTATTGAAAATCTGAAATTGAGCAAAAACTAACATTAGCATATATCCATGGTTTAATAATCAAAGAATTATACAACATTCAAAAATCATTTACAAAATAGCATAAAACTCCTCAGTCAAATTTTGAAATAGAAAGTAAAATAACATTTCAATTCAATAGTATTTGTTAAATATTATCAATAACACTTGTTCTAAGAATTCCTTTAATACACAATAAAATTACAATTCAAATGCTTATTATTATAATTTTATAAATCTATTAAATGTTTGATTATATACATAACACCTCTTGAATTTAAAGCTTCTCTTATGTCATTCCTTAATTCGTTTGTAAATTCCCACTTCATCTAAATCTCAACAGATTAACTGACAAAATTCTAGTTAATTATTAACTAAATTTAACTGGATTAATAGCTTTTCCTACAGTTAACCGCCAGGTAACATCGCGATATCTTAGTTTCTCTGTGAACCATTGATTTTTGTGTTAGTAATCTTTTAGTCTTGGAAAACATCATAACCGCCTTCTCCGTGGAATAGAAGAATTAATTAATATTTTCTTTAAGATCTCTCTACTTTTCTTAAGTAATATTTAGCGCTATATTGATTGACTTAAATTTTAAAATGTAAAGCGATATCTTGAAGATGAAAACATTTATTTAAGGAATAATTCATTTTAAGTGCTAGTGTAGAACTAGTAATAATAAAAGTTTAAGCATAAAGCTTTCAATATATTTAAATTTTGCATACAATTATTACTTTTGTACTGGGAAGAGAATAAATATATGTATATAATTTATTATTGAACATTTTCACATATATGAAGTCAGTGCTATTTTTTTTTCATTATCTCCGAAAATGTTTTTTTTTTTTTTTTAAATCTGAGTCACAAAGGCCATCTGCTGTTCTGTAAGATGTTCATTTCTAGACAAGAAGGAAAATAATGGAAAAGTTTCTTATCTAAAAATATCCTAACATAGTTCAGTTCTCTCTCTCTCTCTCTCTCTCTCTCTCTCTCTCTCTCTCTCTCTCTCTCTCTCTCTCTCTCTCTCTCAATAATACAGAGTGAAAATGATACATGTATTAAAAACATTTATTCCATTACATGGAGTGATAAGAAAAAATTAAGGATAAAACAATAATGAGTAAGGAAAACAAGGCATATGCATTTTGTTTATTAACAAGACTTGTTTAATTTTGAATGAAAATCTCATTGCGAATTTGGAAGTATGAATAACTTAATAAATATGCATGATTTTTATATTTTGTAAATTCGAAAACCTATTTATGTTTTCATGTTATCCTAAAATCCAGCAAAATTAATTTATTATAGAATATCATAAAAGTCAAAGCCTACGTATACAATTATGTCAAGTGAAATAATGTCTAATTAACCACACATGAAAACACTTTTAAAATTGATGTGTAAATCCTCCCTATCCAGAAGAATATTTTTTTCTCCATAAAAATGAAGTTGTCACATGAATTCCAAGTATTTATACATAGCTTTTGGCTGTGGATATAAGACCTGTTACCTGACACCCTGTACCTGTCAGCGGGACACGGACAGTGTCCAGATCTTCATATTTAATTAATATCACAAAACCACACTCATTTGTCCTCGTAATAGACTTAGAGATTTTGTACAGATATCCCGTACATGTTACATCATGGTGATCATTTCGACCTTCGGGTTATTAGTAGTATCCCAAAATTACATGATCAAGTTGTAGATTTCAGATGTCAAGTAATCGACATCAGTGGTGTTGTTTGCAGATTGTCTTATTTTTATCTGGTACTAATTACAGGATTTATTTGTGTTAATTTGATTTTTTCTGACAAAAAAACATGGGATGCCAAGTGGTTAGTTATCTTATGGCAACCATACCGCATCACCTTATTTTTTAACTGTTCTCGACAAAGAAACTATTAATCCTTTTTGTTTAAAAACTAGTGTAAAATGGTAAGAAATCAACAATTAGAATAAATTTGGAATAGGTAAAGAATTATAATAAGTTTGTAATAAGTAAACAATTAGAATAAGTTTGGAATAAGTAAACAATTAGAATAAGTTTGGAATCAAATTATAGTATGCTTGTAGCAACGACTGTCGTAATAATTTCAGTTTTGTCACAAGTCTCTTTGGCAGACATTCTCGAAATATAAACATAAATACATAAACCATAAAATAATTACTGTTAAATAAAAGGTTGAAGATTATAGCACCACATTGAATTGGAAGAGTATGTCTACACCTTATTCACAAAAACTATATAACAGTTGTTACCCTTTTTATTTAGAAAACATCCGGTTGTTGAACGAATTTTGCGTGGTTAAAATATTCAACTTGTAATAATTAAACTCTCATTCGAACTGATGCATTTTATTTGATTAATTAAAGTCGTCAACAAAAAGTGTTTTCTATCAACAAATGTCTAGTTTTCATTTATTCAAAATTATATTTCAGGATTTAGAAAAAGTCCTCATTTATAATTTCTTTAAGATGTACGATAAGAGAACCCTCACTAAGATCATCAGTTATAATGTTCAAAGGGATGTTGAAAGTTAACCTGAATAGAAAACACCCCCAATAGAATCAATGACTTTCAATCCGTACTCTTATAAATATCCAACTGGTAATAAACACGCCGAACTATTTCTCAAAAGCTGACTTTCCCTTAATTGAAGTCAAACCTGCTGAGCTGTTTTGTTGGTCAATGTTTAAGATATTTTCCTGTAAATATGAATATTAAAGACTGATGATCCTTACCATATAATTACATGTTCATAAGAGTCTTTTTACAAGAGTAACATCAGTTTTAGAAAAAAACAGCTTGTCCTACCAATTAAAATGCCTTAAAACTTTCCACACTGCATTTCAAATTTTTCAAAGTTGCCGCATTCAAAGCCAAACTCGCATGATGTCTGTTTCATTTGTCACTAAATGACCAACTATAGCACATTGCAAAAATTCTCATCTCAGCATCCTTTTCCTGTGACATTTTATAATAATAGTTCCTCGACATTATACTTTCTAAAATTTGTTTAAAGTCTGTTTAAATAGTAAGAGGAGATGATATTGGAAATAAACATAAAAGTTTTGTTGTTACCAAGGAAACACCGTTTTTGGATGTTTTACACATTGAAGATTGTCTTAAAAAATCTACTCTTCGGACAAATTGTACAAATATGAGTTTTCACTTGTAAAGTATAGAAAAAAAATATCATATGATATACAACTTTTGCAAAATTGAAACAATTTAACGATCATACTACAAGAAAGCTTATATATTTCTTTACTATATTTGTTTTTTTTCTTAATCTCACCATAACTATGAATAAAAGGGGATGACGGATGTATGTCAATGGGACGACACTATATAGGCATATTCATGCGACATAAAAATATCGAAAAAATTTCCGCCATAAAACATTTCTTTTTCTTCCACACGCTTACTTTATTTGTGAATCTTTTACTTTAACGCCTATCTGGTCATCTATGATAACATTATATTATAATAGATACTTCTGGATGATTAACGTTGACCACAGTTTTGTTGGTTTTTGTCCACATCGTGTTGTTGTTGCCTATGCCTGTATAATTAACCCACGAAAGCCATCTTGATACAAGATGAATTAAGATATGTCATGTATGTACCTTCGGGATGTTTGTCTTTTGAGTGTTATAGGCTTCATCTACTGGTCCGACTGTGTACCAATATCTTCTTTCAAATTACACAAACCGTCATGTCAGACAACTAGGTTTTGCTAATTAGAAAGAATATCTTCCCGCGGTTAACCAAACCTTTTTATCATTTTTTTCATCGACTTTTTAATTTTATTTCTATGACCATTTTACAAATTTTGATTCGCTTATAAATTCTTAAAGTTAAAATAACCAATCGATTGTCCTAACGACAGTGGCAAATATTTCATGAATTTTAAGCATGCAAAATAAAATGAGATTATTACGAGTGAATAATCCAGTACCATATCTCTTATATCCATAGCTTTGATACTACATCATTCTTTTTTTAGATAGGAGTTGTCTTAAATGGCCACCCGCAAAGTAAAGGCATTGTTTCACACTTTCCTAGAAATAAAAAAATAAAATTTTGTGCAATGAAATGAACACATGAAACCAACATCTGAAGATAGAAAACTCCAACAATATTAAACAAGGTGACACAGATACACCCGAATATCTTATCCTATCTATTTAACTCTTATTTGAAGCTTCATACTACACGTAACTTAAAGCTTGATAAAGAATGCGAAGGTTTTAACCTTTAGTTTGTACATAGTTATTTACAATCTGATAGTTACCGTCAAGGACATACGGGGACCTTCCGCTATAATGGCGGTACCCCAATTATATTTATATAACTCCTAGAATGTAATCATCTGTAAGAAATGTCAGAAAAGTGAGGTTGTGTTGTTATGAAGCCAAATTGTCGATTTATACTTCTAAACCTGAAGCTTTCTCTAATATTAAATTATATGACAACCTTCATTGTAAACTACAATATCTTAATTTATGCTTGAAAAAATAAAGTTTATCTCAAATATCACGGAAATACAAATCGTAAGTGTCAGTTTCAGAACTTGCAATGTACATTGGCGTAATTCTGAAGGTTTGTATTGTAACCTTACGTAGCGTGGTAAAATGAACTATATTTTAACTGAATGTGTATTGCATTTCACAATTGCATGATTTATAAATTGATTTATTTATTCCCTATTAAAATAATACACTCATTCAGCGGAAAAATATAGAATTGAGTTGATTCATTGGAAAAATAGGGTTGGTCTTTGACGGATCAAGGCTTTGATTGATGGATTCGGTTGGCTTGCCTTCTCTAAGCCAATAGGATTCAAGTCGCTTTACACCTAACAGTAGTTTTAACTCGGAGTTTTATTGTGTTCAAAGTCGCAAGGCCTATGTTTTCTGCTCGGTTAGGTGTTCAACAAAGTTATAAGTTAATTGGATTCATTTAAGCATAAGGATAATCTAGGAGCTTTTGTTTTTGTGGGTCACTGTATTGAAGGACAGAGTATGTTGATGGACAGTGTCCTTGTTTTGTTCTTGGACTTTGCATAAACCTATAAAGACTTTATGAAAGATGAATGTTTCGGAGTGATTTATTATTACCACATCTCTACTGTACTTAAAATAAACCATATATGAAGAACATGCCGCAGATATGGTGCAGTTTAAATATTTAACGCTTGACTGTAACTAAATTATGTACTACACTTAGAATCGCGTGTGGCTATGTATGATCTACCGTAAAACAATTGGAATACTTCATGTTGAATATTTTACACTTTATAAACTCGTTCTAGGTGAGATAATTTGTATGACATCAATTTGTCAAGTTTTCTATAACATAACGGCTTTACAGTAAATTTGAGACTTTTATATGTTTTTGATTTATATTTCTAACATAAACAACATAATAACAGGGTGCCATGTACCGTATCGGTTACTGCTTGTAGATTTTTCTTTTTTTCCATTTCATCTCGTGTTAATTTGCACTCATTTTTCAGTTTAATTATTTCTATTTTATTTTATTAAAATCATAACTATAGACTTTAAAACTGTCACTTATTTGTTTGTTTTTTTGTAGATGCTCTAATTTTTCATTTATTTTTTGTGTCTTTTTTATACTTATTCAAATTTTCTTATTTTACTTCCTTTTATAATAAAAGCTATAACTTATGGCATATCCTCTTTGAATTTTAAATAAGCTTAGTCATATAATATTTTCAATACATATATTTTTATTTTTTATTTTTCAGGACTTTTAGACAATTTTAATTTGTTAAGAAATTTCTATGACAACAACGATTGAAGATAATACTAATTCTAACGTCATGCCTTCAAAAGGTAAGTTTGCCTCATATTTGTATCTAAAATACCATTTTACCAATTTTTTCTAATTTTAAATTTTCAAATTATTTACCCACTGTCATTGGTCTGAATGTTTTTGTGTTTTTGTGCTTTTTTCTCTTTTTTGGAAGGATAGAGGGGGGTCTCAATCATTCATATATTTATTTATTTTCGTTTTGAATATGTGTAGTTATTTAATATTTATATATATATGCTTCAACGGGAAATCGGCTACAATTTTGTCATTTATGTTTGAAATATTTCGAAATTTATTAAGAACAATCTACTACTTTATTATGATTCAATAGACAAAACAAACCCCTAAAAACATAAGATATTTCGATGTCCATTTACTTCTTTAAAATAAACGACGTCAACCTTTTGACAATATTTATGAATTTAACACGAAATCCATCTACTTTCTTGTTCACTTAAAGTTCGTGTTTGTAGAGCAAGCTCCATAAATATGATAATTCCATTCTTCTTTTGATAACATTCGTCGATAAAACTAAATAAAATCCAAACAATCGTAATAAACGGACGACATTTCAGTGGTTCTATTTCTTCAGAACTGTAATGAATCTATAATGCGGACTAATTCTGGTTTTATTTTGAAGAAGTATCCCTTGTTATGAGTCCTTTGGATTATAAATCACATATAAGAACATCAGCCATTAATGTGAATGTCGTCCAATATTCTGAAAATATTGTCGACAATTTAGCATTTAGACACTAACTGACATTAGATAAGGTCAATTCATTGCCTGCTGACGGGAAGGATTTACTAGGATTTAGGACGCATCGAGTTGTGGATGTTGCTAAAGCCTGGTAATTATTCCCTGATCTCAAACATCTTCATGTTTATCACATTGATCTGTACAAAGTCAAAATACAAACTTTATCATTGTTCTTTCTATTTTTTACATAAACAAAATATTCTTTTGCAATTGTAAATGGACCACTTCATTATTTAATTGTCTTTTACATTTGGGTCTGTTAAACTGAGTTTAAAAGGAGGATATTATGAAGTTCTTCATTTAATGTAGGTTTCTCTGCTAGGTTCTGTGTCATCAAATTTTAAATGACGTTTTGTTGTTGTTGTTGCATGCGTATATATTTTGCAACATTATTTGCTTATTTTTCGTTAAAACTTTAGTTTCATGCAAAGTCAGACATTATGATTTGTGTTAAACAAGGTCGGCGAAAACTTGAAGCTGATCAGTAAAAATACAAGATAAGGATGTGTACTTAAATATTTCATTTGAAACATAATTTTTCATGAAAATAATTTTACGTCAGTGGTAAATGGAAAATACATTTCCAACATGACATTTTGACAGCCACTTTGAAACAAAATGTTTTTACTACAAAGCAATATCCAAACAAGATCTTTGTAAAGAAGTCTAAAAAGATGATGTATACCTATTGCTAAATGACAAATGAAAACGTTTTAGTGACCCAGGGTCATTCGTTGTGAAGCTTTTCCGTTCGGAACAAAGCTATTACACTAAGTATTATTGTCAACGGAAGAGTAATTAATGTGTTAAGTATAATGGTCGTGAGAAAATAAATTAATTTCTGTTATTTAGTGTCAAAATAAAATATAAATTTTCTTTAATTATCCGTTTTACATGATTCTTAATTGTAACCTTCATCTTTGTCATCAAAATGTTTTATTTCATTTACATGGCATGGATGCCTTGTACGAGCTTCCGTCAATTTTTCATCATGTTTTATTATTACTGTTTGCTACACTGTCAGACACAACATATTCCCATTAAGGAAAATGCACATTCCATGCAGATACCTAATATATTGTGTTGGATCAGACAAAGGTCTCATTGTACTTAAGATATAAATTTTCACTCTAAGGTATGTTTGTGGATTTCTTGCGAAAATATAGTTTATTATGAAGGTCTGTTTTTGTTGGATCACTATTTCTTAGAGTTCCAGACTGTTTATATCCTAATTAGTTAAATTCGGAAAGAGTGAAAACAACTTTAGATATAAATTATTGCATGAAATGTCAAAGACTGATTATCAAACAAAAGTATGAGTAATGCTAGGAAAATCTTTTTAAAACACAAAAACAGAAGAAAAAGATATCGGTTTTAACCACCTGTGCGTAAGACTTAAAAAACGGTCGATAACTCTAGCCACCTTGTTATTCGGTACAGGTGTAGCTGTTCAGGTAGAAAAATCACTTTAATTATCGATTCAGGTTCCAATGCCCTGTTTGTGTACAGATGAATGAATCTAAAACAATACCTAACCATCAAATTATTTCTGTAATAAAACATGGAAGGTGATAGGATTATAACTCATACTATTTCCTTTTTATAGCTTTTATAGTAAAATAATTTTCTGCTGATTCATTACGTTACTACGATGTAGAGTAAACTATAACTCTGCTGATTCATTACGTTACTACGATGTAGAGTAAACTATAACTCTGCTGATTCATTACGTTACTACGATGTAGAGTAAACTATAACTCTGCTAAATCATTACGTTACTACGATGTAGAGTAAACTATAACTCTGCTAAATCATTACGTTACTACGATGTAGAGTAAACTATAACCCTGCTGATTCATTACGTTACTACGATGTAGAGTAAACTATAACTCTGTAGATTCCTTACGTTACTACGATGTAGAGTAAACTATAACTCTGTAGATTCATTACGTTACTACGATGTAGAGTAAACTATAACTCTGCTGATTCATTACGTTACTACGATGTAGAGTAAACTATAACTCTGCTGATTCATTACGTTACTACGATGTTGAGTAAACTATAACTCTGTAGATTCCTTACGTTACTACGATGTAGAGTAAACTATAATAGATTCATTACGTTGTAAACTATAAGATTCATTACGTTACTACGATGTTGAGTAAACTATAACTCTGCTGATTCATTACGTTACTACGATGTTGAGTAAACTCTGTAGATTCCTTACGTGACTCGATGTAAACTATAACTCTTCATTACGTTACTACGATGTTGAGTAAACTATAACTGATTCATTACGTTACTACGATGTAGAGTAAACTATAACCTGTTGACGTTACTACGATGTAGAGTAAACTATAACTCTGTAGATTCATTACGTTACTACGATGTTGAGTAAACTATAACTCTGCTGATTCATTACGTTACTACGATGTAGAGTAAACTATAACTCTGTTGATTCCGTACGTTACTACGATGTAGAGTAAACTATAACTCTGCTGATTCATTACGTTACTACGATGTAGAGTAAACTATAACTCTGCTGATTCATTACGTTACTACGATGTAGAGTAAACTATAACTCTGCTAAATCATTACATTACCAAAGCAAAGAGTAAATGTGACTCTGCTTAGCCATTTCATCAGAAGAGTTAAACTTTATTTGAAGACTGCAAAACTTACAAGCGACAAAAGTAAGTTTCGCTTTATATCAATTGTAAGTTTTGAATTTGTGATGTTGAATATGTAGTTCTATTTTTAACAAAGTGATTTAGGTCTCAATTGTTAATTTGTATTTGCTTGTTAATTTGCCACTAATGTAATCTTGACTATTGACAAATGCTGTCTTGTAACTATTTTAAAACTATATTCTCATTTTTTGTTGATTTTAAGTTAATGTATAGAAATATTAATGTTATATTGTACTTTTAGACGAAGATTCAAGTGGGAACTCAGTAGGAAGCCCTGACACAGGTAACAACAGCCTAAATAACGGAACAAAGAAACCACGCACCAAAAGAGGTGAGTTTCGTTGGAATACGTAACCAGGTTTTCCTTTAAATAAAATTGTAAAAATAGGTTTTATTTGTTCCGTTGCTTAGGTATATTATCTTATATTTCTCACAAGTTGTTTCTTTTAAAATATGGAATGAACAGACTAAATCCTGTCAATGTTGCTTAATCTTCAGTTTTCTGTTTGGTGTTTTGTAGACTGATTTTTAGGCTGCTGCCTTTTTGGCCATTATGTTTTTTGTCTTTCTATTCCTTTTTCTTTTTGATCGCTACATGGTATCTATAATTCATAATCTACTTTTCTAACAGTTCAGTTACATATATGAGAGAGAGAAAAAATGGCAGATTTTAAATTTGTGTTTTATTTATTTAATCATTTATTTGGTGGTTCCTTCGCCAGTTATCTTTTTTTTATTAATTCTTCTCACTTCCGGTTTCTATGACGTTTAATATTATGAGTGTTTATTGAAGAAACCTCAGCAACTTGAATTTAAATTGTAAACAACAAGTCAATATAAAGCACCTATTCACTAAACTTAAGTAAACACAGAGTAAAATTGCTCATTTATGACAAAAGCTTAAGCTTTAAAAAGCCAATTGAGATGAATTTATTTCGGATAATAGATTTGCACTCGAAGGCTTAACGCAATTAAAACAATTGTTCAACAGCCTCTAAAAGTAAAATAAATCAATAGACTTCAATGTTCGGTCAATTTGTATTAAGTATCGTTCCTGTCGATAAGTTGTGTTTCAACAATAAATAAATCTCGACGACATCCTATCTTTTCCATTGATCCTCCGTTTCATTACTTGATAATCATTTCGTTCCATATCTGATGATCAGGATTCAGCTCCAATTTTAAGTTGCAAATTCTTTGCTTTATGTATAGGACAATTCTGGGAAATCAAACGATGATGTGTAATTGCTTGTTTCGCGACGGAATGACAACGATTTGAGTCCGTTAATTTGTATTGTGTCAATGTCTTTGACTATTTTATTGTAGGTTTCTCTTGATGTGATATAGGCAAATGTTACTATTTGTCTTCTATAAATATAACATGAAAAGTTCAACGCTCGAAAGAAACATTTTTATGCAGCATTGAGAAAGAATGTTTACAATGCTCTTTCTTATAAATGTGGAAAGGAAAAGGGAAGTGTGTGTGTGTGTGTGTGTGTGTGTGTGTGTGTGTGTGTGTGTATGTGTGTGTGTGTGTGTGTGTGTGTGTGTGTGTGTGTGTGTGTGTGTGTGTGTGTGTGTGATACATGAATGTTAAGTAAAGTGCAGACCCCATTATGTGTATTCATACACATAACACAAAGAATTATCTGTATACATATTTAAACAATTATTTAAAGACTTCCTCATATTCGAAAATGTTTTTTGAAAGTCAATATCTTTATTTTGGTTCTAAATACTAAAGAAACATTTGTTTACTTTTTGTAGAAATCCTAACGTCAATGCACATGTCAAAACTTCTCGTAGCATAATCCCTATAGAAACGAGCAATGTGCGAAAAGTAAGGTTTGAGAGAAATAGTATAAAGTAATTGGATATATTATTTATAAAAATTGATAATAAACAATGTAGCTCTTTTAAGATGCAAGTTAAATTATAAACACATGATTACAGAAGATCACAGAATCGAAAGAGGAAATAAAAATCTTTAGATTAACCTTTCAATTTGGAGTCTAAAAATTTGGTAGAGACTACACGGGTGGCCATGAAAAATGTTTCGAAATTCTTTTTTTTCTGCTGAAAGGGCAAAATATTCTTTTGCACATATTTACTATAAATGATTTGGTTTTCTATTTGAACTGTTCACTTGAAATGTAGTTTGTATGAGGTGATCCAGTTATAACATTTTATTTCTTGAAAAAAATATATTTTCGATTGTTACCACATTAATGATCGAAGAATCAATTCGATGTCTGCAAATTCATTATTCAAATAAACTAGTTAGTGACTGAATCATGACATAACAAACTAGGTTTTAAAGTAAGCATTCTAACAAGATAGGTTGATTGAGGTTAAAGCATTCATAAGTGTGGTAGGCATGAAGCGATCACATTCCTATTTGTAATTTCTCATTATGCTAGCATAAGAATAAACCAATCGAAATTAACTAATGGAGACTTATTCAAAGCATTATGCAGTAATATTTTCAATGTTATGCCATGTTGCAGAAAAGTAAGGGTTCCAGTTTGTGGAAAAGGGGTCGGATGAAAATTCCGATCGAATTTAACATAATAATGGTTAGGCTGGCTTATAGACGCGCTTACCTACATATCCTTTTTACCAAATTTGGTCGACCAATTGTACTTTAAGCTCAACTCGTAACTAATATTAAGAGGGTTACGGTGGTTCAATGTAATTTAGATTTTTTGTAGTGAAGTGAATACACAATTGTATGTAGTTGGTTTATTTCTACAACTACATAAAGTTGTTATAAAATCAAGAATACCCATCAAAGAAACCTTGAACAATAGATGGTCAAATTTATCTTCATTCGATACATATTTTCACGTTGTAATTGAAAATTACACTTATTGTAATGTAAATGTAAATCGTAGGTAAAAAGGAATTTTCTTTTTAATAGATCCTTCCGGAATAAAAGTGAAAAGAAATACTCTCATTTCAAATCTTGTTATGAATATTGATTCTATAATAACATAGGAAAACAAATTCAAAAGTATTTCTTAATAATAGTAAATCTGTTCTTGAAATATTGCAATCAATATTCATCCAGGAAGGTGGGAAAATTGAAAATTTCTTCAGAGTTGTAATGCAAACGCCAGAGGACACATCACCTCTACAACAATGTCTTTTCCCGATAACCGAGAGCGGAAGCAATTTATATTAAATAACTGACGAAGTCGGATGACGGGTCGCAGCATCCCTTGTAGCGACGGACATCAGATTTAATGAATGGCTGACAGTTGAGTTCGGAGGTTGTATTAGGTTATCAATTTTGGCCCATTTAATATCCACGGTGGTCTGACGTTTAAGACAGATAAACACAGTTTACCAGCCTTTTTATTTGAGATGGCGTAATGTCTATAGTGGAATCGAGATCACCGTAGTAAGATGGTGTTTGCAATGGAAGAATGACAACAATGACATGATGTTATCAGCAAACATTCATTAAAGTTAATAAAAGACGTGAAATTGGCATCATACTCTTTCATTATAATTGTCTTAACAAATGTTGTATTGACATAAAAAACAATGGTTAACATTTTATCAAGATAAAGTAAGTCGTACTGAGATTCTGAAATCTTGGAAGACTGTGATTTGAAACAAACATTAAAACAAATTCAGTATTCTCTGAATTACTTTTCTTCGTAAGTAATATTTGATTGTAAATAACACTTGGAAATAATCTTACGTTTATACTCATTTAAGACATGAAAAGACAAACTACGAAACATTTCGGAATGCCCAAAATCCCGAATGGTTTATAAGCTTCATTAAAAGATTCTAAAAGCGCTATGAAGATGTGCACAATTATTATGCTACATCTCTCATATAATACTTGTTCATCTTCATCATAACTCGGTTATGGCGATGCTTTAGTGTATAATTTATTTATTTTAGCAGTCAATCTGATATTCTTTCAGATTTGTCCTTTTCACCTTGCATTCCTTTGTCAAGTTTTCCTAGAAAGATGATGTCCTGTGATTGTCTGTTGTTAGTAGTTGTTACAATAATATATTGTCCGATAACGGATCACAGGATTTGTATGAAGATTTTATATACAATACGTTGATTATAATATATATATATATATATATATACATCACACATATTATAAGTTATATGTATATATATATATATATATATATATATATATATATATATATACATATAACTTATATTGACGCTTGAGGTCCTCATGATTTCGATGCCTAGGTTGGAGTTCGTCGTTGGCTATCTTCCAAGAAATAGAACTGCAATGCAGTTGTGCTGTTCCTAAGATAAATGTTTTCTTTTCTGACATTGTGTTTGATTTTTGTCGCGTGCACTTCTATCCATTATCTTCTTTTACAGACATGTGTATACTTTGTTAGTGTGGTATCATTGCCACAATGCCTATCAACTGAACGTCATCTGAGAAGTTAAATAATCTCTCCATCCCTTAATGTCAGATACTTCTTATGACCTTTGATCCCTTTCACAGGTCACGTTTGATACTAATCTCATCACCAGATAACCACATCTGTCGGGGAATGTAGTATTCGCTATTATGGTTAACATCATATATCATGTCATGTATGTAGGAGAAAATGTAGAAAAAGTAATACTATTTTATAAAATGCAAGTACATCAAACATGGATCCCTTCTATGTAGAGTTGAAAGGGGAGATACAAAGCGAATTTTGTTACTGTTGGAGAGGGGTGTCAACCGACGTCACTCCTTTCTTACAGCCCTAAATTATAATGCACAATTTGATAATAACGAAAGACACAAAAATATAGCGGTTTTGTCCAAGTATTATATGGACATTGTCTGTGTATACTTTACAGCACACTTTATGTCTCTATTAAGGAGAAACTTTACAAAGCAGTAAATCCCCTGATGTAACATTTTTCAAGTCCTTGAGAACTGAACGAAATGCATTTACATTAATCATGTTTAAAAAACGGCTTATTTTTACTTGAAGGAAAATGTCTTCCTTATATACTTTATTTATCCAAATTCAAAGAATGGTTTTGATTTACATTACATAACGGTATTACCATTAATTGGTATAATTTGCCAAAATAGTCCTTTCACATAAAGCTGACTACCACATGTTACACGACTCGGATTGATTTACGGATCAGAAGTTTGGCCACACACAACAAAACACCCCAGCTTAATCTGTTTATAATCTATTTATAAATATCTTATTAATATACAGAATATACATACTACTGATTCTTAAATGGACGACACATGTTCAGGAGTTGTCATTGAATAGCCCTTACTCAACACATTACTATAATTTAAGAAAATCTGTCACACGACACTTCTCTATGTGCGGTCAATACATTAACCTAACCATCATCTTTTCGCACTATTTTGTACGCCTTGTATATTTAAGGTTTGGAAAATTTGTAAAAAAACTTATCAAAAAATTATTGACTAATTTACTTTAAGATGTGGGTACAGCAATTGCAAAAGCACAGACAGAAAAACCAAAAGACAAATTAAGGTTAACATGCTTTTTACGAAACAGAAAACGTCTAGAAACGCTGAGAATAAATATGATTAGAAGATTTTTGCCATTAACACATCATTATATAAAACACAAAAATATTAATTTATTTCAATATTTTTGTCTTGAAGACAGTTACTCATAAACATAAATGCCAAGTGTCTATGCAATAAGTAAAGATCTTATTTTCCAAGTGTCTATGCCATAAGTAAATATCTTATTTGCCAAGTGTCTATGCCATAAGTAAAGATCTTATTTGCCAAGTGTCTATGCTATAATTAAAAGATCTTATTTGCCAAGTGTCTATGCCATAAGTAAAGATCTTATTTGCCAAGTGTCTATGCCATAAGTAAAAGATCTTATGTGCCAAGTGTCTATGCCATAAGTAAAAAATCTTATTTGCCAAGTGTCTATGCCATAAGTAAAGATCTTATTTGCCAAGTGTCTATGCCATAAGTAAAGATCTTATTTGCCAAGTGTCTATGCCATAAGTAAAAGATCTTATGTGCCAAGTGTCTATGCCATAAGTAAAAATCTTATTTGCCAAGTGTCTATGCCATAAGTAAAAGATCTTATTTGCCAAGTGTCTATGCCATAAGTAAAAGACCTTATTTGCCAAGTGTCTATGCCATAAGTAAAAGATCTTATTGCCATAAGTAAAAGATCTTATTTGCCAAGTGTCTATGCCATAAGTAAAAGATCTTATTTGCCAAGTGTCTATGCCATAAGTAAAAGATCTTATTTGCCAAGTGTCTATGCCATAAGTAAAGATCTTATTTGCCAAGTGTCTATGCCATAAGTAAAAGACCTTATTTGCCAAGTGTCTATGCCATAATTAAATGATCTTATTTGCCAAGTGTCTATGCCATAAGTAAAAGATCTTATTTGCCAAGTGTCTAGAAGTTAGGAATGAATTAAACAGAGATTATTCTTACCCCAATAATTTAGTCCGTTCCCGTAATCGATGTCTTCTATTTGCGAATGTTGCCATCGTAGAGCAGCGAAATAAAAGGACTGAATTATTCGGGGCGAGATATTCCAATATCGGTCAACACGTGTCTTAATAAACGAAAAAACAGTAAGATATAAAAAAAAAAAAAAAAAAAAAAATCGTACAGGGACCTGCAAATGAATACGTGACGGAGTTAAACTAGGTAATCAACCTATCCTCTTTTTCGACTTTGCGTCGATCTTGACTTGAGATTTGTTGACTTGTATAAGTTAAACATAAGTCAGCAAAATTTAAAATTGAAAGACAAAATTACAATACATGTGCATGTACTACAGATAAACAAAGCGGAACTTTGTTATAAAAGGAGTCTCGTGCAAAAAAATATATAAAATGGGCCCGATTTTGTAAATGACCCACTTTTCTTTGTGTAAAATCATACATAAAATTAGCCCTACGTTGAACTCTGTAATTTAACCATTCTAAGCTAAAACCTATAATAAACAATACATTTTAAAACACAAATTAAAAATATGCAAAAAATCATAGTCTTGCTTGACAAGAAATCCTTTTTTCTATAGATATTAAAAAACATCAAACAAAAACATAGTTTTTAAACGAAGCGACCCCTACATGACTTTTCCCAAACTACACAGGAATTAAAACTTAATATTTAAGATTGCACTTGTTGATAACGTTATCATATAAAACAATTGTTAATTGTTGGTTTGTAGGCGGACAAACTTTTAAATGTCTTACTTTGAAAATACTTTAAACATATTGTTGTATATATTTGAATGTTTTCCGTGTTTTCTTGTTCTAGTTATTACGCTGGTTGTATAGTATTCGGGCAATGTTCAGAAAAAGTTAATACAAAACAAGAATAATTAAATTAACAAACAAAAAAAACAAAAAAACAAAAAAACAAAAAAACGGAGGCCATTGTTTATTTTTATGAAAATAGTCATATTATATTCTACTTTTTCGTTTGATATAAAGACCAAGAAATATATACAAAATGTTCGAATATCAAAATGTTGCCAGAAACAACAAAATACGTAAAAGATAACAAAAAACGCACATGTTTGAATAATATTTTTAAATTTTACATTTAAATCTGTCATTGTTCATTCTTGTACAAGATACACATCTTATTACGGAATACTATTACATAGGTGACCAATATGTTAGGAGTGAAATACTACATCTTTAATAGCAACCTGTCAAGAAAGCAATTTTAGGTGATCGCTTGTAAAAATCCATGTCACAATGAACAAAGATGTGCACAGAAAATTAATTCAATATTAATCACTAAATAGGAGAACATGTAATTTATCAGTTTAACGGTGGGTGGGAGTAAATTCTGACATCCAAGTCATTTTTAATAGGGTGGTAATGATATCAGCCGACAAAATCAGTCAAATGTGACCAAGTATATGAATGAAAAAAATACAATGAAACTTGCCATCAGAAAATTGCAAGCCGTTGTGTGTGCGCTATTTTGTATTGTATTTAACCAATTACAGAAATGCTTCCCTTTCTTAAGCGATTCGTTAGAAATCAGATAAAATATATTGTATTTCAAACACAGCAAAATATTTTGATCTGATCGATCGTTACACAATAATGCTCAACAATTGACTGTTTAAAGAAATGCGAATCTTTGCATGTTTCTGCTAAATCCACCTTTGACAGGAGATGTTTATTACGGAGAAATACAATTACCTATATTCTAAATAAAGGGTTTTGATCTACGGTAATTATATAAAAGATTAACATATATAAAATCACAAAAGGTCGGTATATGTTAGAATTGGATAGCAGGGAGCAATGAACAAGATGTTTATGTGCAAATTATAATTGTTTGAATAAAGCATTGTGCAACGGCGGTATTATCAAATGTTCAGATGTCATAGTAACTGAATATATCTAAATGTCGAAAATTAAAAGATTGATGTACATTTGTCACGTCATGCGTGCATAACTTATTAGAGTTTAGATTTAATATTTTATAATTTTTTGTGTGTCTCATTGATTATAAGATAAATAGTTATAAAGCCGAGTATCTAATTATTTTGTACACATGTAATTTAATTATATTGTTGTTATTCATTTTTGTCATTCATGACTGATTTCTCCAGAACATATTTGTTTATATCAAAACTTTATTTCAACCAATCATACTTAAATATTACTCTGGTCAGTGGATGGGGTTTATAGATTTGAGAGTAATGGACCAAGAGTACAGAAAAATGGACCAATAAATTAACAATAGGAAAAAAATATGTTTAAAAAAAGGATAAAGAATATTGGTTTTCAAAAATATAAGAAATAGAGAATAATGGGCAAAATAAATATAGAATAGAAAAAGGGCCGAAAACTTAAAGCATAGAAAAATGAAGGACACTCAAATCCAAACCCTCCTTTAAGAATCAAAATTTGCAACTTTACACTTGAAACAGGGGAGATAATTTATAACAGCATCTCAATTCTGATTGATTGCCTCTTAAGGGAACTTTGCACATGATATTTATAGCATGGGCAACAGAACGCATGGCAAGTCAATAAAGATAATCTTGTATTTTTCAGGTCACAGTGGAGTTAATCAGTTAGGTGGTGTATTTGTGAACGGGAGACCACTTCCTGATTCAACACGGCAACGAATTGTTGAACTCGCCCACAGCGGCGCTAGACCATGTGACATTTCTAGAATTCTTCAAGTATCGAATGGTTGCGTAAGCAAAATTCTAGGACGTTACTATGAAACTGGGTCAATTCGACCTCGAGCCATTGGTGGAAGTAAACCAAGGGTTGCTACTAATGACGTAGTTACAAAAATTGCTCAATATAAACGCGAGTGTCCATCAATATTCGCCTGGGAAATAAGAGATCGCCTATTATCAGAAGGATGTTGTAATCAAGAAACTATTCCAAGTGTAAGTAGAATTAATTGTAGGTTTAATTCAAGTGAGTAAGTAGCCACATAGGTTCCATTATTGATAACATGGCAAGTCCACTTTCACAAAATGAATACTAGTATATTACTATCCGTGAAATATGGTTTTATAAACATAAAGAAAATGGTTGGATGTTTTCATTGTTCAATAACAGGTAGAAGATAACATCACGAGAATAAAAAGAAACTCCCATTCCAAAAGGCAACAAACCAACAAATCCTAAGCAACGTGACAGGTGTAAGGGCAAACGAGAAGCATTCATACAAACAGTCAACACTTGTAACCTAAAGCCCATTGCAATACGAACTCATAACTAAAGCCTTGTGCAATATGGCTTCCTATCTAAAGTAGTGGGCAAAACCGAATCACATATCAAAGCTTTGGACAATGTAGCCTCTAGATCAAAGCCTTGAGTGATAACAACTAAAACTTTTGACATCGAAACTAAAGCCTTGGCCAATAAGACCTCAGAACTAAAGACTTAGGTATACAACATCACAACTCAAGCCTTGGCCAATAAGACCTCAGAACTAAAGACTTAGGTATACAACATCACAACTCAAGCCTTGGGCAATACGACCGCTAGTTTAATTCTTAGGCAAAACGACCTCACAATTAAAGCCACAGGCAATACGCCGTGGGCAATAATTTCTCCCAACTGAACCCTTGGGCAATACCTTCTCCCAACTGAAGCCTTGAGCAATACTTTCTCCCAACTGAAGCCTTGGACCTTACGACTTGACAATTCTGGATTTTTTATGTTGTAAAATGACGTCTTAAGAAATTGTCTGCCTTTTGGGAATATGTAAATTACCCTTTAAGAAACAGTCGCACATTATCTTTTTTTGTATTATTGTGTACGAGGATTGCAATGTGGCGAATTAGCAAAACTTTGTTTGCGTGTAAATGGTTTTACGACCAACATTTGCAGTATAAATGCAAAGAACGTACATTGTTGGCATATATACTAGTATAAAGTTGTCTGTGCTTGATGTGAATCAAGAAGGAAAATTGCGCTTCGCCTGTTTCCAACGCTGGTACATATAGATGTCGAAGTCTTTATTGTAGACATCATATAAATAAAGATGTCTTAGCCTTATTGTCGGCATAATTTGGTGCCTTTTATTCTACTCGCAAATGAGGTAATAATTTGAAGGTCATATTCCTCACTTGTTTATGACCTTCAGATATATCCCTCTAAGGTTCTACAATTTCCTTTACTGTTAGAATTTGTCTTTGTTTGAATTTTTGAATTTTTTATAAGCACATTTCACGTGAAAATTCAATGCACACTTTTTTCAAATTTCACGCGAAAAAGTTCGATATAATTAGTTAAGTGTGTTAGGGTGAAGGCGTTTTAAAGTCATCGACGCAGTTTTTATGCATCTTTTTTCATTTTTTTTTTTCAAAGGTCGTCTTTTATGAGAATTTAATGTACAACTATATTATCATTTTGAGAAACATCTCTGAATGGATTTCACTTTCTCACTTCATTACATACACAGTGAATATAAACTTCAAATAAATAAACTTTTTGATATTATTTATTCTGCACAATCGTAAAATTTAATAAATCAATGAAATGTGATTTTTATTTGCAGTCGATTTAATAAATGTTTCAATGAAACAGCATGTATTTTTAAATTTATTTGTAAAGCAAAAAAAGTATTTGACTTTTAATGAATATAATAACACAGAATTCCATCATTAAGTCTATTTCATTGTAACATTTTCTTCGACTTATCATTTTAAATGCTTAATATCTTAATATTTGAAGTATTCATAATGTTACAATTACCCTGGTAAAACCAACGGTTTAAATGTTTTCATATCATTTATTTTGCTTAAATTGTGAAACATATTTATTCGTTAAATCACTTTAATACAATAAAACTCAGTGGAAACTGTGAGTTTATTTAACATGTTTGAGAAATCGAGCGCACCTCCTGGTGATTTGATTGAAAAGCTGGTGGTTTTGTATACCTTTCATCCATCTGTCTACAGCTTATAGAAAGGATGATATCAAAAGTTACCTTCATAAGTTATAGAAGTGTTTCTCCTTTGATATCAACTTAATTCAAATTGATTTTCTTACAAGATTTATTGGAAATTATCACTACTCGATTAAGTAATTATAAAACATAACACGCACATACAAATAAAATTTTAAAACTTGATTTCGAAAAGATGAATTATTTAAAAACGAATTGTAATAAACAGATCCTTAGATATATAAATATGAAATCAAAATCTGGATCGTCTTAAATAGGCCTGAATATGTCTCACTGGACGTTAAACTATCAACAATTAGTCAATGAAACCTGGAATTTAAAGAACAAGTACAAAGAAGACACTTCTCAAACAAGCGTCCTCTTGGATACATTTTGTACAAGAAAAATTTCCCCATTAATAATTTTTTTCATTTGTGTTTTTTATTTTCATCAATCATGCTTACTATACAAAAAGTGTGCACCATTATTTCGAATCGTTTAAACGTAAATAATTAATTTGAACAAAATTTTGTTTAGATTGTTTATTTATTTCTTTATATTTGGCTGAAAATAAATAATCCAAATTTAATTGGAGTTGTATTTCTAACTTTGTATTTATATTCATATAAAAGCTAGTTTCCTAGTTTCAGTAATTTTAGCTACCCGTATAAGTTTCATATAAATAAAACGTATCGAATCAGTTGATAAAAAAACTCTTCTAATCTACATTTTAGATAGAAGTTATTTTTTTCAAATACCAAAAGAAAAAATTAAATGAAAAGATTTTTAAAATATAAATATTTTATATTAAAGTAAAGAACCAAATAAAGAACAAACTAGATGAAAAAATATGGTTGAATGAAAGTTTCTTTTGAAAACGAATTTTGTTTGTTAAATGGAGACTAAGACCAGCAGAAGTTCACCTACAGTGCACGCTTGTATTTCCCAGTGTTTCAGACAAAAGTAAAATGCTAATTAATTCCCTAAGGTCAGAAGGTTATTTTTGCTTAATTTCACATTTTTTGTCCTTTTTTCGAGTAGTTTTTATCAAAAGTGATGCATCTGTAAAATCTCTCCATAATATCTTAAAAAATCAAATTTCCAAAAGAAATCTATTATCACCAAACTAATTTAGGATGGAAAGAAAAAGGAACATTCTTGACTTATGCCGCTCGAATAAATTCTAAATAATGACCAAATTAGTCTAAATAGCGGGTTTAATTTTCCTTATGATAAATCTTTTGCAAACTAGTATTGAAACTTCCATATGATTAAAGATCACTCAGCTCTGCCTATTGTAGAATATGGCCGTCTAGTTCTTCTCAGGGTACTAAAATCCAACACCTCTTCAAAATTGTAATATGCTGTCTTTAAAAGCCAATAATAACTGCTTTCAGTCTGCTTTCAGTGCATTTTGTTGAAGTGTCGGCGCTGCATAGCTGACTTTCGACCATATGGACATTGTGTTTGATGAAGGCTGTCGTTGTTACGCCGGTTATGATATCACTCCGCCTTTTATACAGGGTTTTCAGCCTGTAATTGCTGTGTAAATATTGAAAGTAAACATCCCTCTTACCATGAACAAAACTCAACGTTTACTCTTTGGTAGTATCAAAACAGAAAATTAACTCCTTTGAAGAAGATGTTCGAGTGTCTTGAGATTTTGTGTAAATATATGATTACAAGAACACGTGTATAATTATTTGGATTTTTTTTTATTATGAAAAATCTAAATATTGTCGTTAATGCTGAATCAACGAATTTAATTATAACAGAAAATCTATTAGTTGACCGTTTTGGGCGTAGAGTCTTTCCAGTATATTCTACATTTCCCAATAATTGTATAATTTTCCCTTGAAATGCCACTGGCTAAATTATCAACCCTTCATCGAATCTATCTGTAGAATTTGTTTCTAAGTTTGCTTTCATAAAGTACGAACAGTTAAACACGAAGAATATTTATTTACTAAAAACTAGTCGAAATGTGATAATAACAAAATAAAACGAAAGAATAGACTAAAAATATGTCGATGCTTGCCACTCATTTTCTTGTTTTATATTAGAGATATGTTTGTCTGGATACAATGGATTAATTAGTTTTGACGCATCTGCGCCGCCAAAGTACAGAATCTGATTTCGTTTGCATGGCCGCACAAATTCAACTCTTAATCGTTCAACCTATCATATTTGCATTTTTCATCGAATTTGATTTCCCCATCTTGTAAAATGTTCAAACCCTCGACAACCAAACAGCCATCGTTTTGACGTACAGAACTATTGTGTGAATCAAAAATGAACTCTTGTGTCGGTATTAGAAAAATGGCGCCATCATTGTAACAAATTTGTTAAACCGTTCATTGACAATAGAATTAACATGAAATGAGTGAAACTGACAATGAAAGGCACATGGACGATGTTCTTTTTTGTGTCTATCGTGTAATTTGTCCAGGAAAAGAATAAAAGTACATCTATGGTACTCTAATGTTACAATACCAGGAAAGTGATTCAGGAAGAGAGATATATAAATATCAATGATCAATCCTGGGGAGGCTGTCACTCAGAAAGGGAAATATAAATAACAATGATCATTCCTGGGGAGGCTGTCACTCAGAAAGGGAAATATAAATAACAATGATCAATCCTGGGGAGGCTGTCATTTAGGAACAGATTTCAGAGTCTTCATTTGAAATGATGTATCTTTTTTTGAAGTTAACCCCGTTGGAGGGCATCTGCTTCGAACGCCTAGCAATTTTCCTATATATAACCGATGGAAGACAGGGTTGTTAAGATGTCTATTGTTCCTGCATTTTAGATTAACTCTGAAAAATTCTCCTTTTTGCTTTATTGGTATTGTAAATGCAATGTATGTTTCTTGCTTACTATATGCTGAAGGTGCGTTCGACTCCAATATTAGTTGACTAGCATTGCCAGTTTTCCTGTCGATTCTCTCAGGTTTCTTCCACTAATAAAAACTGACCGGACGAAATAGCCAATAGTACTGAAAGTGGCGTTTAAACATTAAACACCAATCAATCAATCTTGCTTACAGTTATCAGTATACACATATGTTTTGTTTTGTATATTGTTGTTTGTCTTTTGGTCTCCTCTTTTTGCCATGGCGTTGTCAGTTTATTTTCGACTTCTGAGTTTGAATGTCACTTTGGTATCTTTCACCTCTCGATATTTTACTGAAATAAATGCTCACATTACTAGATAAACTTACAACAGCTTCCATTATTAACAGAAAATCCTATAAAACAGTCTTTTACATATTTAACATGAAAAGTTATAAATATGAAACAATAAAACGGGAATAAAATGACAATAGATTAGCTACCTATCGTGTCAAAGGAGTTGTCAAGCCATTAAAACAAGCGGTATCTGCTTCACGACTATAATGTCCTACAAGCTACCGTCATCAATATTGACAAACTAGCTCTGACAGCTTAAATCACTCTCCGTCCATTTTATTTCAAATCATTCTCCTGTTTGTCTTCACACCATGCTTACAAATTACATTGGAAGCCATGTTTTCGTTAATGTTGCATTTGATGATGTAAAGTGACGTCCACTGATTTCATGATTTATTGTGTGTACAAATATGTTATCCAAAACAGTAGAGTATTAAAAAAGTAAAAAAAAAAAAAAAAAAGAAGAAAATATATTTTACTGAACAAATGTTAGATAATTAAAACGTTAAAGCTAAATGTTATACTTAGCTAAAATTGGTTAGTACTTTGATGTAAATGAAAAGTTTTCCAAACGTCATGAACGAAGTTGCTGCTCTTTTCGTGACCTGCAGGCAAGGTCATGGGTCTGATCTTGCAATTTGTTTTATCTTCAATACTCCGCCCTGAAAAAGAAAACAAGAAAGTACTTTCAAGATGCAAATAGTTATGATTGAGCAAAGAAAAAAAAAAAATGAATAAAAAAAAATTGAAAAGTTATGATTAGAAACTAAGCAACACACTGCAGTATTATTTCTTGACAAAAAACAAACTACAATATTTTGGCATATTGTGATAATTATAATATATCTCTAAATGATGACAATAACACAATTGCATGCGTCCGATTCACTTTTCTGGATTTGCCTTAAGCGTAAACGCTCTAACATAAGCATTTGAAAGCCAGGGATGTGTAAATACGTAGACACGTTATAAGTAATATGATCAAAAGGTACCCTAAAGAGAATAACCAAATTCATCCTGAGACATAATATATTGATAGTATACTATTCATAGATATATATAAACCCAACTTTCGGCTTGATTTTACTGATTTGCTTCGTGTCTTGCTCCAAATAATTACATGATTTCTTGTGTTCAGAAAATTGCGTGAATAACTACTATTATGATATTTATTGATTTGGAGTTAAACAGGAAATTGTACGCTCATTATTATTGGAAATAAGTATAATATTTATTAACTGACCCGCGGTCATTTTACTCGTGGTTGCAGTGCGATCAGCAGTAAAGTGTTGATGTCTGTAGTGTGATCGACGTTAAAGTGTTGATGTAAATGGCTAACTTGTCATCGAGTGAATTGCCTTAATTAATTCAGATTAGAACTCGTGTATTGGTATTGTAGAAAATTAATTAAGACGATATTGTTGATAATTTTCTGTCGGACACGTGACAATAGCCTATTGTAGTGGACCAACGATACCAGTAGATAAATATATATATAGTTTCATTTTTATATGAGATTTTGGATCAAACTTGGGTGGTATGAATCAGTTTTGGTGATAATTACAAGGAAAACTTGTCATGTACCTTGACTGGAAAAAAGCAGAAAGTTCATAAATCATATACATCAAGTAAACTGTAATAAGATGTTTCAAATCTCGTATTATATTTGTTATTCGTTGGGAAAAGTGTGGAAAAAAATCATGCACAATTCTTTACACTAAAAACATCAAGATTATATAGCCATTAAAATATGTAATTTTAAGGAATCTTCACACAAAAAATCATTCCTTAACTGAGAAAGAACGATCACAATTGCTGAAAATCTCGAGATTGTTACAACTTCTACACAGTTGAGTGTATGTTTTAATTTATATACCAGGGTTTCTCCAGAAATATTGTTGCTTTCCTTTTTCACGTCTTCTCTCTAAACTTTTAATTTGCTTTCTTTTTCTTGTGCAACATTTCCAGACTTTTAGATATTTCTTAGATTAATGTTTTGTTCTTTGTGTTGTAGGTTTCATCTATAAATCGGGTACTTCGCAATCTGGCTACTGAAAATCAGAAATTTATGGGACAAAGCGCTATGTATGACAAATTAGGACTTATTAATGGACAAGCATGGCATCGGCCAAATCCATGGTACGCATCAAATATGCATGGTATGCCAGGAATTCATACGCCATCAGTGTATCCATCCCATCAGAGTGCGCCCAGTCTCACGGAAAAGAAAAGTAAGTACTCAAAAATCTTTTTGACATTTTTGTATTAAATATTGCTTTTTTCAAAATTCAGGAAAAATTGGATGAAGAAAGTGTAATTGAAGAAAAACCCAAATATTTTTTGAAGTGTTTGGTTTATTACGATAGGAAATGAATTGCGCAAATTTTGATATTACTTCAAACGAAAGAAATATTGCGTTGACCATTTACATTACTGGCAGTCTGGTTTACCTAAGGGTAAAAATTAATATATATTGAATTTTGTAGACTGCATTGAGATATAAAGTGAACCATAATAGAATCCATATATAATGCTTAGATCACGTGGCTTAGATTAACCTGTCAAATCTGTATCATTACAGACATGCGACCCCCAAAAATGAAAATATATCGATGTATTCAAATCTAAAGATATTCTTCAAAAGGGGATTTGGTGAAACAATTTTGCCCATATATGTTTGTGAAAGAAATCCATGGTAAAACCTCCTTCTTTTAGGTATATCAAGTTTCCTGTGTGGGTATAAATGGTATTCGACATGTCTATTTTTATTTATTTTTAAAATTTTTATATGAGATAATACCATCTGCGTGTAGTTATTGGTATTTATATCATGTTTTGAGGTTAAACTGGTTTCTCCATTTCGTCGGGAGCGGTCGATTTATAATATAGAAATTTAAGGTGTAGCTAGCTTTTTATAATATGCACTAAAGTCGTTGGTATACTCAACATTCATACATGGAAAAGTTGTTTAAAACAAATTAATATTCTCTCACGTCTCAATTCTGCATAATACAATGCTAATGCTTTCCTACCACAAAGAAAAGTTAATGCAACAAATCTCATTTTCTACATAAAACATTTTAATCCAATATTTGGGGGAAATTTTAATGTAATTTAGATTGCAATATAATATGTAACAATTGCGTTATAATCGCCGGGTTTAAGAGACAAGTCCTAATGCATGTAAATCGTTCATTATTTGTATTTTTCAAAGTTTCCCTAACACGTGTTTTCAATAGTAACTTTTATAGCCATGCTCCTGTCAACAATATAAAGAAAACATCATCTTAATTCAGATTTTATTAGTACAATTTTACTGACAAGTTATCGGATTATGGTTTTCAAAGGGACGCTTGCAGTATAAAAACGTTGCAATAGTAGTTAATACGATTCTATATGCATAGGTAAAGCCGATAGAACATAAAGACTCATTGTCAATTTTTCTGATGAACATAAAAAATTTGCACTTTTATAGTGCTATTTAAATGTTGACTTTCTGATATGCTAAAAACATCGTTAATCATAGTCAAATTGGAATTTAACAAATTTGCTACAATTTTAAGGTCAACCCTTGCATAACAAAGCTATTGTATTCAAAAAGTTCATGTTAAAATTTGCAATTGTTTGCAATAGAAGCTAATACTTCATAAATAATTTCTAAATATTCGTTTCGTTCAAAATTCAGTTTTTAGAAAGAATCCTCCTTTGTATAGTTTTTCGATGCATATTATGTTATTTTACTGGATTGAAGTACAAATATGTCTTGTATGGAAAAACTTGCTGCTATTCTTTTTTTTTCCAAATGGCATTTGGTGATAATTTTATTGGTGTGACATTAATATGCCTTACAAGTTCCTTGTATTAGTATTTAACAAAAGTTGGTAAGAAATCAAGTTGCAGAGATACTTTTAGCACGTTTGGTGCAATGTGGAAATATTGTCCTGTCTACAGGTCGAACTTTGTGTGTTAAGATTTTCCGCCCTTTCAAACCGATCAAGCGGAAGCCGTCACACAACGATTTTGTCCGCCATCACTACTATTGAAAGTGTTAAACATTTACACAGAATTACCAATAAAAGCATTAGCTTCGTATAAGGTTATGTAAAATTGATATAGAAAAACTAGTAACAAACATTGCCAGCCTCCATTGCACACCAGCGATGTCGTATTTCATTTTTCATATCTCATTCTTCTTTCTTGTCATGTTAACAATACACGGGCAGTGAAGCATACAAATTAATATTAATGCGCGATAACCTAGCGCGTTTTAATCCAACATCAAAGATTGGACATAAAAGTGAGGTTTAAGTCTTACTGTGATATTATACTATTCCTTCCCTTTTCCATAACTCAATGGTGTTGAAAATTAAATACAATTGGACTTATACTATAAGGATACATATTTACAATTGTATTCAAAATTACATTTTAATATGACTCGGAAATGTAGCAAATATATGCAGGATCAATGCGGAGTTAAGCTTTAAGCTGTTCAAATATACATTTAATTTTTTTCTTAACAATAGATGCTGGAGGTTTTATTATTCATATATTTCAAAATCATTGCTTAAAATATGAAGATCCTCCAAAATATTCCCACTTTTAAGAATTCATATTCAGATACTAAAGAAAAGTGAAAAGACATATAACCAAATTAAGTTTTATTTGAACAATGGTGTTTCATTTTCATACATTTCATAACTTATTTTTTCTGCAATAATTCCGGAAAATATTGTAGTTGTAATATTTCTTACAAGAATTAATACCATAAGGTATTCGCTTTTGATATCGGAAGCTTATTAGGTATTCTACGTGTTAAAAATATGCAAAATTTCAAATCGCGTCATGCATAGAAACAATCTTAGAATCGTAAATGACTTCTAACTGATTGAGATAGGCTATTATCGTTTCCAGCTTAATCCAAATTACATTATCGGTGATGATGGTGCTACACCCATCATTAGTGAAATTTTCCAATTCGATGCATGCAGAAGTTAGTCTGGTTAGCGTAGTCAGGCGTTTGGGTTTCTGTCTATTCCAAGCCTTGTGGCAAGTTTGTATTAAAGGGTAATTACTAACCTTAACCATAACATTAAAATCTAAAAACCTTACAAATGATTATAGTGGTAATCTTAGAAATGATAGGACACAAATAATTTTAGTAATTGTGGTTAGGAATTCGTTGTTGAGAATTGATTCCATTGCTGTTTTGTTTTCGATTCGCGTGTTTAGGACAGATCATTTGTCTAGGTTTTTTTTTCTTCATTACGTTCCTGTTTGAACGGTCTTTGATAAATCATGGCTAATGAAGTAGAATTATTTTGTCTGTCTCGAAAACGTTTTATTGCAGTTTCTATGGCTTGTTTTTTTTCAGTCTTGCACTTAGTTGATTTAAATACATCGCTGATTTTCAATATCTTTTAATTTCTCATAATAGTATATTACAATACTATTTAACATCACAAAATTAGGATTAAAATTTCACACCATTTTCTCTATAACCGTCCATTTTAGTTCCTAGATAATCAAATCATTTGAAAATTGCGATTGTCATCGTAGAATAAATTGTCAAATATAACAATACAAGGAATAATCCGGCAGGATAACTCTATTAAATCTTCAGTTACATTTTATTGGACTTAAATGTGGAAATCTGGACAATTGAAAGTGTTAAAATTGAATTAAATGATTTTATTTGGAGAATGAAACACTTGATACTATTATGGACAGTAGTCGGCCAGTCTGTACGCTCTTTCAAACCCTTCTATTTTAATCTGCCACATATATAATATAGCTCATCTTAAAACATCATAGATTTACATATTTTCGAAATCGAAACTCTGTATCGTTAGTTAGTTTTTAATTGGGTCATTCGCCAAATTGTCCAGCCATTTGTCCGAAAAGTATATGAAACCAACAAAATAGAACCGAAAGTAAAAAATTATCAATGACCAAAATCCAGTGAAGAATTTTCAATCCACAAAATGTTGTGAGTCAGATCTAAAAAGAATGTTAATTCTGTTACATCAACACCCCTAAGCACTAACGTAGGGAAGGAAACGAAACCACTAATTTTGAATAAAAATAAGTGAACACCAAAATACTAAACACTTCATGAGTTACACTTTATCAATACCTACTTAGATATGAATAGTAATAACACTTGACAAATTATTAAGAAGATTTGTTTATTGGTGAAAGTTAAAATCCGTTTAAAGTGATATTTTTAACAAGAAACGTAAATGTTTTTGAATAAAAATTTGAATTTTAATCTTTTGGAAAAATATTTTAGGATCGGTTTAAATTTAACAAACCATAAGGCGCCAGGAAGACTACAAACTTGTGAAGTTTTGTATATCATTGTAACGGTTACTTGTCTTAAGGATACATTATAACTTTACAATTTACAATAAGATAAGTACTTCTGAGTGAAGGTGTCCATTTGTATAATAACTCCGACCATGTTTGTTTACTGCATAACATTCAATGTCCAAAAGTCAACAAATGATAGTCATTGATTTGGACTGAGAAATTAAAGAGGTTATCCCAGGAAAGGAACATGAATCAATGATTAATGTCTTAATGACGTCTAACATTCTTCTCTTTCTATACATATGAAATAAAACTCAAACCTGAGGGGAATAGACCAGTATAAAGATAAAATACCAAATGCAACAAAATAAGATCAACGTTGGCCTAGAAATATATACAGAAAACTGCAGTAACACTATTACAAATAAACATATCTTCCAAAGTAAAAGCTGTTTTCCCAAATTTAATAAAATGTCTATCTGTCTTAAATCAAATTGAAATAAAACATTGGCTTATCTGTATTTATATTCATCATAAATGTTGGGATCTGAAAAATTGGAAATACAAAGAAAAGACACATTAAGCTATTACCAAAGAGGACACCAAAGAAAAGACACATTGAGCTATTACCAAAGAGGACACCAAAGAATGACTAAATCTTCAACTTGCTGCTGCACCTTAATTTTTGGTACAAGTTTGCTGAAAAATATCAACTAAAAATCAAAACAATATGACTAAAAGAAAATCATAAGAAAATTGATTAATACATATGAGTATAGTTATCGGTAGTATAAAGCATTATATGGGTTAGAATCATTCGCTTCAACGACTGGTTTTTTCTACCGTGTGGTAATGTTATGAATGGAACTAAACTTTAATCACGTGATTTTTAAATGTAAATTGTTTCCACAATACGGGATAACTTAATACTGATATTAGTTTGTTCTTTTTTTTTTTAGAATTGTTGAGTTGTAAAATTGAATAAATTTATTAAGTAAAAAATGATATACGCCATTAATATTTGTTTCGGAAACTTTAAAACCAATATCAAAATAAGGTTCATTGATAATTTTGACATTTCATTTCCTGTACAATTTCAATTTACTCGTTGTAGAGGGAGTGTACTCATTTTATCTGAACAATAAATGTTCAAAATAAATGAAGGATGTGTTGGGTAAAAAACAGCAAGTTAGTATCCAAACAATACTTGTTCTTTAAATTACACAACCAATTTCAAGTTACGTTTTTATTGCTCTGATGTTGGAAATAAAAAATGAATTGATATCGCAAAAGCTAAAAAAAAAAAATAAAATACAGTTCCAAATTATCAACCACTCAAACTTGTTTCGTATAATATGCAACTTTACAATCGCATTATTTTGTTTTTGTTTTTCTCTCAAAAAGACAATATACAATTATTCGTTCTTATGAACATATAAATTTGAGGCAGTTTCCTAAATATCTAATTACCACGTTTTATGTAAGAGACATTATAACGCCATATATCGACTTTCTGTTATATATGAACAAGTTAGAACCTATACTTAAAATGATATGTAAATTTAAGTTTTGTTAAAAAACGTCTTTTTTGGTGGAGTTGAACAGTGTAATCCATTGAGTGACCATTCTGAAAACAGAATCATTAAAATGTATACGCCCAATAATTTTCCCGAGGTTTTTCTAGTACAGTCTAGCTGTAAATCTGATCTTAATCATTGTTAAACTTATTTTTTATGTTAAAAGCTATTGTTTGTTTAACAACAAAGACGTTTACTATAAATATGACCGATGATAACTTTTGACTTACACGTACATGTAATAATTGTATTCTCAAAGTCAATTTTAAAATATATCAGGTACGAAATTAAAAGCTTCATGTATATATAATGGATAAGACTTTTTCTAAAATTTTGGGAAGTGCGTAAAACCTATAAAACTGTTTCCGTGCTCAGTGACATCAGTATCATACAACATATAATGATATATAGTTTATAGTTTTGACCTTATCCTAAATGAGGGGCCTGATGGGTTATTTTCGTTCTTCGTGATCGGCGCATTTTCGCTATCGTGATCCGTTTTTCTACAGATTTTTTTTTTATATTTTCGTGATCCGTGATCATGGAAATTTATTTTCTGTGAATCGTGATTGACAAAAAAATCAACTCGTGAATCGTGATGAGACCCCCATCAGGCCCCTCCTAAATGCAATGAAGTTAACAAGTGTTCGAATCAATTGAAGAACATGGTTTCCTGCTTATATATGTGAAGTTCCCCGATTACAATATGGGACTAGAAGGTTCCTGATCACACCAATGATCTTTACTAAACAATCTTATACTCTAATTGAACTTTTGGTTACTCTAAAGCAACTTCAAATTCACTGAGCATACTGGAAAATTTTAATAATGAGTAAAAGGGATTACAGGAGTTATCAAGAATACTGTACAGTACGACAGACCAGACTAAATAAGTTCTCTGCTCCTTTATCACCCTTAGACATTACATTCCGTGGTTTGGCCAAAAACTTGAATCTTCCAAATAGCAATTAAAACTTTCTTGCTAGGGCAACACTTACTTTTCTTATTACATGCAACTGAAACATCGGTTCAATCGAGAATCCCGAAGTTCCTTCTTGTAATATGGAAGTGAAAGACCATTATATATGTGTCTCATTAAATTCCATATCAAATATTATCTCATATCTTCATTCTAGTCCCTGTTCTTCAGTCCTGATACAAGTAAACATATGAAGGTTCAAAATAGCATTGTAATAAAAGACTAAAGTTTATACTGGATTATAGATAGGCTTTCTTGTCAATGCTTTAATGATACCTGAATGCTAATGATAATTGCAAGATTCTTTTGCAAATTTCACCGAATGATTACATCTTTTGTTGGCGAGATGAAATGAAATCAAAGTCACCTTGATTAATTGAGTGTTTCAAACATGAAACATATATAATTGAATTAAAAAGTGGAATAGTTATATCCATTAATAAAAATATCGATTATTTAATCCTAAAAGTAGCAGAAATACCAATTGATTAATAAATTAAGCAGACGTTTTGAGGACCAGTTATCATAGAAATCAAGCACTTCAACAAAATTGTAAGAAAATATGGCAATCACTTTACTTCTTTTTAACATCGTCCCAGAATAGGAAATGATGCTCCAACTCTGTAGGATTGTGAGTTCCGGAAAAATAGCTGTCCTGGGCGGTCATTGATTCTTCATCCTTTGATTATTGTAACTTTGATGAAGAGTAAACTGCACCATGATCGCTATTAAATCAGTATTGAAGACATATCGCTCACTCCATTGGATAATAATAAAAGCGCACGTGGGACAGGCTCTTTGATGTTAAGTGAAATTTTCTGTTGTAATTTTGATAGGAATGAAAACTATATATTCATTGTGTATATTTTATAGTATTAATCATAACCAGCTTGTAAGCGTATCGACCCACCAGGACTAAACACAATTGCATCTCATTGATGTGGTCCTAGCTTTAGAAGATTTGGTAACATTCCTAATAATACAATAAAATAAGGACAATTCCTCTGTTCGGCCTTATATTGAACACCAAACTCTTAATATCAAACAATTTCAATAAATATTGTACATTTATTATGCATCTGGGTCATTTTAAAACCACACCATAACAATGTAAAGAGTAATTTCAAAGAGTTTTGATCCGGTTAACAAGTACGTTTTATTGAGATCAGATCCACACAAACAGGTATACTTGCATTATTTGCACGTAAAAACTCCCAAATGTTGTACAAGTTATTTTATAATGATAATAAATGCAATATCGAGTACTTTTAACGGTCTACGTTATTTAAAACCTTCATGAATCAAAATGTTTGCACTTAATTGCATGTACGATGCATTTTAAATTTCAAATTTCAAATCTAATGAGGTTGTTGCATGTTGCAAAATTAACAATCGTATATACACCTTTTCAATTTAATTGCATGACCAGTACACTAGTTAATGTTCAGCTGGAACCCAATGATTTACACCGACATGGAACTTTCTCCAATACGTTTTATCCAAGCCTAATTGCTTTTGGATATTTCAATAGTCAGAATATGACTCAAAAAAGAAACCTTGACAGACATTTGATAGTAGTTAATTCCGTAGCTTGTTCTGCAGTCAATCGGGCACATTAGTTTATTGATTTTAATATGAGCAGTACTGTTTCTGCATTAAATACAATAAAACTTCGATTTATCAACAAAGATATTCCGATTTCACATTTCATTACTTTAAATGGTAAACAAGAATACAAAGTTTATAGCATATTACACAAATGTTTGTTTGATATGTTACAGATATCGATGGCGTCCATTCGAGTTCAGAAAGCAATAATAGCGAGGGACAGAATGGAGAAGCCGATGAACAATTACGCATGCGTCTTAAAAGAAAACTGCAACGCAACAGAACGTCGTTTACAGCCACGCAAATTGAAGCTTTAGAAAAAGGTAAATGATTTAAAGCTGCTGTTAAATTCTGTGCTTTTCAAACATTATTTTCTGTTATATTGATTCTTTAAGTATAGCGTATATACTCGAAAAGTCTTCACAAACTTACCTATATACAATAAGGAGATGTGGTATGAATGGCAATGAGACAACTATCATCCAAGTCGAAATTAACTGGATGTAAGCAATTATCGGCAATCGTGCGGCCTTCAACAATGAGAAAAACACATACCGTTTAGTCGGCAGTCATACGTTTTGGGGAATTTTTAAAATTGAGGTTATACAATAGTTTGACTCCTTTTATTAGATTAAATTTTATTCATAATCGCAATAGAAAAAAATCCGGAGAACACTGTGTCCATATATTCAAGCTTTTTTGAGTAATGGCTTAGTAAAATAAACAAATAAAAATAAGTTAAGTTACATATCATTTCGGTATACTTCATGAAACTATTATCATTTTTATTATTATTATTATTATTATTATTATTATTATTATTATATGTGAATGTGATACAAGAAAGATTGAAAATTTAAAAAGTTGACTACATTTACGTGTATCATAAATTGCAGGTCAGGCAACACAATGGTTGTTATTTCTTTTTCATTGTATGTGTTTGTGTGTGTGTCTTTATGTCTGTATGTCTGTTGAGTCTTTGGTGTTGATATCAGATATTTGGTCATCTCTCCTCAATTTATTCTTAACCTTTCTAGACTGAGAGATTTATAGTTTGTCACTCGCCATTGACGCTCGTACATTGCTTTCTAAATCACTTATACTTTTTATGGTTACATTTGAAATTTTTTTATAAATAAACTAATTGAATTGTAGAATTTGAAAGAACACATTATCCAGATGTTTTTGCAAGAGAAAGATTAGCACAGAAAATAGATTTACCAGAAGCACGGATACAGGTATGCCATGTGAAAATATTCAATATTTTTTAACAGGTATTCAAGAAAATATTTTTTCATATTCAGATTTAGTTAATTAATAATGGGAAGTAGAGTATTTTAATTTCTATTGGAACTAGCTATGATTGTGAAGCAGTAGTATAATGGTTGCTTAAACAATTTCTATATTTATTAATTATGATCCAGGCATGCGTAAAATAGCGGTTAACATATAATAATAAATGTATCATAACTACTCGGTACAACTTGTGAAACTGTAGATGAATTATTAATGTAATGATGAATGTTTTGTAACAAAAATTAAGTAATAAAAAGTTAAATGATACATGTATATCGATTCGTAGGGTTTGAGATCTATAGAAATGGTAGAATGATTTGACAATTTGACAGCTACAGATGATTGTTAAACAAAAATAATATCATTCAATTTACAGGTTTGGTTTTCAAACAGAAGAGCGAAATGGCGTCGAGAGGAAAAACTACGCAATCAAAGACGAGATATTCCAAATGGAGCACCAAGATTACAAGTGAATGGTGGTTTTCCGAATGGAATGTATCCATCTATACACCAACCTATAGGAACAATGTCAGATTCTTACAGGTAATAAATATTTATTCATTTTTGAATACATCTAAGCAGTTTTCATTTCAATCTGTGAAAGAAACCTGATGTTTTTAATTGAACGAAATTAATTATTTCTTGATTCATCGTCGTTTTAGTTTATTGTAATGAGAAAGAAAAAATGGTTTCTTTTGATATTTATTCGTTAGATCTATATAAATCAGACTATTTCAAAATTGTTCACATTACTTATAACCGATGTCATTCTATTGTCCTTTGTATAAGTTTTCTGTATGTATTTTATGCAGTTAACAATAATTTCTATTTTAACTTGTTTTTAAACGAATTGCATTGTTCCTAATAATAACTTCTGGATTTCAGCTCAATGACAATGCCCACCGCCAGTTATTCGCTATCCAATAATCTCTCAGCAAATCCAGCCTGCCTACAGTCCAGTAACGCATCATCGTACTCCTGTATGATTCCAGGTTAGTAGTCCGCCTTCACACTTTTTTCTTTTGATCAGCTATTTGATGCCTTCTTATATTTAAGTCAAAAAGAAGATGCACACGAATTTCATAATTTTGTTATTGAAAATATCTTAAAGGGAATAACATGTAAAGCTATATAGAAGTTATTGAGTGCACCACCGTATACGTTAATGGTTATCCCAAAACATCATCATCCTTATCCTTGTATTTTCTGATTTGATAATAATGCAGAAAATTATTTATTTTCTTATCACACAAAATATAAATAAGCACACTAGAAATGATAATTTTGATTAAACTAATGAAAATAGATATTTACGATTACATAGATGCTTGCGTTTGAATCAAGTGCACTGAAGGGTTTTTATCTCGATAACGTTTACTCTATACATTTGTCTTACGTAAATCACTTTTATCATAAACAAGTACTACGTTAATAAACACCATAGTATTGTTATAACTAAAACAATCAAGCTGTGGTATAAAAATATAAGTAGAACCTAATCATAGACAATGTATATTTACAGAATACTCATCACGAGGCTACGATCCTTTGTCTTTAAGTTACTCCCGTCCATCATGCAATCCAGCTTCCGGTATGCAAAGCCAATTAACGCATAGTTCTCATAATGGTGCATCAACGGGTAAGTGAAATGTCTTTGTTAATAGAAAAAAAAACATGAAATGCTCGGGAAACAGATCCTTCGATTTAAAACCTAAAACAAAAACCGAACAAGCTCGAAAAACAAAACGACTGCATATATGATAGAATAAAATACTTTGGACCAAGTGAAGGATGACAAAAATGACCTCAATTTACTCTTATATTCATAGGTTGAAAATGTTGTTTGACAGTACAGAAGTGTAACATAGGTTCTACTATGCAGCTAGTATTTGTTTTTATGAAATACCTTCACGATATAGTCATATATTTCATTAATAGAATTAATTGGGAACATTTATCTGCTGTAAAGCTATTAATTATTCACATGAAATAAAAGCACAATACTGTTTTTTGAATTGGAACGTTGTAAGATAATGTATTTCTCTTTCAGGTTTAATTTCACCGGGTGTGTCCGTTCCGATACAAGTACCTGGCGGTGGACATCCAGATATGGGGTCACATATGGGCGCAATGACGTCACAATATTGGCCTAGATTGCAATGACGGTGACAACCGTAGACATTCTGATTTACCCATTAGGAAATCCAGTTTAGACGGTCAATGGCTGCATAGTTTCTCCAGTACTGATTTGGAACTCATAGGGAATGTGAATTAAAAAGGAGATAACTGAGAAAACGTTTTGCTATATTTATTAATTATGATCCAGGCATGCGTAATATAGCGGTTAACATATAATAATAAATGTATCATAACTACTCGGTACAACTTGTGAAACTGTAGATGAATTATTAATGTAATGATGAATGTTTTGTAACAAAAATTAAGTAATAAAAAGTTAAATGATACATGTATATCGATTCGTAGGGTTTGAGATCTATAGAAATGGTAGAATGATTTGACAATTTGACAGCTACAGATGATTGTTAAACAAAAAATAATATCATTCAATTTACAGGTTTGGTTTTCAAACAGAAGAGCGAAATGGCGTCGAGAGGAAAAACTACGCAATCAAAGACGAGATATTCCAAATGGAGCACCAAGATTACAAGTGAATGGTGGTTTTCCGAATGGAATGTATCCATCTATACACCAACCTATAGGAACAATGTCAGATTCTTACAGGTAGTAAATATTTATTCATTTTGAATACATCTAAGCAGTTTTCATTTCAATCTGTGAAAGAAACCTGATGTTTTAATTGAACGAAATTAATTATTTCTTGATTCATCGTCGTTTTAGTTTATTGTAATGAGAAAGAAAAATGGTTTCTTTTGATATTTATTCGTTAGATCTATATAAATCAGACTATTTCAAAATTGTTCACATTACTTATAACCGATGTCATTCTATTGTCCTTTGTATAAGTTTTCTGTATGTATTTTATGCAGTTAACAATAATTTCTATTTTAACTTGTTTTTAAACGAATTGCATTGTTCCTAATAATAACTTCTGGATTTCAGCTCAATGACAATGCCCACCGCCAGTTATTCGCTATCCAATAATCTCTCAGCAAATCCAGCCTGCCTACAGTCCAGTAACGCATCATCGTACTCTTGTATGATTCCAGGTTAGTGGTCCGCCTTCACGCTTTTTTCTTTTGATCAGCTATTTGATGCCTTCTTATATTTTTAAAAGTCAAAAAGAAGATGCACACGAATTTCATAATTTTGTTATTGAAAATATCTTTAAGGGAATAACATGTAAAGCTATATAGAAGTTATTGTGTGCACCACCGTATACGTTAATGGTTATCCCAAAACATCATCCTTATCCTTGTATTTTCTGATTTGATAATAATGCAGAAAATTATTTATTTTCTTATCACACAAAATATAAATAAGCACACTATAAATGATAATTTTGATTAAACTAATGAAAATAGATATTTACGATTACATAGATGGTTGCGTTTGAATCAAGTGCACTGAAGGGTTTTTATCTCGATAACGTTTACTCTATACATTTGTCTTACGTAAATCACTTTTATCATAAACAAGTACTACGTTAATAAACACCATAGTATTGTTATAACTAAAACAATCAAGCTGTGGTATAAAAATATAAGTAGAACCTAATCATAGACAATGTATATTTACAGAATACTCATCACGAGGCTACGATCCTTTGTCTTTAAGTTACTCCCGTCCATCATGCAATCCAGCTTCCGGTATGCAAAGCCAATTAACGCATAGTTCTCATAATGGTGCATCAACGGGTAAGTGAAATGTCTTTGTTGTTAGAAAAAAAACATGAAATGCTCGGGAAACAGATCCTTCGATTTAAAACCTAAAACAAAAACCGAACAAGCTCGAAAAACAAAACGACTGCATATGTGATAGAATAAAATACTTTGGACCAAGTGAAGGATGACAAAAATGACCTCAATTTACTCTTATATTCATAGGTTGAAAATGTTGTGTGACAGTACAGAAGTGTAACATAGGTTCTACTATGCAGCTAGTATTTGTTTTTATGAAATACCTTCAAGATATAGTCATATATTTCATTAATAGAATTAATTGGGAACATTTATCTACTGTAAAGCTATTAATTATTCATATAAAATAAAAGCACAATACTGTTTTTTGAATTTGAATGTTGTAAGATAATGTATTTCTCTTTCAGGTTTAATTTCACCGGGTGTGTCCGTTCCGATACAAGTACCTGGCGGTGGACATCCAGATATGGGGTCACATATGGGCGCAATGACGTCACAATATTGGCCTAGATTGCAATGACGGTGACAACCGTAGACATTCTGATTTACCCATTAGGAAATCCAGTTTAGACGGTCAATGGCTGCATAGTTTCTCCAGTACTGATTTGGAACTCATAGGGGAATGTGAATTAAAAAAGGGAGATAACTGAGAAAACGTTTTGTTCCTGGTATTTATTGTGCAAGTCGGATAC
Source organism: Mytilus coruscus (assembly GCA_017311375.1). Lineage (NCBI taxonomy): Eukaryota > Metazoa > Mollusca > Bivalvia > Mytilida > Mytilidae > Mytilus > Mytilus coruscus. The sequence continues at coordinate 68,712,511 of CM029604.1, read as the reverse complement.
TAAAGACATTTATTTACGACAGATATGGTTAATATAAACCTTTCATTGCCAGTTCTAGTGCTCAGGAAATAAAAACTCAAATAAACATTCAGCGCTACTAGTGCTCCAACATATGCTATTTGTGCAGCACATGCTATATGTAGTTCACAAACATTTCGTAGCATCACTCATCACATGACAGTTACATGACAGTCACGTGATATGAAATCCAGTATGTTATCTGTTATTTGTAAATGGTTAATGTTAATTTTTACTTCGCTTTTAATTGTTGTTATTGGTTGTTATAATGTATATCATTTTTCTTACATTGTAAATTGCTTTTGGGGCATTTTTTTTAGCCTGATATCTCAATTTTTTAGTCATAATTAACTGGTCAGTAGAACTTTCGACAGATGAATAATCACTATAAAAGTATTGTTTTTAAAACATCTGTTTGTAACAGCTGATGGCATATCAAAGGTTGTTTTGAATAAGACGATATTATGTAAGATTATTTTTTCTATTTATCTCACAAGATGTGTCATGGATCATACACATTTAATTATATTATAATATTAAAACTATAATAATGGCATGTTAATTGTAAGTAAAACATTTCTTTGAAGACCACAGCAATAAAAACAGAAAAGAAAGTACATTTCCGTATCATTGGATCTTTAGATGCACTCTTTGTACGTGGATAGTTTTCACCAACGTTATGTAAGGTGTATGAATGTTGTGTATCAATAATTTTAAGATCTCAACCTATTTACCTCGCCTAGTATTTTAGTGTTCATCCGCACAATTTTTCTTTGCATTACATGTCATAAAGTTGAGTAAATAAATAAATAAATATTGATAACCTTTGTTTTCTTTTCATTCTTTGTGAATTTATATTTTTGTTTTTATCTATGAATAAAAAGACATTTGGCGAAGAAGTCAACAGCGAGACAACAATTCCAACAAAGCAATAACAAAAACTCATTTTGTCATTAGTGATTAACAATTTGGACGTAAGAATATGAAAACAAGTCGTTTTGGTTTTCTTATGAACACATCGTTATCTATGACGAGTTTTACAATTGACAACCACTAGGTCAATGCCACTGCTAGTCGACGTTTCGTCACCGATGGTATCACCAGCCCAGTTGTCAGCGCTCCTGTGTAGGCATGACATATCATTGATATTGTCATTTCTTGTAAATTCACTCTTTATATATTGTTAAATACATTCGAAAAAACTAAGGTATCTACCCCAGGTATAGATCACCTTTGGCAGATTTGGCACAATTTTGTTTAACTTTTGGTTTTAATGCTCTTCAACTTTGATACTGATTCCTCCTTCCAACTATGTTGATTCAAGTGCACCTTCTGAGTCTTATGCAGACGAAGCGTTCGTTTGGCGTACTATAGACTGGTATCGTTTGGCGTACTATAGACTGGTATCGTTTGGCTTACTATAGACTGGTATCTTTGATGATTTTTTAGTAATTGTGCTAAATCTCAAAATTGTTTTGTTTTTGTTTGGTTCTTTTACTTTGTCTATTACACGAGACTCTATTTTGACCTCTAGATGTCTTTTGTTTTCTTGTTGATGAGTTACCGTATGAAAATTAAACAGATGAATAGGAAACTATGAGCAACTTAGTTGGGAACTGAAAAAAGTTGAACTGTTGGTACTATGATAGATGTTCTGAAAGAGTAAAGTCTGATCCTCGTGTAGAACGTTTTGTCACATGAAAAGCAATCAATATGATTACCATGCGTTTGAAATGCGTTTCTGAATTAACTTTAATTAGATACGCTCGTACCTAAAAGTATGGGAATAGATAGAAGAAGATGTGGTATGAGTGCCAATGAGACAACTCTCCATCCATGTCACAATTTGTAAAAGTAAACCATTATAGGTCAAAATACGGCCTTCAACACGGAGCCAAGGCTCACACCGAACAGCAAGCTATAAAGGGCCCAAAACGGTCTAATCTATATAAAAAACGAGAAACACTTATGAACTATATCAATAAACGACAACCACTGAACATCAGGTGCAACAAAATGCAGCTGGTTTGAACATTTTATCTGGCGCCAACCTTCACCCTAACCTGAGACAGTGGTGTAACAATACGACATAAAAGGACACACTATAAAACATTAATTGAAAAAAGGCTCAACTCATCAAAGTATGAATACTAACAGATTTTAGACAAAAGTAAGACCATGAAAACCAAATTACCAAATAGTTAAATTATAAACCACAGAAAAATATATCAAAGCCAAAACTAGTATGAAATAATTTTGCCAAACAACCGGTCACTTATGGACCACTCAAAAGATCTTGTTGAGAAGGATCTTTAACGTACAAAGAGCGTGGTACTTCCTGAACACGGGACCTCGGATTTAACGTCCCCATCCGACGGACATAAAGCAAAAACCGCGTCAAAAACACGTTGCTTGAAAAAGTTGCATACCTAGCTTTAGCACATTCATATAAGTTTATCAACTTCAAATTTTGAAACAAATTGTATCATTTGAATCCTGCAGATACCCAAGCACTGACAACAGGGAGAGATGTACTCTCGGGGACGGTGGATCACTTCTTCTGTTATGTGTGAAGTTTTTAGCAAAGTATAAAATTATTAAAATACACTAAAATATGTATATAGAATAAGGAGATGTGGTATGATTACCAATGAGACAACTATTCGACAGAGTTTAAATGAAATGAAGTAAAAAAATATATAGACAACCGTACAACCTTCAACAGTGAGAAAAACCCACACCGTATAGTCGGCTATAAAAGGACGGCCCCGACATAAAAAATGTGAAACAATTCAAACGAGAAAACTTAATAATTTATAACAAAACGATTTACAAAAACAAATACGACAGACAAGAACCAACGACAACCACTAAACTGCAGGCTCTTGACTTGGAATAGGCACATAAATAATGTGAAGGGGTTAAACAAGTTTGTGAGCGCTCAACCCTCTCCTACCCTGGGTCAATGGCGTAACAGCACAACTTAAGAACAAACTGTAAAAATCAGTAGCAATTGGCTTAACTCAATAGATCGGTACGAAGCACAAAAAAAAAAAAAAAATCAACAAAAAAAATTAACAAAAAAAAAAATTAACAAAAAAACAGTAGACACAATTTCACTTTACTGAATTATATTAATTAATTACCGAGTTAAAGGCAAGACATCAGTTGTTACCCGGTAGAACACTGGACAAAATGGATAAAGAACAGCGCATGCTCCAAGCATTTAATATTCAAAGCTTAGTGTTTGTCTATAGAGTGGAGTTTTGTTTGTCATTTTATCTGGACTAATGAGATAAATTTTGTCTGTGTAAAAATGTCAGTATTGGCGGCGAGTGTAGTTAATTCTATAATATATGTTTTCAATTACATATTACAATAATTGAACTGTTTAAATAAAAAGATTCTTTATGTGATTAGCAATGTATTTGATAATATCAGGAAGAAGATTGCTGACCATCTGTATTAAAATGGTTAACCAAAACTAGAATGGAAACTAAAGGATATGGATGTATAACTAATGTCACAAAACCAAAAGCAAAGGAACAGCGTCTTTATTGCCATTCTCCATGTCTAAGTTACTTATAATTAATACTTTAAACATAGAGGAAATGCTCACAACTCACTGTAAGTCCAAGACAGTCACTATTCGAGGTTTGAACGAAATATGTTTGCTAGAAGTCGTTATCGTTTCATCTTTGGAATGTAAACATACTCATCGTAGATATCAGGCATAATATTTTGTACGCCAGACGCACATTTCGTCTACAAAAGACTCATCAGTGACGCTCGAATAAAAAAAAAAAAAAAACCCAAATAAAGTACGAAATTGAAGAGCATTGAGGACCAAAATGTTCAAAAGGTTTTGCCAAATACAGGTAAGAGAATTTAATCCTGAGGTAGAAAATCTTAATAGTAAAAGACAGATGCGTTGTAATATATACAAATAATAACGGGGAGGGGGGACGAATTAAATTAACTCACATTCTATGTGTGACTTTCCGAAGTCAGGAGTGTGCAATTCAGTGGTTGTCATTCGGTGCTGTCTATTGTATTTGTTCTTCGTTTTAGTGTTTTGTATTTAATAAGGCCATTGGTTATTTCTTTTAAATTGTTTCACATTTTGTCATATCGGGGCCTTTTTCAGCTGACTTTACGGTATGGGTTTTCTCATTGTTCAAGGTCATACGATGACATATCGTTGCTGTAATCTAAGTCATTTGGATTCTGTTGGCTAGTTTTCCAATTTGCTATCATACCAGATCTCCTTATTTATGTCAATTGTGTATACTGATAGTCTTTAATATTAAACAACTGAGCGAAAGAATAAGTACGATATTGTTTGATTGAAAATTAGTTGGAAATCATTTTGAATACATGTATATCTCTCTCATGCAAAGCTCTATTTCCTTGTCCGGATATTGGACGGGTATCACTGCAAGGAGCAGGAACTGTTGACCCATCAGAAGCACCTGCGTTCAAGTCGCTGTTTTTGTGTTAGATTTGGCTTTCAATTTAATGTTGTGAGGACTGTTGTTATGTTGTTAGTTTGTATATTTTCTTGTTTTGTTAATAGATTTTGAACTCACTCAATCACTCAATTTTTTATCTGTTGCCGATGTGATAGCTACTTTTTAGTAAGGTTTTGATTGTGCAAAGTTACCCTTAGTATATGACAAAATGAATAAATTTTACCACCATGCAAAATTTCATCAAAATCCAAAGTATTGCCCAATTACGTATACTTTGTCTTAAGTGGATTTGACTATTATTTCTTATAGACAAGTTTTCAAGTATTATGAATTATGAATATGATTTTCACAGAAACGTTCAAACCAAATTTTTAAAGCCAAGGATGTATAACAACCTGAAAGTGTGAGAAGCCTTATGACCAAAAGGGACCTTAAAAATAGTGGAATTAATATAGGGTCAATTTTTACTGAAGGAGTTCGTTATAGATATTAGTTTGAGTATGTCATAAATAACACCAACAACCATATTATCTTATATAAAAAGTAAAATAACAAAAATACCGAACTCCAAAGAAAATTCAAATCGGAAAGTCCCTTATCAAATGGCAAAATCAAAAGCTCAAACACATCAAACGAATGGAAAACAACTGTCATATTCCTGACTTGGTACAGGCATTTCCTTATGTGGAAAATGGTGGATTAAACCTGGTTTTATAGCTAGCTAAACCTCTCACTTGTATGACAGTCGCATAAAATTCCATAAAATATAAGTTTTATATTTGTGATAACATTTTGAAACCTCAAATTCATTGTTACCAACGTTATCGGCTTTCCAATACCTTGGCTACAAAACATAAGTCAATACAGTACACAACAGAAACTTAAAATTCAGCATGAACCATAGAAAACACCAGAAGTGACCTCGTGTATCCCGAAATGCCAGTAGGTTCATTTCTAGTATCTGTTGTGTTAAACATTGAAAGAAAAATGAAAATCCCTTTATGTCAGATTCAGTGAAAAATATTATGATGATAACAGTTGAAAAAAAAAGAAAACAAATTGAAACATAATGACTCTTATGGAGATTAACCCTATTTTGTTTACATTAGGGGTTTGGTAAGACGACTTGAGTACAAGTGGTACAATATACAAAAGTACAACTAATCCAGCTTATTTTATCTATTACAATGACTTTTGCGATTAAACACATGAACTCCAAAAAGGAGTAATTTTAGGTATTAATTGAGAGACTGTAAACGAAATACAACGGAACAATGGGTATTTTACTGCTGATAAAAGTGAAGTTGACAATTGGAAAGTTGAAATCATCATGTGGGTTAAAGATGTTAGTTTGTAATCGTCCATCTCTGTTTCAATGTCAAGGAATACATGACGATATGAAGCGTTCAGTAACGTCCTTAATCTGAAGTTCATTGGGATATTTTAGATCGAAGCACTTAATATATCTGAAAGTGAAAATAAGGAATTGTGCACCGGATACAACAAAGTTATACGATACAACAGACCATTAATCGCTATATTACTGAGGGAAGTTAATACCCGAAATTAAGATCTAAATAAATCATCAAAGAAAAAAACTTATACTTGTACTATATTCCTGTCAAGTAGTGTTGTCATTTTAGCGGTATTTTTAACATTGCCATATAAGCGGGAGGTTTGGCTAGCCATAAAACCAGGTTCAACCAACCATTTTTTCTATGGCAGTTGTTATCAGATAGTCTGTTTCTATGTATGTTAACGTTTGCTGTTGTTGTAGTTTAGTGTTTCTGTTGTTCCGTTGTTTTCCTCTTTTAGTTGATGTGTTTCCCTCGGTTTTAGTTTGTAACCCGGATTTGTTTTCGCTTAATCGATTTATGACTATTGAACAGCGGTATACTACTGTTGCCTTTATTTATACTAATTTGTGTAAGGTTCTACTTACCTTGAGGAAAATGAAGGGTGTTACTGGTGGAATCGGATCTGATTACCCTGAGAAACACCTGAAATAACCCCCAGTTTTTGGTGAGATTCGATTGCATAGTTTTTGATTCCTATGTAGTATTTTGCGGATTTTTTTTGTGTTTTCGTCATCTTTCGTTTTGTCCATGGCATTGTCAGTTTCTCTTCGACTTAAGTTTTGCATTTTACTTTTTGCTATCTTCTCATCTTGTTTTAATTATCCATTCATATAAATTTTGTTTTAAACTCGTTTAACAAATTTTACTGCTATTTTATGTGTAGTGATTGAATGCAGGGTCTGTACTTCTAGAAATTTGTTTAATATTGATCAGGATTCGGGCGACATGATATTCGTTATTTTTCACAAAAATTCTATGAAAAAAAAATGCCTGCCAACAAATTTAATAGTTTGCTTACAATTATTATATCATTATAAACACTGGACAAGATGTATCGTTATATCTTTGTTTCAAGTTAATCTCGAAGCGATATTATATTTACTCATCAATAGAGCTCGAATCACAACAGTTGGACGGTCAAAGTGACATTATAAAAAACAGACGAAAGATACCAAAAGCATATGCAAACTCATAAATTGAAAACAAACTGACATTGCCATGAAAAAAAAAAAAAAACGGAAAACGACGAAAAGACAAAAAACAGTACATAAAACACAACATAATTAAATAACTGAAATCTGAGCAACACGAAAATCCTGCTCCACATGCGACACCCGTCATTTTGCTCATGTAAGTAAAATACAAATCCGGTGATAAGTCTTATTCGATAAGTCACATTCGAGAAAAGAGGACGAAATTGTGGTTACGACAATTGGGAACATATCCGTCGTCATCTGTGAAATAGATATTCCATAACGGTTAACCAACTCGTGATGGCTTTCGGAATATTTTCAACATTTTCATCCTATTCCAGTCGAGCTGTTTCTTAATATTGTATAGTTTTACCCCAATTGAAACACAGCATAATGAGTGTAGAGCTCGATAAGAATTGAAAGCAAATAGTTTACTCCTGGTTATACAGATGAAAAAGTAAAATCACAAAAATACCGAACTCCGAGGAAAATTCAAAAAGGAAAGTCCTTAATCAAATGGTAAACTCAAAAGCTCAAACACCTCAAACAAATGGATAACAACTGTTATATTCCTGACTTGGTACAGGCATTTTCTTATGTAGAAAATGGTGGATTGAACCTGGTTTTATAGCTAGCTAAATCTCTCACTTGTATGACAATCGCATCGAATTCCATTATATTGACAACGATGCGTGAACAAAACAAACAGACACAATAGGTAAACATGTCAAAAATAGGGGTACAGCAGTCAATATTGTGTTATCATCTTAATTACTATAAAAACAAACAAATTTAACAAAGAAGCACAGAAAGGCATACATCAAATTTAACAACCTCATTTTGCTTTTTATTATACGATTTTATTAATATATGTAAATCCACCCATAAAGGATTGAAAAATTTTAAATACTGGGACCAAATCCTTACCCTGACAGACACATGGTTAGATTAACATTAACTTTGACGTAGAACCGCGCGTTTGACGTCACACAGGTAGAAATAAAATAATTTTGTCGTTCAATGTATGATGGGATGCATAAGTACACAGTCACGTCAAATGGATATCACAAAAACAGACTTAACAGTAAAAGTAAGAAGCCATACATCAATTTTAGCAACCTTATTTTGCTTTTTTATTATACGATTATATTTATATATGTAAAATCCACCCATAAAGGTGAACAAAATAATTTTCTCTATTGACATTTTGATAAAAGAAGGCGCTTACCTTTTTTCATTAATGAGTTTTACCACATTTTAATTTGAACATAGGTGTTAACCACTAAAAATCACAGAAAGGTTCAAATTATTCGTATGAGCTTATGAACTTCAAAAAACTATCATACAAGTATATGCCTGTACCAAGTCAAGAAACAGTTGTTTTCGTTCCGTTTGTTTATATAGTCTACGTTTGGTTTTGTCAGGTTTTAAGGACTCCCCCTTTTTGGAGTTACCGTGGTATTTTTGTTAATATTTTTTTAAACATTGTATCCGCTATTTTATAAATAAAGGCTAGCTTGAATAAAACCTCAGATTTGTCTTTATGACAGCAAATGATATTTAATTTGGCTTGCTAAAGATTTTGAAAGACCAACATGTTTTTAGCTAAATATGTATTGTTAAATGTTTTTCTTTTAAGTTTACTATTTTATTTTGCTTTGTTTGCTTATATAATTGTACATTTTTTGTTACAATCTGGAAGTGTGTATGAAGTTTCGGTTGTACATTAATAGGAAGAATATGCTTCATTTATTATGCTGTTTTAATCGCGATTAGTTGGTACCGTATCTAGAAGGAAGTGCTAATTAGGTAAATTTGCATACGTAGCAGTGTGCTTTATTCCACCTGAAGTATTTGAATATTGATGTATCGGTATGACTTCATGGGAATTTAGCTCTATTATGCTCCAATTAGCATAAAAGAAGAGTTTGAAATAACTTGTTTAATAAAAAAAAAAAAATCATCGGAGATAATTAGAGAGATAGTAAGACAGAGTTAACGTTTCATGTATTTAATGGAGAAATACGTTTTGTTTCTTAAATATGTATTATAAAAGTTCAAAGGAGAATGTTCATTTTTTCTAAATTGGATAACATTGAATAAAAGACGACATGTATACATCAATGATATAATTGACCATAAAAGGCATATTTCACAAATGGGATATTGGAGGAATTACCCTTACGGTCTTATTGGACCTCAAAATGGTCAAAACTAAAAAAGATGCAATTTCAAATGAACGGTTAATTATATTGAAATTCTAATTTGTTTCCGGAAAATTCTATGAAAAATTAAACATGTCCGTTACTGTCAATGGCACAGATAAAATAATAGAAAACATGTCATTTAAATATGAATACACAGCTAGAATAGTAAAACATTTACAGGATTCTCTGAGGATACTAAACTCAATCAATCCACAAGCAACATGTTACAATTCAGTAAGTCTGTTTTAAATGATAATATATATAAAATGCTAAGATGGAAACTCCATCATTGCATGTAAACAATTACTTCAACAACGAAATATACAAGATAATAGTAAGTATCACAAACAACTTTTCCCAAAATGTCGATACAAAGTATATATGACTGTCATACAAGTAAGAGGTTTAGCTATCTATAACACAAGGTTTAATCCACCATTTTCTACATAAGAAAATGCCTTTACCAAGTCAAGAATGTGACAGTTGTTTTCCATTCCTTTTAATTGTTTGACCTTTTGATTTTGCCATTTGAGAAGGGATTTTCCGTTTTGAATATTCCTTGGAGTTCGGTATTTTTGTCATTTTACTTCGTTAAATAAAATAGGATACGCTGCATTTATCAAGCTTTTCAATAACATATGGTCAAATCGATGAAAGACCCCCTCCTATCAAACTATCACTCTGCAATGACAATAATATCTTGGTGTTGTTGTCCATTCGCTTGATGTGTTTGTGCTTTTGATTTTGCCATTTGATTTGGGACTTTCCGTTTTGAGTTTTCCTCGAAGTTCAGTATTTTTGTGATTTAACTTTTGAGATACCCCAAATCGGGCTAACGCTCTCATAGGTGTATTTAATACTTAACCGAGACGAGATCACATATATTTTAGAAAACAATTTTGTATTAGGCTACAAAGTACATGATCCTATATACCAAGATATAAACCTGTTCTTAACCGTCTCTATCTACAAAATTCATAAATGTTTATGTGAGATAGCGCTAAAGTTGAGAAAATTGTCTTCATTTTGAACAATTCACCCCAAGAAACGCTATATTTTTCACATTCCGGATATTCTATTTTCATTAACAGATAAACGTTTTGGCTATAATATGTCATTGCTCTAGTGTTGAACTCATTATCATTTTATTCAATCCTTTGTTTCGCCAATTTTGTCTCACAATATGAAATAATTATAACTGTAATTTGTGTTACCCAGTTTTTAGCTTTATATGTTGTGTTTTGTAGATTATTGTGTGTTCTTTTTTTGTTTTTCGTTTTTTTGCCATGACGTTGTCAGTTTGTTTTCGATTTATGACTATCCCTTTGGTATCTTCTGTCTGCATTTTAAGATTACAAAATCAATGAAAGTAAATTTATTGAAATATCAATTTGTGTGTTAATTTGCTAATTTTTTATTGAACTAAAGTCATAGGAACTAATGACTTGAACAAAAAAAAAAATTGAGACCAACGTCTTAAATGGACTTTCTACATACAAAGCAAACATTGTCGTTTGTTGCTGTATATCATATTTATTTTTCGTTCATCATTTTGTACATAAATCAGGCCTTTAGTTTTCTCATTTGTCATTTTGGGGCCTTTTAAAGCTGACTTTACGGTATGGATTTTACTCATTGTTGAAGACCGAACGGTGACCTATAGCTGTTAACTTGTATGTCATTTGGTCTCTGGTTGAGAGTTGTCTCATTGGCAATTATACCACATCTTCTTAGTTTTATATAAATGTAAACAATGATTAAATTATATCACGTTATGTATTATTTATACGTTGTTGTCAATCTGTTAATATCCATTGTGTCTTATTCCCTGTCGTGACCTTTTTACGGAGTCACATGGTGGGTTTAGCATTCATTACAAGATGGGTATACATTGGCAATGCGACTGATTCTTCTCTGTGTGTGACTACCTCGGGATCTTGATCTATGTTGGTATATTCCAAATAGATTTACGAGTTTTGAACATCGATAAATTACTGTTGTCTTTTGCCCTCATGTTAACTTGTTTGGAGATCATAGTTACCATAACATTGATATTTTCCCATAAAATAAGTCAACGTTTTGTGCATTGAACCTACAAATTTATTTTTTTTTTTCAATTTTTGAGAAATAAGAGGTTTTTAAATTCAATTATTATATTCAAAGATTAAAAAAAAAAAAAAAAAAAAAAATGGAAATAAATGCACAAATTTTAATATATAGCTTTGATCAAAAGATGATTAAGCTATGCGTTCTCGGTAATATGCATCATCGTTTAAATATTATACTTGCAATAATAACCAGTTTGTTCATGTCTGAACGTGTAAACCGCCTTGTTATTCAATAACATATTCTTCAATTTTAACAAGTATATAATTCTTACGAATACCTGAAATACACTAAAGAATGACTTGAGTTGCTTTAAAGAATAGTATTTCCAAGATGACGATTAAGCTGCTATGTTCACGATTATTCTATTCCCTGAAAATTATGTCGTTCCTTTTTTGTATGTTCCGCCTTGTTTTTTTTTATGGCATATGTTGTTTGTTTTGTATATAGTTTGTTTTTATTATTTCTGTATGTCTTTACTTTTGTTTCTTTGCGTTTACTTTTTAATCATAATTTACTTTTATTGATTTCCTTAGACTTCATTCTTGTAAAAATACCCTATTTTGTTGATCAAAGAAACCCATTGATTCTTCAATTTTCAATCATGAATGATGAATATATATATCATACTTTCGTAAATATCTAAGTTTATTTGCATTAAAGTGGAATTAAATAAGTCAAGGCAAATAAAGACAAATCAAAACTATACCACGTACACCACTCAGCTTTAGAAGAAAATATTGATATATACCAGTCATGTATTTATAAAAGCCAAACTAAATGAAAACAGGACAACAAAGGTGACTCGGGTATAGAAAAACAGTAACTTCCAACCTGCAGTAAAACCCTTTCCAAAATGGGTCTTCCGTTTGGATTTGCGAATGTATATATTCGCAGTCATGTCCCTTCGGATTCGAGACGTTAATTCCAATGCCTCATGTGAACAGAGAGTACCATACTCTCTGCACTTTAAAGAACCCATGCAACAACTCTTTCTTGGATCCGTATGTAACCTGTTACTGCCTCTATCCAACATTCTCCCATTTCCAGTGGCAGTCTAAAGTTCCCGCTCTTCGTTCCTGTCAGCTTACCTCGTGTAATCTACCGTTTGATTATTAATGGTTGCTTAATACGCATACTTAATTACCACTGCTGTTAAGCAAACAACAATCAATTAATCTGTAAGATTTAAGAAACATTTCAACCAATGAAATTGTGGTTATTTGCCTTTAATGACAATCAAACATTATCATCCGAATATTGTTTTAATCCAAACACTATTTACTTTTCATTCTACATGTTAGGAAAAGTAAAGTTCTTTAAAATGAAATCGAGGAATCTTTTGGATTAACAAACAGAACAATTTCCGCATGCAATATCAAGTTTGGTGCAATATTTTATTGTTTCTATACTCATAGATTAGTATTTATGATAACAAACAAAAAAAGGAAAGACGTACTAAAACTAATATACCTGAAAAGATTGAAAAGTCGTTAAATGTTCCTATTCCAATTTTCCTTTAAATAATACATGTGGATATCCTTCCAGATTTTACAAAATATAAGAGCGACTGTTTCCTTGTTTAAATTCATGAATACAGGAATATCTGCTAAATAGGTGGTTACTCAAGCAAATCTTTCAAATTGTTTATTCAAATCATTACTTCTTTACTTGTATAGTCGATATAATGACTAGATGGAAGGCTCTGAAATTCCTGTGACACAGATGACGATGATGATGGTCCGTTGGAAGTTGACACATTTGTTTACCTTTCCATATTTTCTATTTTGGGGAATTTTATTGTGGCAACCCGACAGAATTTGAATGATGAACTCTTACCCCGTTGAACTGCCTTTTCATTCAACATTACTTTTTATTGCTATAACTTTTATTGTCATGTATTGCTAAAAAATTCGTGGTGTGGACATCTCCTATGGTGATATTCGGTTTTTTTCTTTTACGATTGTAGGTTTCAAATTATTTTCACTTTTGTATGACTTTGTTTTTTTAGTATCGAAATTTTTGTCACAAATGACCATGATATATTCCTATTCCACTTGTCGTACAACTAAAAGTCTCTGCGTCTTTTCCTTGTTCGTTTAACATAACAAAAACGATTTATCATTGGTATTTTACTTGCCACAGATAAAACAACAGTTGCCATTAATAGAGTGAAAACTGCTATTTCTTCCGGAGAACATGATTTCCCTTTGCTCTCTAGTGTGGTTTGTTTTGCACATTCTTAATTTTTTTATGTAATGTTTTGTGGTTTGTTGCTGGTAACATTTTTGGCATTGATGTCAGTTTATCCCGGATCTTGGGGAGTTCATTGTTCCATCGATATCGTCTTATTCGTTTTTTACAAATGCTAAAAGTAAAATATAACAAATAATTACGTTTTATAAAACAAAAAGTGTATTTGACACAAAAGCTGTTCTTATATATGAAATTGTATATGTGCTATCATACAGCCTAGCAGTATGGGTGGTATAAGGCGAAGGGCGCAGGGCATGCAGTGTTGCCATTGATGTAAACAATAACTTGGGTAACAACTGAGGGATCCATAGAAACTTGCAAGTACACAAATGCAGTTCTAATATTGTTGGCTTTAACTAAAGATGAATGTGTAGGTATATGTATAGAAAGATACATACGTATACAAGTGCAAGTAGTTTGTTTTGATTTTCCTTGTATAAAGACGTGTGAACTCCTTTTCCTTACGCACGACATGTATTCATGGAAAACAATTTATCAGGTATATTCGAGGCCATCAGTTTGGGAAGTACACGATATATTTAAAAGCACAAAAAGGCCTTTAGGTAAAATTAGAAAAGCATGTAATAATGTTCGTGCTTTCAAAGTGCTTTTCTGGATTTACCTTCATCAACAACGCTCAAACCTAAACATATAAAAAGCAGAAATGTGTAAATACATTGCAACTTTAAAGCTATATAATCAAACAGGACCTAAGCAGATTATCCAAATTCATCTAAGGTCAACTTTGCTTGATGGAGTTAGGTTTCCTATCCTATAATCGGGGAATTTTAATTAGGTATACCCAAATACTGACTCCTGAGCTGATGATACCATCGGGAACTAGCCGTCAACAGCAGTGGTTTCGAATAAGTAATAGTAAATGAAACGAACAATTTATAAATTTCGAGCGTTCGAAGCGCTTTTCTGGATTTACCTTTATCACGAATGCTCAAGCGTAAACATTTCAAAATCAGAGTAAGTTCAGCGTATATTTAAAAGCATCAAAACTAAAAAGGGCCTACAGAAATTTATGTTTCATTATCTGGTGCTGTAACTACATTTCTAGTACCGAACTCATTATTTTACCAATTAACAATCATACAGTATTTTTTATAATGCTAGTATGGCGGCCTTATTGTTTGGGATAATAGTTTAACTTATATCTCGTTCTTTTTAGACAACAATAATTTATCATGGAAGCTTATGTGAAAGTTTAAAATGATCACTACGAAACATGTTTTGCAAATTTAATCTGAAGAAAAGAAAATATGAGAAACTCTTTTCGATACTTTCTTTAAAATAAACAGAAGGAATATCGAAATCACTTTCATTCATAATTTTGAAATTTGACCAACATCCAATACTTTCTATCTTGGACCAAGAGGTTAACACCAAGGAGAGGATGAGGCTTCTTTAGTTAATTAGAAAACAGAAATAAATTTCTTGAACGGTAAAAATAATGAAAGAAAACTCCTTACTCTGCATATTGCGCTAATAAAAAGAAATTCCGTGTGTATCGCAAAAAAAAAAAAAACCAACAAAAACACCCCTAAAAATTTACAAATATAGAAAAACCCAGAAAACGTTTACTCTATGAAAAAAATATATTAAGAAATAATTCTTAAAGTATAAGAAACATATCATAAGCAATATAATATAGAATTTTTGTACATTGCAATGTTGTAATGGTTTGGTTTTTATCTTATGTAGCACATTTGATTTTGTTGTACAAAACAACGAATTGAGTTTAGGAAATTATATGTTAGCTCTAAATAATTAGTTTGTGGGTTTTGATGAAAATGGTCTATTTTTGTGTAACAATTACTCCCTAAATATTTTCTCTCACTTGTTTATAATATTTTTGTACACTTCCTAGTCATATTTGGAGTGTTTCAAAACACTCTGTATACAATCTTGATGCCATAGCAGTAGTCGAGTCCGAGTCTTGCATCTATACTTAAGTTTTGATTATTGCGTACATACAGATAGACAGACAACATCCATAAAATTGTACCTCTAGCACATGACAAATAGAAGTATTGATAACTAACCTTACACTGTGCAAACTTCTAATATACATCAATTGCTTCTATAAATGTTTTTTTCCGGATTTTACTGCTTTGTCCGTATTTGATTTATATTTATCTTTAAAAAAAAAAAAAATGTAGACACTGCTTAGTGAATAATGTTTTATAAAATGTACCTTAAATATGAATTATGCATAAGTATAGTTTGATAAGGTTAAAATTCAACATTTCTGTGAACTCCTTTGGAAATTTATAATGCAATAAGTTTAAAACTGCACTTTACTGAATGAAATTGTTTACTTATTCAACGATATCATTCATTTGATAAACTGAAAAAAAGAATGATGTGCATCTAAGGGGACTTAAATATAATTTCAAAGGTTAATAAAAGAGAGGCAAAAGATACCAAAGGGAAAATAAACTGTCAATTCCATAGCCAAAAAACAAAACACGACCAAAAGACAAATGACAGTGTACAAAACACGAACCCCACCAAAAATCGGGCTGATCTCAGGTGCTCCGTAAGGGTAAGTAATAATGTGTATAATGTTAATAATGTTTGTTTTAGTTTAGATGTCGTTATGTTTGATCTATAAAAGATTGCATAACGTGTATACAAACATGTATGATCTTGCGAATATCATGTTCAGTGGAACTGGAAAAAGATATGAAATATTACTAAAAAGTTAAAACTATCTACAAGTAGAACAAAACTACTTATTATGAGAAAATGGTTTAAGATTTTAAACATATTACGATTAAGGTTTGTTCCATACGAAATAGTTCTTGTTATATTTCGCTCATTACCTTTAATTGGAACCAAAACAATATAAACCCTATGAAATAATTTAAGGCTCACAAAAAATGTCTGAAAATAACAGCTTAATAACGATTACGATAGTTCTGTAAAGCTACAAAATTTTATAAATAAAATTACTTCATAAGGCATCTAATACACAACGTCATTGACGAACACCGGAATGATTTTCAAAAAAAGTAAAGATATACTAACTGGACAAACAAAAGTCGTAAGTTAAAGAAAAACAAAACACCATGACCTGTAAAAAACGTACATGAAACCTGAATTTTAGTAATATAGTGAAAGCTATTATGAAATCGTATTGCCAACTACAAACACTCCAGATCATAGGCAAATGTTGTCTGGATAAATGTGTGATTTTGACCAATGCAACTCAACTATGGCAAACATAAACTTTGAATCTTTATTCATAAGAAACACTCTGGCTAAGACGGGCAAGACAACTGTTTCCTCGCCATTTATGTCAAACGGAACTTATATGCTTCAGAATCGTATTCTTTTACAATATTTCGCAGAAATTTTAGCATTAGAAGACAATCTGCGGTAAATCATACTTAAAATACATAAAATATGCAGATACATCAACACAGCATAAGGTTTGTGAATCAAGTAGTTTTTACAGCAATTCATGCTAGTTTTGATAGATTCAAAAACCAACAATGTAAATAATGTGTATGCAGAAGATGTAAAATAATGATGAATTTTGTTGAAGAAAAAAATAATAAAACTTAAATATGGTTCAATTCGGATAGTTACAAAAATCTACAAATCTATAGTTTTTGAAATTCGTAGAAACTAGACTAAAATATTACAAATTTTTCAAGTTATATTTAAGAATTTATTAATTAGAAAATGTATCCAAGGCATCAAAACATACAAGTATTACTCGGAAGTTAATTTAAAAATTATTAGGAAAACGTTATAAAATATTACCTCGCCCAAGGACAAGCTAGGGAATATATTAAATAGACATTGCTGTGCTGTTGGCTTATCTAAATTATATGTTTATCAATAAATTTAATACACAATTTACTAAATCCAAGATTATTTGAATTTATCATGATAAAAATAAATATATTTTCAATTTATTTTGGTGCACACACTTAATATTAGATTTAAAAAAAAAAACAAATTTGTACATATTTGTTAAAAATAAGCATACCTCGTATTTCTTAAATGTTTGATTTGAAAAGGAATTTTACGTCATGGAAAAGTATACCAGTAACTCAAAATAAAACTCTTTCCTTTAACTGTTGAATAAAACATTAAAAAAAAAATGTAAATAGTTGATTTATAATTAAATTTAATGAAACGAATTATCCAATTTTCAAGCAAATCCGATTAATTACATTAAATAAAATAAATTTATATTACTTATTAGTTCCTATGCAAGTAATTGTTGTTACATTCTATTATCATAATTAAGTTGAAGATTAAAACAAGATGTGCTGGTATTGATATTTTGCACAAAATAGACATATATATATATTTGGAAAATCTTTAATTATTTTATAATTTGTTAACTTATTGAATAATGAAAGAAATAATATATAATTCAGATATTAATTATTTAAACTTTCTTAAAATGAAAAATAAAATTAGGCACGGAGTTTAAGAACAGCAACTTACTGTGCTAAATACACATCTTAACTCATCTTTTGAAACACAGGAGGATGCTCCAGAAACAAGCAAATGAGGAACCCATTTCTCAAGTAATAATTTTTCCCCTTGGTCAACTAATTTGCATATCGTAACATTATGCAACCCGAACAAGGACGTTAAACAATTAAATTACCATAAAAATAAAGTCATGTTTACTATGAATGGACTATTTGTAAGTTCAAACCTATTGAAAAATTCCTTGTGCAACTTGATCCATACCGCTCCTTTTTCTTCAATGTAAAGCCACTATCAATAGAAATGCCTAATATTATAGTTTATGAGCTTTATGGCATTTATTCTACCGAGTCCCCGGTAGGTAGTTGTACTCAAATACTAAATCTTCTTATTGTTTAGGCCTTTAATAATTGGATCACATTACAAAATGTAGTATCGATTGGCAAAATCTTCCAACTCCAAAACCTTAAAACCTTCTATTATATATTATTCTCAAGGACCAAGCATGTAAACAAAGTTTAAAGGTTTAGTTACAAGTGTAGAACATCTTTCCTTTCGTTGTAACCAGACCTAAGCACATTGTGTATTTCTTTCACATGTTATGAAATTTTATCAGAACCGTGAACATGTCATGGTGACATTATTTGATAACATAGCACCTGCAATTAGCTTAGATTGGATTATATAACTTTAAAAAGGATAGGCAAAGACGAGATAACTAAATAAAACAGAAGGTTAAAGATAATTGTCAAAATACAGAAAAGTACCAAATATACAGTAAATGTTTGTATAAGTAAACAAAATCATTCATGAATGATTACCTGTTTCAACTCGAAATCATTAACAAAGAGTTCTTTTGTTTCTAATTATAGCACGCGTAGGCAAAACAGCACACTGATTTTATTTCAGATAAGGGGAAAGTGGTAAACTAGCAATCATACCACATTTCCTTATTTTATGATGTTTTCGGAATAGCCAGTTAAAAGAGAGGCGAAAGATACCAAAGGGACATTCAAACTCATAAGTCGAAAATAAACTGACAATGCCATGTCTAAAAAAGAAAAAGACAAACAGACAAAAAATAATGCACAAAACACAACATAGAAAACTAAAGACTGAGCAATTCGAATCTCACCAAAAACTGGCCTAAAAGAAAGAATTATTTGCACGTTCATTTGAAAAGTCCCCAAAACAGTTATAAAAACACTCATCACAGATAACAGGCTTATAGTTTTGCATACCAGATGCACGTTTCGTCTACAAAAAACTCATCGGTGACGCTCGAATCAAAACCGAGAGAGGGAAGATACCATTAAAGGAGTATTCAAAAAAAAAAAAAAAAAGACGAACAACAGCCTACAAAACACAGACTGAGCGACACGAACCCCACCAAAACCGGGGATGTATGAGTAAGCAGATCCTACTACACAGTTGGCACCCTTCGTGTTGCTCAAGTAAGTAACAAAACATTTTTATTGTGTCATATTTTTGAATTAAAGGTAGAAGATAGAAAACAAGTTATTAAAAAAATGGAATCTGCTAACCCTTCCGGAGCACCTGAGATCACGCCCGGTTTTTGGTGGGGTTCGTGTTGCTCAGTCTTTAGTTTTCTATGTTGTGTTTTGTATACTGTTGTTTGTCTTTTGTTTTTGTCTCTTTTTTTTTCCATGGCATTGTCAGTTTTTTTCCGACTTTGAATTTTGAATGTCCCTTTGGTATCTTTCGTCTCTCTTTTTGGACAGACATGAACCTAAAAAGTGCGACAAGTATATGGACAGACCGAATACATTTAGGGTGGTAAACAGAAGTCACGTAAGATGAACCAGTATAAACTTAAACCTGAAGGAATCGAATAATTTTCCGATCGAGTAAGACTTGGAGCGTCGATAAGGTAAAAAATATTGCTCACATTCATTCAATAGCCTTAGCCAAATTTGTAAGAACGTTTTGGATTTAAGGGTTTTAGATGCTCTTTAACTCTGTTAATATTATATGAATTGCCTTCCTACTAGATTAGCTCGAGAACCCCTGAGAGTCTGTTGTAGACAAAACGCGCATCTGCCATACTTAATTATAAGCCTGTTAATTTTTATGAGGTTTTACAATCACTGGGTCGATGGCACTGCCTGCTGTTGGAGTTTTACAATCACTGGGTCGATGGAACTGCTTGAAGTTGGAAACTTACCGTTGATGGTCTCAACAACCTAGTATTATTCAGCAGTCCTTTTCACGGTTTAGACTATGGGGTTTTACAATCACTAAGTCGATAGCACTGCCTGCTGTTGGAGTTTTACAATCACTGGGTCGATGGCACTGTCTGCTGTTGGAGTTTTACAATCACTGGGTCGATGGAACTGCTTGAAGTTGGAAACTTACCACTGATGGTCTCAACAGCCTAGTATTATTCAGCAGTCCTTTTCAAGGTTTAGACTATGGGGTTTTACAATCACTAAGTCGATGGCACTGCCTGCTGTTGGAGTTTTACAATCACTGGGTCGATGTCATGCCTGCTGTTGGAGTTTTAAAACCACTGGGTCGATGGCACTGCCTGCTGTTGGAGTTGTACAATCACTGGGTCGATGTCACTGCCTGCTGTTGGAGTTTTACAATAACTGGGTCGATGGCACTGCCTGCTGTTGGATTTTTACAATCACTGGGTCGATGGAACTGCTTGAAGTTGGAAACTTACCATTGATGGTCTCAACAACCTAGTATTATTCAGCAGTCCTTTTCAAGGTTTAGACTATGGGGTTTTACAATCACTAAGTCGATGGCACTGCCTGCTGTTGGAGTTTTACAATCACTGGGTCGATGTCAATGCCTGCTGTTGGAGTTTTACAATCACTGGGTCGATGTCACTGCCTGCTGTTGGAGTTTTAAAACCACTGGGTCGATGGCACTGCCTGCTGTTGGAGTTTTACAATAACTGGGTCGATGGCACTGCCTGCTGTTGGAGTTTTACAATCACTGTGTCATTGGCACTGCCTGCTGTTGGAGTTTTACAATCACTGGGTCGATGGCACTGCCTGCTGTTGGAGTTTTACAATCACTGGGTTGATGGCAATGCCTGCTGTTGGAGTTTTACAGTCACTGGGTCATTGTCACTGCCTGCTGCTGGAGTTTTACAATCACTGGGTCGATGGCACTGCCTGCTGTTGGAGTTTAACAATCACTGGGTTGATGGCACTGCCTGCTGTTGGAGTTTTACAATCACTGGGTCATTGGCACTGCCTGCTGTTGGAGTTTTACAATCACTGGGTCGATGGCACTGCCTGCTGTTGGAGTTTTACAATCACTGGGTTGATGGCAATGCCTGCTGTTGGAGTTTTACAGTCACTGGGTCATTGTCACTGCCTGCTGTTGGAGTTTTACAATCACTGGGTCGATGGCACTGCCTGCTGTTGGAGTTTAACAATCACTGGGTTGATGGCACTGCCTGCTGTTGGAGTTTTACAATCACTGGGTCATTGGCACTGCCTGCTGTTGGAGTTTTACAATCACTGGGTCGATGGCACTGCCTGCTGTTGAGTTTTACAATCACTGGGTTGATGGCAATGCCTGCTGTTGGAGTTTTACAGTCACTGGGTCATTGTCACTGCCTGCTGTTGGAGTTTTACAATCACTGGGTCGATGGCACTGCCTGCTGTTGGAGTTTAACAATCACTGGGTTGATGGCACTGCCTGCTGTTGGAGTTTTACAATCACTGGGTCATTGGCACTGCCTGCTGTTGGAGTTTTACAATCACTGGGTCGATGGCACTGCCTGCTGTTGGAGTTTTACAATCACTGGGTTGATGGCAATGCCTGCTGTTGGAGTTTTACAGTCACTGGGTCATTGTCACTGCCTGCTGTTGGAGTTTTACAATCACTGGGTCGATGGCACTGCCTGCTGTTGGAGTTTAACAATCACTGGGTTGATGGCACTGCCTGCTGTTGGAGTTTTACAATCACTGGGTCATTGGCACTGCCTGCTGTTGGAGTTTTACAATCACTGGGTCGATGTCACTGCCTGCTTTTGGAGTTTTATCATTGAGGGTATCAACAACCTAGTATTCAGCATTCTTTTCAAAAAGAGAGGCAAAAGATACCAAAGGGACATTTAAACTCATAAGTCGAAAATAAACTGACAACGCCATAGCTAAAATAGAAAAAGACCAACAGACAAACAACAGTAAACAACACACAACAATGTGGAGATTATGCACAAAGTTTGGATTTTTGTTTTCAATGCTATTCAACTGATTTGGCATTCCTACTCTTTTGAATTGAGTTCCACTGATTTCCGTATATATGTTTTGGCTTAAAAATGTTTGTTTAATACATTTTACCTCATATGAATCGAAGAATGAGTGGCTTAGAATAAGACAAATGAAATCATTCAGTAGAAAACTAACTGTTTATTAGAATGTCAACATTTAAAACCAAAACAAAATGTTCAATAAAAATTTCAAAATCTTCAGAATTTCCACTTCGTACAATTGGACCATGAACATTATTCGTCTAAAACTACACCAAAGCGTTTAGGGAAATTCCCATTTAAACAAAAAATTTTAATAGTTTGATTCCCTATGACATTTTAGACAGCGACAATGACACAATCAAAAAGATCCTGGTTTTTTTATGAAAATATTTTATCGATTATAATGAGCCAAGTTATAGGGTTGACATCTTGTGACACTTTCCATCAGTCAGTGATATGGGAAACATAGTTGGTATCTATTAAGATATAAACTTACAAAATCAAGACCTTCCTCGCACATTAATACATTGTCTTTATTTTTTTTTCTTGATGTCTGAATAGTTATACTAGTAAATTAGGTTTCAACTACCTATGGTTGAATTAAGCTATTCTTTTCAGGTCCCCGAAAGCTCGTCGCGTATTCCAGTTTTTTTTTTTTCTTCAAATTTTTAATATTTTACACCATAGAAAGGGTAGGGGTCCATTAACCATCTGCCAAAATCTTATTCAAATTTATCATTGCGTTTTATGTTTATGATATATTGATTATGACCAGTTTTGGGGTTCACTAAAAAATGATAGAAAACACTAGTGTCAAATATTATTGTGTGTTTTTGCACATGTTCTCATTAGGAATACCCATGACTGTTAGAATACCTAGTCGAAAAATATCTTACAGTAAATATGAAATGCCATGGTCATATGAGTAGCCTATAAATAAATAAATGGCAAAAACAATTAATGTTTATAAACTTGAAAATCACGAACTTTTATTGGATATGAACGTTTGGAATTTACAAAGTCTTCAAACAATTTGGCTTACAGACATAAGACAAACTTTCTTTTTTTTCTACAAACCTTCTGCATTCTCTCTTTGCATTACGTTGTGTGCTTAAGTGAAAAGTGTATGGTCCCAAGAATAACTGTTGTCAAGTTTATAAGGTAAACAGTAATATTCAGTATGTGACGCTTACGCTTGGGATGAATTGACATATCAACATTATAATACGTAATGTGTGTTCCTCCCAATACTACAAAATGCCTCTGTCATTGAGTCAGCAGACGCTATATTCAGTGTTTTACCAGTTTGTCACTATCTAAGAACTATCTTTTGTACTAATGTAGGTTATCTGTAAGCATTAAATTGTAATAGGATGGATGTTCCGATCATACCTTCTAGAATATTGCCGTTTGTTACTTCATTATTCAATCCATTTTTTTCCAATTCAATCAATTCAATCAAAATGTATGTTGGCGTTTGTTTTTGTAGCAGTTAAGTGTTTATGTTGTTCCGTTGTTTTTCTCTTATAGTTGGTGTGGTTCGGTTTTGGTTTGTGACCCGGATTTGTTTCAGTTAAATCGATTTATGACTATTGAACAGCGGTATACATTTGATTTATACTGATTTCATGTATGAATATTAATTTTTTAGCATTTGATTTATACTGATTTCATGCATGAATGTTAATTTTCCAGCATTTGATTTACAAAAAAAATAATTTCTTAATTAAATGCTTGGTGGAGTCAATTTTGTCCAATTTTCTTAGATGCAACTGCGTCATTCCCGTAACCAAATGTAAACATTACTGTTTCAATTACTGCTAGGTTAAAACGTACAAATAACTTCCAATACATTTGTAAGAGTTATCTCCCATATCCCAGGTCTACCCTATCAAGCCAAACGTAAAGAATTGACATAACATAAATAACAGTACGCATTTCCACTGCGAATATTTTATAACTGCTCTGATAAATCGGTGGCTGTAAATCAAGTCATTTCCTTTGGTATCCATGTGATCAACACATGAGATTTACCTATACTGAATTTAATGAGGGAAAAAATGAACTAACTACAAGCGAAATGTCTGACAATACTAGATTTACCATCAAGAAATTTGTTGAAAAAAGTTGATCGAAAATCATTCGGACATTCAGACAGATGTTTAGATCAAAATGACAGTTTCAGACAAAAATGAAAAACTAGTGTTGAAATTCTTGTTTGAATCACGATGTTTTATCTTCCAAAAATATACTAATATCAAGTGTGTCAATGTTGGTCATTCCTGTTTCCAATGTTCAATTAAGAGAACGATCAAGGCAACTGTGTAATGAGGACCACCTATATTGAACATCCATAGGGCAAATTTAGACAGCCCCAAAAAATTGGCAAAGTCAAACACCTTATCATATGAAACAAATTCACAAAACAAAATTAAGAAACATTGAAAACAGAATGTGGAAGTGCATTTCACCGATTCAAAAATCTTTGATAAGTCAGTTCTTAATTAGTGGCAGTCGAATTCGAACAGTTTAAAACTAAACGATATACGAAGTTGAAGAGCCTTGAAAATCAAAATTCCAGAAAAACGGTGTGCCTATAATTCCGCGTAGGCCATCTATGCCAGGTTTAGGAAAAAACATAGTTTTGTATGATTTCAATATTTTATTTTTAATAAATAAGAAATGATTTCATCAATGATATTTCATTACTAGGCCGGTAATACTCTCGAGGAAGAAACGTAGACCAGCATTGACATCGGCGCATTTCGTTTACATAAGATTCCTTACTAGGCCGGTAATACTCTTGAGGAAGAAACGTCGACCAGCATTGACATCGGCGCATTTCGTGTACATAAGATTCATCACTAGGCCTGTAATACTCTCGAGGAAGAAAAGTCGACCAGCATTGACATCGGCGCATTTATTTTACATAAGATTCATTACTAGACCGGTAATACTCTCGAGGAAGAAACGTTGACCAGCATTGACATAAGACTCAACAGCATCTCGAATCAAAACAGTTAGAAAACCAAATCAATTACGAGGTTGAAGAGCATTGACAATATTTTTCAAAACGTAATGCCTAATTCTGGCTCAGGCATTTACGATGGTGTTGAAAACCCATAGTGTGAAGGTTGATTTCAACATTTTATGAACAGATAATTTACCGAACATGACAGCATAAATGCTATTTCATGTCAGCACAGAAGTCTTCCATATTTTATTTTTTTTCCCTTTAACATACATTTGTTTGGTATCTTTTTCCTGTTTGTAATGACATATACAATAAACACAATGTTTAAAATGTGGCGTTTGAGACAAAAATCTACTCAATTCCAGCCTTTTGGAGAATTCTAACAAATCGTGTTCCTCACAAATAACGATGCAATACCAAGAAATCATGTTGATGACATCACTGTTTCAATATAAAAGGTTAATGCATCGTTGGCTTAAAACAGAACTGAAGCCATGAAAAACAAGTTCATTCATAACCATAATAATATTGTACAATGTGTATAATTACCGACGTGTGATCAATGTGTATGACTGATTTATGGGTTATGTTGTTAACCTTCTATAAGGATAATCTATTGATTTTAACTTTGATAACATTATAACCATATTTACGTTATTGTACCTAATAACATACACAATATTCCATAAAATTATAAATATTAGTTGGTTTTCCGTGGGGAACCTTAAGGAATTGGCAGTAAGAAAATAAGATTCCAAATATTAGATTGCTGTAGGAAATAAAAAAATGTTAGCTTATGTTGGTGTTTGTTGACATTGTTGTTGTTTTTGTCTGAACAAAGTGTCGAAGTAACCATTGTCGTGTTGGTTTTCATAAACAGGTTCCCATTATAGACAAGAACCTTGTGTGATCTCCTTGCATGATTAAATAGAGGCCCAAGGAGGTCATCCTATAAACAACAAGAAAGGTTTTATCGGTAGATTATTTACATGTTTTAACCCCATGGAAAAACCTCATATTAATAAAGTTAATGTCAGTGTATTGTCTTTTGTTTGGAAGATTGTAGTTTTAATTATAGTTTTAATCAAATTCTATCAAGTTGTTCTTAAGGAATACTTTAATTATTACTTATTCTTAATGTAATTAAAGTGTTGTTAACATAATTGATATTATTTGTTTTTTATCTGTTATGAAATCATTTCTTAATTACTAATTTGATTATAGTTACACTCTTGTTCAAAACTTTATGTCCATTATATTTGTGAGAATATCTGCATGGCATCAAGTAAAACATGACAATAACGACACTATTCGTACTTGTACAATAAAAAATAAAACTAGAGTCAAGTTGAATCAGGTTTGTTTCATATTTATATCGTGACATTATTATCATGTAAAAAATTGAATCCGAAAATTGTTTCCATACTTAAGTTAAAAAAATCACATTTGCTTACATCCACTTTATTTCAACTTTGTTGGATAGTTGTCTCGTTGGCAATCTTACCACATCTTTTTTTTTATATACATTTATATAACGTTTCATAGGGTTTCTTCTTTCAATCAAATCAATTTTGCAACTGATATAATTATAAAAAGATACAAAGAACAAACTCTTAAGGAACTCTAAATAAAGGAAATAAATTACAAAATGATAATTTGAAATAGTGGGAAAAGGTCATACATTTGTGTTTATTCAGAAAATAATATATGGCTCTTATTCATTTTCGGATATTTTAATATAGTTCTATGTTTATGTAGTTTAAGTAAATATTTTCAAACAAAACATCGTTAATGATATATGTAATTATCATTTTTTATTTTCATTATTATCGTTATTATTATTTTTTTATTATTATTATCATTGTCATTATCATAATTATTATTATAATTATTATAATTTAATTTTTTTTATTATTATCATTATTATTATTATTATAATTATTATCATTATTATTATTATAATTGTTGTTGTGTTGTTGTTTTTGTTTTGTTGTAATCATTGTTATAATTAGAAGAAGTAGCATTTTATTTTATTAATCCTTTGTGTTTTAATTTTTCATTTTTTATAGAATGTGTTTTCCGTACTAGATGTTTTGCGAATTTTTTATTAATATTCACAACTGTAGTTTTCCTTTCATATTCATAAGTTTCATGTTTGAATAATAATAGAATTTAATATATTTGTTTGTTATGAAATATTGTATTTGAGTTGTTTTATTCTCGTTTTTGTTTTAGTTTTCGTTTTGTTGGTTTTCCTTTACGAAAAAAGAACACATATTATCTAGTATTTTTTAATACAGTTAACTTTCAATTCTATATTTAAACTTGAATATAAAGTAAACTAAAATTATTTGAACTTGTACTGTATATAATTACAATTCTTCTGCCAAATATTCAAGGTAAATAACCTTATAATTTTGCCTGCATATTAGCTAGAGTAGCACATTTTATGAATTACATGTTCAATCAGTATTTTTATCTGAACATAAAGGAATACGGTCAACAATTCATTTCATAATAACACACACTATTAATCATTTTCAAACATTCGTCTTTCAAGGAGAAAGATATGATCTTCTTAGAAAATGTTACAAAGTGAATAAAAATTATAATGAAAGAACCATACGATCAATATATATCGAACATTTTGATGTCCAGAGGGACTGTTTAAATATTACAACCGACGAACAATGAAAACAAATATATAGGAACTTTCAAACATGTAACGCTATTTTGTGCTAAACCTAAGATGTCATCTCCCTCTTCGAGACGGGGCTGACTGTTCTGTTTAAGCCCCCTATTTTTTACAATCCCAACGTTTTATATGTTTGACTTCCCTAGCTTTTCAACAAGAACATACAGCGAACAACAAAACATCAATAAGCACTCACTCATTAATAAATGTTAATCTAAAACGGTTATTTTGATCTCAACACTATCTTTAATGTCTAAAAACAAACGTGTAGTCATAAGTGTTTCTCGTTTCTCGTTTTTCATATATATTAGACCGTTGGTTATCCTGTTAAATTTTTTACACTAGTCATTTTGGGGCCCTTTATAGCTTGCTGTTCGGTGTGAGCCAAGGCTCCGTGTTGAAGGCCGTACTTTGACCTATAATTATTTATTTTTTACACATTGTGACTTGGATGGATAGTTGATTCATTGGCACTCATACCACATCTTCTTATTTATGTGTAGTCTTTTCAAGAATGCAAGTTATTTTTAAGATTTTATCCTGGCAGTCAATCAAATACTGTTAAGATGTTTCGCTTGCAGTTAATCCAGAACTTATACTTTTTTTCAATGAGTGCGAATGGTTTTGTACAGATAAATAACACATTCTAAACATGCATGAAAATATAACGAGACTATCTTAATGGACCGAATATACCTCAGTTGGTATATCTGAAAACTCTCTGTAAGATTGAACAAGACTTTTGGTATTCATTGTTAAGTCTTTTCAGATCGGTTCAAATCAAAGCGATAATATCAATTTTTAATGCTTATATCTTTGAACTTATGAATTAACTCAATTAATGTCTTGTGATTAGACGATATAGAAAAAAAAAAGAATATGTGGCTGATCCACGATAGACGATTTTTTTAATCATGGTACACAGGCATTTTTTGTACATATTTTAATAACGTTTTAACATTTAGCTTTATTTTTTTTAAATTCAAAAATAACATCTTTCGATAGAACATTAAGCTAGCACAAGTAAGTACTAGTAATACATTACTACACAACTCTCTTTTTCTCATTATTGGTATCAAAAATAAAGAGTAAAAATTACGAAGATAAAAGCAACTTTACAACCTTTAACAACGTGATAATATATAAAAGGTCTTGGTACATGTCAAAAATATATGAGATTGATCATTCCCTTTTTTGTAAATAAAAGGTTCTAATTGCAGTGTATGTTTTATCTTATTTTATCGTAGATGTCCGTAGCCTGTGCTTGGGAGCAAAGCGTTTCCGTAAAATGTCCGTGGACTGTGCTTGGGAGCAAAGCGTTTCCGTAAAATGTCCGTGGACAATAAAACATAAGGTTCATAAACAAGTAAACCAAAGCATATCTCTGGATAGTTTGCAAAGGCTTTCAGATTCATCGTTTTTTTTCTGTTTAAAATCAAATTTTCAGTTGCTGTCGTAAACATTATCAACATGTCCCCTCATATTTGTTTATCTATCAGTTAATTTCAAAAAACTTATTTTCATTGTGCTCATTGAAATATCCTATTTGCACAGGTATATCATAACAAAGTTATTTTTATGTCATGTTTTCATTAGAAATTAACCGACATTTTTGCATTCCATATATGCTTAACTTCGCTCATAAGCATAACGTTCTTTCGTTGTTCTTACAATGTAAATATTATGCTTTGAAAATGCAACAAAAAGTAGAAACTACCTTTTCTATTTTATATATTTTAAATTTATACAAATGATTGTGGACCTAATTCACCCCCATTGCCGATTCTACTCTACACACTTCGTTTCATGTATCCCGATCGTTGAAGAGATCAAATGTGCTTTTTGTCTTTTATAGTAAAATGTCTAACTAACAAATATAGACATTTTGCAAGCAAACGTTATATACAAATAAGGAAAGTTCTTAGAAAATATAAATTTGAAGACGATAAAATCAGTCATAATTCAAATCTAGCTAATCAACAAGATGGAGGCTATTTGTGTATGACAGTATTACGTCTTCCTTTTCAGACGAAACAGAGATTAGGGGATAGAATTTATTTTTGTAAATATATTCATTCATTTAACATGTTCTTTCTCATTTTATTTAAAGATGTTATCGACATAGCATCTATGAATAAACAGCTAAACATATTTCATTCAGTTGCATATTACGAATAAATAGTAGATACATGTACTTTAATTTGTTTTATATATATAATAGATTTGACAGTACTGGTTTTGTTATAAGACAGCCATTTTCTTTTTTGACCATTAATTGATACCTAAAATTTTGAATTAGTTTCCAGTGATGTTAGATTTTTTGTGAACTCAATCGTCTCAACCTTTACTTTAATTTATATAAAAACTAATAAAAAAATACCAGGCTTATAATCTGGTACGCAAGTCATTCTATTCGTCTACATATCTCTAGATAAGTCTCATTAATGGTGCTCGAATCAAAACACGTTGAATGCCAATTCAAATGCGAAGTTGAAAAGCATTTAACAAAATCCCGAAAATTGTGTCATATACGGCTAAGGCAATCTATGCATATGGGTTGAATAACCTTACTGTTTTGAATAATTCAACATTTTATAAAAAGTAAATTTATAGAAAAGGAACAAATCAATGATAATTCGTGTCAAAACATTAGTACTGACTACAGGGCTAGTGATACTTTCGGGGACAAAACTTGGGATAGCACCTCCTATTTTTTAAGGAGATGTTGTTTACCGATCCAAGAATTTTAGATACGATCCGGATAAACTTATCGATCCTTTAAATAAACTTATTCTTAAAGGTTACCAATTCAGAACTGTAATTGGATCTTTGAATATTGTTTTTATAGATATTAATATTGACTTTGTTATCAGTATATTATATCAAACTTAATATTATGTTTATATACATATGCACATTCATGGCTCTACAATCTGTCGATACCTGTATTTTGGCATGGCATAAGGTCATGTTTTTCTCTGACTGTTAGACATTTTAAAACTAAATCCATTGGATGTTGGATGTGTACTGATTGATATTTTAGTCTTAGATGCATGATTTTTTTATCAGTTGTTTTTGGCTTTGAACTAGCTGTCAGTAACTGATGGTACTCACAGATCTGTACTTTTTTGTTGTTGGGATGTATAAGTACCCTGCCACGTCCGGTCTGTGTTTTGTGTTAGATATATTTCTGCTTTGTATCGATCTGATGGGTAAATAGATATAAGAAGATGTGGTATGAGTGCCAATGAGACAACTCTCCATCCAAGTCACAATTTATAAAAGTAAACCATCATAGGTCAAAGTACGGTCTCCAACCTTTTTCAACTGATTTTTATAGTTTGTTCTTATGCTGTACTGTTACACGTCTGACCCGAGAGGATTGGCGTCTTCAAACTAGTTTAACCCCGCCACATTTTTATGTGCCTGTCCCAAGTCAGGAGCCTGTAATTCAGTGGTTGTCGTTTGTTGCTGTATATCATATTTGTTTTTCGTTCATTATTTTGTACATAAATCAGGCCGTTAGTTTTCTCGTTTGAATTTTTTCCATTTGTCATTTCAGGGCCTTTTATAGCTGACTATGCGGTATGGGTTTTACTCATTGTTGAAAGCCGTACGGTTACCTATAGTTGTTAATTTGTATGTCATTTGGTCTCTTGTGGAGAGTTGTCTCGTTGGCAATCATACCACATCTTCTTATTTTTATATCTACTAACAGTGACATCAATCCAGTGGTTGTAAAACCCCATGTAATATGTCAGACTAATGATATATTACGTCAGACGCGTTTGGTTTTTTGTTTTTTTTTTGTTTACACAAGACTCACCAGTGATGCGCAAATCAAAAGAGTTGAAAGGTCAAGTCAATTACGAAGTTGAAGCGCATCAAAAACCGACATTTTATAAAACCGACATTTTTGAAAAGTTTTGCCAAATACATTAACGAAAATAAATGCAGTGTGTGCTTATTGAGTCGGTATTGCGATTTACTCCGGATATTGTTTTAGACGCCGACAATTGTAATTCAGTTACATTTGTAAACTATTCCTGTATTTTATAACCAGATGTTGGGATTACACAGGAATGTTAAAAAAAACGAGACTTAATGAAATTAAAGTATAAAGCATTTTTATCCAAATTTTACCAATTCGACTGACTGTCTTTCTCCGTATTGTTTTCAAGGTCAGCCCCGTGATTCCGCATTTGTGACTAGAAACATCTATGGTCGTTGTACAATTAAGGTTTTCTAGTAGAACTCTGACAATGAACTTTATTTATATACATAAATTTCCGTCTGGCAATTCACCAAAATTTCGAAGGCTCTACAATGTCAAAATTTGACTAAAATTGTCCTTCAAATCTATCTCTTTGGCGTAAAAGACTTAACTATTAAATGTTATTACTATACTGGTGTTGTTCAATCAATGTGTCTTGCATTTATTGTGATAAATATCAATGCGGTTATTTATTGTTTGAAGCAGTAATAAAATAATTCTGTGGCTTGTCTTTAATGTTTGTTTTGGACATTGCACAAGAATATGTCCCTTGTAAACTATTTTCAGTATCTGTGAGTATTTTTAATCCGGTAGATGTTTTTTCGTTATTTTTTGTCGTTGTATTTCTTTCCATTGACACTTACCCTATATCTCCGTTTATTTATCGTTGAGCTTCACCAAATTTCAAAGTTATGTGAAATATTTTGCTAAACTGCTTTTTTTTGGGCTGGGCGGATCTTTGAACTTGTTTTTAATATTTTTTTGTGGGCGAAAAGGGAGTTTTACTTCTGGTAAGTCTTTAACTGTTAGAGTGTTTTACATCAATTTCATGCAAGTAGTTCAATCCGTTTTTTTTTAATCAAAATTAAGAAAGAAAAAAAAAGAAAAATAAATCTTTCACAGTGATATGTCTAAATTCATTAAGTTGCATTGATATACAAGTATAGCTATTTAGCTGCTATAAATTTTACATTGTAAAATTATAATAAATGTATTAATGAAATATGTGAGGAAATTATACGGTCAGTAGACTACCGTTTATTTTGAAACTTGAAATACATCCATACGTGGCAGTATAATATTCTAAAGGGCAAAACATGACAAGCAGAACAAACTTGTGGTTGACTATTATTAGATATTTCATAATGAATTTGATGAATGAAGGAGTTATTTAAGATATATCTATTTATAGATTTATTTTTCTCATGTTATTAATGGACAATTTGCAAAAGAAGTAGTAAAGGGTCTTATTGATAATACATCTTGTTCATGTTCTCATGTTGAAGTTATGCTTTTAAAATGAGCATAGCCAAGCATAAGCATTTTTTAGACGGCTAATTACAAAAGGTGAGTCTTTAATACAAATAACATAGGTCTACAAGAACAGCTTTGAAAAAATGGAATACACGGACATTAGACAAAACACTAACAATATCATTAACAAACAAAACAAAAACATAAAAACAGGAATTCAAAGGAAAATAAGGCAAATAGGTTGTGCATAAAGACCAGAAGTGGTATGATTGCAAGTGCGACAACTCTCCACCAAAGACCAAATGACGTAGAAGTTAGCAACTATAGACCACCGTACGGCCTTCAACATTTAACAAAACTCATCCGAAGAGCAATGAAGAAAAGGCCCCGAAATGACGAATGTAAAATAATTCAAAAAAGAAAACTAACCCTATTATCACGATTTATTTGTTTTGTTGGATAGACGTCAATTGTTCTGACATCACTTTGCATTTTCATTTCAGCTTTACTACTTGAAAAGGAACAAACTGTCATTTTAACATTACCACAGAAACGACATGAACAAAAATGTGTTGCTTAAAAATTTTTTTTTTTTGCATGGTGATTTCAGATGACCTTTTCGATCTGATTTCTGTGAATTTTACTTAAACTTATGACCAATAGAGTTATGTTGTAAAAGTATAATTCAACTTGCAGGAACTTAATAAATAAAGATATTTCACTTCAATTATTTTACGAAAACATATAATTATTTATACAGTTTACTAGTTGGGATTGTTCTTCAAATTTTTCTCTATGGCTTAATATGGCTTAAGCTCTATGGCTTGTCGATATAGGTTAAAATTGTACTGTTCTTGTTCAGTCATTTCATCTGGTATTTTTCGATTACATTCCTTTATCTAACGTTTGAAGCAATATTTTTTTCGGCTTTGGGATTTTGAACACTTTGTTATGTCCTGCACTATCTATAAAGTTGCTGTACATATGAAATCTTCTATGAAGTACAACAAACAATATATGCGTGTAGAACGGCGGGATTTCTTGTCAGCACGTAAAGTACTGAGCTTGCTCTCAGTAATTGCAAGCACGATTTGATACATCATAATATTTACTATTATTATTTTCTGTAAACTTTTTTTTCCTTTCTATTAAACCATTATTTAAAAGTTAATTGCATTTTTTCGGTACTGTTTTTATTTTATATTCTGTTGTGTTCCTTTTGATAGTCCCCTGATCAACACTACCAAGGGAGAGAGAGTTTAGATCTTAAAAATAATTAAACCTGATCGCATATATTCATGTCTGTATGTATTTATATGTTTATTCTTTATTAGAAGAATAAAATATTTGTGTTATATCTTTGGTAAGTTTTCTTACACTCAAAACGATTAAGATAGTATTGTGTAGACATCAGTCTATAGTCGAAGACTCTGTGTTTCTAGATGTCGAATTCGCCGCGTTCGAAGAATCTTATGGAAGAACATAATAAACAAATGTTTAAAATCCGATATTCTTATACATTGACGAGCACAGAAGTCCTAATGGAAATAGCCAAAAATCCTCAGATGTTATATCTTCATGATTGGGTTGGAACGTACTTTATTTATGGTGTTTGATTCCAAAAAAACTGAACACTTTTTTAATTTACAATTTGCATTAAGTTTATTTATAACGTAACCGTTCAAAAAGCTGTTTACCAAATAACACTTGTATTTTATTATTAACTTATTCAACAGTATGTGGAAATACCGTCGGTTTTATAAATACATTGATTTGTTCCATTTATGTTGAGTGAAATAATGATAGGAAATTAAAGCATTACCTGATAATTATCTTCTCAACAGGATTCTTATTTTAAATAAAACTTTTGACGAAGCTGTTTTATTGAATATTTAACTAATCAAATACTGAAATCAATTTACCAAAAAACATTTAGTTATTCCTTTAACTCTTCATATATTAATGAATACAAGTCAATTTTCTCACATTTCTGAGGTAGAGTGGCACGATACAGGTGGTTAAACCAGCAGGTATTGACAGAGTTTTCCGAAATACACTTCGCATGACAAAATGACATTCTTTAAGTTGTCCTGACAGCCATTGTTTCAGGCCTGTGGCAAAGTAATACATTAATTGTTAACGACGTTGGTTTTTGTCGTTTTTGCATTTTGACACTTACAAAAACGGTATTACTTAATTCTATTGCAGGTGATCATAGATAAACACAACTATAACTGTTCTACAGTTGTTACGTTATTAAAACCTATATTTGTAATGCACATTTATAGTTTTATAAAACAAGGATGAATTTTCAAAATTGAACAAAACATATTAAATCAATAGTTTTATTTCTTGTACCGCTGTTAAATACGATCAAATAAATTTTATTTATCAAAAATAACTCAATGCCTGTCAATGTTTACATTTATGAAGCTTTTCCTGTTATGCTGTTATTGTTTGCTAAATTATTACGGTTAATTTATCTTTTAAAGTAACATGTTAAAACGTGAATCGCAGATACACCATATTATGCAGCTATATCTGGAAGCCAGGTATTATTTACTTCAGTATATTTAGCATTATTATCTTTTATCGAATATATATATATAGCTATAGCAGGGTTGATTGTTCTGTAAATTGTTATATCGGAAAATCAGCATCGAACGTTATAGTGCACTTTTAATGTTGTTATTCAAAATTTAAATTGAAAATATTTTTTGTAGTTTACAATATTCCAATAATAAAAAAACGTAACTGGTTTCTAAATATTTTAGTCCAGATCAGTTGTATAAAAAATGAAATATTCTGCTGACGTATGGTAAATAGACAACCAACAAGAAACCATAGTTCAGGTTTATGAATTATAACAAATATTTCAGTCATTTAATTCAAGCTCATGCGTATTTCACTGTCTAAACCTTTCTTCCTTGATATGTTTATTTTGCATGTAGGTTGTAAATATATTTTTTCTATAGTAAATGACTACATGATAGTTTTACATTCATTCATAAAAGAACTTAACAGATTTTTCTTATAATAGTGTAAATCTTTGACCTCGAGGATATTATATTTCTCCGTACCTACCTGTCATTTTTAACATCATTCGCACCTGTACATCCGGTTTACAGAAGCGATATCACCTGTCATTTAGCCCAGCATCCTGCAGCGACAATACCATTAAATATGTGTACAACACAAAAACTTAACAAAAATCATACAGATTATTAATAGTCAAACTTCCATTTGATTTAAAAGATGCAACTTTAAATAGTCAACTTAAGATTCCGTAACAAACCTTTAAACAAACTCAGAGGCCATTAATTTGACGATCTCATAAAACATATAATTTGTCATTTATCCGAGAAAAAAGGTCAAATATGTTTTTCATAGTTATTCAAAACCTTTTCTTTATGATCAAAAGGGGGTAGGTCTGCACCTAGTTGACATGTATAGAGTTAATTCTTTTGTTATTGTTTATTGCACAATATGAACATTGTGAACGCGGTCAACGATTCTTTACCCCACCATCTTGGGTTTTGTATGTCTAATGTTTCTTTATGATATTATTAGTTTGTGTTATTCTGTAAAAATGACCTTTATATTAAGTATTAATGAATATGGAATGTGTTTTTCTAGAAGACAGTATGTGTAGCTGTGTATATTTTATTAAGGGTTTTTTATGCTTGCAATGTTTTATATTTTTTTAACATATAGAAAATGAAAGGATATGGAGTAAATGTACATGGGACAAAATCGCACACAATACATAGAACACATAGAAAATTATCAATGAACAGGACTTTTATTCCTGTTCTTCATCTTGTCAGTTGATGTAGGGTCTTCAACAATGAACGAATCATGCATACCCTACAACAAGGTCAAGACGGCCCCTAGCGTCGACTTAAGCGGTACTATTGATAAAAATAAACCACAGTTCACCTTCTTGCTCCCCACCCGCCTCGGAGTGCCAACTTGGCTTGTGCGATGCTTGTGTACGACGGTTCTCCAGTCGAAAGCACCAGGGATACAAGAAAAGTGCAGTAATTTTAAAAGACATCGATCGCCGCTAAAATATGCCTTGAAGTTACACATGTCGGGAGCGGTCAATGAATTACATAATTTATAATCACGGGCGAGGTTTTTCAACATATATTTGTCATACATTGCCGAACAAAAGACCAATAACTTCGAAACAACAAATGATAGACAATACATATAAAACTAAACAACAAATGATAGACAGCACGGGGCACATCAAAATATATGTAAGAAAACCTAGCAGTTTAAAATAGTATGAAAGGGCAATATACAAAAAAGATGACCAGACCAGTATTTTGAAGAAATTTAACCAAACATGAAATTTTGACGGTGTATTAATATGAGAAATTCTCACATGAACAAGCACACCATAACTGTAAATATTATAAGAGCATACAACTCAAGCACGGGGAAATGTTCTACTGCCTCCACACAGCACTAGTTTAACATATTTGTTTTTAAAAAGACATAAAAAAAATTCAAAACAACTTTATAAATTTCATGCGTTCTTGATTTACCTTCACCAGGAACGCTCAAAGCCGAATATTTGAAAGTCAAGGAATTATAAAAACCTATGACCAAATGATGAAATATCTATTTGCTTTTTAAAGTTTTGTATCCGGTAAAATCCACAAGCAGGTAATTGCTCATTGTTGAAGGCCTTACGATGACCTATAGTTGTTAACTTCTACGTCATATGGTCCCTGGTGGAGACTTATCTCATTGGCAATCATACCACATCCTCTTATCGTTATGATATTATTTATTTTTCAAATAAGTTGAAAACCACATGTTTGTTTTAACTATTGCTTCTGGGCTTCGTTTTTTATTTAGCTGTTTCTCCATGAAAGGTCAGTATGATATCTAGGTGCCTCCTCATGTCATATTGGTAAAATATCCGTGTGCTCTCAGATGCTGTCAGAGTTATACCTAGGTGTCATCACGTGTAATGTAAGTATAATGTCCATGTGTCCTCGCGTGTAATGTCAGTATAACACCTAGGTGTCAGGTGTCTTCACATGAATGCCAGTATAATACCTAGATGTCCTCACATGTAATTTCAGAATAATACCTAGGTGTTATCCATGCATGTATATGAAATGTCAGTGTAAATTGATACCTTGATATCCTCTCGTGTAGTATCAGTATAATAACTAGGTATCCTTTCGTGTAATGTCAATATAATACCTTGATGTCCTGTCGTGTAGTGTCACTACAATACCTATGTATCCTTTCGTGTAATCTTAGTAAAATACCCATATGTCCACACCTTGAAATGTCAGTTTGTTACCTATGTGTCCTCTCGTGTAATGTCAGTACAAGACCTAAGTATCCCAACCTTGAAATGTCAACACAAGATACACATTCAACCTGAAAGGAGGCAAAATATACATGTTTACATGTTATTGTAACACAGTACTCGGTGTCCATGTGGTCAATTATCCTAAATAATCTATGAACTATTGGTCAATGGACGTAAAACAAACAATAAATCACTGAATAAATCGTGCGGTAAGATCAGGTTAACAACAATGCTTTAAGATTTATTCATTAATTGTTTGCGTCCTTTTCTTTACATTCAAAAATCGCTAAAGAAAAAATAATTTCCGGCGCGCAAAGAGCTTTTTTGAATAAACTTTCTTCAGGAACACAGTGAGCGCTTTTCTGAAATAATCTTCATCAGAAAATTTACACCACTATTCTAAATCAACCTTCTTAAGGAACGCTCAGACCAAAAAATTGGGAATAAAAGGATGCCCTGGGTCATTTGAAAACATCTAGGTATTGTACTGACATGATGTGGGAGTTGCTCTCTGTTCTGGTCATGAACTAAATGAATGGGTTTTCCTAGTTTGCGTTTAGATTTAATGCTTCAGCCTGCCTGATTAAACAAAATCTTATGTTATAATAAAATACAATGTTGTACCGACCTAAACCGTTGTGATTAGGTATATCAAAGTACTAATTACACTGCAACAATGAAGATCAGGAAGACATGGCATTGCTTGTATTAGTAGAGATAATTTTATCAGTAGAGAGCATTGTATCAATAGAGAGCATTGTATCAGTAGAGAACATTGTATCAATAGAGAGCATTGTATCAGTAGAGAACATTGTATCAGTAGAGAGCATTGTATCAGTAGAGAGCATTGTATCAGTAGAGAGCATTGTATCAGAAGAGAGCATAATATTAATGGAGATCATTCTATCAGTAGAGAGCATTGTATCAGTAGAGAGCATTGTATCAGTAATGTTGCAATGAACCTTCTTGTTACACGTATGCTAACATGCGTTTTATATGGAAATTAAGTAGTCTTTTATTTAAGATAAGATTCATTTGTTTGTCATTACAATACATGAACACGTGCTAGAATCACCTAAGCATATACAACTTTATTCTCTATCGTCAACCCATACCGATGTCATCCTTTCCAAACTCAGTCAATTGTTTTTTTTTATAAATGCGTATTCTTTGAAAAGAGGTCAATACGCCAAAAAAAAAAAAAAAAACCACCCAAAATCGGGATTTTGCAATGGACAGTACCATATATTTTCAAATTTTAATCTAAGGAGTATTATTATCTGTAAACAATTAATAGATTGTGTCCGATTATTTGACTGTACGATAACCACTTGTTAAACAACAGTTTGTATAATGAGCTGTCAGTCTAATCGAATCATACGCTGCTTAATTTCCCGTGATGCCATGCTTAGTCTAATTCAAATATAGATTATTCATTCCATCTTTATTTATACACACCATGCAGTAATTCCCCAAAGGGATTATGGGTAATATTGAAAACGAGGTACGTATTGTGTTTTCGAAAAATCATCCATTTCAAAAAATGACAAATTAGCAGTATCATGAGGAATCATTAATTACATTTTATCTAATGGACCAAAAACTTGTCATATATCACTAGCATTTGAAATTTACATGAAACTAACATCGCGGGATGACACGCGCGCTCGTCCATCATTTTTGACAAGTTTAAAGTTTAAATATAACAAATCATAAATCAGATCTAACCATGTTGCTGTCATGTTTTCTTTACCTTAACTTGTCAAATATATGCTGTAACTTCAGAGAGGAACGTGTTGTTTATGATTTGTTTTACTTTTCATGTAATCATCTTCTGTTTGATATTTATATTTAGAAAAATAACGATTATTAACCTGATACTTATATAGCATGATGCGAAAATTTCGTAAAAAGTTATGCTCGCACGAGCTGAGGTATGTTCATGTCAGCTGCATTAAGGTGGTTTTATTATGAATATATATTTGAGTTAGTCTTCGAATCTACACATAAATAGTTGATGTATTGTAAATAGTAAAATACAAAAATACCGAACTCAAAAGAAAATTTGAAACGGAAAGTCCTTGATCAAATGGCAAAATCAAAAGCTCAAACACATCAAACGAATGGAAAACAGCTGTCATATTCTTGAATATGTAGAAAATGGTAAATATATTTCGTACTAACTAGCATGACTTTTATTAGCATACATGTGCTTTTGTTTTTTCTCTTTCGTACATGTAATATTTGTTATAAAGATAGAACCAGCAAGTCAAATTGTAACTATCCAGTTTACTGATAAGAAATTATTGATTTCATGGAAAAAGACAAAAAAAAAAAAAAAAACAAACAAACAAAAAACGGCATAGCTAAATTCTAAATACATGCAGATGTTTTTTTTTTTTTTTTTTTAGAGTTGATGACGCAATGAAAAACAAAGAAATACAGAAGCGATGTATTGTTCAATTTAATTGTGTATAATTCATGTTGTATTAAGAAGAGTGAAGCAAGTAGAGGGAAAAAAAAAGAAACCCAAGAAAATTTCAGTTTATTAAGTGCCGAGACGAAGTTTGGGTAACATTGTTTACATTTCAATATATTTTGACGTGCTATTGCAATTTACGTTCACATAGATAAATTGTAACTATTTATAAAGAAACAAGGAATACTGTGATCTGAAAATATCAAATTGTTCTGACCGTGATATTTTCAAAGACGTTATATCATATAAACTGATGCATCAATGTATTTATACCTGTATAAGATGACATGGTTTTATCATTTATATTTTGAGATTTAATTAATTAAGTTATTATACTAGAAGTCTGATACTTTCCCTTAGACAATGTAGAATACATTTACGAAATTGCTTTGATTCAAAAGTCCTGAAAACATGTTAACAGTAATATGCATTGTATGTGTAGTTTTATTTACCAGTAATATGCATTGTAGGTGTAGTTTTATTTACCAGTAATATGCATTGTATGTGTAGTTTTATTTACCAGTAATATGCATTGTATGTGTAGTTTTATTTAACAGTAATATGCATTGTATGTGTAGTTTTATTTACCAGTAATATGCATTGTATGTGTAGTTTTATTTAACAGTAATATGCATTGTATGTGTAGTTTTATTTAACAGTAATATACATTGTATGTGTAGTTTTATTTAACAGTAATATGCATTGTATGTGTAGTTTTATTTAACAGTAATATACATTGTATGTGTAGTTTTATTTAACAGTAATATGCATTGTATGTGTAGTTTTATTTTGTGTTGTTCGTAGTATAAGTTGTCGTATTTGTTTTCTATATCTCTGAGCTTTAGCTATCTTTGCGGATTTGTGTGTGTGTGTGTGTGTGTGTGTGTGTTTTTTTTTTTTGTTTTTTTTGAAAGTTTTTCAGTCTTTTTGGAGAAGACGTTTGTTCCGATGTTATGAATTTGACTTTCAAAATTTGGCTTCGTGATTACCATAACATGTCTTTACAACAATAGATTTCGTTTATTACATGAAATTTCATACGTCTGTACTTCTAATGTTGTGTTTATACCATAGCTTGAATATAAATTGTCAGTTCTAAATATATAGGATAATCAATTATGTACATTCACTAACATAAAATAAGGAGATGTGGTATGATTGCCAATGAGACAATTATCCATCAGCGACCAAATGACATAGATGTTAGTGACTATAGGTCACTATACGACATTCAACCTTTTTGAGCGAAACCCATACCAAATAGCAAGCTGTAAAAGGCCTCGTCATGACAAAATTTAAAACAATTCAGACGAGAAAAAATTAAAACCAAAATTTAGTTTTTGCATATTTTTTTTGTTTTTTGTTTTTGTTTATGTTATTGTTGCTTTCTT
Source organism: Mytilus coruscus (assembly GCA_017311375.1). Taxonomy (NCBI): domain Eukaryota; kingdom Metazoa; phylum Mollusca; class Bivalvia; order Mytilida; family Mytilidae; genus Mytilus; species Mytilus coruscus. Next base: position 68,670,069 of record CM029604.1, on the reverse strand, counting down.
AGTGTTTTGTATTTTGATATTACTCCCATAATTTGTTGAATGTGTCTACTTTCTATGATATCAGTGGACATATTGTTAGTTCAGCTTCAGTTTTGAAAACTCGAAACGGAGAGAGACTACAACAAGGTACGTTATTATACTTCATGTCATAATGTCACATTTTGATTGGTTAATACGAGGGAGACAATTTACTCTATCCTATGGCAAATAATCTATTACCCTTCACGGAGACGCTTGCTCAAGTGTGCACTTTAATAAATACGGATGATTATTATATACAAGACGACATAGTTTATTACTTTGAATTTGAAATTTAATAGACAGTAATAACAGAACATTCAGTATAATAAATTAAATAACACATATCTGAGAGGGTGATAGAGCAGATTGTTACCCCTCGAAAAGAAATTGTCAACCTTGGCTTCGCCTCAACTGACAATGTTTTCTCGGGGTAACAATCTGCTCTATCACCCTCTCAGCTATGTGTTATTTATATATTAACAATGTATGCATCTCATTTATCATATTCAGTAATAACTTCCAAGCCATGGTAATAATGTTAGATAGTTGGATATTTGTCAGAATCTTTCTGTTTCTAGTAAGCTGAAATAAACCAAATCGTTATGACTACCAATGCACTCACAGTATTCGTGTTAGCGTTAATATCATTACAAAACAGCGATAATGGAAGTCATGTCACAAGATCCTTATTCACACTTAAAAAAACCAAAGCAACGAGATAGCGCTTTTATTGCTATGGCGTATCGTTTTATTTATATACATAAAAGCCAAATACTTTGAAAGATTTGTATATAAAGACGACAGAATGCGAAGGTTAAGAAAGGCAAGAGAGGCGAAAATATCAAACTCAAAAGTCGAAAATAAACTGACAATTCCATGCCAAAAAAAAAAAAAACAAAACAAAAACGACGAAAAGACAAACAACAGTACAAAAACACACAGCATAGAAAACTAAAGACTTAGCAACACGAACCACACCAGAACCAGCGTTGATCGCCAGAAGGGTAAGCAGATCCTGCTACACATGTGGCATCCTTCGTCTTGCTCATGTTAGTATAAATCCGGTGATAAATCTAATTCTATAGGTTACATTCGAGGAAAAGTGGACTGGATTGTAGTTACGACAATTGGAACATATCTGTCGACATCTGTGAAATTTTAACTCGGCTGTGAATTTTTATGTGCTGGTTTATGTTGTTTTATGTATCCGTTTTTATTCTGTAGTTAGTCACCACTTCGGTGTTACCATGTATATCTATTATATAGTCATTTTTTTATAAATTTACTGTTTGCAAAAGTATGAATTATTCTAAATAATAAGGATGTTCTTATCCCAGACAGAAAACCTTAGCCGTATTAGGCACAACTTTTTGGAACTTTTGGTCCTCAATGCTCTTCAACTTTGTACTTGTTTTGGCTTTCGATTTTTTTTTATCTGAGCGTCACTGGTTAGTCTTGTGTGGACGAAACGCGCGTCTTGCGTATTAAATTTTAAACCTGGTACCTTTTGTTGGCTATTATTCGTATGTTTCTCTGTCCTATATGTTCTCCCATTTATTTGTACTGTAGTCTTGTCATGTTATGTTGTCATTTTAATGTTATATTTAACATTGCCATAAAAGCGGGAGGTTTGGCTAGCCACACAACCAGGTTCAACCCACCATTTTTTTTTCTTAAAATGTCCTGAACCAAGTCAGGAAAATGGCCATTGTTATATTATAGTTCGTTTCTGTGTGTGTTACATTTTAATGTTGTGTTTCTGTTGTGTCGTAGTTCTTCTATTATATTTGATGTGTTTCCCTCAGTTTTAGTTTGTAACCCGGATTTGTTTTTTCCTCAATCGATTTATGAATTTCGAACAGCGGTATACTTCTGTTGCCTTTATTCCATAACGGTCAACCAACTCATAATGGTGTCCGTAAAATTTTTGAAGAAATGACTTTAACTTCACCAGTAGAAACTCTTGGTTTTATAGCTTCTTTGTCAGCAGCAACCCTCTATCAAGGTAACCATGACAGGAAATGCAAGCTCTGGAACTTCGTATTAACTGGGAGATATATATTCTATATGCAGGCGATGCTTGAATGTTTCAAGTAAGTTAAATGATTGATTTTGATAATTACCACTAAATCACAATTTTACCCATGTTTCTCAATTTTGCTTATTATCTTTAAAACTATAATGGACAAAAAATCTATCAAGCAAAAATGAGGAAGAGAAGGTTTTTGCCCATTTCCATTCAAGGCAAACATTCTTGTTGCATTGTATAATTTTATGAGTAGATTTTATTTACAAATGTTGGTATTATGGATGTTATTCTGAGTAGATTTTATTTACAAATGTTGGTATTATGGATGTTATTCTGAGTAGATTTTATAAAAAAATGTTGGTATTATAGATGTTATTCTGAGTAGATTTTATTTACAAATGTTGGTATTATGGATGTTTTCTGAGTAGATTTTATAAACAAATGTTGGTATTATAGATGATTTGTAAATAAAATCTACTCAGATGTTATTCTGAGTAGATTTTATTTACAAATGTTGGTATTATGGATGTTATTCTGAGTAGATTTTATAAACAAATGTTGGTATTATAGATGTTATTCTGAGTAGATTTTATTTACAAATGTTGGTATTATGGATGTTATTCTGAGTAGATTTTATAAACAAATATTGGTATTATAGATGTTATTCTGAGTAGATTTAATAAACAAATGTTGGTATTACAGATGTTATTCTGAGTAGATTTAATAAACAAATATTGGTATTATAGATGTTATTCTGAGTACATTTTATAAACAAATGTTGGTATTATAGATATTATTCTGAGTAGATTTTATTTACAAATGTTGGTATTATGGATGTTATTCTGAGTAGATTTTATAAACAAATATTGGTATTATAGATGTTATTCTGAGTAGATTTAATAAACAAATGTTGGTATTATAGATGTTATTCTGAGTAGATTTAATAAACAAATATTGGTATTATAGATGTTATTCTGAGTACATTTTATAAACACATGTTGGTATTATAGATGTTATTCTGAGTAGATTTTATTTACAAATGATGTCGTAATATGAAAATAAGAAGATGTGTTATGATGGCCAATGAGACAACTCTCCACCAGAGACCAAATGACGTAGAAGTTAACAACTATAGTTCAGTCACCTTATGGCCATAAAAAATAAGAAAACCCAAAACCACATAGTACGCTATAAAATGCTGGCCTGTTTAAGAACAGTCACTTGAATTTCCGTCACAATATGTTTGTCACACCAATAGTATAATGACAATTGCAAAAGATACCAAAGGGACATTCAAACTCATAAGTCGAAATAAACTGACAACGTCATAGCAAAAATAAACTGACAACGTCATAGCAAAAATAATTGACAACGTCATAGCAAAAATGGAGAAAGACACAAAGACAAACAACAGTATACAAAAACAACACAGAAAACTAAAGACTGAAGAACAAGAACCCAACCAAAACCCGGGGGTGATCTCTGTTTCTCCGAAATAATAAGCAGATCATGCTCCACATGTGGCACCCGTCGTGTTGCTCATGTAAGTACAAACCCGGTGATAAGTCTAATTCGATATTTAAATGCTACATTATTCGAAACAATAAGGATTTCTACACCCAGGCATAGATTGCATTTGCAGTATTTGGTACAACTTTTCGTAATTTTGGGTTTTTAACTTCGTCTATTATTTCGCTTCCCAACTGTATTGACTGAGCTTATGTGAACGAAACGCGCATCTGCGTACCAAAAAATAAGCTTAATATCTTAGATGAATTATGTATGCCAATGATGAATAAGTGCGCATACAATTTTCTTCCAGAACCTCTTTTATAACATTGAAATCAAACGTTTGGATGTTCGTTGCTGTTATTAAATTTCGATCCAGTGAAAGAAACCACGCGTTCTTTTATACATGATGGTTTCGTTGTAATATTCTAGCCGTCACGAGTGCGGAAAATCGCAGTTCAACGCAAAGACTTAAAACTTGCATTTGGAATCTTTATATATATGTTGACTTCCTGAATATGGATGAAAGATTTGAAACTGGACATTAAAAATCAATCTATTCAATTCTTGTTGTTTTTCTAATACTGCATTCTACGAAATATGGCAAGTATATGTATTCTAATTTTTTTTTTTTTTTTGATTTGTTGATAAGAAAAGGAATGTTGGCCTCTCGCAAACTATTGCATGCTTTTAAACTGCTCTCTCGTTGTTCTCCACATATTACATAGTTTTCTAATGAACAGTTAAATGTTTATAATTCGAAAATAGATTTAAATCTAATTGTTCAACTTGTCGATTGTATCTTCAACATTTGCATATCCTTTACTATGTATTTTTAGCAACATTAAACTATTCCTGCTACTTGTATAGTTTCAGATTCATTATCTATCGTTTGAATGCATGAATTGCATACCGACTACTTCAATTTTAAATTACACAATGAATGCAAGTTAAACTTACGATCTATTGTTCAAAAGTTAAACGTATTATTAACGCTTGACATATATAGAAATCAGCGATGCATGACTGTTCTGTTCATTCATATTGGAATATAATACATTTGTAATTATACTTCAATTATACGATACAAATGTTTCCAAGGACTTCCGATATAGAGATCATTGCCAAGTTCATTATATAGATATAGAATGCGAAACTTGTGTAATCTATACTGACGGAACTTAAAGACGCAACACACATTTTGGTGTTTTTTTTTTTTACCAAATCATGACTGATCCTCATACAACTACTATTCATGATTATTATACTTCTCTCTGTTTAGAAATATGCAATAGTTGACTTACCTCAGGTTATTGAACAAACCAGATTATTGCTGTCGCACAAATTTCTTAAAGCGATATTTGAAACTCATAAATGATTTTTTGAATGTTTTTTTTTTTCTTCTTGAAATAATTCTTTCAATCCATACCTTACTTGAATCAGTAAAAAAATATTGCATTTCAATATTGCCGAGACTAAGAAATAAAAATCGGAATCAGGCCATAATAAGTTTGCAGGCAGAAATACATGAAGCGCTGTTGTTAGACAACTTCAAGTCAGATACTCCTCTTACTGTCCTTACAACAACGGTACTACCATACGGGATTTGTTGATGACTACCCATGACCAGATCAATATGTAGTGACAACGCCATGTCAATGAAATTTGATTACGCAACGTCATATGCAAGACATGTTTTCGGTCGCAACGTCAACTGCTAATAAGTCGTTAAATGCCATGGAAGACAGATTCACGTCATACATCTTTCCAATATACTAAAATGCCAAAGAATCGGATGCAGAAGAAGATTTAAAGCTCTAAAGTTTAAACCGCATAATTGCCAAAACACACAGTAATGGGTGGGACAGAGTCAAAATCAGAAGGTTCAATAAAGAACTCAAAACAGAACTGGTTGACCTTTCTGCCAATCATTTAGGCGTTGGTTACAGGCAGTCATTGCCTTCGACGGTGACACATCCATTAATAAGGGGGAAACCAGGGTTTTAGTGCATACATCATGATTTGACCCTTAACCATAACGTAATCAACTTTCGAACTGCAAACGTTTTTTACACAATGAAGTAAATGAATGAAATGTATGTTCATACATTTATTTTACATTTGCATATTTGAAAACGTGAATTAAAAAGAATAATCTAGTGCTGCGTTTTTAAAGTCCGTCAGTACTATAACCCTTTTGTACTGACTGTAAGTTTAGATCAAATAACCATAGAGTTATCCTTCTCTAGAAAACTAAAAATAACATGAAAAAGTAAAATAACAAAAATACTAAACTCCAAGGAAAATTCAAAACGGAAAGACCTTTATCAAATGGCAAAACCAAAAACTCAAACACACAAACACATCAAACGAACGGAAAACAACTGTCGTATTCCTGTCTTGGTACAGGCATTTTCGTATGTAGAAAATGGTGGATTAAACTAAAGCTAGCTAAACTTCTCACTTGTATGACAGTCGCAAAGAATTCCGTTATACTGACAACAATGTGTGAGTAAAACAAACATACATAAACCCCGCTGCCTTTTTATGCACCTGTCCTCAATCAGGAGCCTGTTGTTCAGTGGTTGTCGTTTATTGGTGTGGTTCGTAGGTGTTTCTGGTTTTTCGTTTTTATATAGATTAGACTGTTGGTTTTCCTTTTTGAATTGTTTTAAACTAGTCATGTTGGGTCTCTTTATAGCTTGATGTTGGTTGTGAGTCAAGGCTCCGTATTGAAGGCCGTACTTTGACCTATAATTGTTAACTTTTCATACATTGTGACTTGGATGGAGAGTTGTTTTACCACATCTCCTTATTTATAATTATAGGTAAAAATGTCAAAACTTGGGGTACAGCAGTATAAACAGATCCCAGCAATACTAGGAACATGCAAACGTAAAAGTAATAACGTGCCAATGGTTGTTTGTCATTTTGAGATGTTATTTCAAAGTGATTTCTGATTAATTGTTTTTTGTTGTTGTTGTTTTCTGCATTCAGGTCATATACTGCATTTTTCTAGTTTGTTCAAAGGAATGAATAAAACCTTCGGAATAACAAGTGAAATGAATGTCGTAACTACAATACCCGTCCCTTTTCACGAATGACCTACCGAATTAGACTATTTACCAGATTTGTAATAACATAAGCAACACGACGGGTGCCACATGTGGAGCAGGATCTGTTTACCCTTCCGGAGCACCTGGGATCACCCCCAGTTTTTGGTGGGGTTCGTGTTGCTTAGTCTTTACTTTTCTATGTTGTGTCTTGTGTGCTATTATTTGTCTGTTTGTCTTTTTATTTTTTAGCCATGGCGTTGTCAGTTTATTTTCAATGTATGAGTTTGACTGTCCCTCTGGTATCTTTCGCCCCTCTTCCATATAACAAACAGAGGTGTTATATATTTTCCCATGAGACTATTATTTTCCAAAAGACAAACATTAAAGGATGTAAACGATTAATAATCACTGCACAAGTGAGCAAATCCTATACCGTAAAGTAAGCTATGACAGGACTGGGATAACACAATGTAAAATTAGCCAAAAGAAAACTAAGTGCCTGGTTTAACATAATAACATCAAACTTTAAAAAAAAATAAATAAAGGCAACAGTAGTATACCGCTGTTCAATAGTCATAAATCGATTTAACTGAAACAAATCCGGGTCACAAACCAAAACCGAGGGAAACATATCAACTATAACAGGAAAACAACGGAACAACATAAACACTGAACTGCTACAAAAACAAACGCCAACATACATAGAAACGGACTATTTGATAACTTGAACACGTACACAAAGATCGTGGCGGGGTAAAACATGATTTTGAACGTTCAACTCTCCCCTGTAACTTGAACAGTGATGCATATTAAAATATACTATAAAATAAGTAGCAAAAGGATCGACTTATCAGTTTGCTACTAAGTTACAACAAATAAAATGAATAATAATGATAATAAAAACAGCTATCAAAAAGATAAAGGTCACAAAGTATAGATCTAAGGGTACTTACATTTGGTGAAAGTAAGTTCAACGCCCAATTTCAACTAATATATAAAATGTTTTCCTATAATTAAACATCAATTAGAAAGTAAAATAACAAAAATACCGAACTCCAAGGAAAATTCTTATCAAATGGCAAAATCAAAGGACAAACACATCAAACGAATGGAAAACAACTGTCATATTCCTGACTTAGTACAGGCATTTCCTTATGTAGAAAATGGTGGATTAAACCTGGTTTTATAGCTAGCTAAACCTCTCACTTGTATGACAGTCGCATAAAATTCCATTATATTGCCAACAATGTGTGAACAAAACAAACAGACATAATAGGTAAACATGTCAAAAATAGGGGTACAGCAGTCAACATTGTGTTATAATCTTAATAACTATAAAAATCAACAAATATGTCAACAAAGAAAAGCAGAATGGCATATAGACAAAGCACATAAGCAAAAATGAAAGACAAGAATACAAAAAATTACCACAGCACAACAACACAAAGGCGGGATGTATAAGTACCGAGCCACGCCAAAAGGATATTACCAAAAAATGAACTCCAAACAGATTTACTAGTAGTTTAAGTAGTCAGATGCAGTCGAAGAAAAAACAATACCATGCACATGGCAAAAATATAAGTATTAACATGACAATAAGTTTATGTCAATACACGTGTAGTTATGTACTTCACCAAGTATGCTTATATTACATTCATTGAAATTTTCAAGACTTGAAAACAAACACAGGAATAGAAAACAAGTTGGGAATTATACAAACTGTAAGAAGGGACCAAAGGAAAACCATCATAAAAATTCTCACCAAAGATACAAGGCAGATACAAGGCTTATTATCTAGTATGGCAGAAATTATCATTGGCGCTCTAAACAAAGTCATTTAACGGCGTAGAAGTTCATTCAAAACAGAAAATTCCAAAAGTTTGTGTTAAATCTGTCTAAGGCTGAATATGCACGGGAGTAAAACAAAATCTTAATAAGACAAGAAAATTAGCAATAGGGAAACGAAAAATATTTCTCTTTTGTTGTTAATTGTAGTAAAGGGCAATAAAATATCAATGAAATGTGAATTGATGCTGCGTTTATAAATTGCGTTATTATGCAGTCACATGTGATGCTATTGACTTCACTAAACATACATATATCATAGTTGCTAGTGTCAATTCACATGACGGGTGATGCATGCATAGCAGGAGACGCTTACCCTGTCGACACACTCAGTCTCGCTCCTCTTTCAGTTGATACGATTCCCTCCGTCATAGTTTTTTTACCTTCCTAATGAATTAATGAGATTCGAAAATCGGTAAACTACTGTTGCCTTTAATTAACGTCCACGTCATTTTGACTTTGTTTGATAGTTGTCTCATTTGAATTCATACCAAATCTCCTTTTTTTCTATATATGACATAGAAATAAGATTGATTGCCAATGAGACAACGATCCACCAAAATGACATAGAAGTTAACAACAATATTTGTGTAGATGTTCACCATCGGTAGTAGTTTTACTTACAACCATGTCAAAACGGAAAAGCTGTTAAATAGGTGCACATCACAGTCATGTCTCTACTAACGGATAATAAAATTATAAATTGAGAATTCCGATGTCCTAGGAAGGTTAATGTATAAATTCTACGAAAGTAGTAAAAACCCAAATTATTGAAATTTTACAGACACTGAAGTAAAATCTGAACATCACAAGCTTTCTACTATATCCTAGGTTCTTTTATTACACTGCAACCTTATACGTTTCGATTTACATCTACATCCATTATATGTTCAACTACAAATGTTTCAGTTCTACTGACTTGTGCTTTTACAACCATTTAGGAACTTGTAATAAAAAATTGTGACAACACATATAATAATAACCGTATTAGGTATTTCTGGAGTGCAAAAATAATTTAAGGTTGTCTTAGATAATTCTCATTCTTGACTTTTTTTCTTTTTCCAGTCTGGATTATCATGATTAGAGATAAAGGAGAGTGACGTTTAACCTGTCGTCGCAAATGATTACGCTCCGTTCAGAGTTCATGCAATGTATTCAGGATTGATCTGTCAAACATGGATGTTGTCTCTGCTAGATCTCTGTTCTGCATATTTCACTATCACATAATATTATCAAGCAGACATTTGACTATTTAATGATATGGTATTATGATGAATTTAGATGTAACTGAATCTGTTGCAGGCCTTACAGTTCATGTTTTTTAGTTATCAAACTTGCTACTTATATTCTAATAATACTTGCAAAGAAATGCTTAATTGTTGTTTTCTTTCTCTCAGTGTTCATTGATACTCTCCCAATTATTTATGGGATAAATTAAGGTTTTCAGTGTTTATTTAGGATACACTCCTAAAGTTCTACGGTAGTTCAATTGTGATTAACTTTCGATTTTCCACCCTCTGAACTAAATAACTCATGTCAAATTGAAATATCATCTCAAATTTGAAAGTCATCTAGATTCTAATAAAAATGGATGGGAAAATATGCAAGGGTTGAGATCTCATAAACATGTTTAACCCCGCCGCATTTTTGCGCCTGTCCCAAGTCAGGAGCCTCTGGCCTTTGTTAGTCTTGTATTATTTTTACTTTTAGTTTCTTGTGTATAATTTGGAGTTTAGTATGACGTCCATTATCACGGAACTAGTATATATATTTGTTTAGGGGCCAGCTTAAGGACGCCTCCGGGTGTGGGAATTTCTTGCTGCATTGAAGACCTATTGGTGACCTTCTGTTGTTGTCTGTTCTGTGGTCGGGTTGTTGTCTCTTTGACACATTCCCCATTTCCATTCTCAATTTTATATGTTCACTTGCTGTGAGAATAACTCGTCTAGGAACCACACTGGTTCAAGCATAAAGATACCAAGAAATGGATACTGTTAAAATGTTGATTTATTTTTTTGATAGTATTCCTGGTGGGCATTCCAGTAAGTATCAATTATACGCTACTGCTTGTGGATTCATTTCGTCTGCTGTAGGAACTAAGACATAAATGGTTTGTCGATTTCTAGACCTCACAAATCGATTCAGAATACGACACAAGGTAACAAACAAAATCTGAAGCAATTGCATGAACTCTAGAAAGGTCGAGACCAGGTCCGATGACAGGGTAACCGTCTCCTGCATGCATCACCCACCATGGGAATCAAAACAGTCAAAAAATCTTGTTTCAAACTAAAACGAATTAATTGTTACCCCAAAATATAATTGACGCTATGAGTGAACAACAACAATGTAACTCTGACCTTTATTTATTTAAAACAGAAAGATTTGAAGACGATTCTAAACTTATAATAGCATATAAATGAAATTACCATAACACGCTGGATGCAAAATACTCCTTTTTATAAAATTCCTTTGTTAAAATTCATAAAAGTCTTTAATCAATTTTAATGGCTAAATCCTTTCTGTAAAAGTTTTTAATTAACGACAATATTACGTTCATTGAAATCAGAAATGGCTTTGTAAACGCTAGACTTGCAATGTTAACTTCAGAAGAAGACAACAGTGAACCCCAATTAATGAAAGGAAGGATATCTTTAAATTTGGTATGAAGATTAGCATACATTAATCTAATGATAATATCTGAACAACATTGGTCACCAGCAATGTCTATTTATGTTTATTTATAGTCATATATGAACTATTGTAGATTTTGTTAAGCGGTCAAACTTTACGGAATTAATAGTTTTGTACTTAAAACAAATCATGGTTTTAATCTTGTCAGTAAAGCTAACAAACAGTATTACTGGTATAGATATTAGTTTCAAGTATATAACAATTTTGTGCATGTTCAGCAGTAACAGAAAACATTCGATAGTATTCAATACAATAAACATGGACTACATGTACTAATGAAAGATGAGTTAATGAGTTAATGTATTATTGTTACCTGTAGTAGGAGAATATATGAATAAAAGAAAAAAATTTTTATTTTTATTCCCAATCCAATCCAAAGGGCAACAACTCTAGTAAATTAATATATGGTCAAAGTATATATCAATATACATCTTTGTATTCTTTGTATTTGGCATTTTGACTTCTACAATGGTAATCGAGAAGAAAGATATTTATCATGTTTCAATTCAAAACATTGTTTGATACATTGCAAAAAAAAAAAAAAACAGCGCAAATATTTGGACTGAACTTAAACAACATAAGTCAAAACAAACAACACAATAGCCAAATAAGAAACAACAAAAAGAAGATAAGCAATCAACAAAACAGCATTGTTAAATGATGTTTCTCTAACCCTTAAATCTGAATGAATGTGAAAGTTTGAAAAGAAACGGGTTTCATTAGAATAACTAATCATAGATACCAGTTCTATGTTGTAATGCTACACTACTATTTCAGGTTAGGGCGAAGGTTGGTGCCTGTTAAAACGTTTAAACCTTCTGCATTTGTTTGCACCTGTCCTAAGTCAGGAGCCTGTTGTTCAGTGGTTGTCGTTTGTTGATGTGGTTCATAAGTGTTTCTCGTTTCTCGTTTTTTATATAGATTTGACCGTTGGTTTTCATGTTTGAATTGTTTACACTAGTCACTCTGGGGCGCTTTATAGCTTGCTGTTCGGTGTGAGCCAAACCTCCGTGTTGAAGACCGTACTTTGACCTATAATTGTTTACTTTTTACACATTGTGACTTGGATGGAGAGTTGTCTCATACCACATGTTCTTATTTCTATTAAAACTAGAAAATACCCACGAAATATACTTTGGTTCATAATTTGAAGATATATAGTTTTGATGTAAGGCGATATTAAGATCTTAGATTTTTTTTGAAGCGTGTCAGACGAAATACCAGCACTCAATATGACACCGACAGAAAATATTGGCGTTTGTGATCTAATCATAGGATATGTCATTGTTATACCCTGGATGCATTGCACTGATCAAAATAATATATGTTTATAAATACCTTTAATTGGTGACAGATAGGGTGAAAACTGATTCTGGTGTTTCCATGCTCAGAACCAACCCCATATATGAGTGGGCTGAAAATTTTATGCATTAATATATGAATGGGGGTGGGTCACATTCCAGCCGCACTTCGGTACCCATTTTTTACCGAAAACTGAAGTAATCCCCCCACCCTTTTCATGTTGAATTGATGCGGTTCCCCGGAAGGAAAAAATCTTGACATGTAAAAATCTGCTGTTAAATTGCTGAGAGCGTCAAGGGAATGTGTATCACAAAGTGTTTCAGTGTAAGGTCAATATTTACCGTATCTGCTACGAAATAAAATTTAATTTTGCCGGGCAGACGTGCAATGACGGAAATGATGACGGCACATAAATTTCAGAGCCGAACGTCGTGAAGGACTGTCGATCCGAACTGGCTTTTTTCCGATTTTAACCCCCAAATACCTCCCAAAATATCTTGAAATGAACACATAATAAACTACGCTGTTCATTACCCCTTTGTGGTATAAAACAATATTCGTGGATTTTATGTGAAAGAAGAAAACGCGACACCCAATTTCAACTCTATTCATTTAGTAATATAGATTGTGTACGCCTGACGCGAGTTTCGCCAACAAAGGACTCATTAATGACGCTCGAATAAAATAAGTTAAATAGGCCAAATAAAATACGAAGTTGAAGAGCATTCTGAGGATACACAATTCCGACAGGTTCTGCCGAAAGATAAACAATACTGTAACAGATATCACAGACATTGCAAAATAAAACGGAACAAATCAATGAATAGCAAATGCAACAAGAACACTTAAAACAAAACTATTGGTGAACTCAGGCTAATAAAAGTAATAGATATGCATACATGCAAAAGACAATAAATATTTGTAGATATTCTCATTAAATCTATCATTCTGGTGCAGAAAAATTGTTACCGTTAATGTTGTTATTATATTTCAAAGCAAACAAACAAACACTGAATAATAAAGACAACTAAAGATTATATATTTAGGTGTTCGACATAAATTGTACTGAACCAAGAAGTAAAGGATCATCCAGACATATTCATTTTTCAAGAGTGCAATAAGGTTTCCCACACAAAATGTTCAAATCAAAATCTGAGAAAATCCGGTTCCAACTTTTAAAGGATCAACTGAGCTTGTTGGAAAAGATGGCACTGTAAGTGCTGTATTTGAACCTTAAAATTTGATCTTGCTTAACAATGCTCTCACTTAAATTTGACAATGCTAACCAAATGTAATAAAGATTTAAAAGTGGAAAAGGTCCCATAACGATAAAGAAAAAGGTTCATTCTAAGAAGGTTAGGCAGAAAAATGTAGGATTAATAATGAATGAACTTCAGAAATTGAATATCAACACCAGAAAACGAGACTGGAGCAAATCCTAACAACAAAAGCAATGCTTTAACAACATGAATTGAGAACAAAAGTAACTCAAAAACTGAGGGTAAGTGTATCCTCTGTTATCCGTTGAAATTCAATTCAACCGCGATATTAATTGCAAAATTGCTTTTATATTCTGCTTTTTGGGATAAAAGCTGATGAGTAATGCCAAGAGAATATTCTTCAGACAGATTGAAGAATTGCAGAATGTAATGTTGAAACATAAATCAAACAAATAGGTAAAAAAGAATACTTCTTCTCTATACCTGATATTGTACCTTTTAACATAAAGCAATTTGTTTTGTAGTTAAGCACGATTTTTGTTGTTAATTCTTTGATTATGGAACCGTAAGTGCCATTCATGTGTTTTAGTCTTATATCTTTAAAATTAGTTTTATCTTTAGTAAATTTCACTCATTTTGTTTTCTACATCATTCTTTGTTGATGTTGATGGAAATCAGCCATTGTTAATTGATAGCGTTGAAAATTTTATTTTACAGGAATTACTAAAAAAACTAATGAAGTTTAAGTGTGCGTCATTGTAAAACCATCATTGAATAAATTGACAATCTCTGACCTGTACATGTGTGATCTCCTCTATAGTCACTTGCAAGTGAATCATTTTGTTTATCCACATTAATAATGTTTTACCTTGGTGTCTTTGTTTTATTATACATTTTATCTTTAAAAAACTACATAATGCACAGAAGTCCTCCAAAATTTCACGTTCCGATTAGAATTAATGCTGAATATTTTTGAAATTGAGAATGGAAATGGAGAATGTGTCAAAGAGACAACAACCCGACTGAAGAGCAGAAAACAGCCGAAGGCCACAAATGGGCCTTCAATACAGCGAGAAAATCCCGCACCCGGAGGCGTGCTTCAGCTGGCCCCTTAACAAAAATATGTACTAGTTCAGTGATAATGGACGTCATTCTGAGCTCCGAAATATATAAAAGAAACTAAAATTACAAATCAAGACTAACATTGGCCAGAGATTTTGCTTGTTTTTGAACTTCAGTTCGTCCTATGTTTTGATGCAGAAAAAAACGAATGCATTTTACAGGTGTGTGATTGCAGTATAAATGTATTGTAACACAACACATCAATCTGGAATATGCTTCATAAGGTCGACATTGATTGTACATTTTGCCAAGATAGTACTTAGCTCTTATTTCATATCAACCTGGCATTGTTGGAATCTTTGCCTTTGCTAGGCAACAAATGAATATTTTGTACCCGATGTAACAAAATAAGAAAATATCAATGGGAACAAAACCGATAATCAATGACAGATAAACAACACACAAAAAAATAAACAAACGAAAGGAAAAACAACGCAAAAAAAAAAAAAAAAACAGCACAAGATATAGCAACACGAACCCGATTAAAATCCGGAACGTGGATTCTGGTATTCCAGAAGCGAAATCAGTTCCTTTTTTACTATATGCACCATTTGTTTTTATCCTTATAGGTTACAATCAAATTAAAAGTCGCATTCTGTGGTTTCAAACGTGGGAAACTGGTCGGCTTTACAATATTCGTATTCATATGCCACATTGATATTCCTTAAAGGTCAACAAACTCATGACAATGTCCTCATTCAAACTTTCGAAGATATGACTACTACTTTGCCATTCAGAACCTTTGGCAGTGTTCTCCGTAATCAGCAATCCTTGGTGAGGGAAATCCTCGTAGTGCCAGAAACCAAACGCACTGGAATACCTACTTATTTTAGAGGTGCAACCCTCAACGTCGGTTTGATAATTGATAATGATAATTTTATAAATCGTTTTTTTAGATTGAAAGTGGTGTTTGACAAAGTATGAATTGTCCCTGCATTATACAAACTTTGGGTATCTACACTTGACAAGCGTTTTCATATGTAACGGAAACCATTATTTATTTTATTGCACGGAGAGAAGGCCTTATGATGAACTCTAAGAGATCTTTTAAATTGTTAAGGTTATATAACGTCCCACAACTAACAAGTTGTAAATTAGTTTTAATTGTTAATAGATTAAATGTTTCTAATTCAGAAATTGGTTTCTATGAGATTTTTGCAAATCCATTTATATAAAATTGAATGCAAAGACAGGTATGTAGTTAGAGTATCAAGTTCTATAAAGGAAAACAATGTTAAAGTTCAAAAGAATCATTTAACGGACCTATTGTCCAGACTTTCCTTCCAAGTTAAGTGTCGTTGGAGTAAATGTTGGGTCTCTAAGTGAATTGTGAAAATATAATTCTCTTATAAATAAAGGCAACAGTAGTATACCGCTGTTCGAAATTCATAAATCGATTGAGAAAAAAACAAATCCGGGTTACAAATTAAACTTTATAAAGTAAGATTGACACACAAAATGACCTTATGTTTGGGCTTCGCCTGCGGGTAAAATAGCAACGTTGGCATGGAAGTAAGCCACAGCCTTAGCACCATAAAGAAAGAGTATAAATGTGTATATGTCTTTCTCTCACATTTTGCTAATTCAGTAGTTCAATTATTGACACAGTCTATTAGAATTTCAAAGTTTTGTTCGAGTTATTGAATTAAAGTTTATGGTATTTTGACCCTTAGCAAACTCAGTTGGTGTCTGATCGTTCCGTTGGTTCATATTGTCGAGCCTTTGGTTTTGTCATGTTTCATAGACTTCCCTTTTTTTTTTATTTACTTTGGAATTTTCTTAGATCAGTGTTGTTGACAATGTTAAGTTAGAGCGTTGCTAGTCTATGGTATATACACGGAAAACTTTCAGGGGTATAACTTGACGGTTGCTTCACTCTTGAAGTCGGCAATATCTAGATCCTGTAATCATATTCTTATTTGAACATAGTAGTTGCAGTAGCTGTGGTTAAGGTATAAGACACGATTTGAACAGACTGCTGGTCTTTAGAATGAAGAGGATTTTTCGTTTTAACTTATTT
The DNA here is from genome assembly GCA_017311375.1 of Mytilus coruscus. Lineage (NCBI taxonomy): Eukaryota > Metazoa > Mollusca > Bivalvia > Mytilida > Mytilidae > Mytilus > Mytilus coruscus. The sequence continues at coordinate 68,653,251 of CM029604.1, read as the reverse complement.
ATGACGGATATTGGATAAAGTAAAGGCTTCAGGACCGTTGATGGCAAAAGATAAGTTTAGGAGGGAGCGTGTCTACGTGTTATCCTTTTCAATCAAAAGCGGTCTTAAATATCTATGAACAATATCCATGAAGATGGCTGTAAGTTTGGGTGAATTATGATTTGAAATGTTAAATGGGTTGATTTATACCAAGCTCTTCTGTATAAAATTTTGAGGGTAATACATTGAAGATAATGAAGATCACTATGGCAATTACTTTGTCCACTATAGGTTTTGAACGTCTCAGTTGACGAATCCAATCACCTCTCTGTTTTTTTATTTTTGATGTTATGATTGTTAGATCTGTGAAAAAACAAAATATTAAACAAAATAAAGAGCAAAATTCTGCAAAAATTTGTTTTTTTGTGTATAGTATAAATAAAAAAAGCATATGTCTACTAGTACTAAAAAATGCTTTGTTGATAATAAACAACCCAATAAAAAAAATATCATTTTAAATGCAAATAGAAAACCTTATTAATATGTCAAACTTGAAGCTCATCTTAAAAGAATATATCAACAAAGTTGACAAATTACGGAAATAAATCACCACGACCTCGGCTTGAAAGAAGAGAAAAAGAACTAATGTCTTTGATAATAAGTTAGCTTGCAGTATTTTGTATCTGTGCTGTTTTACAATAAGACCTCTCCCCTGAAAAAAAGAAAAACATAAATAAGAAAATGCTTTACCCCAATTGTCTTTTAGGCAATTGATTGGTCTTCTGAGAAATGACATTGCATTTCAAGTTATGTATTTATACGAACAAAGCGGCATGAAAATGCAATTTAACATTTGAAATATGGTGAAGATTTATCGCTCTACGTGTCATCCGTCGTGTTACTCATTGCAAGTGAAAATGCGCTGATCAGTCTTAGTTCGTAATGTCTCAATCCAGGAATGTATTTTAAATATGTGCTGTTCATTCTATTGGTTTTTAACATTAAGTGGTATATAATATTCCTTCGGACAAAGTTGATCTTTTGTTATATAGCCCTTAAACTGTTCCGGTTCTTATATTTCCTTGGATTTCAAATATTCGGCATATAGTAAAAAAGGTAAATCCAGAAAAGCGCTTCGGATGCATAAAATTAATAAAGTGTTGTTTTCATTTTTTGACATTGTATGTATCAAAAGTCGATTTTTTTCGAATTATAGAATTGTCAACAAAACCTCGAAAACATTAACCTTTTATTGACCAGTTTAAAAAGGGTCGTTTAAATGGACCACAACTCAATTAAAACAACCAAATAACAAATGACTTATTTGATGGGATATTTTTTTTTTAACAAAGTGTACTTCCTGAATATTCTCTTCGCTATTTTTGGTTTATTTTGTATAATTATCCGATGTCTGCATATGATTCACGTTATGCTCTTCTCGGTAATGTTTAAAGATGTAACTGAAATCCATCAAAATAATCAAAACAACAATGCACCACGACGCATCTTAACGAAATACTTTATATAAATTCAACAAAAAGTTCCAATAAAAAAAAAATACCCAAACATAAATAAATAAAGACTAGCACCAACAAATCGACAGTAATAAATGGAACAAAAGAAGCAGTGTCAGTTGACAAAAACAATTGGGCTCATTTTATTTTTCAACATTGCTATTAGTTTGCTTTATTAGATGATAATGCAAACATAGAAAATGAACTTATTAATGCAATTCAAACGCCCACAATTTTGCTGATGTTTTGTAACCTCTTTGAAAAATGTAAAGTAAATCAACATATACATCACAAGGCATATATATATATAGAAGTCTATACAAAGGACCAACCAGCCAATTTAATATGTACCGGATCGTCTAGAATAGACGATACTGCGCAGATAAGAAAATTATATAAATTTAAAGATTTGCATAACGGTACCAATAGAAGATGGTAATGTACGAAGATGATGTTATAAAATCGTGTTGACAAATATTTCGGCATAACAAAAAGCCTTCGTCAGTGTCAATAATTTTAACAATACATATATATATATATATATATTAGAATAAAACACATTAAGTCCCATTTTGCAATCTATAATATGACAGTAATTTGTATCACAAAACTAAAACTATATATCTCAACGCATGTCGAAAAATTAGCGGATAACTGGTCAGGCTTAGAGTTGTGTCTCAAATATGCATCCGGTAATTGTAGTTGAAGCTAAATCTGAAAATAACACTTCATGTTGTGCGTCCGACGCGCTTTTCCAAATTTTGTCAATATAATGGAACTATAAACAACTTTCATACAAATGGTAAGATAAGCTAGTTATAAAATCAGATTAAAACAACTATTTTCTTAGGAAAATGTCTGTATCAAGAATATGACAGTTGTTTACCATTTGTTCCGTTGGTTGATAAAGTCTAACGTTTGATTTTTGTCAGTTTGTATGGACTTCCACTTTTTGAATTTACCTTGGAATGTTTGTTTATGCTCTTTTTTTATGATTTTAATCAACCATGAACAATCAAACCTTAACATTTGAGAGTAAATTTTGTAAAAATATAAATGTGTGGCAAAAAAAAGATAAAAGGAGCTGGAGATTTTTTCGAAATATGTTACATAGGAAATTAAGATTCTTTCCGAAAAAAAAACTATTTGGCAGTGATGACACTATACAGATAAACTCAACATAGATACATATAGAAGAAACTTTTATATTTTAGTGAATGTCTTTCTATACATTATGTCTTTCTAATTTTTTAAACAGAAAGTATATCATAACATGGTATATAAAAGGCGTTGAAAATGACATATTCATAAAAAAAGAAATGGTTCCCGAAACGGGAACATTTGTGCAAAACTGACTGTCAATGCTCGTCTATAAAATATATTTTATCCACAATAATGACATTGATTTATGTACTTTTTAAAAATTATTTATTTATTTATTTATTTATTTATTTATTTATTTATTTATTTATTTATTTATTTATTTATTTATTTATTTATTCTATTTATTTGTTTATTAATTTATTTATATTTATTCATTTATTCAAATTATTTATTTGTTTTAAGCAATTTTGATTTATTAATTTTTATCCTAGCATTTTTCTGTTTATCAATTTTTTATCTGTTGTGTTCTTTTCTTCTTTTTATGATACACCTTTTGCAGCATTGTGCATGGCCTTTTGTATTATTAAATTTTAGAGGAAAATATATCTGAAAGATAACGAAAACAACTCTACTACGACGAAGCAAACTGCATAAAGAAAAAGGAAACGATTTGTCCATTAACGAAAAAACACCAGCAAGCCACAAACAACATGACGAAGAAAGAAAACATACAAATAACAACAAACAATAAAGAACATGGGATAAACAAGTTTAATATGACTAGCATGCGCACAACAATTTTGTTTCTGGTAAAACCATCCCCAGGTACGTACCAGATCAAATGCTTGGTAAGCCAAAAATAAAATAGTTTGAGAATATAACACAAAAGGGTCGAACCAAATTGCATGTCAACCATTAACGCTGATAAAACAAATTTGTATTTTGATAAATGTTGTCAATAATGTGGTGCTAATCGCCAAAATCTTTGAAAATATTAAACATTTTCTTTGTCAAATATAGCTCATGTAAGCAATATTAAGTCTTTTTTTATATCTCTTGCTCTTGCGAACTAGCATGAAATTGTGATATTGTTTTTGATTAAATTTGCTGTTTTAAAAATTCGAAATCATTTTGAATTGAGGAATGTACCTCCCGTATGAATAGTTATGATTCCTTGTCAGGGTTTGGCTTTACTATTTATCGTTTTTTTTGGTTTTATAAGCTCTTCGACGTTTGTATTAGATTTTGAATTTTCAAATATGTTAGCCTCTAGCATCACTGAAGAGACATTTATTGTCGAAAATGCGCATCTGGTGTAGCAAAGTTTAAACCGTTAGTATTATGATTATCTTGTATTTTAATTATTGCCTCTTTCTGTTAATTTAATATCATTATTATTATCATTTCAATTTGATGTTTAATACTTTTTTGTTTTGTATTTGATTTATCTTTTAAATTTTTTTTTCAAAAAATATCAAAACTCCAAGGTAAATTAAAAAAGTCTATATATTCTGACAAAACCAATCGCTCGAATTTATTGCTCGATGACAACTAAGAATACATGTATTGAAATTAAATTATAAAAGTTCTCCGTCCATTTATTTGTTTCAAAAATATATTTCAATGAAATAGCTCACGTTAACTGGTTGTTATTTTCCAAACTTTAATGTGATGTTGTCTGATAAGAATAAGAATAAGTATATCAAAGTTTGATATTAAACGAATATTCCTTGAGGATCTCAAGAACCTTTCATTCATCTATTTCTAACGTGTTGCCCAGTCTTTAGTTTCTATGTTATGTTTAATGTACTGTTGTTTGTCTGCTTGTCTTTTTATTTTTTTAAGCCATGGCGTTGTCAGTTTATTTTCGACTTATTAGTCTGAATGTCCCTTTGGTATATTTCGCCTCTCTTTAAGGAATAATTTCATTGCTATTTGACAATTTCTTTTCTTGTTTTTGTTTTTGTAACGGGTTGAAATTTGGATATTCTAAACCCTTTTGCTTGGATTAATTTTCCCAAAATTAAATATCCTCGATTATTTATACTTTTAAAAATCCAGAAAACAGATTTGGAAGTATCAATAATCTAAAAGCATCAAATTAAACTATTACAAAAATACTTATTATGAAAAATTATGTGTATGCTCTATATTGGCAAGTGAGAAATATTGCAGTTATTTTTCACTTGTTCCGTTAAAAGATAACTTTAATTTTGTCAGTTTTTATGGTCATCCCCTTTTTGAAATTACCTTAAAGTTCGGTATTTTTGTTATACTTTTTTGCTGTTTGTAAAAGGAAAGCAAATACTTAAAAACGACGGTCATGCCATTATTGTTTTACATTCAGACAGAAAGAAAATTATATTGTAGCGAATTAATAAATCTGTTTCGAAGTAAGCAACTCTAAAATAATAATATATACTAAGTCAGGTCTTAAGCGCCATTACGTGAAATAGCAAATTGAGCATTTCTTTTTTTGTGAAATATTATATGTTTCTGAGGAGGGATGTATTAATGAACGACGTATATTTTAATAGATAAGAATTGTTCAATGAAATATTCCGTACAATCAGAAAACAATTTACTTTTCTTTTTTTTTTCAAAAGAAATGATTGAATCATTATGGGTTCTACACAGCATTTGATAAAACAGCATGGCTTCCATTTGGTATTCATATTTGTGAAAAAGCTAAAGTAAATAATATAACTTCTGAATAATCGGAACCATATAGATTTGAAGATGAGTAATGTGTGAGTATTAGTCTTACCATAAACAAAATTACAGTATTCCATGTTTACAAAGTTATGTAAGAGAATAAATTTCAATTTGTATGCAAATTTAAATTTTAAAAAAAATCAGCAAAATGCTTAAGAAATTATAAGTGCTTGCCTTCACGTGTTTCGATGATTGGGCGGGGAAAATTACGTAATAATGAATTAACAATAACCGGTATAATGTGAGAATTGTGTTTATTTTACTAAAACAAAATATATATAATGGTTTGTGTGTAGTCAAATAGGTTTGATGTCAGATTTTGGTACTAGAAAAGAGACGCGAAATACACCAAAGGGATATTTGAACTCATAAGTCGAAAACAAACTGACAATGTCATGGCAAAAAAAACGTTAAACGAAGTATTACTTTGCAGCAATCGTCTGTCATTTACTTTTTCTAACACTAAACATTCCTGATTTTGATTTTGATTTTTGGTGTTTTAACGCCACTTTTAAGCACCGCTTTTGGGCTACAGTTTTATTTGGAGGAAGCGGAGTGCAGAAAACCACCGACCTTCGATCTGTCAATCCTAGTCAATTAAGATTGAGTCTGCACCCGCACGAGCGGGGTTCGAACTCACAACAGTGTTGACTGGCTGAAGTAAGAAATTTAAGGCCCTCTAAACATTCCTGAATAAGAAATTTAAACTGAAAGTGCGAACGGTTTCTTATGGCAACGGATAAACAACAGTATAACAGATATAAGCAACAACATAAATACACTTAAAAAATTAAAACAGAATCCATCGCACCGGAAACTAAAGATAAAATAACACGAACCTCATTTGAAAAGACCTGGTATGAACCGAAACTTTATTAAAAAAAACTTTTCTCCAAAACAAACCAACACATATTATATAACTGTAGATAAAGGCAACAGTAGTATACCGCTGTTCAATAGTCATGATTGGATTAAGCAAAAACAAATCCGGGTAACAAACTAAAACCGAGGGAAACACACCAATAATAAGAGGAAAGCAACGAAACAATAGTAACACTGAACTACAACAAAAGCAAACGCCAACATACGTAGAAACGGACTGTAGATAATAACTGCTATATTCCTGACTAGATACAGGACATTTTAAGAAGAAATGGTGGGTTGAACTTGGTTTTATGGCTAGCCAAACTTCCCGCTTATATGGCAATGTTAAAAATACCGCTAAAATGACACTACGTGACAGAAATACAGTACAAACAAACGCAAAAACACTCAGCACAGAGAAATACATAAATAAATAATAAAATAGTACATTACAACATGTAAACCACAGAATAACAACGGACACCTCCCATGAATTTACGACAGCACACTAGGACACCACAAAAAAAATGTAAACTGCACGTCACATGTCATCGTTTGGTGGGTATGCTGTTCGACCGACAGTCCGCATTAATATGAGAACCACCTGTCCCTCTTCTTGCCAATTTGTTTCTTGTAATTGAAGTTTGGTGACTTTATTACCAATTATTTAATTGCACTTGAAATAAAATATATCAAAGATTTAGTTAAGTCTGCTATACATCTAGATATTAATTAACAATTTGGGTGGTTTAATAAACAAACATAACGACAAAAGCAATGGTTTCTAGCTATTGTTAACGTTCTATATCCATATGTATTAACATTCTAACACCGTCGGTCGTGACTTCGTTAATACAACGTCTTGTTGCATGAAAGCTGATAAACAAAGAACTTATATAATAAGAAATTGATGTCATCTCTTCGAAAGTTTTACCGGTGCATTCATGATTTATATTAGCGTTATGAAATGTATGTGTCACAAACGTCCGCTGATTAGTCTACTTGGCGTAGCCACAATACTGTTCCTTTGTTTCTTGATTTAGAAATCACCGAATGTAACTTATCGCCGAATCTTTATTTGCTATGACCAACACGGCAATTGTCATTGGTGGTGCAAAAGATGATTTCCTTCCCGGATCATTGGAATCCACACAAGATTTTTAGATGAGTTCTTGTTGCTCAATCTTTGATTTTCTCTGTTGTATTGTTTTTAATACTATTCGTCTTTTGTAGATGGTGTTGTATGTTTTGTTTCGACTGATGGTTTTAAAAAGCCTTACGTATCTTCCTCTCCTCTGCTTGATTATTCAATGAAAGGAAATCATCTATATAGTGGGACATTGAGATAAATGTTAGTTTCTAAATTTTTTCTTAAGATGTCCCTGAATGAGAACTGCCAAAGGGAAACCAACTGTGTCCCTTCAGAAATACCGAATGTTTTTTTGAAATATAAATACACCAAACGATAAAAAATATGATTTTGATAGCAGAATCAATCATCTTTTATATTTTAGAGAATTCCCCTATGACTTTTGTAGAGATTTTTGTCAGAACACGATACTTTTATCTCTATTCATTTACTCAATCTAATTTTTCTTAATTGTCGTAACGTCGAGCACGAGGAATACGCGTCTCAACAGTAGTTAAAAGTTTTAATTATATTGCATGAAGAAAGGGTCTCTGTATAACTTTGTTTAGATTCTTTCATATCGGTTTTGATTGTTGCAGAATATATGTTTGCGATTTGAAAAAAAAATTCATGGATCCAATGAACATTGTTATCATTGTACAAGATGTTATCTTGAGTAAAGGTTGTTAGGTTGATTGATTGATTGAATGTTTGCTATATCGTGGTGGTTTGTTTTTAATGGTGGAGGAAGCTGGAGAGAACCACAGACCATCGGCAGGAATAACAGACAATCTTAAAAAATTAAGATTGGAGTCGAAGACACATTCCGGACTGTCTGTTCGAACTCATAACCTCAGTGTTTAAGATACTGTAGATGAACTACTTAGACAATCCGGCCACAATGTTTTCACTAGGATGTTAGGATATATTAGTAGATGTTGGAGTGATGTAGCAATACAATGTACCTAATTCTTATATCAAATTTATACATTATGAGTTACATATAAACATGATACTTTTTTTAGCCATGCATGCCGTCAAGGACAACAATAAACTAACATTGGATGTAAGATAGTTGTCTAAGAACAATATACTTACATTGGATGTAAGATAGTTGTCTAACAACAATATACCTACATTGGATGTAACATAGTTGTCTAACAACAATATACTTATATTGGATGTTAGATAGTTGTCTAACAACAATATACTTACATTGGATGTAAGATAGTTGTCTAACAACAATATACCTACATTGGATGTCGGATAGTTGTCTAACAACAATATACCGACATTGGATGTCGGATAGTTGTCTAACAACAATATACCTACATTGGATGTCAGATAGAACAATATACCTACATAGGATGTCAGATAGTTGTCTAACAACAATATACCTACATTGGATGTCGGATAGTTGTCTAACAACAATATACCTACATTGGATGTCGGATAGTTGGCTAACAACAATATACCTACATTGGATGTCGGATAGTTGTCTAACAACAATATACCTACATTGGATGTCGGATAGTTGTCTAACAACAATATACCAACATAGGATGTCAGATAGTTGTCTAACAACAATATACCTACATTGGATGTCAGATAGTTGTCTAACAACAATACACCTACATTGGATGTCAGATAGTTGTCTAACAACAATATACCTACATTGGATGTAAGATAGTTGTCTAACAACAATATACCTACACTGGATGTCGGATAGTTGTCTAACAACAATATACCTACACTGGATGTCAGATAGAACAATATACCTACATAGGATGTCAGATAGTTGTCTAACAACAATATACCTACATTGGATGTCGGATAGTTGTCTAACAACAATATACCGACATTGGATGTCGGATAGTTGTCTAACAACAATATACCTACATTGGATGTCAGAAAGAACAATATACCTACATAGGATGTCAGATAGTTGTCTAACAACAATATACCTACATTGGATGTCAGATAGTTGTCTAAGAACAATATACTTACATTTGATGTAAGATAGTTGTCTAACAACAATATACCTACATTGGATGTCGGATAGTTGTCTAACAACAATATACCTACATTGGATGTCGGATAGTTGTCTAACAACAATATACCTACATTAGATGTCAGATAGAACAATATACCTACATAGGATGTCAGATAGTTGTCTAACAACAATATACCTAAATTGGATGTCGGATAGTTGTCTAACAACAATATACCGACATTGGATGTCGGATAGTTGTCTAACAACAATATACCTACATTGGATGTCAGATAGAACAATATACCTACATAGGATGTCAGAAAGTTGTCTAACAACAATATACCTACATTGGATGTCAGATAGTTGTCTAACAACAATATACTTACATTGGATGTAAGATAGTTGTGTAACAACAATATACCTACATTGGATGTCGGATAGTTGTCTAACAATAATATACCGACATTGGATGTCGGATAGTTGTCTAACAACAATATACCTACATTGGATGTCAGATAGAACAATATACCTACATAGGATGTCAGATAGTTGTCTAACAACAATATACCTACATTGGATGTCGGATAGTTGGCTAACAACAATATACCTACATTGGATGTCGGATAGTTGTCTAACAACAATATACATACATTGGATGTCGGATAGTTGTCTAACAACAATATACCTACATAGGATGTCAGATAGTTGTCTAACAACAATATACCTACATTGGATGTCAGATAGTTGTCTAACAACAATACACCTACATTGGATGTCAGATAGTTGTCTAACAACAATATACCTACATTGGATGTAAGATAGTTGTCTAACAACAATATACCTACACTGGATGTCGGATAGTTGTCTAACAACAATATACCTACATTGGATGTCGGATAGTTGTCTAACAACAATTTACCTACATTGGATGTCAGATAGTTTGCTAACAACAATATACCTACATTGGATGTCGGATAGTTGTCTAACAACAATATACCTACATTGGATGTCGGATAGTTGTCTAACAACAACATACCTACAAAGGATGTCAGATAGTTGTCTAACAACAATATACCTACATAAGATGTCAGATAGTTGTCTAACAACAATATACCTACATTGGATGTCAGATAGTTGTCTAACAACAATACACCTACATTGGATGTCAGATAGTTGTCTAACAACAATACACCTACATTGGATGTCAGATAGTTGTCTAACAACAATATACCTACATTGGATGTCAGATAGAACAATATACCTACATAGGATGTCAGATAGTTGTCTAACAACAATATACCTACATTGGATGTCAGATAGTTGTCTGACAACAATATACCTACAAAGGATGTCAGATAGTTGTCTAACAACAATATACCTACATAGGATGTCAGATAGTTGTCTTACAACAATACACCTACATTGGATGTCAGATAGTTGTCTAACAACAATATACCTACATTGGATGTCGGATAGTTGTCTAACAACAATATACCTACATTGGATGTCGGATAGTTGGCTAACAACAATATACCTACATTGGATGTCAGATAGAACAATATACCTACATAGGATGTCAGATAGTTGTCTAACAACAATATGCCTACACTGAATGTCAGATAGTTGTCTAAAAACAATATGCCTACACTGGATGTCAGATAGTTGTCTAAAAACAATATGCCTACACTGGATGTCAGATAGTTGTCTAACACCAATATACCTACACTGGATGTCAGATAGTTGTCTAACAACAATATACCTACACTGGATGTCAGATAGTTGTCTGACAACAAAATACCTACACTGGATGTCAGATGGTTGTCTAACAACAATATACCTACATTGGATGTCAGATAGTTGTCTAACAACAATATACCTACATTGGATGTCAGGTAGTTGTCTAACAACAATATACCTACACTGGATGTCAGATAGTTGTCTAACAACAATAAACCTACATTGGATGTCAGATAGTTGTCTTACAACAATATACCTACATTGGATGTCAGATAGTTGTCTAACAACAATATACCTACATTGGATGTCAGATAGTTGTCTAACAACAATATACCTACACTGGATGTCATATAGTTGTGTAACAACAATAAACCTACATTGGATGTCAGATAGTTGTCTAACAACAATATACCTACACTGGATGTCAGATAGTTGTCTTACAACAATATACCTACATTGGATGTAAGATAGTTGTCTAACAACAATATACCTACATTGGATGTAAAATAGTCGTCTAACAACAATATATACCTACATTGGATGTAAGATAGTCGTCTAATAACAATATACCTACATTGGATGTAAGATAGTTGTCTAACAACAATATACCTACATTGGATATGAGATAGTTGTCTAACAACAATATACCTACATTGGATGTCGGATAGTTGGCTAACAACAATATACCTACATTGGATGTCAGATAGAACAATATACCTACATAGGATGTCAGATAGTTGTCTAACAACAATATGCCTACACTGAATGTCAGATAGTTGTCTAAAACAATATGCCTACACTGGATGTCAGATAGTTGTCTAAAACAATATGCCTACACTGGATGTCAGATAGTTGTCTAACACCAATATACCTACACTGGATGTCAGATAGTTGTCTAACAACAATATACCTACACTGGATGTCAGATAGTTGTCTGACAACAAAATACCTACACTGGATGTCAGATGGTTGTCTAACAACAATATACCTACATTGGATGTCAGATAGTTGTCTAACAACAATATACCTACATTGGATGTCAGGTAGTTGTCTAACAACAATATACCTACACTGGATGTCAGATAGTTGTCTAACAACAATAAACCTACATTGGATGTCAGATAGTTGTCTAACAACAATATACCTACATTGGATGTCAGATAGTTGTCTAACAACAATATACCTACATTGGATGTCAGATAGTTGTCTAACAACAATATACCTACACTGGATGTCAGATAGTTGTGTAACAACAATAAACCTACATTGGATGTCAGATAGTTGTCTAACAACAATATACCTACACTGGATGTCAGATAGTTGTCTTACAACAATATACCTACATTGGATGTAAGATAGTTGTCTAACAACAATATACCTACATTGGATGTAAAATAGTCGTCTAACAACAATATATACCTACATTGGATGTAAGATAGTCGTCTAATAACAATATACCTACATTGGATGTAAGATAGTTGTCTAACAACAATATACCTACATTGGATATGAGATAGTTGTCTAACAACAATATACCTACATTGAATGAAAGATAGTTGTCTAACAATAATATACCTACATTGGATGTAAGATAGTTGTCTAACAACAATATACCTACATTGGATGTCAGATAGTTGTCTAACAACAATATACCTACATTGGATGTCAGATAGTTGTCTAACAACAATATATGATGTATGGTCCTTATTTGTTAATTTTAACTTGCACCAAAGATGACAGTGGTAAGAACCAAAAACGAAAAGGACCCTTTTGTCGATTGGTAAGAACAATCCTCGAAGGAATCCATAGGAATTCCTTAGTTCCGTACCAAACGTATTGACTTAAGCTCATGGTATTTTGATCTTATTACATATCGTAAAGAAATGTTTTTGACAATTTCAAGGTTAAGGAATTATGAATGAATGTTTAGAGACAGGATGATATTCTAGATTTTTTAAAAAGATATTGATGTTCAGTGCAAATCTGACAAATCGAATTAGACTAATCTCCGGGTCTGTATTTACATGATCAACACGACGGGTACCACATGTGGCGCAGGATCTGTTTACCCTTCCAGACCACTTGAACTCACCCCCGGTGTTTTGGTAGGGTTTGTGTTGTTCAGTCTTAAGTTTTTTTATATTATGTGGTGTGTACTGTTGTTTGTCATTTGGTCTTTTTTCGTTTTTTTTTCTGTCATGGCACTGACAGTTTATTTCGACTCATGAGTTTGAATATCCCGTCGGTATCTTTCGCCTCTCATTTACAGATGAGTCCACTTTTCAATTTTAAATGAATTTAGGAACTGAATAATTTGTAATTAAAACATTCTCAATAATGGTATATTCTCGCTGCGTTGGAGACCCATTGGTGGGCCTTCGGCTGTTGTCTGATCTTTGGTCGGGTTGTTGTCTCTTTGACATATTCCCCATTTCCATTCTCAATTTTATAAATGTAAAATTGTTAAAACATATTTTAACTATATATTAAGACATTATAGCTTGGTTTTCATAATTTATCTGATTTTGATATTATAAGAGAACTTTAAAAAAATAACATTAACCAAAATTATCTGTTACATTGTAAGAAAGGTAGCGCAATTGTTTACCATGCAAAACGTGTTTATTTTCAAACAAGTCTGAAGTAAAAATAAACTAAAAAAGAAGAAAAGATAGTGTAATACATAAATTTCTTGCATTTTTGTTATTTTCTCATTTTAATGTGAATTTCATGTGTTTGGAACTATAAACCAAAAAGATCAGACAGATTGAAAATTAGAACGATGTAAGATGACATTAGTGATACTGTCACGTGATACAATAATGTCACAGTAAAATTGACAATATTAATTGAAGTAAAATTATGTTTTGACATTACTAGATGTGAAGGGCCGGTTTATGAAAAACATTTTTTTTTTTAAATTTGAGATTGTTCATCTAAGCTTTACTTATACAAATTCCCAAAATAATTCCAGGCAGTGGTTGATCCAAAGTCTTTTAAAATGAGGATGGAGGATCTTAGTGTTTTGAAATTTGTCCAGAGTTATAGGATCGCAATGTGTCGACAATTTTATAACGTGCATCCGGCAAACATGTGGAATCTAGAACCCCTTTGTATTCGATCCACAACTGCGAGGCTTAATTTAAACAACAATAATTCATACTTCAAGGAATATCAAGAAATCAGTAGCGAGAAAGAGAAAGTAAATCGTGGTATACCCCTCAATAGAACATGAACAAGAAGACATAAGTCACCATATGTTATTGTATTTGGAACTCAATCTTGAACGACAAAATATGTTTAAAATTGTCATTAATAAGAATTGTTTGTCATCCCTATTCATTTGGTAATAATATGGAAGAGGTTAACATGTGAATATCTGCGTAATAAACAACTATATCATATGTCTTAATCTGTCGTATCTTCGTAGTCTTAAACGTCATCCGTGGTTGTTTTCATAAATATTGTAATGATTTTTACGATGGCTGATTGTTGTTTATTTTGGACATGCATTCGTTTAACTAAAATTGTAAAAATCTTGTGTAATTTAATTAAGAAGAAGATTTTAAATAGTATACTTTCTCAACTAGTTTACATATATTCATAAACTGTAAAGGTATTTTTTTTTTTGTTACAACATTTGCTTCGAAAGACATAGTTAACTTATATACGATTGTATACGAAAAAAGTATAACAAAAATACCGAGCTCCAAGTATAATTCAAAAAGGAGGAACTTCATAAAAACGGACAAAATCAAACGTTTATAAACCACGGAAAGAATGGAAACAATTTTCATATTCGAGAGGTAATACAACGATTTGTACAGACTTACCACTATTGGAGTTTAGGTTTTGGTTAGAACTTGTTTTATTTAATACTGGAAAATTTCAACATATTTGAAAAATGATACTTTGAGTCATCTTTAATTATTCATAAAGTGGTTCCAATATGCGACATAATGTCGTTACTAACGCAATGTATCCACACAAACAGTGATAATACGAATTTTAGAAAAAAATTACTCTTTATAGTTACTCTTGGGTGAAATACGTTTCAGAGAAAATCTACCACCTTTTACGTAAATGTCCGAAATTACTTAGATATTGAAATGTGGTATAGATAAATGTATATTGTTGAAGAACGTATGTAGATATGTATGGATTCCTTATTAGACTTAAACAATTTGCCACCGGGGTTTATCAACAATGTTTTTCTTTTTTATTAAAGAGTTAATGTCTTATAGATGGTAATTTAGAATATCTTTTAGAGTTCAAAGATATGTAGAACGAATTATTATAAATGTAAGATTGTTATGTATGTTATATGAATTCATGAAATTATTTCCGATTACATCATAGGTGTGATTTTTCGTACATGTCCAATATTTCAGTTATTGCTGTTATCACACGCTACATGTGAAGCAGGATCTGCTTACCCTTCCGGAGCCCCTGAGATCACTCGCATTAATTGGTGGAGTTCGTGTTGCTCAGTCTTTAGTTTTCTATGTTGTGTTTTGTATACTGTTGTTTGTCTGTTGGTCTTTTTTTTTTAGCCATGGCGTTGTCAGTTTGTTTTCGACTTATGAGTTTAAATGTCCCTTTGGTATCTTTCGCCTCTCTTTTATCCCGTTTGTAAATTCTGAACATCGCTATAAAGAGTTATTACTTATTTTCGAACTTCTAATTCCACATTCAAAATAATGCTTAAATGAATTTAAACTCTAATTTTGATAGGTCCTAAATTGAATTCCATGTTGCAACAATAGTTTGCCATTTATGTACTTGATGGTATATATTTGTGTTTGGCAAAATGGCGTTAATCTGTTGGACTTACAATTGTGTTAATAGATCAAACAATAACATTCTCGTGCAGACGTAATAACTGCATGTTCAGTTACACGTCATCAAGCACGTAATTGGAAGTCTTTGTCAAATTAAGATGCTTATAACAAGTCCTACACGTGCGCATGCAGTTGTACCTGCTGCACACCTGCTTATACACGCAGTGCGATAGTTTATGAAACATGTTTGTAAGGATGATATTCGAGAGCTCTACTAATATTATCCTTACTTTTAATATTGAAAATCTAAATTTATATTCATTTTGCTCTTTAGTTTAATCACTTTTGTAAAAATATTAAGCTGCTTTTCCGGTTATTTGAACAATCTTTGTAAATTGCAGCATTCATTTTCGTTGATTAGCAAGGTTCGTTGATTAGCTGCATAAATAGTTATCCTTTGAAAATGTCGTAAAAGTTGTGGAAGTTTCTGCCCCTCAGGATAATGTAGGCCGTATTCTCGACTCTCTTCTTGATACACAATTATTGAAAACACTAAAAAATAAAATATTTTTCTATTTATGATGAGATCAAAAGATTTAGGGGTGGAATTGACAACCGAGGCGAATTCTCCATCACAAAAGCACAACGAACCTCACGCTGTGGTTCAACTTTACTTAGCAAGTTTATCGTGTTTCGTCAACTCGCTGATTTTACTATAGTCCTGAGTTATTGTAGCGAATTAAGTACATTAAAATTTACTTTTACTTTCCAACTTCTTGTTTGGATGAACGTTTGAGAGTTGACCACGCGTGTAAAATATATCCTAATATCTATAGGTAATTACTTTCTCATGGAATGATGGGCACCGTACTTCCAACCAAGGAGGTATTTTATATTTCAAAACATTAAAGGCATATGAAACAGCATGAGATTTATTAAGAAAACGACTAGGAATAAAGGCTGAGTTACAAGTCATTACACTGCCGTTGCGGACCGTGTGACTTCTATGCTTTTCTAATAGGATCATGGGTGATTAGTGATCTTACGTCAATAGTTTAGATGGACGTAATTGAGTAATAATGATCAAACGTTTTACGGGAAGTTGCATTGGCACTTTTTTCCTTTTGAAGTTGGACTATTGTCAAATATTATTTATACCACCCGCGTTGTTCTGGAAGATCGCTATTCAGGGGAAGACAATAAATTGTTTTAATAATTTTGAATTTGTTATTTCAAACATCAGTCAAGGTTCATTAATTTATATAAATTCGCCTAATATTTACATATTGAAGAAAAAATCGTCACATAACGCATCTTTGATTTGCAACGAATCAGATAAAAACGGTTAGGTCTGGAATTACAAATTAATCATTGTGTTTATGAATTCAAAAACAGAAAAAAAAAGTCGTAAAATGGAATATTATTATGAGTCGAATTTCAACCATGAACAACTGAATATATTAGTGATTAGAATTCATTCAACCCTATGAAGTTCACTTTGAATATTATCTATAAGTGTATGCTTATTTATTTTACGAATATTTTGCACAGGGATTTGGCAAAAAATATAGTTCCACATCTCTAAATTAGATTTTGCATATTCCATGAATTTTGAATGTAAACCTTTTCACATTGTCACCTTCCGATGAAAAGCTTCATTGAATGAAGCGAATAAGTCAAAAGTTATTCAGTTTATCTTAGACCTTACACGCAAAATAATAGAAATCCTTGACCACAGTACATTTCAGTGCAAAATCCTTTTTATTTATTGCTTAATTAAGTGAACTTTCAATCATTTGTGTTAATTAAGATCATAAATAATAAAATGTATGAACATTGTAACATATAATGAGCTGGACTATTGATAGATCTAAGTAGGTACGTATCGGTTGCAGCTATCAAATTCAAAAGTATCGCATCATTAATTTCCATTAACCTTCATGGAGAATCTTCCATTAAGGTTGTGTTGCCTATTTTTTAGTTTTAGTAAAGTGTTTAAAATATAAGCTATTGTATGACTTGTCATTTTATACTTTTGGCCATGGACTAAATGCTGCCACAAAAAGGTATATTTTACACAAGTATCCAAATCCTTAGATATCGCCAATCCAAAGCTGATATTGACAAACTCTGCTTAAAACTTAAGTTCTGACCACAACAGACTAAAAAGTAAAATCACAAAAATACTGAACTCCGAGGAAAATTCAAAAAGGAAAGTCCCTAATCAAATGGCAAGATCAAAAGCTCAAACACATCAAACGAATGGATAACAACTGTCATATTCCTGACTTGGAACAGGCATTTTCTTATGTAGAAAATGGTGGATCGAACCTGGTTTTAAAGCTAGCTAAACCTCTCACTTGTATGACAGTCGCATCAAATTCCATTATATTGACAACGATGTGTAAACAAAACAAACAAAAACAATAGGTAAAAAATAAAGGCAACAGTAGTATACCGCTGTTCGAAATTCATGAATCGATCGAGAAAAAAAAAACAAATCCGGGTTACAAACTAAAACTGAGGGAAACACATCAAATACAAGAGGAGAACTACGACACAACAGAAACACAACATTAAAATGTAACACACACAGAAACGAACTATAACATAAAAATGTCACAAATAGGGGTAAATAGTCTAATTCGGTAGGTCACATTCGTGGAAATGGAACGGGATTGTAGTTACGACATAAGGAACATATCCGATATCATCTGTGAAACGGATATTCCATAACGGTCAACCAACTCGTGATGGCGTCCGTAAAATTTACAACGTGATGATTTCAACTTCAACATTTAGAACTCTTGGTTTAAAAATGAAAATTCACAATTGGGAAGCTGAAATCATCTCTTTTGTCGTAAAGTTTTGTTTTCAACCGACCCTCATAGTCAATTTCTAGATATAAGTCATAATCAAATGGCAAAATCAAAAGCTCAAACACATCAAACGAATGGATAACAACTGTCATATTCCTGACTTGGTACAGGCATTTTCTTATGTAGAAAATGGTGGATTGAACCTGGTTTTATAGCTAGCTAAACCTCTCACTTGTATGACAGTCGCATCAAATCCCATTATATTGACAACGATGCGTGAACAAAACAAACAGACACAATAGGTAAAAATGTCAAAAATAGGGGTACAGCAGTCAACATTGTGTTATCATCTTAATCACTATAAAAACAAATAAATGTAACGAAGAAGCTTATTCTATAATCTTAAGTGCTGACCGGTGCATTTAAAAACTACTTATATATCATATCTTTAGCTTTCGACGTATCCCAATCACAAGCTAATATAAACAAAAGAAATCAAATTCTTAGACTTTGCCCACTATTTGCTACCTTTACAAGCTATACGCATTACCGTAGATGTGGTTCGCCACATAATTTGCTGGAAATAAACTCATCATAGATACCAGGATTAGAATTTTGTATTTGAGACAGACGCGCGTTTCGTCTACAAAAGACTCATCAGTGACGCTCGAATAAAAAAAAGTTAAAAAGGCCAAATAAAGTACGAAGTTGAAGAGCATTGAGGACCAAAAATGTGTAAAAGTTTTGCCAAATACAGCTAAGGTAATCTATTCCTAAGGTAGAAAAGCCTTAGTATTTCAAAAATTCAAAGTTTTGTAAACAGTTAATTTATGATTATGACCATATCAATAATAATTCATGTCAACACAGAAGTGCTGACTACTGGGCTGGTGATACCCTCGGGTAATAAAAACTCCACCAGCAGTGGCATCGACCAAGTGGTTGTAAATAAACTCATCATAGATACCAGGATTGGAATTTTGTATTTGCGCCAGACGCGCTTTTCGTCTACAAAAGACTCATCAGTGATGCTCGAATCATAAAAGTTAAAAAGGCCAAATAGAGTACAAGGTTGAGGAGCATTAAGGACCAAAAATTCCTAGAAGTTTTGCCAAATACATCTAAGGTAATCTATTCCTGAGGTAGAAAAAAGATATGAAATACATTTTGTTTTGGTTCATGGCACTAAATCCCTACAATCATTTTATTGATATGTCTTACAGCAAAGTCAAAGTAAGGCTTTCAATTTAGGTAGGCAACTGTGTTTACCTCATAAACAAACGATAAAAAAGATACAAATCAAGGTAACAAGCAAAAACTAAGAAAATCGCATTGACTCCAACAGAAGCGAGACCAGGTGCGTCGACAGGATACACGTCTCTGGCTATGCATGCTTCATCCGTCATACGAGTTGACACTCAGTCAAAATGTCTCAATCGGTATTAGGAACACGGGGCAATATGTTATATTTCATTTTTACTGTGTTAAGATAATTTCGTTGGTTGTGTTAGGAAAACAGTCAACTGCCGGTCAATATTTATATATATTTAATATTTCCAATGATTCAAATCTGAGCGGGCGTTGCTTAATTATTGTCGACATCAGTTGTTCCCTTAGGCTTGATAAAATGATCACATCATCTATATCAAATAGTGTTTCACATCATGAATTGATATGCGTTTCTGATTTTGTTCAACAGCTTTAGTTTCACGTTTTCTTTGGGTATTTTTCCATATCGCACTCATATCAACCTAAAGACACCACCGTACACATTGCAGTCGATTATTATAATGGAATTTTATGCAACTGTCAAACAAGTTAAAGGTTAAGCTAGCTATAAACCCAGGTTTAATCTACCGTTTTCTACATGAGAAAATGCCTGTTCCAAGTCAGGAATATAACAGTTATTTTCCGTTCGTTTGATGTGTTTGAGCTTTTGATTTTGCCATTTGATAAGGGACTTTCCGTTTTGAATTTTCCTTGGAGTTCGGTATTTTTTGTTATTTTTCTTTTTACATTAAGCATGCACGATGTAAAGGTAGCTAACTTAGCTTGAATGAATTCAATAACATTATTAGATGCACATCGTATTTAATTTCTTTAATATAACTCTGCCTACCACTAGGTAACAATAACAAACTATAACCAGATACTGTTCGTTGCACGATTTAAAACTTGTTATCAAATGATCTGTTGATTTATGGAAAACACTGTCCGATGAATATTTTTACCGTGTATCTTTGTTGATTTTTTATGTATATTTATAATTGTCAGCATTAAAATATTTGTTAGAATTTATAAGTTCAATGGGCTGTATGATATGCTTCCTGATAAAGGTCTTGTGTTTCTTGTTGTTGTCAAGTTTTCTTGCAATTTTTGCATTTTAGGAAATTTCTATAAAGACCGAGTTACACATCGATTCAATCTGCCTGTTTCTCTAAAATTCATTTTTTAATTATTGCTGTTATTAGCATTCCAATACATTTGTTGTGTTTTACTTCATGCTTTCATGTGAGCTTGTCGTTATTTTTCAATAATCTGAGAGGTTTCTATTTTTGCCATATTCTTAGGTCCTATTTTTTTATTTAATAGAGAAAAAAATGTCGCTATTGCATTCGTTTGTGCAAATCATCATCTCAAACAATTGTTTGATACTTGCGTATGTCTTGTGTCTTCGCCAGAAATATGTAATATAAATTTTACTAAGTAAAAATTATTATAAAATTATGAAATTTAAATAAACAAACATATTAAAAACATAAACTAAAATTTGAAGTTTTCACATGATATCTATATTTTTATTACGAGACTTGAGTTCAGAGAATTAAGATACTGAATTAAATCATAAATGTGAAAACTGTAAATAACAGAAACTGCATTAGAGCCAATTTTAGAAAAGTAACGCAATTGAAAAATGACACCTATGGAGTTCATAATTAAGAATTTATCCGCCATGTTTAATCTACTACGGTTTTAAATTTTAAACAAGCAAATTTTCTGCACAGTTAACAAATTTTAAAAAAACTGTGCATTCCATGCATAAGAATGACAATCGATGGCTTTAAACATGCAAAAGTGGGCGGCTTTTGTCTACTGCATAAAATCTGTCAAAATATGCATTTGTACAGTTGCACCATATTTAAATAGGAAAAAAAAATATTTGGTTGTTTTTATGCACCGAATACTCGGGGAAGATATAGTAAATGTTTGGGAATATTAAAAAATGGAAATAAAGTCGGTCATTATAAATTTGCATGTTTTGATTTATTTAATGTAGGAATTTTCACAAACGTTGTAAGTTTTCCTTTTTTACATTTATCTTTTTTGTCATATTTTTATTTTATTTTATTCACTTAGCAGAATTCTAAGTTTTCTAATACGTCTTTAAACACAAAAAGTGTCACGTGTTGATGTTTTCTAAATAAAATACCGAGCCTGTAAATAAGTAAAATATAATTTGAAATATCTGGTTTTCGAACAACAGTGAAAATCATAAAATTCCGAAATTGAATTAAGTATTACATAATTACTGGAGGTTTCCACGGTGAGAATCTGTAGAACACGTCTGTTGTGTAGGGGATATATTACTTAATGTATCATCTTAAACTTCTCTTACATCTTTATTAATTCAAAAAGATTAGGTTATTATAAATTTTCTTTGGTCGGGTTTTCGTAATCCCGCTTTTGAAATTACAAATTGTTTTGTTCACAATTTTAAAACATTTTCCATTTCAGAAAAATGGGTGGAAAGTTTCTTAAATAGGTGAATTAATTCTTTTTTTTAATAATCCTTTGTGAAAAGATTTTTCAAACAGTGTGATGTGTTTTTTAGAAACGTAAAATTATTCTGCTTTGAAGTTGTTTTAATTAATTTTTATTCCTTTATCAATAGTTCATGATATTCAATGAATTAGATTCTGAGGGTTTATAGTGAAATTCTATTTAGTATTTTGTAAGTACACATATTTTTCTGTGGTTTATTGTTGGCCGATCTATTAAAGTGGTTGAAGAATCTGTCTCAAGAAAGTGCTAAATAATTCGTATTTGTGTTATTCTTAAATCAAACACTAAAAGTTTTCACCGATAACATATATATATATATATATATATATATATATATCACGGATATATTCTGTTTTACATGTTTGTATCTTGCACAAAATGAAACCTTAAGAAATGCACCTGGTAATTGTCATTTACTATACTTTGCAATATTAAGTCATAAGTAACATTTTCTATAAATCAAATATGTGTTCATCTATTTTTATTCATTTATCTATTTGTTCATTTATTTTTGTTTATTTATTCTTAATCTGTCTTGATTTTTCCAAATGTGAAAATCAAAATTAATTTCTTTCTAATTGTGAAGATGTTTTTATATATGTTTTGAACTATAATAAAAACTTGTTTTAATCCTGCAATTAGAAATAACAAATGAAACAAAAGCGGTGACTGTAATAATAAAATTGCTCCACCATGTTCTAAAATACATGTTTGTTTCAACAATGAGTCACAATTTGAAATAAAAAGACCAACACGATTAAAAAAGCGAAAGTAGAAAATAACTGAAAAATCAATACTGACCACAAGAAAACATGTATAACGTATAAAGACAAGGCTATAATGTGCATTTTTTTGTTTGTACTTGTTGTTTTGAATGTACGAAAGTTTCAAAGGATGAAAATTTACCAAAAACTAATAATTGAACAAAAATATTATTTGAAGAGTGCTGATTTGAATTATTTATAGTTTTGTCTAGCGCATTTAGATGTTACAAAATTAAACTGCTATAATGGTTTAGAAACATTTACTGTAAAACTTTCATATATTTTTAATTTGGTAGTAGTGTTTTAATTATTTATTTTTATTTTCCTGAACGCTTATATTCCTTTCGAAGTTATCGAGGGAGCGACTCACGAATGTTAATAGTCCCTGCTTTATCTGCCAATAAAACGAAACGAACGAAATTTCAGAAAATAACACAAAATAAAAGATAAAAAATGAAAAAGAGCAATAAAATTAAAAACATTATTGCACAGTGACGTAATTAAATTGCTAAAAAAGGATGAGGAAGCCATGAGTGCCTTTTAAAAGTATGTTTCCACGAAGATAGTCAGAAAACAGCACTTTAGCACAAGGAACATTAGCTTCCTGCTTTAGGATATTGCTGTCATAACTACCAATAGAGCTATAAATCATGTCTTAACAAGGTCCTATCGATTGTTTGGAAACCTAAATAAAATTTCGTGTTGAAAATACCCTTCCCATTGAATCAAATGCACATTCACAGACTGCATGATAAAGATCATAACATTGAACGATTGTTAAGTACACAAAGTTTAAGTTTAAAGTTGCAAAAGTAAAGGGTGACAAGGTTTTGCTATTGTCATAATCAAGAATATATATGTTACACTGTGAAAGTCACATGCGAATCGAAATACTTGGAAAGAGCATTTGACAATTTATAGAAACATTAAACTTATAAAACACAAAAAAAATAAATACACGGGACATAAAACAAAATATCAGAAAACTGCACAATAAACATAACCTTGTACTAAATATCAAACAAACATGAACAACAAGATACCACATGAAGTTCGAATATATAATTATCATCAGAGGTATAGGAAACCTAATTGCAGAATTTTGAAAATATCAAACTCTTAAGAGCAAAAGACTAAAAAAAAATGTCATAGTAATACCTTTGATAGTTGATTACCTTAACCGTTTACATATATCACATAATATAACCTGCTGAACTATCAACTTTTTATATAACCGGGTCTATGAAACGGTCTATTTTTTAGATTGAGTAAAGTCCATGAAACTTACTTTTAAAAGAAGAACATTTATAAGTTACTTGTAACAAACCAATAAAAAATTTAGTATACAAATATCATTCTACCCTTCGTAACAGCTAGTAATTTATCACCCCCAGCTTTTGGTGGGGTTCGTGTTGCTTAGTCTTTAGTTTTCTATGTTGTGTCATCTGTACTATTATTTGTCTGTTTGTCTTTTTATTTTTGGCCATGGCGTTGTCAGTTTGTTTTCGATCTATGAGTTTGACTGTGCCTCTGGTATCTTTCGTCCCTCTTTAAGATGCAAATGGTCAAGTAATCTTTAAAGACATGAACGAAATATAAGAGATCTAAATCAATAAAGACACATATGTCGTAGAAGATTCCTGATTTGATAGAAAGGTGTACTTGTTTACATCGTTTAAAATGTCTAAATTACGAAGGTATCACTTAGCCCAATAGTCAGCCCTTCTGTGTTGACCTGAATTATCATTGATATGGTTATATTTATAACTGAACTGTTTACAAAACTTTGCATTGTTCGAAATACAAACCAGGAATAGATTACCTTGACTGTATTTTGCAAAATCTTATGGAATTTTGGGTTCTCATTGCTCTTCAACTTCGTACTTTTTTAAATTTTGTGACTTGAGCATCACTGATGAGTCTTTTGTAGACATACAAAACGTTAAGCCTGGTATCTTTAGTGAGTTTGGTTATTTTCACTACGATTGTTGCCAGAAGTTGATATCTATGTCTACGAATACACGTTAACATTTTACAGGTTTCGTAGGAATCGATTAGTTACTTCATAGCGTACTTTCTATGCTTAGATAAAATGTATTATCTGTACATTACTGAAAATCTATTACCTTGAGATTTCCATTTTGAACAGTTTCGGTGTTATTGCATTTAAACGCTTCTTTGCCGTTTAGACATTAAATTAATATTGCATTGACATGTAATGTTAAACAGTGTGATAATGCAGTGCCATTATTGATGGTATATATCATTTTGTCTGTTCCTGTTTTTTTTTTTTTTTTTTCTATTTTATTGCAAATGATGGTATTTTGTGGAAATCATATGTTTATTAAATGCACAAAATATGCTCCATGGGACTTATCATTCATTTGTTAATTTTTTTGTTTATTTTCATTGTTATGCCATGGGAATGGAATTTGTATTTTCCCTGTTATTGTTATGTCATGGGAATGAAATTGGTATTTTCCCTGTTATTGTTATGCCATGGGTATGAAATTGGTATTTTCCCTGTTATTGTTATGCCATGGGAATGAAATTGGTATTTTCCCTGTTATTGTTATGCCATGGGAATGAAATTGGTATTTTCCCTGTTATTGTTATGCCATGGGAATGAAATTGGTATTTTCCCTTTTAAAATAAAATTTAACTTTGGGTTATTTAAACGTTTAGCTTTCGGTAATGCCAGTACCAAGTCAGGAATATGAAAGTTGTTCTCCATTCGTTTGATGTGTTTTAGTTTTTGTATTTGCCATACACATCAAACGAATGGAAAACAACTGTCATTTTCCTGAATTTGTATAGGTATTTCCTTCTGTAGAAAATGGTGAATTAAACCTGGTTTTATAGCTAGCTAAACCCCTTACTTGTATTACATTCGCATAGCATTCCATTATATTGACAACTATGTTGTCAAGACTCGTTTTATCTTCAAAATATTAATGTTAAATGTTTTGTGCAATTCTATAAGAAACAAATTCAAAATCACATACTTTTTACTGACGATGTTAAATGCATATTAAACCTTGACATTTAACCTTTAAATATTTTGGAAAATACCGTTGAAAAATAGCAGAAATTATGGCATAATATATCAATTTAATTTATAACCCTATAATCAATGTAATTTTCTCCCAACATCTATCAATTCTAATTACTCTATGATATAATCCCTTACGGTGCATGCATATTGTAGTTTGATATAATCCTCTACAGTGCATGATACTCATATTAAAACAGATAAAGTTTGAAATTTACTCGTTATTGATGAAAAACATAATTATCTATTACTTTAAAATCTATCAAATGTCCATGCAAAGAGGAGGAACGCAACCTGTATACGGACGACTCCTAGAAATATAAGAATTACAGAAATTTACCGTCCGCCCGTTCGTCCTAATAATGTCATTGTGCAACTCTAATTTTAATTTTTGATCCAGATTGATTGTTTTTATGGTTTACATTGGCGTTCATGGACTTTATAAGAGACGGGGGATGAATTATGTGATTCGTGCTCACACTACCTCTAGTTTTATTCTAGAAACATACAGAGGAAAAAAATGTAGAAACAACAGACACGTAGATTAAAAAAGTTAGCAAAATGAGTAAATGATATACTTCGTTTGTGAATTTAATGTTCTGGCGTCCAAAAATCAGAGTGATGATTTGTCTTCTTATACATGTTATACGCTAGCTTCATTTTTATTGCTTTAAACGTATAAAATTGTTCATCAACGAGAAATAATCTAATTCCATACGATAAAGTATGCTGTCGTTTTTCTACATTTTATGTCTATAACAACTCATTCATCAACAATGCTTACAAACAACATGTACATCGAGACCCCACAAAACGACAGATATTATAAAATGTAGTCGTAATTTACCGTAAGGGTACAGAATGTGACACCAGTCCATCATGGTATACTTGAGGGCCAATATTATCGTTAACACTAACAAACTATCACATGATTCGTGTAAAATGATGGACCGCACGGTGACCTTTACACCTGACGTTAAACAAATAGCAAAACGTCTTTTTAAGTTTTCTGCTTCAATTTATAAGAGAGGCCATAATGTGTGGTAACTAATATGTCAGTAATACTACCAGTAATGTATCATGTCAAGAAAACAGATGGACCAAAAATATGATCATTAGTCTTTCTTAAGGTGTATGTTTTACACCTGTCCTGATAGAATACACAAATACAAATATCTGACAATTATAACTCCTTATAGTTTATTATATCTTTATACAAAACATATAAACAAAAGGTATGATATAATTTTATGGAAAATGTTGCATAAAATTTATCACAATGTTAAATTTTTAACAGGTGCATATTAGAAGAGTGATGATGTATACAGATTAGTAATTTACACGTTTTTTCCAAAGAAAAGTCCACATTTTAGCGTAATTTTTACAAAAGTCGTTGTTTCTACTTTCAAATCCCTAAAGGACATTTTGGAAGAGAGTATTGTCTTTGAATTTAATAAAACAGGCTAGTGTTGCATTAAAATACAATATACGTATAACAGGTTCTTCCGGGTTAAAAAAAAACAGACACGTTAACATATGGCAAAGTTAACCTTCTCTTTTTATCTCGGTAGTTGAATAACAAAAAATCTGTAGGAGAACTTGCAATGATTATCAGTTCAGCAAAAGCGCATAATTCTATAATACTGGTTTTAAACGACCCAAATTACAGCATTTAAAAAAAAAATGAATAAAAGACAACAGTAGCTAAAAAAACTCAAATTTCGCAATATTTGGCTATAGAAATCAGGTTTGTTTATCGCCTGTACTTTTGAGTACATTCATCTTAGTTATTAATTTGAGTCTTTATGTCAAAGTAATAAAGCATATATGTTGATTGGTCAGACCACGTACTATGATTAATTGATTTTAATTCCAAATTTGTGAATCTCTCGTCGTATAAGGATAGACTAGTATTCCAAAACCATCAAACAAAAGTTTGAATTTATGATAAATAAAAGATAAAAACCTGAGTAGAAAATAGAGAAGATACCAAAAGGGGCAATTTAAAACCGGTCGAAGACCAGCATCATGAACAAGAGTAAATAATGCTGAACAAAAAATAAACAGATCACAAAACACTACCCAAATACCACCAAGAACAATGAGTGAACATATACGCTCTGATAGGTTAACAATTCCAGCTCCACTAGTGGCACCCATCCTGTTATGTCTATCAAATTAGTTACTACAACAGAAATTACTCTGTTTCAAGTAAATACTCACGGTGAACGTCTGCCTTAAGTTTGGAAGCATCGTTGTTATGAGTTATATAACTGCAGTATAAGAAGGGTTATATATCACTGCTATCAAATTCATGATATATGCCTTTATAATATACAGGGATAGAAAAATGTCTGAAATTTCAAATGTATCTCACGGATTGTACTTTGAAACTAGAGATCATAATGTTGATCTAGAGTCTATTCATTTCCATTCATTATGACCTATCGTTTTAGTACATCCAAAGAAAACAAACAATAAAACAAAAAGAAGAAAAATACCCAAAAGAAACAACTTTAATAATGAAAAAGAAGCATGCTTTTCCTTGTGTATTTGTATTGCCTAACGATAAATTCAGAGTAATACGTAGCTATATGAATATTAATAAGCAGATTAAATATCTAATTAGTATCATTTATGAAATGATAAATACATCTGCTTGTTGATGGGCAGTAAATCATCGGTTGATAATCAATACCCTTGATGAATATGTTTTAATTTGAATGTTTTTCCGTATATCTGCCTAGTCATTTAATTAACAGTATGCCTCACTGGCTTTTTAATTGGCTTTAATTTAATCTTTAGTTTTTCTGTTTTTACTTTGTTGTCCGTACCTTTGGAATGAAGCAGATGGCAAATAGAATTGGTATTGGGAAAGTCCCTCCACAGATTAGTTTCAAGGTCACGATAGTTTTAGAACATATAAATACATCAAATGTGCATTTTATTCACGCAATCTAAAATTACCAAATCAAAAGCGTTATGCATCAATAGCATACAATTACACAATGTACGATCTGTGAATAGTTAAATGATTTTTTTTTTCAATCTGAAAGGATTATCTTACACCGTTGTTTGTAAAAACAAAGCAACATATTTAGCAATAATAGAGTAAAGTACATTTTACGTAAGCACATATTCCATCTCTGTTCTTCATTGGATAGTGTGTGTGTACGAGCAATGATTGGTTCGCTCAATGATCATTAAGGAATCACTGTGTATCAAATGTGTTATTAGTGGCAATAGTGATGCTGATAACGTGTTTTGACGTTGCGAAAAAAGAGACAGAAGATACAAAGGGGGCAATCAAACATAATAATAGCTAACAATACCATAGCTGTACAGGAAAAACGACGAAAAGACAGTCAAACATAATACAAACTAACAATACCATAGCTGTACAGGAAAAACGACGAAAAGACAATCAAACATAATAAAAACTAAACAGACAACGCAACACGAACTCCAACAAAAACTGGATTGCGCAACGCGAACCCGAACAAAAAATAGATAGAGCAACGTGAAGCCCAACAAAAACCGGGGATGATCAGAAATATGAATAATGTTCGCTGAATGAAATTAAGATTAAAAGATCTGAACCACAAAATCGTATTTAATTATATAGGTAGACTTATATAGGTACCATAAAATATCATCGAAGATACATGACGTGCCAGGCTTACAATCTAGAAAGCGAGACACGTGACTATACTTAACAGTGGCACCAGAACAGAATCAGTTTGAAAACAAAAACATTACGAAGTTAAAGATAACTTTAAACCAAAACATCTAAAAGTTCTGCTGAATTTTGCTCATGAATTTGTTTGTCAGCACAGAAATGATAAACCTAAACATGTAAACATTGAAGACCGTACTTTGACCTATAATGGTTTACATTTATAAATTTTGACTTTGATGGAGAGTTGTCTCATTGGCACTCATACCACATCTTCTTATATCTATGTAACAAATAATGCATTCACATAATTGAAAATCTCTTCAAGACAAATTGTAAACAATGGTTAAGTGTTGAAAACCGGGCATCGATTGTGAAGGTTTGAAATGGGTACTAGTATTTTAATTAATAGAATTGAAACGGGTTTCATTTATACAGACCTATGTGTAAGTGTCAAGATCATCTTAATTGTATGATAGTTCTACCAATTTGGTCTAGGTTCATATATTGTGTCTTTTTTATCTAAAAAGACTGGTATCCGCACAACTTTCTCAAATTCCATGTTGATAGATTTAGAAATAATTTGTAAACTTAGGTTCCAACTCCTTCAGGTCAAACTGACCAAAGATGAATTTAACTATCTTTTTCAGCCACTTGTAGTCATAAGCTTCTCACGTATACATGTAGCTATACATCCTTGATTTTCAAAATTATTGCAGATGCATTTCAAATTCCAGGAAACCAGCCCGAGCTTTTAAG
This sequence comes from Mytilus coruscus, assembly GCA_017311375.1. Classification (NCBI taxonomy): domain Eukaryota; kingdom Metazoa; phylum Mollusca; class Bivalvia; order Mytilida; family Mytilidae; genus Mytilus; species Mytilus coruscus. Next base: position 68,622,582 of record CM029604.1, on the reverse strand, counting down.
TATAAAAACTGGCCAACCACTCGGTTACATGTGGAAAATGCTAACAGTAACATCTGTTTGTACTAATATCATGTAGTAACTGTGAATATGTGTGTTCTATTAAAGAGAAAGCGAGTCTTCAATACGTTTCAGTTGAAACATTTGAAATAAAAACATTCTATTCGCGATATCCACATTAGAAATTTGTAATCTAACATCCTTGATGAAGTAGTGAAAAGTCGGTAGCGGAACTTTATAAATCAAAATGAACATTCCGAATTTAAATCGCTACCTAGAACGACCATCTTCAAAAACACGTCGCGACTTGAGAGCCAAATCATGTTAGATATAGCTACTATCGTGGGGGACTGAAACCTTAAATTCGTTTGCAAAATTGCAAAAGAAAGATACAAATATACAAATATACGAAATTAATTATCACCAGTACCAACCTACAGTCCACAATAGGTATATCAACCAGTCTACAGTAGTAGTAGCAAACCAACATACAATCCGCAATAGTGATATTCGCCAAATGACAGTGATTGCCAGCTTACATTATGTTTACGCGGTCTTAGATTTAAAGATACCGGAAAAGTTGTATGATCTGCATGCGTAGCAAAATACGCTTACCCCGTCGACAGAGCTGGTATCTCTTTTTTTGGAGTTCATGCGCTCCCTCAGATTTATTCTACCTTGATGTGTATCTTCTCAACAGAATTATGTGATTTGAACATCGATAACCTACTGCTATCTTTAATTTACAGTCCACACAAGTGATATGCACGGAATGACAGTCAGTGCAGTCCACGATTGTGGTATGGACACAGCGACTTTCAATACAGTCTACAATTGTGGTATAGACACAATGACAGTCAGTGCCGACTTGCAGTTTACAATTGTAGTATTGACACAATAACAGTCAGTGCCAACTTACAATCCACAATTGAAGTATTGACACAATTGCAGTCAGTGCCGACTTAAGTCAACAATTGTGGTATTGACACAATGACAGTCAGTGCCGACTTACAGTCCACAATTGTGGTATTGACACAATGACAGTCAGTGCCGACTACAGTCCACAATTGTGGTACTGACACAATGACAGTCAGTGCTGACTGTGGTATTGACACAAAGACATTCAGTGCCGATTTAGAGTCCACAACTGTGCGACACAATGACAGTCAGTGCCAATTTACAGTCCACAATTGTATCGACAAAACGACAGGCAGTGCGACTTACAGTTAACAACTATTCAGAATATTGCTGACATGTTTTCATTGTATTAAGTAACACGCACTTTTCTTATTGGTAGTTTGATTTTATAGCTATATTTTTCAAGACAATCCTAAAAAAATTGTGTATGTGACATTGTGGAAATACTTTGTAAAAGGAGTTGGTATACTCAGCCTGCACCAAACTTGCCTATAGATTCTGACATATATCGCACACACGTACAGCCAGAACTAAAACAAAACACATTTTGATTTTGATATTTATTCAACCAGGAACTGTGTGTTTACGAATGTGGTAGAATTGTTTTATTTCGATCCATTTATCTGAATTTAAATCAAAATAGATTAAAAAAGTATATGCAATAGACTCAAAGTGAATTCGTTATACTGGTTTCAAGCTTATAATGGTTTATAACGCATGAAATTGATTTTACTTTCAATTCCTTAAAACAATTTTGAAATAAAATAAAAAGCATAGAAGGAGCAGATACTTGCTTCCGTCTGAAGGTTTCTCCAGTGTTTGGTATTCAAATATAGGTTATGTATTTAAGACTTTAAAGTATTTTAACAAATGTGTGTGATAATTCACAATGAAATGTTACAAAAAGTATTGCAATTAATTTATATGAGGTTTTTTTTCATTTTCTGTTTTATCTCTATTATTAAACTTAGTGAATGGAATCTTATGATCCACGGATTTTCCTATCCCCTTTATATTTTTTTGTTTGAATATTCCAATTGTTACAAAAAGAAGTAAAAATATGTGCAAAGTAATAAGGTAATTATAAAGTAATAATCTTCTTATACAATGTGTGGTAATTTGCTTTTGATTCATTTTATGGTTTCTATTTCCCTTATTTATTTTATATATCTATGATAGTTTCATTTGATCTATCTGAACGAAATGACCTTGAAATAACAAGATAATACAGATTTAATTGAGGTCTGGAGCTGGCATGTCAGTAACTGCTAGTAGTCTTTTGTTAATGTATGTATCATTGTCATTTTGCTTAGTTTCTTTTGTTACCTATTCTGACATCGGACTCGGACTTCTTTTAAACTGAGTTTTACTGTGCGTATTGCTATGTATTTCTTTATTCTACATTGGCTAGAGATATAGGGGGAGGGTTGAGATCTCAGAAAACATGTTTAACCCCGCCGCATTTTTGCGCCTGTCCCAAGTCAGGAGCCTCTGGCCTTTGTTAGTCTTGTATGGTTCATTTGTATGTTTTGGAGTTTAGTGTGACGTCCATTTTCACTGAACTAGTACACAATTTTATTTAGGGGCCAGCTGAGAACCACCTCCGGGTGCGGAATTTTCTCGCTGCGTTGGAGACCCATTGGTGGCCTTCGGCTGTTGTCTGCTCTTTGGTCGGGTTGTTGTCTCTTCGACATATTCCCCATTTCCATTCTCAATTTTATTTACTTAGTATATCATTTAAAAAAAACATGTCTTTCCAGTTAAACAATTTTGATTTACAGGGAACATTGATCCATCTCTTTGTAAGCGGTTTTATAGTAGGTCATATTGGGGCAAGAATTATCATAAGCCCATGAAAGATAGCAGTCCTATCAGAAAATAATAATACCATACAATGTATTTGGTATTGATTAAATTATGATAAAATATTCTTCGATAATAGATTTCTTCTCTCACAATAAAATGAAAAACAAGTGCTCTCAATAAGACAACAAGAAAAAAAAACCAAAGCAGCCAAAACAAATATTTTAATGCAACGTCCTCTTGATGGGCTTGACAGTTCTCCAAGAAACGTCAACATCCATTCCATTAGTAAACAAAACAAAAAGATTGAAAGTGGTTATGAAACTACATCTTTTAGGTGTGGTGTACTAAACTACCCAAAAGATCTGTTAAGGCACAAACAATCTAATTACCACCACTCGAGAACAGTAAAAAAAATAACCAGTTGACTGTTTTACTGTTTACACAAAGTATTCCTCATTTTAAACTTAAAAACTTATTCAAAAGTGTTTCATGCGAAAGCATTACTAATGTAGATACCAATATTTCTTTCATAGAACACTTTAATTTAACCAAAAATATATCTTCATCAATATACTTTTTTTTTACATCATATGTGTACGTTTGGTGGACGTGTTTTGTAAAAGACAGTTTGAATTCCTATATTCCGGTATATCAATGACTTCCTTTTATGAATGATCAAAGTTTCATGACTGTGTTCTTAGGATCAGTCAGTTCCTGTCATCTCTAAAGTAACTCCATACTTTAAGGATCAGTCTGTTCCTGTCATCTCTTAAACCTCTACCACACCTATTGCGGCTAAACTGTTCAACAACAAACAGATGCTGCAGGATTTCAGTATTGACGACGTCAATTCTAAATCTCCTTATTTTACCTGTGTCCTATTCATATTTTATCCGAATAGTCCCGTTATTTTTGTGACCTAAACATTGTCCGAGAAAAAGTAAAATAACAAAAATACCGAACTCCAAGTAAAATTTACAACGGAAAGTCTCTTATCAAATGGCAAAATCAAAAGCTCAAACACATCAAACGAATGGAAAACAACTGTCATATTCCTGACTTGGTACAGACATTTCCTTATGTAGAAAATAGTAGATGAAACCTGGGTTTATAGAAAACAACTGTCATATTCCTGACTTTGTACAGGCATTTCGTTACTTAGAAAATGGTGGGTTAAACCTTGTTTTATAGTTAGTTAAACCTCTCACGTGTATGAAAATTTCTTTTATAAATCACACTATTACATAAACTGCTTGATAAAGGAATTAGGTATGGATAATCCCCTAGGAAAGTCAGCATATACTCCCAATACATTTACCAAAGAGAAACCAGGAACATAAATAGATCTGTCTATGTCACTTTGGAAATTCGACAAAAATGAAGAACAAAATCTTCCTATACTATACTGGATACATAAATTGCGTAATTGTGCTTCAATACTACGTTATATTGCTGTGTCTGCAAAATTCTTATCGAAACCTATTTCCAGTGGAGTAACATATATTCAAACAGCAATAAAAAAGCAGCATTCCAGCAGCACTTGCACCCGGTGTTGTATCTCCCAGTTATAAAGAGATATTAATTGTCAAAATGCGCATATGGTGCAATAAAATTGGTACCGTTTATACTATTTATACGATATTCCAAAGCTTTCGTATCTATCATGATTTCCTTGATGTAGCAATAGAGTTGCTGTTTACAAGAAAGCTTTTGAACCAATGGTTCCTTGTGGTAAAACAAGTATTTACAAAAATACCGAACTTTCAAGTGAATTCAAAAAGGGGGAAGTCCAACTGAAGTTGTTCAAAACTGTAAACGTCAAACCTTCGAATTTTTAAGAACGCCATGATGATTTGGTTGACCGTTATGGGATATCTGTACTTTTTAACGAATTTGAACTTATTGTGAGCAATACGACAAGTACTATATGTGGAGCAGGATATGCTCATCTGTCAAGGACATCTGAGCTCGCCCGCGGTTTAAGACGGGGTCGATTTACCTCAGTCATAAGTTATGAATGTAGTTTTATGTGGACTGTTGTTTCTCTTTTCGTGGTTTTTTTAAAATGAAATTGTTGGTTTTGCTTCGATTTATAAAATTCAATTGTCCCTTTGTTGTCCTCTGACAGTTTTAAAAAAATTCAAAATATACAGAAAGAATATATAATTTATATCATGCCAGTATCAATCCACTGGCTACATGTCAGATAGTACCTGTGTCATCGTCGACAATCAAACCACATGTAGCAACAACCACCATGCACGTGGTAGAAGTATAAATGTTTGGAATTTCATTGAGCATGGCTTATATTTCTGTAATAATATTTATCAGAGACTAAAAGTTTATATAAAATATTGAAGATAATGAAGACAAACAGCCAACTAACATAGTTACGAACCATCTATTACTGCAATGGTAGTGTTGCATTTTTGTGTGGGGGTAGTAAATACCAAACTACAAATTCACACAATAGATACACCAAACTATTTTTTACAACAAAGAAAGCAATGAATGTTTCCTCTTCAAAGCATTTGTATTAGTTATTATTCTGAGTTCTAATTTCCCGCTCGTTTAATATTAATTGGTTTCTAGTTCCACGTGTGTTAAAACAACTAGTCTCAGCTATCAGATATAGTGCGCCATCTTGACTAATGTCAACACAGGAAGTTGTTCCAAACAGAACTAATGCATATGCATTATATCATTAATATCACCAGGTCTGTCATTTTCATAACTAAAATAAGTCTAACGGGATTATTTTTTTATGGAATTTTTCCATAAAATAAAAAAAACATCTTGTTAAGTTCCCAACTTCGTTCAATCTGTTGCGTCTGTGTAATGTTTGTAAATCTTCTTGTTATAAGATAAATTTATATATTATTCATATATGATTATAAAATACAACCTCTATGGCAGCGTGTGTGGTTAATCTACAATTGAACAGGGATTCCAATACGTATTACAGCAAGTTTGATATAAAAATAATGTATTTGCCCTCAATATTGGTGCAATATATGAAAGAAAATTGGGTTTTCAACACCATTGTAATGAGATCAAACGAAATCATACAGAAATAATCTGTGGTTTGAAACCACACATCCAAATAATATTATGCCAAATCATTTTGTCCCTATCCCCCTCGGACTCACACATACATATGCAAAACATTTTTTAAAAAATAAATTAGTCAAATATATATATATCTCAAAATTTACGCACAAACAGACAAATTAATTTTTTTGAATTATTTCCTGTTTTACCATTCTACATCGATAGAAGTTTTAACATTATTGCTTTTAAAATTGATAAACCGTGAAAGTTTCATATTAATATATTTATTAAGATGCAATCAAATTTATTTATCTTATACTTTTACCTTCTATATTTTATTTTAGACATTTGTTCTCAATGTCTCTTTTTTAATTCAATATTTTAAGCAAACTTTTTAATGTATTCAGTTAAATATGAAATAGAAAACTTTCTTATGAAAAAAAAAAAACATATCACAAATACATGTAACCAGGCTAATAATAATATATATTTTTCTTTTCTGTTTTTACAGAAAGTTAACGATATAAATTTACAACAATTTTATCTAAGGAACATATAACATAATTATGATATACGGAAAACACGACTTGGTGGGTAAAATATGTATTTTTATTAATTCTTTTGAACACTTCATTTCAGTATAATCTCTTAATATCATTTTAAAACACGACCAAAAAATATATACAATACAAAATATTTTCCAAATCCTATTGAAATATGCTTCCAAACGATGGAGCGACAATAAAAAGAAAGAACAACATCGTATAAATATGTTTTGCTTTTAATAAAGACTTCACATTTGCGCTTTTGGTGCATATTTCTTTATCAAGTCTAGCAGAAAATCAAAGGCGGCATATTTTAGTTAGAATTTTGATATTGTACAAAATATTTAATTGAAATGCACTTTGAACTTCGGATGTTATATTTCTTAAGCACAAGGTATGTTTTTCCTGGTGCCACTAAAACAGTAATTTTGATTATATCTGAATTAACAAAGTAACAAATCTTTGGTTTACTCACAGTAATTTTACGTACATAAGTGTTGTTTTATAATTAACTGTCCGTGTGTAAAAGCACAGCACAGTTTACTGTAATTAAGAAGATAGTTTCAATTTTGTAAAAAATAAAATAGAAATCTTAACATTCTAATAAAAACTTATTTTTTAATCCTAAATTGATAATCACTTTTGTATTATTAATCCGATCTAAATTCATAAATTTTTTTTATGTTTATTTAATATTTTTCGTTTTAAAGGAATCATTTTATTTGTCGTGTCGTTGATTTCGAAACAACCCTGCAAGAAAAACAATCTTTGGTATTTGACATAAATGATATAATTGTTCCTCTTTAGATGTATTTTTTCTTCTTCTTTTTTACCTCTTTTGAAAATTTGAGGTTTTCAATTGATTTTGAATTAGAGAAAATAATATTTGAAAATATGTTTATCATATCATAATATTTATTTTAAATGTTTAAGTAGTCCTTTTCATTCTTGTTTTATATTGGTTGCTATGATTCAGATATATATATATATATATAAAGTATTTTGAAAACAAAAAAGTACGATTATTAAATATTTTGTATGGATTATAGATAGAAACAATGACAAACGGAAGCTGTATAAGAAACTGTCTAATGGAGAACATTGGTAATTTAAAGGACAGTTAACTACTCAATTTTGAAAATGCCGAATAAATAAGTTAAGGAAGAATGAATATTCAAAGTCAGATGTTCAAAACAAGTATCTCTAATAACAATTTAAGATATGGATGAATTCCCGGAACATTTTGTTTCACAAAAAGGGAGGGCCAATTTCCCCTATATGTGTTTCATGCAAAGATCTAGGGTCATTTCCCCTGAGTTAGCTTAATAAACAAAATTAATTATCATTAATGTTACACATTTCCATAAAATAAGAATGTTGTTTATGCGCTGTTGAAAACAAGATTGAAAGTTAAAATTTTTTTCCAAACATTTGGAATCAAAGGATATCTAAAATCAAACAAAATAATTTATACCTACAAAACAGTATGTTGAATTAAAATTTACATAAAATGAAACTTTGTATTTGGTTAATAATTTCCTTCTTTTACATTGTTTGTTTTTTTTTCTTCTATGAAAATACAGTTTTGAGCCACACACAGACTTTCTGTTTAAACCTTAAAGTACGCACTTAAATCTAGGGTACTGCGAATTTTAGGACAGATTGAAAGGCTTTTAGAAAATTACCCTAGCAATCATACCACATCTCCTAATTTGTATACTGGTACGAAATTAATTCGGGGAAAATTGGTCCTAGTTCTCTGCAAAATTTCTATTATTTGGACATTCTTTGATTTTTATGCAAATGTATTCAGTAAATATATTTTACGTCTGGTGTAGTTAACTCAGAATTATTGTCATAATTAATAACAACATAGTGTCATGCAAATAATTATGTCATCTGCAATATACAAATGCTGTGTAGCGCATTGACAAGTATTAAATAGAATTATACATTTAACAATTATATAATGAATACTATAAACATTTACAACAAACAATCAGCAGAATATTAAATATAAAAATAAAAACAGATAATGGCAGGATCTAATTTACATTTCGTGCGTAGAAAAGTTACAAAAGGGTCCTAGCGGATTAATATAATTCAACAACAGATGAATCGTCTACATTGTAAAATTCTGACACTCTTAAAAAATCATCTCACGAAATGAAGCGAAAACGGCATACAACATTGCTTAGCACCTTTTATATAGTTTACATGCACCATACATTGTAGTTACAAAGAAAACGTGAACAGCTAAAAGATTAAAATGCTGACGGTATATGCACAATTTCTCAAAGACAATGAAAATTATCATAATCTCATGGGATTACATATGCATATTTTTAATTTACATGATGTAACGAATTCTAAATCTTAAGGATTTTTAGCTTTTTTAATCGTGTTGTGTTATGTCCTTCAACTTGTTGGTGTTGTCTACAGTTAGGATTTTAAGCAATTTAAAAAAGTAATTTTATTCAAATTCAAAATATTTATATGTACCAATGTAAAGTTTTGAAATTTCCCGTTTAACAACTGTACGACACAAATACACTAGTTTACTAACGGATAATTGTTAATAAGATTGAGCACCGATACTCGTTTGTTAAGAGTGTTCTATGCCATTAATTGCTACATTCTGACGTAGACCTTGATTACTGTGAGGGATGTTAAAGGCACCAACCGACTGATGAATTGCCAATACGTTTTATCTGTTCCGTTTGTTATACAGCATTGAAGTAATTTTCTATTTTTTATCTTCTTGCTCCAAGAGTAATACCTAATTTCTGTGTGGTATCTATGATGAGTTTATTTGCTCATTATTTTGTTGATTTGCCTACATGCTTCATCTTAATAAGACTTGTCGTATCAACATTCACAAGACTTGCTGTTTACAAGAAACCTGAATGCAAGGCTCCATCATTATTGGTATGCTATCTCACACAGTTGTGGACAGCCAAATTTATTTTTATTGTTATCAAATATTATTCGTACACACTCTGCAAGGGGTAAAAATCTATAAATTGCATTTATAAATACTTTTTCAAAATGCTATTACTATGTTCAATTATGAAGTTAACGGTTTATTTATGCGGAATTGACAACGTAGAAATAATTAAGAAACTAAAGTTTTCATTTTTGACTTGGCATTGTCAATTTCTTGTCGACTATTGAGTTTGAATGTCCCTTTTTATTTCGCCTCTCTTTTCCAACTTCCTCGGGTAACATTGACCTCAGATGAATTTGGCCATTATCTCTAGGTACCTTTTGGTCATTTATTCAAGTAGTTATACGTTCTTTGCCCTCTAATATTTGAATTAAAGCGTTCTAGATGAAAGCAAACAGGAAAATGCTTTGGACTCAAAACAATATTTAAATTAAAAGATTTGTTTACAACTTCAAATAAACCATATACTGGTATTCAAAAATCGCTACGTTATGCTGTTTAATGCAATGTTTGAACGATAATCGCAAAACTTTGCTTTTAAAGACATTTTTGTTTAATTTGTATTTGAAAGAAGATATTTGACTTCACATTTGGTCAATTTGGGTTTTACCACCTCTTCGCGGATTTTATTAGGTTTTGGATTTTCAAATATTTTGGCCCCGATCATCACTGAAGTGATATTAGTTATCGAAATGCGCTTCTGGTTCAGTAAAGTGGTACCGTTAATATTATTACTACCACTATTCAATACCTATGCTGGTGGACTATTAGTCCCCAGGGATGTCATTTGACCAGTAGCCAGCACGTCGGTTTTGATTTAAAAAAAAAAGGATAGTTTTATTCAAATTTTCAAATCATTTCTTCCTCGTGCATAGCTCTGATTCCTTGTCTAGTTTTGCTATGATTTCGGTCTTAATTTTGGTTTTATCAGTTCTTCAACGTTTGTATTAGATGTTTTTATTTTCAATAATGTGCTACTGGTGTAATAATAATTGGTACCGTTATTTGTTTTTATGTCGGATAAACAGAATTTTGGTGAAGAAAATCCTTCTAATTCATTTCTATGGATACGTAAAAACTCATCAAAGATACCAGGCTTATAGTTTCGTACGCATAATTTTGTAAAATACTGCAAAAATATATCAAAATTGCAGTTTTAAGCCCTCTCTAGGCATTTCTAATTTGGTCTTATTCTCGAAAATAAGTATAAATGATTTACAGCATTGAAGTTCACATATAGCTCTCAAAATTATTGAAAGGCTTTATGAAAATTGTCTTATAGTGAAATAACTTCAATGGAAGTTGGTGGTTCGACCTCGTGATTTCAAAATTACTACCGCCGATGTCATCATGATACATACATCTTTATTTTTTAAGGAGGTAGAGTCAGTTAAATTTCTAGTAATAGGTGGCGTTTATTTCTCCCGAATTTGTTTCCACTCGCTGGTTCAAAAACCGAAATATGATTAACTTAGTGAAAGCTGAAAATTATTGAATCTAATTATTATTCTTACCGAATTTTGTCACAATTTTGCATATATTTATAAATGTTGTACAATGCTGGACGTTGTTGTCGCAGGAGATTTTGACAAAATATTGCAAATTCCACTTGGTTTGTTAAAGTTTGCCACGAGACACATATTTTCAAAAAAAAAGATAAATGTGTATCGTAAAGAACGAAATCCAATAGAATTTTGCTTTGGTAAAGAACGTCCATCTCGTACATATTTTGTGTTAATAATTTTGACAAAGTCATACAAAATTGCAGTTTTGAGCCATATTCAGATATTTACAATTGATCTGTATTTCCAGAAATACGACTTGATAGTAACACCAAAGAACACACATGCAGTTGTGCTATTATAACTTTAAGCAAAAACTGAATACCTTTTTTGAGAATATCCCTAGTATTGAAAAAACTCAAGGAATAGAGTTAGAGAAATTTCCCTGAAATTAATTCAGTATCATGGCTTTATGTATGAACTTTTGTGATCTTACAATTTTAAGGCCAACCAGCTATATAGATCACCAAATTATATCATCCAGAAAATAGCCTATAACAGCAATTTTGACAGATTTTGGCATTTCAAGTTCTTTTCAAAAACATTTATAAAAAGGACGTTCTTAACTTAAACCACTTTCCTGCTAGAGTAAAGCCATATTTATATATATATATATATTGAAGTCGTAGGTTGGAGACGTCCATTGATGAAAGATTTTACAAAACATGTATTATTGTTTAAATTTTAAATCGTTTTTGACAGCATCAAATAGCGCTGAATAACATTTTATTTTGATAGAAATATGCATAGTTAATGAACAATGTTTACATTTATGACGTAGAGTCTTAAATATTCAAATTCCGGAAGGGATTAATAACTGAAAATTTGGCCATGTGCGTGAAACAAATACAAGGGATGTTTTTGTCCTTCTGCATTGCCTTATTTAACAACAGGACCATAAAAAAAAACTTTCAATCTTCATTAAAATTTATAGAACTACAACTTCATACGTGTACTAGGCTGCCAGAATATTTGACGGAGTTTTAGTATGGATTCCAAAACTGGAATTTAAACCACACACAGGTTGTCATTTTATTTTTATTTAACCGTCAAATTGGGTACGGAGAATATTTCAAAATAAAACCAAACATTATTGTAATTATCTATTTTTATGAATTTATTGATGTATTTACTTGATTTTGGTTCACTATGAATTTCCCCCAAAAATAGTAAAATCTGCTATTTGAATGAAATCGTAATGAACAGCAATGTATAGTATAGCACCGAATATAATATTGACTGTTAATGTTGAATAGTTTTGAAAATTATTCACAAGAGTTTTGAATACCTAATTGCAATAGGTTCCATAAAATTTTCGATTTTCAGACAGGTACTGAAAGAAATTGCCATACATTTTTCTCTTTTGTCGGTGTTGGGTATTTTACCTAATTTACGACAACATCATTCTATTGTCTTAGTAAACTCCAAAGCCATCACACATGATAAAATGTAAAGATATGGTGCAAATATAACTTAGAAGATATAGATTAATAGTCGGAACAGAAGTTCGCTGCATGCTCTTTGACGATGCTTCGAAGCAAAGAATAAATGTCATAGATAAAATAAAAAAGTCTGGAATAAATTGCATGACAAATTGTTTCGTTAAAGTTCTTTTCGACGTTTCAGATTAGATGTGTACAAAAAACACAATGAAACAAACCAACAAGTTAGTAATTTATGGCTATATGATCTTATAATGTATTTAGTTATATTTATTTGGACTTTTTTGTTGATAAAAAATATTATAGATCTGTATGTCGTTCAATTGTTTTTCGCTGAATTTTGTTCTCCCGATTCAGAATGTGTCATCGAAGACAACGAATTCAGAACCTTTGTTTCGATTAACAACGGATCTGTTATGAGTTCTTTGTTATCAAGTGCATTACTTAGTCAATGTTACAACATTATATATAATTAATTAACAATGGGTTTTTTTTTTTTTTTCTCAGCTAAGTTTTATATTTTAACAAAACTAATTTTGCAACTTTAGCAGATAGAGTTGACCATAGAAGGATTTGCATTTGGTGTCTGATGAAGGTTTAAAACTATGCTATAGATGCCCAGGTGAAGGTTCAGTCCAAAAATATGCTACGAACTACAAATTGATTTCGTTTTATCTTAATTAATCTTATGTTAACTGTACTGATTAATTTGAAATGTACCAGCATATTTTAAAAATGAAAATAACATCATTGAAATAAAACTTAAAGACCGACAATCCATGTAAACTAAATTTCAATTTTACTTCGCAAATATGAATCCTGTTAAGTAAAAAAAAGCAGAAGAGACTAAAGAAAGAATCAAAACTCATAAATCGAAGACAGACTGAAAAACTATGACAAACAACGAAAAAAGACCGAAAGACAACCAACAGTCTACACAAAATAAAACTAGACTGAGCAGCACGGACCCAACAAAAACTGGGGGTTATTCCAGATGCTCCATTGCCACTGGACGTTAAGCGACCAACAAGTAATCCAGGTACTGCGCTACATGTTTCAACCGTCGTGTTTCTCATAAAAAGTACAAATTCGATGTTAAGTCTAATAAAATTATTTTGCAACGGTAAGAGTCTTGTCTATCCCTGTATCAAACATTTACATAGTATTTCAAAATTTTCAAAAATCTATGAATTTGTAAGGATTTGACAAGAATATTTACTAATTAGGAATCTAAGATGCCATATCACCAGATATACCACATCAACGAATTTTAACAGGCGTTACAAGGTGGGTGTTATTGGTTAGGTAGGTACTGTTGACTGTCAGGAGCACCTGAGTTTACTCTCGGTTTTTGTTTGGGTTATATTTTCCAATCTTTAGTCTTTAGTCTTTAGTCAGACATGCAACATAATAATTCTGATTAAGGTTTTATTTTTGGTAGCTTCAATGATTGTTGTTTTAACGGTTTTATTTTTGATGAGTTTTAGATTTCTTACTATAAAAAAAGTTTGTGGTTTTTTTTTTTTTTTTAAACATTGAAAAAAAACGGCTCCGAAGTAAAAGCCATAAGCCATTGCAATGATAATGAATTAGATGCAACAGTAGTGTATTGGTGTTCAAATCATACATGATTGCATAATGTATAAAAAAATAAAATAACAAAAATATCGAACTCCAAGGAAAATTCAAAACGGAAAGTCCCTTATCGAATGGCAAAATCAAAAGCTCAAACACATCAAACGAATGGAAAACAACGGTCATATTCCTGACTTGGTACAGGCATTTCCTTATGCAGAAAATGGTGGATTAAACCTGGTTTTATAGATACGTAACCAAACCTCTCACTTGTATGACAGTCGCATAAAATTCCATTATATTGACAACAATGCGTTAACAAAACAAAATGTCAAAAATAGGAGTACAGCAGTCAACATTGTGTTTTAATCTCATTTAATCATTTAATCTCATAAATTCTTTTAAAGAAGATACACATCAAACTGAAAAAAAAAAAAAAAAAAAAAAAAACAACCGGTATGTCGACAAGGTAAGTAAGTAAGTAAGTAAGTTAATTTTATTTAGAGTCAGCATATATATAGATAATAACAGACAAAACATGAGCTCTGGTGAGCTCTTTAACCGACTATCACATAAAAAATCATGCAGCATCATGCAAATACTAATAAATAAAAAATGAAAAAGCATGCAAATTTAATGAAAGCAAATTAATTTTGATTTATGAGCCTCCAGAGTCAAAGCTCATGTGGCAAGCGCCTCAATGTGCACTGAACGGGGGAATCAGCAAATCACTTGAATATCATAAAATAATAACAAACTAAAAAGCATAAAAACAATAAATAAGTAAATTATTAAGCACTAGCATTTAATATCAGACATATTTAATAAATGCGTAAAAAGCAGAACAAAATGCCATTATAAAAAAAGAGAAAGAAATTTCAGCTTTGAGCCAGCACCGGATGGAAACGGCATGAACTGCAGTTGCATTTTTGACCCCCACACCAGGAATTTCTATAATTCCTAAACTGGTCAAAAGAGGTCATGATTCTAGCCTCATTGGGAAGGGAGTTTCATACTTGTGCTGCCTCAAATCTAAAGGATCTTTTACCATTACTTGAGGTTCTAGGTCTAGGTACCTCAGCAGTGTTCACATACCTGAAATTATATGAATTGTTTTTATTACAACTAGATCTTGAAAAAATAAAGGACATTTTCTATTAATTATTTTAAAGGTCTCCAAGGCAATTGAGATAAGCGTCTCTTGCTATAAATGTATTACCCGCAAACCAAATTACACTTAGCAAGAATAGAAAGCAAGTTCAAAAGTATTGGCAATTCAAATTATTATTAGACTTTTGTAGGTTTTAAGAAGATCTGCTAATTTTGCAGTGTTGCAAGCTATGTGGTCATTGAATATATGAAGAGTTGTCAAAGCATATCTATTGTAAATTTGATGATTTTTATTTTTTAACTAATTAATTAGCTGTGTTATATACGTAATTTTACGAATGATCAAACATGGCTATGTCGGCCTCGTTTTCGGACATGTATTCATTGGAAACATTGCTACATCATTTCAATTATAATGATAAGAGCAATAATGATAATGATAATAATGATACTGATAATGATAATAATAATAATATAATGATAATAATCTTCATGGCTGTACGATATTTGTTCTTATTTGTATTTATTTTGTTCAAACAGTGTCCCAGAACACATGATTTAGATTTATTTTCCCTTTTCTGCTTTATTTTCATCTACAATATTTAAAATCTTCTTTTTGCATAGGGTGTCACAGATTCGTTATTATTATTCAAATGAGGCATCAACATTTGATACAAAAAATTAAAAAATTGTAAACTTAATCCGGTAAATGTGACTAACATTATATCATACCAAATGACGCGACCTTAAGTGGCCACCCAAAATCTATTTCAAATTTGAAAAGTGTTACAAATCGAGTTGTTTATTAATCCTCAGAAATCTGACGTAAATTGGTGTAAAACAACCACCACGTTCCCTGCTATAGAGCGGATGTCAAATTCGTTTCCTTTCAGTCGGTGGTATCTGTTTAGGCTTTGTGGTATCAGACTGAATCATAATTATCCAATTAGAACTTGTAAATTGCTTTATAGAAATTGTAGGTTGTTTTTGAAGCTTTTATTCTTCGACGATAGTTTGATTTCAGTAACATCATCTAATTGAATTTTAAAGCCATTCAAATTTCATAGTATCAAAATATATAATAGGGGACAAACATTAAAATATCTTTAGTGGAAATATTAATGGGTTTGACAGTAGTGTTATCAAAATGGTCTTTTCTTCTGAAGAAATGGCTTGTATGTTATCAAGTTTTGTATTTTATTTAGTTCTATATGAGTTGACAGGTTTTATGTACAGATAGACCACCCGGCCGTCATACTTCTTTGATTTTGATATTGGCAATCCAGCAATACAATTAAGTCCAAAGCATTCAAAATCTCAAAATTTACTTCGTTGATTAATAATATTGAATTAAGAAAGCTGAACATTTTCATAACTTACAGAATCTTACAGATGAATATTGTTGATATGTAAAAGTGGATATTTTTTATTATACAACTAGAATCTTGCGTGTCCAGACTTGATACTTGATATATACCAAAATTGTTTGATAGAATCATATAGAAATGTAACATATAAAAATGTATCATTAAACACCATTTACCAAACTGATAACCAACATTACGATATGATTCTTATGCATACAAAGTCAAATTGACACATTAATGCCATAAAAGATTAAAAAAAATCTTAGTCCATAAGTCGTCATAATCTTCTTCAAAACAATATTTAAGATATTAAACTGAAATTTTCGGCCAAACATACGTTTATTTCTGAACCAAAGTTTTGTCATCGGTTAGAGATGGCGATTATTAGATTATCATTCGTCTCATTGATCGGCAATAAATAATCTTTCTGATCCTATTAGCAGTATTTGATTTAAGCATCGTTTTAAACATAAACGTTGAGATCTTCTTTGTTGTCTCGAAGTTATATATCTGTTGTATGTTGTAAGGCTTTTTGCGCACTTGTTCGGTCAATAAATAGGGCGATTTAATTAACAATTTCATGTATATCAGTTTCAATGAAAATAAAAATTACAAAACAGGAGATGTTTTGAGATTAACAAAGATATGTAAAGTTTTGATAGGTCTTTTTAAATGAGTTGTCATCCCATCTTATTTTAGCAATTGAATAACTATAATTTAAATAATTTGAATAAATGTTTATTATTAGGCATATTTGATTACGGTGGCGATGTTTTCTGACGGTTAAACCACAGCACGCGCGTGTGTGATCATGCATCGCGTGCATTTGTGAATTTTTTTAATCAAAATTGGACTTGTTTTTGAACAAATGTAATCTTGTGCACGTGTGCCGCACCCGACTTTATTTATACGTTGATTAAAACTGATGAGAATTAATGAATGGGAATAAAGAAGTTCCGAAAGTTACAAGTTTAATGATATTAAATAGAAAAATTGTGCTAATACAGCACAAGGCACGGCTCATCTTTGTAAATATTTGGAACAAATAAAAGAGACATGTTAAGACGGATTAAGACATGTTTTCCTCACATCTGTCCTCCTTTTATTCTGTAATCGAGGAAAAACATCTGTTTTTGTTCCATAAAAAGGCAAAAGACGATTGCTCTTTTATTTATCTTTTTATATTTATTGACTTCGACTATCTGAAGCAGTGGAATGAACTTCCACCATTTAAATGGTCGGATAAAAGTAATGAGATGTTCCTTATGTTGTTAGAAATGTTTCGTAGTATGTATCCTTAAGTGGGTTCGATGACAATAAGAAGTAAAAGATACCTATTAAAAGGTAAGAAAACTTGAACACCAACGTGATACACAGGTGGTCGAATTATAAGAAAAAAAGAATTCAAAGAACAACGTACAATCAAACATAGAAAATAAAAAGAGTATAACAAAAACTCCAAGGTATATTCATAAAGGGGAAGTCTATAAAAACTGACAAAATCAAACTTTATCAACCAACGAAACGAGTGTAAAACAACTGTCATATTCCTGATATGGTACAGTGAACATCAAAATCTAAAACTTTGGACTACATAAACGTCGATAAATAAAATAAAGAATATCAGGTTCCGAACTACCTTTCATATTCGGTTCTTCTAGTAGAGCTAAGCAATGAAAATGCAACGATGCTTTTTGCCTTTTATTATGTCGTAGGGATAGACAACTGCACAGACATCAGCGGATGTTTTTATTTTATCAATGGAAATGAGTAACACGACAGGTGTCACTAATCGAGCAGAAATTGTTGACCCTCCCGGAGCACCTGGGTTTACTCTCATGTATTGTGTCACCAATTGAGCAGGAATTGTTGACCCTCCCGGAGCACCTGGGTTTACTCTCATGTATGGTTCAATATTTACTTTTCTATCTAGTATTTCTGGTACCTTGTATTTTATTTCTTTTTTATATATGTTCATGAAATGATTTCGTCTGTTTTCCGTCCAAAGTTGGTTTTTATTGTCCCCGTGGTATTTTCTTCTTTTCTTCGCATGCGATAAATAACTTAAACATGACACATTAAGATCCACAAACATTTGTACTTTCTATATATGAGATACATTGTGCTAACATGAAGATAGGCAGTTGGTTTCAAATTCTACAAACAATAAAGTACAGAAGAAATTTACTATTAGAAGAATTCATACAGAATCAAAAGACAAAAAGTACAAAGCATCTTGCAAAGATCTATCATTTCACTTTCAGATATATTGAAAATGTTCAGTCACTCATTAAACCACATTTCAATGAGTGCTTACATCACATATATCCAAGTGAACTCAGGCTTGAGATAAATGATACCACCGAAAGTAAAATGTCTGCATTATATCTTGATATTTTCCTCGATATTGAAACAGATGAAAGACTTCAAACTAGGATATATAAAAAAAAAACATGATTCCAACTTTCCGATTGTCATCTTCCCATTTCTCAGCAGTAACATCCATTCTGTTCAATCATATGTCGTTTGCATATCTCAGTCAATGCGTAACGCTCGTGCTATTCATACTATACGGACTTCATGAGCAAAGGAGTGCTTCTTTCACAAAAACTGCTCCAACAGTTATGAGGAAGAACGACTGAAATCGACACTACATAAGTTTAATGGTCACCATCACGAATTGGTTGACCAATATGATATGTCGGTGTTTAAAATCACTAGTGATACGTTTTGGGGGTTTTAGATCTTTAGATACCAGAATAGTCGCTACCGATTATGTCCTATTCCCGATTGCGACATTTTGACTGAGTCTGAAATCATGGCGGGTGATGCATGCATAGCAGGAAATGCTTACCCTGTCGAATTTCTTTTGGAGTTCATGCATAGCTTATGAAGCAGTTTGGCATCTACGATGACAGATTTGGACTGTAAAATAACAATTAGATATGGTATGATTGATTGGCCATATTACAGCTTTCTACAAAAGACCAAAGGTGAAGTTGGGAACAACTACAGGTAGGTGTACAGGGTCTACAATAATTAGCAAAAATCAATTCTCTCGAGATGACAATATGTATTACTATTCAAGCGAAAAGTAACAGCCTGTCACTGAATTACAAGTTCCTGTCTTGGTACTGGCACATACCAATGTAGTGAGGTGAAACATGTTAATGAGCCATCATCCCTCCTGACCTAGTTTAATGTTTGTATTTTGAAGTGATTATCATCAAAGGACCTGATAGAAGTGACCATTTTGGATCATACAATTTTGAGAACTCTACACACTTTGATTATGAATAAAAAATTCTCAAATCAGAATCTTTAAAGTTTTCAAATGGAAGGAGGAAAGCACCAAAGTTTTAAAAATTTCCTCTTCTAGTTTCCTCCATCTGGTGATCAAATTAATTCATAAACAATAATTGTTATGTGGGGCAAATTATGCAGGTTAAAAGGGTTTTCCTACTAGTTGGCTTGGCCAGGCTGTATTTGCTGTTGCTTTATAAAATATATATATTTTGCTTTGTTGTATTTTTCCATGTCTTTTGGTCCTGTTTAAAGGCCATCTTATAACATTGAAGACAGAAAAAAACACTTCATGATTCTGTTGAAAGCATCCAAGAATGGAGTATTTCTAATGTTCATAATGAAGCCAATACAATACAGCAATTGTTGTGCTTGACATGACTGTCACACAATATTCTGGAGGATAAGCTCAACAACTATTCATTGTAGTTGGTGCGCTTCACCAGTCTAAAAGTAATCAACAACAATGGATGCAAATCAAGGACCATCCAATCAAAGTTCTTAGAGTCAAAGGATTGTAGGTGATTCCCTACACCAAGCTCAACAATAATATTGAACGATTCCCTGAATTGTCAGTGGTTACAACATTGTAAACACATTACATTTTCGAAAAATATTACCCAGAATGCTTAGAATCTGAAATATCAAACTGCTAAAGGGGGAGATGTTTACAATTCAAAACAAGTCATGCATGTACAAATCATGGACGTAAATGACAAAATACAACAACAATTTCATCTAAATTTTATTTGTTTTGCATTATTTGCTGTGAAATGCACACTATAATGCATTCATAAACTCTAACAAATACAAATGAAATGAAACAAATGCTGGTCTTGTTATATCACTGGCTGCTTAAAGGTGACATATATAGGTAAATAAGTAAATTTTATCCAATCTATTACAAGGTAAATAAGTAAGATTCATCCAAATTATTACATGGTAAATAAGCAAGATTCATCCAATCTATTACAAGGTAAATAAGTAAGATTCATCCAATCTGTTACAATCTCAAACAAGGTCAATATGGAAGATACATCCAATCTATTACAAGGTAAATAAGAAAGATTCATCCTCTTTATTACAAGGTTAACAATGATTCATTTCTTTTAGTTAGCAAAGACATTTGTATTGAGAGACTAATTTGTGAAACAAGTATTTGAAATCTTTAAAAATTTCCATCTTATTAAATAAATAATCTGTCAATTTCAAGAATGTTAAAGCCATGCATAATCAGGTGAAATTTATTAATGCATGAAAACATTTTAGGATAGATATTTGTAAAAAAAAAATAAACCATCTTATCTACCTCTAAAGTGAATTTATAGAATAGTCTGAGAACATCCAATAGGATTTAATACAATACTATATTTGCAGCATTGGTGATATTAATTGTTCTTTTCATACAGAGTTTACTTCTTGAAAATTTACTGAATGACAAATTTTCTCCATTTCAACATGTTTGTAAAATCTTCACCAACAGAACTGGACTAAGATCTTAACTTTCATACTGTGGCATTTAAGCAAAGCATCATATGATATTGTGTCCATGAGGATGACATGATCAAGTACAAGTCAATATACTGGTACTCGTATTAGTGATATATTTCAGATGACCATTGGTCAACACTTGTACAAAAGAGATTTTCCCACAATTTATCAGAAATACAAGTATATACATAATGAAAAATTATAAAACTTTTAAGTGTAAGCTTAGTATAAGCATTATGTATACTTGTATATGAATATAAAACCCTCAATATTATAAGATGATTAAAACAACGTTAAGTGTTTAATTTACATACTGGCACTTTCTAAGAAAATGTTTAAATAGGTTAAAGCTACTTTTCAATTGAATTTTTTTAAAGAAGAAAAATATGTTTAAAATCTTGGTCATGGTCATTCTGAGCTTATATTTTTTTGATTGGCAAGTAAACATTATATCAATATATAATATAGATGATATTATGTATCATCTGCCTTTGAGGAAAAATCAAAATGCAATATGTTTATAACCATAGTGACTAGACATTTAAAACTTTTCAAAACACATTAAGACAATATACAGATGGTCGTTGAAAGTCTATTGTCAGATGTACAATACAAAATAAATACAGGTCACGACACTAGTCTATTAAGTCAGGATTATATTATCTTTAACTGCAAAAAGATCTCAACTGTTTTTGTGAATCCCGCATGCTATTACTATCTGTGAAGGAGCTTCTTCATTTTAATAGTGTGGTTATGACCAAGAGACAGAAACTGGATCGGTTATCTGGAATTATATACAAGTACTATACTGGTACTTTCTAGCTGAGGCTTATGTAATGCTATTGTTCAATACAATGATTTATTTACGTAGAAATCTGGTGCATGATTTTATGACGGAAAACATGGAATCAGTGATTATTTATTTGTTTAATATCTATATAAGTTGTATCTGCATATTAATTCATCAAAATATTTTGTAAACCAATTTGGATATCAAAACTTTCCAATTATAAAAAGATTTTTTGATTTTGTATTATACAAGAGATCGTAAACTGAGAGATCTGGAATAATATGCTTGAGGATTTAACTCTTAAATAAAATTTAAAATTCTGTAAAAAGTTTTACTGAGAACAAAATTGAAATATTTTCTTTGATGAAATGTTTGATAATGAGTAACAACATGAAGCTGGGAATAAAGAATTGAAATTAGGAATTAAATAAATGTTTGGGGAATGTAAATAATAAATGAAGATAAATCTCTATATAAATATATCTAAGCACCTTCTGATTAAACATAACAAAATAACTACATGTGATAGTCATGTGGTCACTGTGTGACTATCACATGATTTCCAATGTAAAACAAAATAAAAAGAATCTCATCTCAGATTTACTCTACCCAATACTGTTGTTTGTGTCAAAGGTAAGGTATACATTAAAGACCAGACAATCTGGAATACCATTAAATCTCAATCTGTACTGACAATAAATTTCAAACTCAGTCTGAACTAACAATAAATCTTGGTGAAATATATTAGGAATAATTAAAACTTAATATTATAATAACATCAAAATTATGTGATTTCTGATAATTTCTAACAACATCATTGATTTTCAATGTCCAATTCTTATAGTTTTGTTCAAAATATAAATTTTAGTCATGAATTGTAAATTTAAGTTACAAATTGTAACAAACCACAGTATCTGGGTATCTATACAAGCTAAGGGATTCTTGATGTGTTTTTTTTTTTATCACATTACAGTTAGGTGGTCAAATGGTGGTCTAACATTTATGCTTAAATGGAAACGCCTATTAATAAGTATTTTTTTTATAAATTATTTTCATACAAATCATAAATTTATATAACATGTGTTTACAGAACTAAAAATATTGTTCAAAACAAAGTAATTATTATGATTTGATCCAATGTAACATTTGTTAGAATATGGACACCAATAAAAAAACATATTAAGTATTTCAAAATTTAAGTTGTTCATTCCAATTATTCTAGATAGACTATTTTGTTAGCTTTTTCCTTTAATTATACAAATATATTTGAAACAAATCTGTGTAACAATTTTTACAGTAACAATACAAACAGAACAAACCAGACATACAATTAATGGTCACATTTTACATAAACAAATTGGTTTTAATCTGAAGCATTTTCTTCTTCATGGTTAAATGACAAAATTATATAAAATGCAACATTGTGGACAATTTTTTTTTTGTGGACTATATGAATAGTATTAACTACTCATAATTTTTAATTGACAAATAAGAGCTTGTAAGATATGTCCCCCTTTGAAACATACCTATCATATTGCTTGTTACAAGTGTGACATTAGATAAAGCGAAATGTCTCATATTAAATTAAGTGGTAATTTTATTAAAAAAAATTAGTATGATTGGCAATGATACAACTTTCCACTAGAGACCAAATGACGTAAATGTAAGAGGTCACCAAAATGTACCCATACTTGATATTTCAAACCCTTTTCAAGTCTTTTTAACACAAACAATGTAACCATTAACAATATATCTGTTTGTTTCTAATCAACAAAAATAACATGGCAAACTATTGCACAAATTTCATACATAAACAATTCTATTCACAAAATTTACATATACTATTAATAGACATGATGTAATCAATAAATAAATCACCCATTGCACTTTGTTTCGAAAAGCCTATATATACATGTATATTTTGAGGATGACTATCATCATGTGTTGTTGCACTATCAGAATACATTCTTTTAGAACACTTTTAAAGGAAAAAGTATACTAAAACCTGAACTATCTTCAATTTCCTTCCACATTTGACTGCCACAGGCCTTAAGCTAATCTTTCATTATTAATTTAAATAATTGCTGTCTTCTTAATCTGTATCTAAGTAGAAGTCTTATTTAAGTACAATTATTTCCAAGCTTTATCTCCTGTATGCTTGTAGTCCTTAAATTCATATGCTACAGTATCATTTTATATCTGAACATTAACAAGTTTTCCTCTAAACATTTGACATTTTGAAAATTAAACAATTATACAATATTTTAATAAAAACTTATGGCACTGTACAAAAATTGTAGATTTGTGATGAATTTGTATATTGTGACAAGTGTAAGCATGAAAAAAGATTTCTGTAACAAAAATCTACAATGATTTGAGATCCATACAAAGAATCAATAGCATTCTGATACCTGACTGCAGTTCATCCATTTTTTTGTCCATTTTCCCAATGCTAAAATTATTTTCAAATAACACATATTGAATGTAAGGTCAAAATGTTCCTTAAAAGGCCTCTTCTGGTGTAAATACTGACCACTGGCTAACTGACCCTGGCTGTTGTATCACAGACAAACATTACAGTTACAATAACAGCTGACTGGTTCTTTTCTGGAAAAGAAAGTCTGTATTTGTTTCAATAGATAGTAAAGTAATTAAAACAAGACTAAGTATAAATAAGAAGATGTGGTATGAGTGCCAATGAGACAACTATCCATCCAAGTCACAATGTGTAAAATGTAAACAATTATAGGTCAAAGTATGGCCTTCAACACAGAGCCTTGGCTCCCACCGAACAGCAAGCTATAAAGGGCCCAAAAAAGACTAGTGTAAAACAATTCAAACAGGAAAACCAACAAGGTCTAATCTTTATAAAAAATGAAAAACGAGAAACACCTATGAACCGCACCAACAAACGACAACCACTGAACAACAGGCTCCTGACTTAAGACAGGTCCATAAAAATGCAGCAGGTTTAAACGTGTCTGGTTTTATATATTTGGTCTATCACATGAACAATTTACATTCTTATTTATTCAAAAATCAAATGCACTGGTCCTTTTTATTTTTCATTTTACTTTAATGTAATTTAATCAATTGGGAATAATATCAACATGATTTGCTTAAAACAATTTACTGTTAACAACAACATGCTCCAACAAAGGAAATGATGTTTATTTTGTAGGAGTTCCATTGTTTTTTTACTTGAAAAAATTTCAGTACAGGTTTATTGTAATGGAAATCATGAGTCAAAGTCGGTTTTAAAATTGAGACCCAGATATATTGCTGAATTGATGAACAGACCAGATTGATATTTAATTGTTTTCAGGTAATCATTGAAATTAAGATTAAGTAAACAGCAACTTCACTCTATTATTGTAACACAAGTCTAATATCCTCCATACTGTATTAAGATGTAAACAATCAAATATAAACTACCAGCAGAAAATATAATAATTATCCGATAGATTTTAAATCTTTCCATGACGGACATTAATATGATGAACAATTTGTAAAAAAAGACCTTCTATTGAAACCATGATAGAACTGTAATCCATGGCAAGATATCATAACAACAACAGGAATGTCAAATGACCCTCATCATGCGTAACTTAATGTTACTTCATTTAACAAAACTGATTGAAATGTTTGTTTAATTCAGTCAGACATAACATGTCTATAGAAAAACACCAATGACCCATCACTGAAACAATCTACCTTCATTTTCTTCTTTTTTTCTACATAATTAAATACAACAGTCTCAACAGATTTTAACAAAAGCCAGTTTAAACTAAAGCTTCTTTTTAACAAAGATTACTACTTGAAACTTTCTTGTGATCATGATCTGATCATATAAAGAAGTAATTAAATTGAATCTTTATGAAAATTTGCGATATTTTGTTACTTTTATTATAAAAATGATGAATCAAAAGAACAACACATATATAGAAAAATGAAGCAGCATCCTTTTGTTAGAAATCTGGTCACTACTAAGTCAATATAAACATCACACCTCAAGAACTTCCATTTTTCTGAGAGGCTACTATTAAGGAAAGGAAGATGGAATTTGACTTATACTGTACCTTCAAATCATTATATTATCACACAAAAATCCAATAGACTCTAATCTATATTTAAACTGCAAGCTGAAAATGAGGACATCTGAAACTGACTGCGATGAGAGATTACATTCCATTTCCCACATTACAATAGCACTCTTTGTGCCACTTAAATGATGTCTTTGAAGGCAGCTGATTTTTGTCACTAAAATGTTGTTTTTCAAGGCAGCTGACTTCTCAAAAAAGGGTTATGAATTATGTTTATAATACAGTTTTTGGTAAGGAGATGATCTCTCAAGACTCATAAATTTAACAATCATTTTCTTTAATTTCCTTCACCATTTTGTAAATTTTGCGATGTTTTTAAAATCTGACATCAAAAACAACATTCAACAAACATTTAAAATCAATTTAAACTTATGCAATTATACTTTTTAAAAATTAATATGTGTTTACATTCATTACAAATGGTTACTACTCCCAGCGGATCGTTTGTTCGGTCAGGTTTCACTTTGAAAACAGTTCACTCTGTTTATTTCCATTCATAACTGACAAACACAACAAGGCCATGATTAATATTTTAACATTAAAAATACTGTGTTCATTATAACAGGCATAAAATGCGTTTTGTTACATACAAGATCTCGAACACGATATGAAGATTGCGTGACTGCACCTCGTGTTTGTATAAACTACTTCTTAGGTTAAAAAACAATCATTATAAAACCAGTGATAATAGGCATCATGCACAAATTGCATGAAGATCGTTAATCGACCGATTTCGGGTCAAAATAATTACCAGCTTAGTTTGAACAAGGATAAAAACAGTATGTCATATGCCAAACACAACGCTGATGTAAACAAAAAGAATGTTCTCTATGTAATTTTATACTCTGCAGATTGTAGAATATTATCTTAAAATATTAGAGGAAAATAATATGCAAAAAATTTATTTAAAAACACCCTATCTGCATGACTCCACCTACTAGAAAAAATGTCATGCCTAAATGCGAAAGGCAATGAAGCGATATTTAAACTAAGTTATAACTAACAAATATTGTGTACACGGACCATTCAGGGTCAAAACAATCTTATTCATTAAAGCTGAACGATAGGGAATGGCGAGTATTAGGTTGCAACTTATAAATCCAAAACATGGTAAAATATGCCTTTTTGAATTAATTTGATATAATTCAACCCCGTCAAAGTTGGTAGCTTCTGAATGGAGGCTTTGTTTTGATATCGACAAGATCCTGCATGGCGTCACTACAATGGTTGACCTATATATAGCAATTCAATTATAGTCATTGTCCGATCAAATTTTCTGTGAGTTTGTACAATAGAATTTGTTTACGAGATTTGAAAAATAATAGCATGCATTGACATTATGTCAAAATTAAATAACATTAATATCTGTTAATTACTGTTGACGTTTTCATTTCCAAGTTTTATTCATACCTATGTTAAATATAGAATTAATAAATATTACAGTACTAATTTTTTGTCATAAAATAGAAAACTGCTTATCAATTACATCAAACGCACCCTTTGTATATTTCAAGGTCAGACATTAGATTGGGTTGTAAATTTTGATATCGTTTATGTAACCCCTACATATATTATTGTAATATAATGAATCATCATGCCTGATTAGTTTTTATGTAACCTAAAGAGTTATATGATACAGGGATCTCGGATATGTTTGTGTACAGATTACAACCAAAGGAAGACAACTCTAGCAGATCTTTATGGACCGTAATGTTTTGAGAGTGATAAGGTTGATTGATTGATTGCTTAACATTGTGTAGATTGAAACAAGAGGGAAAAAAATGCATCTAAAAAATGTTACATTGTAAAACTTTTCAAATATACAATTATTGAGAGTGCTGACAATCAAACTAACATAATATTGTTAACAGCATTAGCCTGTGAAGCTTAAAATTGTTACCTATAAAAATTTTAGTTCAGAAACATCAAAAAAGATTTTCTTTACAAAATGTAAAGTTTTTTAAGTGTGATGCACTTGAAATTTAGACTCTCCCATCAAACGATCATTACAATTTATATCACACCTATATTCCAATATCTTCAAAACAATTCAGTGGTTGTCGTTTGTTGCTGTATATCATATTTGTGTTTCGTTCATTGTTTTAACATAATCAGGCCACTAATTTTCTGGTTTGAATTGTTTTACATTTGTCATTTCTGGGCCTTTTATAGCCGACTATGCGGTATGGGTTCTGCTCTATGTTGAAAAGCCGTATGCTGACCTATAGTTGTTAAGTTCTATGTCGTTTAGTCCCTGGTGGAGAGTTGTCTCATTGGCAATGTAACCACATCTTCTTATTTTTTTCCATTTTATTAATAAGCTGCTGGGAAATCAAATTTTTTTTACAGCTAGCCAAAAAAAAAAAAAAAATAAAATAAAATCTGAAGGTTTTTTAAAACTATCAAGAGTGGATAAATATTGTACAATTTGGAATCAAAGCATTATTTGAATTTATAAAAAAAAAAAAAATTGTACTGTATTTGCAATATATCATGTTTTGTGTACATCCATTTGCATTTATCCCCATATATTCTATGGAGTATATTAGAAATTCAGTGCAAAGTAAGAATTGCAATATTTTTCAGAGTGCAATATTCATCATTTCCAAGAATCACAAGTCAACATATTGCCAAATATTGTATGTTAATTCTAAAAGAAATCTAAGGTAAGTATTTGATACTTAATATTATATATAGATTCTAGCATCCCATGCCATTGACTACCTAGTTTATCCACTCAAGATAGCTAAATTTTCAAACTTTAAAATGGGAAGTTTACAGAGCGTATCAAAATTTGAAAGTTAACTACCAAGAGTGTATCAATATATACATCATAAGTGAGAGAGAGGTAGAATCTGTTTCTGGTGATTTAGAGGAAAATTCCAGTGCAAAGTTCTGAATATATAAGGCAGAAAATTACTCACGACAAATTTAATCACTAGATTGTGTATAAAAATTTATCAAACTGGTGAGAACCTGTGCACCAAGAATTAAACACAAAAACATATATATGACATCTGTGCGTCAAGTAAAAAGTTGTTGTTTTCTCAAGAGAATTTTAATGTTAACGGCTATTAACAAAAATGCCTAAGTGGGAGTCGAGGTAAATTGTAAAATCAAATGAAATTGTCATCTATGTTTGTATTAAAAGGAAATTGTAAAGTCTAATGCATGTAAACAGCTGCATCTGAACACATGTAGTAAATGGTTTATTCAAGTATTTATTATATAATTTCTACCTTCAACTTCCTCAATTTTTTTCTTCCAGGTCATACAGTATTTAACGAAGCTTTCGATGATGATTTACTTTGTGAAGAATCTTCTGCGTCACTCTGACTCAGTGTTCGTTCAAACTCTTTCGCCTCCTCTGCAGCTTTTTCCTTCTGAGCCATCTGGTAAGCCACCTCGAAAGCTTCTCCAAGAGTCATAATCACCTCTCTAGCTAAATCCTAGAACAATATACAAATAGTCAGATAAGTCAAGTGT
This sequence comes from Mytilus coruscus, assembly GCA_017311375.1. Lineage (NCBI taxonomy): Eukaryota > Metazoa > Mollusca > Bivalvia > Mytilida > Mytilidae > Mytilus > Mytilus coruscus. Next base: position 68,593,089 of record CM029604.1, on the reverse strand, counting down.
TACATGTACAATAATAAAATTCCAAATTTTCTTGCAACTGGTTTATAGTTCAATTCTATCAAGAGCTTTTTCAAAATATTTACCTGTTGGAATCAAGTTAATCAGCTGAGCAGTGGTGATTTAACTTATGATTTATAGGTAATTTTAATTTCAACAATTTTCAAATTTGTTCCAACTATCTCTTGACAGAATTTTGATTAAAATGGCCAGTAATATTAATAAGGTTGTGGTATTGTAACAATACAAACATGTCACATGAAAAATACTAAAGTTAGATGCAGATATCCAAGGGTTGACTGCAGTTTAGAATGTGGTTATATTGTTATCTGGACTCCAATAAAACCAATGGTACAGGAATGTAGATTTACTGCCTTATGTTGAAGACTACCATGCTCTCTGAGAGGTCCTGAAAGTTACAACTGCAAGACATAATTTATTTCTGCTACTACCTAATATTCTCTCTTTTCCAATTTTATTTTCAAATCTGAACATTGCAGAAAATAATACCTACATTAACCAAAATTTACAATTTAACTTTTAATGCTTTGATATTAATGATAAAATACAGAGAATATTATTTTAAATTTTGAGAATATATCAAGTGTTCTCTGCAAAAGTTTCATATAACTTAAACATTCTGGTAAACCTGGTAGTTTTGAAGGAGCATCTGTTTTGAAAAACTACATCCTCAGATCTCAAACTTTGAAATTACTTTTTAATTCTTTTGTGATCAAATAATAAACCCTCGCACTTGGTACATCATGTATTTTCAACAGAATTCTTGTACTTGTATATTTTTCTTCTGTTACGTGAGAAAATTAAAGTGCACCAAATGCAAATATTGTTTTATTTACAAGTCAATAAATTTGTTCGGTAACACCACCAACAATAAGCAGCCATGTGTACTTAGCATAAGCTTGCCCTGCAGGGAGCAGATCAAAGAATGAAGATGTTCCCGGCCAATAATACATCACTACAATACAATGTTCATCTACCATAAAATAGAATCCAACGGTGGCTCTTAAAATCAAATTATTTAGGTTTCTGTAATGGTTTGTTAGTCGACAACAATAATTGCATGAAATCTCAGTTCTCAACCAGACTTCAAAGACGAGATCAAAAGTCGTGCCCACATGGGGTAGAAAGCCTGTTCAGTAGGAGTCGTAGGTCACTACTATCAAATCCATATAGGGATAAACTTAATCTCTTGTGACGCTTAATCTTAATGGATTCATTTTAATTTTGCTAATTTGTCATTGAAGTGATTTTAGTGCATAATAACGTAATGGAAATTATAAATAAAATTTCTTGTATAAAAGCCATTCCAATTGTTACTGTACAATGCTTATGACTTTTCTTTATAGCCATGTTTTGTTAGTCATATATAATTTCTCTGAAATAAGGAGTGTTAAAAACATGTCATTTATACAATGTTGTTTTTCATTATTATTTTAGTTAGATTATATAGGAAAAATTCTCTTGAACAAATAAAATCAAAAACAGTGTTGTCAGAAAATCGAGCTAAAAGCATTTTTAAACTTGCTCTTCTGTTTTAAAAATTCTGTACACTTTTGTTCAAGATGAAAATATAGCAATACAAGCACTGTATGAGATATTAGTTTCCTCAGATAATCTATGTACACTTTATGTTTCCTTAGTTAGTATACAAACTCACTAATATAAGTTATACATGGATCCCAAAAATATTCAATTATGTATCTGAACAATGTCATATACAAGTTTGATTTTACTAGTTGTATACATGCATGACATAAGTCATTGAATACAGAGTTTATTCTAAAATGGAGGATCCTGTAAACAACTCTCTTACTTTCCATCATTTTCACTGATTTATTCAAATGAAGGTGATTGTTTAATAAACCTTATTTTGTTGATAGTGGTCATATTTTGACATAACAATTCTGCTCATTGCTAAGTTCATATTGAAAGTCCAAACATGAACTTCACATTTACTTATTTTTTTACAGAATAAATATTTTGATTGTAACCAATGTTAGTAATCAGCAAATAAAACCACCATATTTTACTATTAATTTCATATATTTTAAGTCTGTAAATCCTTAAACTTTCTGAAGTACAATTTTTTATTTTTCTTATTTTCATATTCTTTTTCCAAATACTAAATGATCTCATATAAAACAGCCAACCAAACACACTAGGCATGCATGAATACACTTTTTAAGACCAACATACAGTAAATCTATTTAATATAAATAACATATGAAGCCATCAAGTACCGATTTGGATAACCGTTAATTAAACCAATTCACTAAGGCAAAGTCTAGGACACATCAATAAAGCCAAAGGGTATCTGAATATTACCGGACATTTAACCCTACAATTATGTCGTAGTTTATTACAATTTAACCGATTATTCTTTCGACATTTTGACAATAAGAATAGGTGCAGACAAGTCAATGACAAGAATAAGAATGTCTATTATAAAGTCTTCTATGAGGCGTACATTTATTCTATTTCTTACAAAATTTGTATTTATTCTAAGTGAACCCTGTATATAAGAAGAATAAAACAGAAAATTGTGCATGTTATACACAGGCAAAAACAAATGAATACAAAAAATAAATCTCAAGAAATTTGTTATTTTGGAATGCATAAACAAAAGTGAAAATGACTTTTCTATTTGTGCATGTAAAAGACTGCTTACAAAAATAATTTGTTTATAAAGATAAATCTGTCAGTCATTTTATTGTTAAATCAATGTTAAACTGACAATATACTACCATTACTATCATCTTGTATAACAAAGAGAATACCAAACTATACCACCCACATACAATATAAATATCTTATCTCATCACAAATCAATATACGCTGACCTTTCACTTATTTAAAATCATTTAGGCTTCATATCATTTTTTAGATAACTACAAAATGTAATTGGATTATTTACTTCTAAATTACTTGTGACTATCAATTGACAAAAGTATTTCAGGTACAAAATGTTGAAAACAAAGTTAAGTTTTCATCGTAGGAGGAGATTTTCTGACATAAGCGTGGACGAGAATTTAAATGTTGACAGGTATTATAAGTATGCTGGACAGATGGCGATAAAACCTGCAGATAGTCAGGACAGATGTAAAATCGCCAAGGCTTCCCTCCCTTACCTAATGATGGATAAAATTAATTGGACAAACTGAAAAATTTTGGTAAATCGAGCGAACAGTGTGTAACCATGCATAGGTTTAAGTAGTAAAAGGGAGATAACCACATTACAAATTTAGCAATGGCTGAAACATCATTTAATGAAATTCTTGTTGCAATGACAATAGAAATAATTAATTTCTTGTTTGCAGTAATGCCTTCAATGCATAAAGACCTGCCTTTTACACTAATGATGTATAATAAAACTGTGTGATTCCTGTCATGGGTTCATTTTGGGTCATTCTCGCATGAATAACCTTAAGATTGAATAGACTATCAATTAGTAACATGAAAAGTCCTTGTTATGGATCTAATTATATCTCACATTGTGTAAATGTACATAATAAAGGAAGTTTTAATTCCCCTGGAGCATGTTCAATGTGACAGTATATAAGTGGTATACCTACCCAAAAACATGTTCCATTATTTCCAGACATGCCAACTAGCCTGATTTATGGGTGATATCCCCCATGAGAGGTGTTGACCTGAACTTTGAAATTTTTTATTTTATAAACTGAACACCTCAAAACAGGCATTCAAATGAGTTTAAAGTGAATTTAAGCACAAACATACTCACTCAAACAATATAGTAGTAGATTTATAACACTTATGACAATATAAGAGAAACATAAGTTCCTCTTGCACTAAAAATCCCCAACGGAGATTTTGAAAAGTTGGCAGGTATGTATTTCTATGATTATTATCAACATCATGTTTCAAATTCAATTTTTTTTATATACATGTAATATCAAGTCAACATTTAGCAGCATGGTTTCTCTATAAAGTATTAAATATTAGCTTCATATTGAAGGAAAAAAATTAAATTATTATAAAACCACATGTACATGTATGCTAGAATCCTTGCCTTTTTGATATAAATGAGTTTTGTGTGTAAAAATTTTGCAAAAAACACTTTATAAATCTATGCATTCCATGCAATCATTTTTCTAGATTTACCTTCATCAGAAACTTTCAAAGCCAAATATTTAATAGCCATGGATGTATAAGTACCGAATCATGTGAAGAGCTTTATGATCAATAGGGACCTTTAAAATATAGCCAAATCTACCTAATGTCAACTTTGCATGAGGGAGTCAAATAGTCTTTACACTAAATGTATAACAATAAGATACATTTACCAGTATTGGGGGTGAATACTACCTAGAGAAGTCCTTACACTGAACATTTGCCGATCATTCTATCTTGTGATGTGTGTGTGTGTATATATGTACGTTTGTGTGTATATCCTTACAGCAGTCCTTACACTGAACACGACAATAATGTTTGCACGTGTGATGTGAATGTAAGTGTGTTTTTGTGTATATATGTATATGTGTGTATACTTACAGCAGTCCTTATACTGAACACATGACAATAATGTTTGCAAGTTTTAATGTCTCTTGTGATGTGAATGTAAGTGTGTTTTTGTGTATATATGTATATGTGTGTATACTTACAGCAGTCCTTATACTGAACACATGACAATAATGTTTGCAAGTTTCATTGTCTCTTGTGATGTGTATGTATGTGTGTTTTTGTGTATATATGTATATGTGTGTATACTTACAGCAGTCCTTATACTGAACAAATGACAATAATGTTTGCAAGTTTCATTGTCTCTTGTGATGTGTGTATGTGTGTGTGTGTATTTACTTACAGCAGTCCTTACACTGAACACATGGCAATAATGTTTGCAAGTTTCATTGTCTCGTGTGATGTATGCAAAGAAGTTCATACTCTCTGCATCCTGGCATGCACAAAATATGTTTACAATCTCGTGATCACAGATAACTTTCTGAAATAATAAAACAAAATTCATGTTTAAAGAAAAAGTTGATACAAATCTGGGACTATTATACTAACGTTAGTATAATAGTCCCAGTACAAATATAAAGATATGCAACAAACAAAAAATTTCTCAAAATAGCAAACACATTATTTATGCTAAGATTAAATTGCATATTCACTGTAAAAATTATCAAAAACATTATTTTGAATAATTTATCTGCAAATAGTAAAGATTTTTTTTTTCATAACAGATACATATATAGAACATATTCAGCTTAAATTCTCACCTTCGATTTGGCATCTATAAATTTGACCCCTCGATAAGATATTGACAACATAATGGTTGGTATCTTTGCTATGGCATCTGCTGATTTCTGAGGATAAAATAACAAATGATGTATAATAACAGGATTGTAATAAACTATAATCAAAGATTAAAACATATAAGGTCCAAATATTGTTGGTGTACCTGCTTATAAGGCAGATAACATTTCAAATTCATTTATTTTGTACTTTTCCCTGTATAAATATATTTCAAGATATACATATAACACACAATTTACAGGTTATTGATATGTTTATTGTTGAAGGATAATTTTGAGGTTAAAAACCAAAACTGTTCACATATTGAGAACAATTAATACCAAGACTTAAATGTTGGTCTTTTCAGAAAGACTTTAATGAAACTAAAAAAGGAAATGAAAAAGAAATGTAGTAAAGCTTTCTAATTTAAAGAATACAATATTAATCTTTCAATAATGGAAATTCTGGTGTAATTAAGATAATATTGCTTACAAATAAACCCCAAATCTTTAAAGAACTATTCATATAAGAACCACATCAACCTCAAGAACAATTCAAATAAAATGGTTGATAGAACATTAATTTTTTTGTTGGTTAAACTGGCAGAAAATTCTGTGATCTTTACAATGTCATTACATTTGTTTAGCATGGATTATTACTGAATTGGGTATCAAATTTAAACAGGAAAATGTAAGGACTGATCAGGATGACTTTAACAATCTATCTTTTCATCAAAATGATTAATGAGTAAAAGGAAGAATACAACATCATTAGCCTCATCTTTAAACCAATGCTCTTTGATTTATATCCTTATATATCTTTATCATAAACGCTTCACTGAATCTAAAAATGAAGGCAGAAGTCATTACTGTTTTTAAATTAATTTTTGCTCTGGAAATTGTCGGAAATGAAGTATTTGGAACAGAAAGAAATCTAACTGAAAGAAAAGAAACGCATGCACTGTCCTTATCTAGTCTATAAGATGCAAGTTTCATTAAGCAACATCATATATTAATTTCCCATATTGATGACGAGATTTGGGAATAATGTCAAAGGCATAAGACATCTACGACCCTACTTCCAATGCCATCATTGTAAACACATTCATCACCACTTGGAGTTCTGCTAAATAGCAACGATATCAATACATCTGATGATCTTTCATGGAAACGATCGAGTCAGCTGATGCAATCTTACATGAGACGTACACTTCATAACGATCAAAAGTGAAAATGGTGAAATATAAAATATGAAGATGAATGTCCTGATGTGAATTAATATATCTACGCTTCATTTAACATTTTATCCGGAGAAAACTATTATCTATGGTGGGTTCTAGACCAGCATGCCAAAGCGTCAATCAGTGATTTAATCCTTTTGTCCGGGGACGAGATTCACATTCATCATTATAACATGAAAATAGCCCATTTTTATAATTAATTTTTTTCTTGCAATGTATTTAGTTCATAAAATAAAATGAAATATGTTCTGTATGTCAATGAGTTAGCAACTCCATAACACAAATATATGGTAATCAAATATAGATATATGGGTTCCAAATACTGTTTTCAACAATGGATCCAAAATGTGAAGCTCTCAATTGTATTCAGTTTAATCAGCTTCTGAATAATTTCACTGCAGATGACAGAAGAACTGACTTCAAGATGAAGGTAGACAGTGGCCAACACTGGGTATATTCCTAATTTGGGATAGGTACATTAGGTGTTGACAAGGGTAGACAGTGACCAACACTGGGTATATTCCTAATTTGGGATAGGTACATTAAGTGTTGACAGGGGTAGACAGTGACCAACACTGGGTATATTCCTAATTTGGGATAGGTACATAAGTGTTGACAGGGTAGGCAGTGACCAACACTGGATATATTCCTAATTTGGGATAGGTACATTAGGTGTTGACAGGGTAGACAGTGACCAACACTGGGTATATTCCTTATTTGGGATAGGTACATTAGGTGTTGACAAGGGTAGACAGTGACCAACACTGGGTATATTCCTAATTTGGGATAGGTACATTAGGTGTTGACAAGGGTAGACAGTGACCAACACTGGGTATATTCCTAATTTGGGATAGGTACATTAGGTGTTGACAGGGGTAGACAGTGACCAACACTGGGTATGTTCCTAATTTGGGATAGGTACATTAGGTGTTGACAGGGTAGACAGTGACCAACATTGGGTATATTCCTAATTTGGGATTGGTACATTAGGTGTTGACAGGGGTAGACAGTGACCAACACTGGGTATATTCCTAATTTGGGATAGGTACATCAAGTGTTGACAGGGGTAGACAGTGACCAACACTGGGTATATTCCTAATTTGGGATAGGTACATTAGGTGTTGACAGGGGTAGACAGTGACCAACACTGGGTATATTCCTAATTTGGGATAGGTACATTAGGTGTTGACAGGGGTAGACAGTGACCAACACTGGGTATATTCCTAATTTGGGATAGGTACATTAGGTGTTGACAATGGTAAATAGTGACCAACATTGGGTATATTCCTAATTTGGGATTGGTACATTAGGTGTTGACAGGGGTAGACAGTGACCAACACTGGGTATATTCCTAATTTGGGATAGGTACAGAAGGTGTTGACAGGGGTAGACAGTGACCAACACTGGGTATATTCCAGACAGTGACCAACACTGGGTATATTCCTAATTTGGGATAGGTACATTAGGAGTTGACAGGGGTAGATAGTGACCAACACTGGGTATATTCCTAATTTGGGATATGTATGTTAGGTGTTGACAAGGATAAACTTTTTTTTATGAAAATTTAACCCTGCTTTTTTATCTGAAGGGTGTGATAATAAATTATCCAGTTATACTGTTTTCTTCAAATTTAAAATGCTCACTTTTTTTCCCCAATTCTGGTGATTTTGGTTTGTAGATATATTATGAGGAGTTAAAACTAAAAGTTTAAGTATTCGAACAGATCTTATTTCACAGAATTATGGTGCTTTAAGTTTTAAACTTCAAACATTTCATAAAAACCGTAGTTGTTCCCACTTTTGAGTTCGTATTTCACTCCTACTGATCTAGTTTTGATTTCAGTGATGGTGTTGTACCCCAAACATCATACTATTAACTATGATGCAGGTATAAATTGGTCTAAATAAAAGCAGTGCCTTTTAAGTCATAATTACTATAAATAAAGTTAAATGGCACCAAAAGAGTCTGGCAAGATGAATTTTCTAAAGTTTTTTTATTTAAGCCTGTCCTAAATAACATGGAACCTTGATGATCTGACTACAAATATTTCAATCAATTATTATATCAAAGTTAGAGTAATTACAGCTTAAAAGATAACTTCAAGCAGCTGTTTGCCCAAAAAATTCAGTTCTGATCTAACTTACTGGTGAATAAGTTTTCCACTAAAATTTTGGTAAAAATAGCTACACAGAAAAAATACTTGGTCTGAAACTTTTAATTTTAATTTTTGTCGCACCACCCAAAGTAACATTTATTAAAGGTTGGGAAAACATGATATACAAGACAGTGCACATAGTTTTATTCTATTGAAACCTTGATAGAGGTTTTCACTGAATCTTTCTGTTCAAATTTATTTCTGTGTAAGAATCTGATATTTAATCTATTTTGATAAAATGTCAATTTCATTCATTATTCAAAAGCATAGAATTAGATTACAACAGAGTGAAAAGAGAAAGAAATTAAACCTTTTATAAGATGAATTACTCAAATAATTTAGAAGAAGAAAATTTAATTTTCATTGTGCGGGTCATCTATTATAATAGACGCAAAGTAATGACACCGATTTGTGTAAAATCGTAGGTACGCTCAATTGAGTTAAGTAAGGTTGGATGAATCTTGCCGAGGAAAAACAGGATTCATTAAGTCTATACAATATGATGCGCTGCATTCAATCCAATAATGTCAGAAATTTCCAAATCAACATCAATCAGAATGGACGATATCGACATCCTTTGATTTTACAATTCTAAACCACTACTACAAACATTTTGTAAAGGTCAGTTAATGGCGACTTCTTCATGGAGAGACAGACTTATTCAAAAACAGGAAAAATTAATGATGAACCATTCTGTACATATTAAATCAAGCTTTTCACATAAACTTCAAAGTACCGAACGTTTATTCTTGATCGTGAACATCAAATATGATGTAAATGATAGAAACGTAGACCAGAATGGGAAGTAATTAAGGCGATTAATTAAATCATCTTGCCACAATTTGATGTCATCATAATATAGATGGTACTTGTTTACGGTCCAATGCACATTAGATTTGCCTAGTGAAATGATGTATGCAACCGTTTGTCAGTTCGGGAATGAATGCGGAAAAATCGTGCAAAAAAGCATGAACGAAGAGCAATCACAAATAAGGGAAAAAGATATAAGTTTGTTTAATGTATATAACAAATACAACTTAGTTCATGCTTGTGTAAGTTATCAAATACCCAATATACAAGACTCAAACATGGATCATAGAACCTTAATGTGAAAATGAAATAAATAAGACATGGATCATAGATTGACAAGAGTAGCTACAAGTGTTAATAGACTGATCAAAGTCATTAATGCTAATTGATAGAGAAAACAAAATCAACTAACAATTACTATTTATTTAATTTGAGAATCAAATACAGCAATTAATTAGGAATTATAAGTATCCATCAGTACACTTCGAATGGGTGTGAATAAATTTGTCGTTAAAGAATTCAAAATAATTTGTAAGGGGTTCCATGGAACCCTGTGTTTCACCTGCGATTGCTGCTGTCAGTGTAAAAGTGTGATGTTGACTTCAAAAGTGAATCCATTTATCAGTAAAATACAGATTTAAAAAAAAAAAATCAAAACTTTTTCTTTAGATGCTATTTCTTGGTCTTGAAGATTAGCTTCTGTCCAAGTTTCATAACAATCCATGAAGGTTTACAAATTAATGTGTCAAAAAAATTTAATCCCAGACTGTTTGTAAATGTTAACTGGAAACAACGAAGTCCATCTACCAGAAAAATACTAAAAATGAAAAAAAATATATTTTCAATGATTTGCTTCAGACATTATCTCTTATTCATTGAAAAGCTTCTGCAAAAGTTTCACAAAACTCTATGAAGGTTTGACAAAGTAATTAAAACTTTAACCCAGACTGTATTTACAAAAAAATTAAGTCCATTAACAGTAAAATACCAAAAAATAAAAATAAATATTTTCAAAATTTTGCTCTGTATGGATACTGTCTTTTGGTCATAAACAAGCTTCTGTCCAAATTTCATAAAATTTCATGTAGGTTTGACAAAGTTATTGATGTCTAAAAAAAACTTTAACCTCATACTAAATCTGAATATTAACTGTAAAAAAAACTAAGTCCATAAATAAGTAAAATACAGAAAAATGATAATAAATATTTTCAAAATTTTGCTCTGGATATTGTCTTTTGGTCATAAACAAACTTCTGTCCAAATTTCATAAAATTCCATGTAGGTTTGACAAAGTTATTGATGTCTAAAAAAACTTTAACCACAGACTGAATCTAAATGTTAGTGTCGACGACAGAATCAAGGATTGCTGTGTCTCGCTTTTGCGAAATAAATTTCGCATGCTCGACAGAAAACCATTTCATGCAGTGCAATATATTGATTAACTGCCAATACAATATGTCTGGCTTGTATGACTAATTCATAAAATTTAAAAATTGTTAACTCCCCCCTGTGCCTGCAACTGCAACAGCATGCATGTCTCACTTATTTAACTTTAAATGAGACAAAACGATTATTTCTGCTTTTAAGGGTTTTGACCCATATGAATGAAAGAGCACTAAACAGCAATTTTGAACCCCAAATCTATCTTTAACTGCTTTTCCCAACTATTTAATTTAATAGGCACAACTATAGAAACTAACATATGTAAAGAGTGTCAAAACTGTTATTCAATTGTGGTTTATTGGTAACTTATACCATTTCAAATCAAATGATTTTATTGAGCAATAAACTAAAATTTAGCTGCTATTAATCATGTTAATACATGAACAGGCATAACTCTAAATGTCTAACATGAAATTTGTCCAACTCCAACTTGATTTGCTAAATATTTGTTTTTCTCCCCTTGAAAGCTGATATTTTCTATATATCCAAGAGCATTAACTTCCTAAATTTACTCAACCTGAAAAATTCAAACTTCATATAGTTGATGCAGGTATAACAAACAAAAGTGTGGAAAACACTTGTCAAACTTGTTTCTACAACCAAGATCCAAAACTATCACAAAAAATCTCAAACAGAAAGAAATTTGATCGATACTTTCTCATGATATTACTGTAAAATTTAAATTTGGATGTAACACATCTTCTGATTGGCTGAAAGTTTTTTTGTCTATCACTTATAGACATAATTTTGTCATGTGACTGTGACGTCATCAATGTTTTTTCATGATTTACTCATTAAAATGGAATTTTGAATTAAATTATAAGGAATGAATGTAATATTTTTTCTGTCTATTCGAAATAACCAAAATAAATTGCTTCACCGAGCGCAGTTGGATACAACCGCAGAGGTCTAACCCTGAACAGTTTGGGCAAAAATGGACACAATATTCGTGCTTGAATAGGTCTGAACAGGTCTGAATTTGGATTGAAATTAAATGTTTGACACAAAATAGGTTTCTGACACAGAATAACTGTAGTCAAAGAACTTAGAATTGGTTATATGATTTGAATTATATATTCAATCTTTTGCTTTTGTGCAATTCACTATGCTGTTGCGAATTGCCCCTAACCCCCTTTTTTTTGCTTTTGTGCAATACACTATGCTGTTGCAAATTGCCCCCAAAAAAAATTTCACCCCTTTTTTTGGCAATCATTTTTTTCCACCCACCCCTTTTTTGCAAAAAAAAAAAAAAAAAAATTGAAGAAAATGTCTTTACTTTCTGAAATCTGTAATGAGAAAAAATTGTAACCCCCAATTTTTTTTCACCTCCCTCCCTTCCCTTTTTCCAAAAAAAAATCTTTCCCTAAAGATATGGTCATTATCTCAATTCAAATTTCCAATGGAGTTTGCAACCATAATTACCCATTTAAATACATCATTAAAGTCTTGAAATAGAAAATGACATACATAATCATGTCTAAAATAATATATATCTTTAATCAGCATTTTATTAGTAACTTCTAAAAATAAATTGACAGCTAATCACCTCAAGACAATACAAAATTTCTTTATACATAATTTTAAAGCAGTGTAAGGAGGTAATCAAAATTTAACATTATACTTAAAAGTGATTGTCCATTAACAAGGAAACCCTTGTTTTTCCCCTTTTGCCCCTAATTTCTAAACGGTTTGAGCCATTACCCCCAAAGTCAATCCTAACCATCCCTTTGTGGTATGGAAATTTGTTGTACAATTTCAGAGAGATCCATACACCGTTCCACAAGTTACTGTCTGAAAACAAAAAAAATGCTTATTTGGGCCCCTTTTTTGGCCCCTAGTTCTGAAACTGTTAGGACCATAACCCCCAAAATCAATCCCTACCTTCCTGTTGTGGTTGTAAACCTTGTGTTTAAATTTCAGAGAGATCCATATACCGTTCTACAAGTTATTGTCTGAAAACTAGAAAAATGCTTATTTGGGCCCCTTTTTTGGCCCTTAATTCCTAAACCGTTAGGACCGTAACCCCCAAAATCAATCCCAACCTTCCTTTTGTGGTTATAAACCTTGTGTTTAAATTTCATAGATTTCTATTTACTAATACTAAAGTTATTGTCCGGAAACCAAGTGTCTTCGGTGACGACGACAACGACGTGGTACCAATATACGACCACAAAAATTCTTTGCGGTTGTATAAAAAAATGTAGAGCACTCTTTTAAATAACCTGCTACACATGTGCACAACATTTTTTATATAATTTCTTCATAGACAGAAAAAATATTATTCATTCCTTAAATATACTTAATATCTAATCAGTTGATTAACGCATTACAGGGAAAAGAAAGTGAAAGGTTTTTTTCTTCAAATAAGGGCCACAACTTAAACAAAAATTGTAAGGGTTTCGCGTAACCCAGTGTCTCGCCTACTTTTGCTGTTAATCGCAGGCTCAACAAAATGAGGAAAAAATTAATAAAAATATTCCTCTCTATACTATCTTTTGATTGTAAGTAGCTTCTGTCCAAGTTTGGTAAAAATCCAGGATAGTTTATGAATCTAATAAATGTTTTAAAACTTTAACTGTAGACTGTATGTAATGTTAACTGGAAGAAAAACTAAGTCCATTTGTAAGTAAAATACGGAAAAAATTGAACAAAATTTTAACAAAATTTCCTTCTAGATACTAGCTTTTAATCATAAACAAGCTTCTGTCCAAGTTTGGTACAAATCCAGGATAGTTTAAGAAAGTTATTAAAATTTGAAAAACTTTAACCACAGAGTGAATGTAATGTTAACTGGCAGAAAAACTAAGTCCATTTACAAGTAAAATACAGAAAAATGGAATTTTTTTACAAAATTTACTTCTGGATACTATCTTATGATCATACATGCTTCTTTCCAAGTTTGGTAGAAATCCAGGATAGTTTAAGAAAGTTATTAAAATTTCAAAACTTTAACCACAGAGTGAATGTAATGTTTCCTGGCAGAAAAACTAAGTCCATTTATAAGTAAAATACAGAAAAATGGAATTTTTTTACAAAATTTACTTTTGAATATTATCTTATGATCATAAACAAGCTTCTGTCCAAGTTTGGTAGAAATCCAGGATAGTTTAAGAAAGTTATTAAAATTTCAAAACTTTAACCACAGAGTGAATATTTGTGGACGCCGGCGACGACGATGAGGGAATGTAGGATCGCTATGTCTCGCTTTTCGACAAAAGTCGAAGGCTCGACAAAACCATTAATCCTGAACAAAACTCAAATTATACCTGTAGCTTCCTTAAGATATAACCATATACTAAATAACAATTTATTTTACATTATAAAAAAAGCATTGTAAACATAACTAGAAATGTGGAAAAATACTGTTTTCACTAGCCATAAAAAAATGTTTAAGTTCAAAATATCAACTTGTCATTCAAATACCTACAAAATAAATGCAGATGACTAACATTTCTGTTATAAAACTTTTTTAAGGTTTGATCAAAGATGAGGAATACAAATTATGCAATAAAGAAAGAACAATCAACAACCAAAAAACAAAAAAACATCAAGAAAGGAAAAAAGCAAAAATATACAATTTTCAGGTGCATTTGGTAATGAACTAAACCTGTGTTTGATAAATTCATTCTAACAAGTCCAAACAAAAATAAATGTCTGGTCAGAGTAACTTGACTTTCAAAAATATATCAATTACATAGTAAAAATTATATTTCTCAGAAATACTTTTAAATTTATTTCTATTTCGCTCGTAGTTCGCTTGTTAGATCAAGTAAATTATTCTAACAAAGCATATCAAGAGGAATAACTCTTGCTGTCTTTACTACTTTAAAGATAAAATCACCAGTCTAACTATGATGTTGTCATGTAAAGTATCAGTCCCCTTGATTTGAAATAAAATTATTTGTTTCCCCATAAATTTACATGTACATTAAAACATGCTTATCAAATAAGGCTGGTACATAGAATATTGCTAATCAAATTAATAAAAGTATGTTTTATTAATAGATACATTGGAGTGGACCTTTAAATAATTTAAAGCAGTTTGATGGTTTAAGCATATAACAGGGAATAGATATAAGCTCTACTATTAGTATTGTCTGTATTATCTTAACTGTAGATCAATTGATAATGATTCTTCAGTATAAATAACAAATTTTATATAAGATTTCCAATGGCTGACAAGACTGTCTTGTCTGTTTGTCTGATGAGGCTATTTCCAGATTTTTATACCAACAACAGAATCTAATATAAAAAAAATGCAATACATTTACTTATTTCCCTATGCATTCTACATGAAGTAAACACATATTTTGGAGAATATAGCCTGATCTTCAATACAACCTTATGTAAGATAAAATTGAGAATGGAAATGGGGAATGTGTCAAAGAGACAACAACCTGACCGAAGATCAGAAAACAGCCGAAGGCCACAATGGGTCTTCAACACAGCGAGAAAATCATGCACCCAGAGGCGGCTTCAGCTTGCCCTTAAACAAAAATGTGTACTAGTTCAGTGAAAATGGACGTCATACTTAACTCCAAAACTTATAAATGAACTAAAATTAAAAAACATACAAGACTAACAAAGGCCAGAGGCTCTTGACTTTGGACAGGTGCAAAAATGCGGCAGGGTTAAACATGTTTTGTGAGATCTGAACACTCCCCCTATACCACTAACCAATGTAGAAATAAACCTATCACATACACTCAGGTCTGCTATATACAATAGTACATGTATTATAAACAATTGTTTGTTAGTATGACTTTTAACATAAATTTTGTCATTAGAATAACTAGTATATATATCTTTATTTATCAATATATGGCATATTATTTATCATTACAAGAAAGAAAAGAAATGAAGAGAAAAGTGGTGAATCATCAAAATGTTGAACAGAAGATAATGTCTTTTAATAATTTATAAATGTAAGGCATTCGATATATCAGATCATCCATCCTAAGATCAACAAAAATAACAGTCAGTATAAATAGAAAAGAAAAATAAAGCCTTTGGTCCAAAATATATACATTGATGTCCATGGTAGCGTAAATTATAGGAACATGCCAAATGTTCATTTGACAAGCCAGCAAATTAAATTCAAAATGGTCTTACTTTTTGTTGTTTGTACTAGTAAATTAGATATAAGTACATAAGCAATACTGACATATATAATTTGTGTAAAATATTTACCAATCGGGGACTGTGTGCCTAAATACACAATACATACACAATAAATCTGTTTTAATATTCCTAAAACTCAACACAAAAGTTCCATTATCGTATAACCATGGTTTCTGTAATAAGTATGTTTCCAATATTCACAACAACTGAACAGATATAACTTATCAATATTTCAATTGTCAGACCCCTGCTTTAGCATGACACCCTACAATCTTTTGTGAAACAGAAGCTACTTTTCATTCACATTTCTATTATTCTGAAGTTTATAGACTTTGACTATATATTCATATATGATATTTTCCCTGACATTGGAAAGAAAACAACTGTTTAAGCAATATTGGGGTTTACAACATAATTATATTGAAAATACTTTTCTGTCCAGAAAAAAGACCACAATAAAAAATATGTACTTTTAAACAAGATACTGCATTAAATCAATGTAAACATGTGAAATTGTTTATGTAAAGTAATATTATATTTTAACAAATAGGTAAATTTCACAACATGGTACAGAGAACATTGAAATATGATACAAGGGAGGTAACTCAAATTTTATTTGTGACAAAGAGAATAGCTGAAAACTATATATTTAACTGAAACAACAATAAAACTAACTAAAAGTGAAAATATATTGGGTGATGTGAAGGCTAAGTGGATTATTTTATAATATTTAAATATGGTACTATTGCAGCAAATTAAAAAAAAATTTAAACAAGGTTAAAAACATGCAGACATCTTCTGACACCAACTGATATTTACAACAAACCTGTATTTTCCTCTTAAATTTATTCTGTTAGTAATCAAACAAAATTGTTACATTAAATATAGGAAAAAATCATAACATGTGATGCAGTTTAAAGCTACTCAAGGCTGTTCTCTAAATATAGCTCTATGTTTAGTTGAAAACTTGAATGCAGTCTTAATAATTTAATTACAACTAATTATGCTAGCAGTCTTAAATTCTAGCTATACATACTAACAAATTGCAAACAAAAGTTTATCCTTACAACCAGAAAAAAATCTTGAATTATACACCCTTTATAACATCAATGAACAAAACTATCCACAAGTCTGTATCCTTTATCAATGAATGAGGACAATTCATATTTATATGTCAAAACAAAATTCTCAAAGGATGAACAACAATCTATGACTAACAGCTGATTTACTCACAAAAGATGCTGCTTTGCTATGCAGAACAAATACAAAAGTGATGTGATAAAGGTGGGTATTATTCAAGACACTTTTCTTACAAAGTAACTACCAGTACCTCAGCATTTATTAGTGTGAAAGCATTATAATGTAAAGAACATAAACATACCTTTAATTTTGTGATGCCTTCGATCGTAGAACTTGTACCAGTTAATTCTTTTACCAAGGTTGATCCAAGATACTGGAAATATAAACAATCAAATGTGAATTTAAAAAAACTAATTTGTCTTTCATAAATTATATAAAAGCTGTATCATTATTTGATCTCTGGGAAAAGTTGTCTCATTGGCATTCATTCCACATCTTATTTTTATATATTCTCATGAAAATAGCTAACTTTTTATATCCCTCCCTAAAGGAGGGTTAATGCTTTTTTACCCCATTTTGTCCTCAAATTCCTTTTTACTGAATACTTATATATTCTAACACATAATGGCCATGCATGAAATTTTAGTGGGATTTTTCTAGGGAATTGGAAATAAGAGTTTCCAGAAATTTGTTATCAGGTCTCATGTGAACATGCTATACCATGTGATGTTTTTTAAAAAATATTTGTTCAGTATTTTTATTAGAAATAGCCAACAAAATTCTACAAAATGGCATTTGAAGCCGGTAAATTTTTGAAAACGGCAGACCTGGAGAAGTTTGATAATTTAAAGAAAGAGGAATTAGTGTTGCTTGCTAAACATCTGAAATTAGACTTTAGAGTATCTATGAGAAAACAAATTATAAAAAATTTGGTAATAGACAAATTAGTTGACGCAGAAATTTTAGGTGAAGAGGCTCTTGATCTTAAGGTCGAAAATGTTGACGCTATCAAATTAAAACAGCTTGAATTAGAACATGAACTTAAATTAAAACAATTGGAAAAAGAAAAAGAAGAAAGGCAGGCAGAACTTGAAATGAAGGAAAGGTTAGAGATGGAGAAGATGAAAGAAAAGAAAAGAAGATGAATTTAAATCAAAACAGGCAGAACTTGAAATGAGGAAAGGTTAGAGATGGAGAAAATAAAAATTGAAATGGTCAAAGGAGAAAGTAACACTAATGTACAGTCGAAATCAGAACATTTTGATGCAGCAAAAAATATACGTTTGGTTCCCAGATTTTGTGAAAAAACAGTCGATAAATATTTTCCACAGTTTGAGAAAATTGCTCATAATTTGAAATGGCGAAGCCTTTTGGACTACAATGCTGCAAAGTGTTTTTGAGGGCAAGGCCGCTGAAATTTACTCAGCACTTTCATCCGAGCGAAGTTCTGATTATGACACGGTTAAAAGGAAGTTTTGAAAGCTTATGAGCTAGTGCCAGAAGCATATAGACAGAAGTTTAGATCTTATAAAAGTTTGATTCACAAACCTATGTTGAATTTGCTAGGGAAAAGAAGACCTATTTGATAAATGGCTTACTTCAAAGAAAATAGATAACAATTTTAAGAACCTAAGACAACTGATGTTATTAGAAGAGTTCAAGCAATGTGTTCATTTAGACTTAAAAACACATTTAGATGACAAAACTGTTGAGACATTACAAGATGCAGCTGTTATTTCCGATAATTATACCCTTTCACATAAGAGAAGTTTCAAAGGTCAAAATTTTAATACTTCGAGTGGAAATTACAAGAATCAAAGCACTGAGCGTACTGCTAGTAAGCCTGTTGCACAGAATAAGAGTCAGTCTAGTTATAATATGTCTAGTCCAAAATTTGATACTTTTGAGAAGAAGTCACTGACTTGTGCTTATTGTAAAAAGAATGGTCACCTGATGGCTGATTGTTTTAGACTCCAGAAGAAGAATGAAAGAGATAATAAGCCTAAGACCAGTGCTTGTACGACACCCGTGTTACCAATACGTTGGAATGTCCTGCGAGTCAGGCTTTTAAGTCCAGTTTTGTGATTACATGGAGGATTATAAACCCTTTATGTCTGATGGGTTTGTTTCTATTGTTGATAATACTACTCCTCAACCTATTAAGATTTTACGGGACACTGGAGCTTCTCAGTCTTTATTGTTAGAAGGTGTGTTGCCTTTGTCCGAGGAGACTTCTGTTGTAGCCTCCGTTTTGTTACAAGGTGTGGAGTTAGGTTGTATAGATGTTCCCTCCATCGTATTTATCTGAAGTCAGATTTGATAACTGGACCAGTTGTTGTGGGTGTTCGTCCTAATCTCCCTGTTGAGGGTGTTTAATTATTGCTAGGAAATGATCTAGCTAGGAACAAAGTGGTTGCTGAACCAATTGTTACCAGTGAACCGGTGGTGGATGTTAAATCACCTGAAGATGATGCTGAACTGTATCCAGCTTGTCTCGTTACTAGGGCGATGGCTAGAAAACAGCAAAATGAGGATTTGCAAGAAGACCAGTTTGATTACATGGACCTTTCTGACACCTTTCTAGCCGACATTGAAGGTCCCAGTAGCTCAGAGAAGGCCGTAATAAGACCACCTAGTACAAGCAAGAATGTAATTATGCCATGGCCAGACGTAAACAGCCATTCATTAGACCGAAGGAAATTTGTCGAAGAACAAAATAAAGACCCTGAGGTTCTTCAGCTCCGCCAGAGGGCTCAACCACAGGAAGAAGCAGACAAAGTGGCCGAATGCTATTACCATCAAGATGGCATTTTAATGAAAAGTGGAGGCCCCCTGATGCTACCCCAGAGGAGGAATGGAGAGTGGTATACCAAGTGGTGGTGCCTAAAGTCTATAGGCAAGACATTATTGGTCTTGCTCATGACACCCCCTTGGCTGGACACTTAGGTATAAGGAAGACTTGCCTTAAGATCTTGCAGCATTTCTACTGGCCAAGACTTAGAAATGATGTCGCAGAATACTGCAAATCATGCCATATATGCCAGGTTGTTGGTAAGCCTAACCAGAAAATACCACCAGCACCCACTTCTGCCTATTCCAGCCTTTGAAGAACCTTTCAGCCGAGTACTCATTGATTGCGTTGGACCTTTACCAAAACCAAGACCGAAATGCGATTTACTGACGATCATGTGTACCTCCACTCGTTTTCCTGAGGCTATTCCGTTAAGGAATATCAAGACACCTACTATTGTCAAAGCTCTGATCAAATTTTTCACGCTAGTAGGACTTCCAAAGTCTATACAGTCCGACCAGGGTTCAAATTTCATGTCAGGTATATTTCAGCAAGTCGTGTACCAGTTAGGGATTGCTCAGTATAGGTCAAGTGCTTATCATCCAGAATCTCAAGGTGTCTTAGAACGTTTTCATCAAACATTGAAGAACATGATCAGAACTTTTGTCTTCAATTTGACAGGGATTGGGATGATGGTGTTCACTTTTACTTTGCGGTCCGAGGCTGTTCAAGAATCCCTTGGTTTTAGTCCCTTTGAGTTGGTATTTGGTCATACTGTAAGGGGACCTTTAAAATTGATAAAGGAAAAGTGGCTTACTGAACACACTGACTTGAATCTTCTAGACTATGTATCTAGATTTAAAGAAAAATTGTATACTGCTTGTCAAATTGCTCAGAACAATTTAAAAACTGTTCAGAATAAGATGAAAATATGGTATGATAAAAATGCCAGGGACAGATTTTATTGAGCCTGGTGATAAGGTACTTGTATTTTGCCAGTCCCTGGATATCCATTACAAGCTAAATATTGTGGTCCTTATACCATAGACAGTAAAATCAATGATTTGAATTATATTGTAAAACACCAGGTCGCGTAAACAAAATAGAGTGTGTCACATTAATATGTTAAAACCATATTTTGAGCGTACTAATGAAGGTGAGAATAAACCAGTTGCCACTTTAGCCATGGTTAAATTGGAGAACAATCATGACAAACCAGGTGTAATTGAACCACCTTTTAGTTCTAAAACTATGGAAGAGACAGTTAGATTGAAAAATTCAGAAATTTTGTCAAATTTAGATTCAAAACTTGCACATCTGTCTTTTGATCGTGAGAAAAATTAAAAGCCTTGGTATTTTCTTTTAAAAATCTTTTTCCAGATGTGCCAAACAAAACCACTGCTGTTTGTCATGATGTCGATGTTGGTGATGCTTCTCCAATTAAGCAACATCCTTACCGCTCAATCCACTCAAACTTGAATTTATGAGACAAGAAATTAAATATATGCTTGACAATGATATTATTGAGCGAGTAACAGTGAATGGAGCTCTCCTTGTCTGCTTGTGCCCAAACCAGATAAAACCTTTCGTTTCGTAACTGATTTCAGAAAAGTAAATTCTGTTTCAAAATCTGATTCCTATCCGATTCAAGGATAGACATTGCATTGATAATATTGGAAAAGCAAAATTTGTGAGCAAATTTGATTTATTGAAAGGTTACTGGCAAGTCCCATTGACACAGAGAGCTCGAGAAATATCAGCTTTTGTCACACCAGATGGCTTATTTCAATATACTGTAATGCCGTTTGGCATGAAAAGTGCTCAACTACATTTCAAAGAATGATCAATAATGTTATAAAAGATTTAGACTGTTGTTATGCTTATATTGATGATCTTATTGTATGTAGTGATAGCTGGGAAGAACATTTAACACATTTATATGATACTTTTGATAGATTGTCACAATCAAATTTGACTGTTAATCTTGGTAAAAGTGAATTTTGTCAGGCCACTGTTGATTATTTAGGGCATACAGTTGGCCAAGGTCAGGGAAACCTATTACGGCTAAAGTGGATGCAATTACCAAATTTCCTCCTCCTACAAATAAAAACAACTTATGAGATATTTAGGCATGATTGGATTTTACAGGAAATTCTGTTCAAATTTTGCGACTGTTGTTCAACCATTGACTCATCTTTTACGGAAAGATTCTAAATTCATCTGGAGTGAAAATTGTAAAAACGCTTTTGAAAATAGCAAATCACTTTTAATTAATAGTCCAGTTCTGATCACTCCAGACTATGAAAACAATTCAAACTTGCCGTTGACGCATAGCGATGTAGGAGTTGGAGCTGTTTTATATCAAGAGACAGATGATAATGTTGAAAAACCTATATCATATTTTTCTAAGAAATTAGATAAACATCAGAAAAATTATTCAACTATTGAAAAACCGATTTATTGCTTAACAACTTCCAGTTTAGAGATAACTTATATATCATATTACATAATGTAGAAATTTTTCGTCACATTTTTCCCAGGGAACTGCACATAAGAACTTCCTGAAAGGACAAGGTTCACTTAAGCTAAATATGGCCTTGAAATTCAACTTTATCAAAAAAATATCAAAATGGCCATAATTTCGTTCTTAAATGGATCTATTTCAAAAGCCTTACTACTAGGTTAATCAAACCTCTTCATTCGAGTACATTCTAGGCTTTAAAGTCAGCACATTTGGGATATATTGTCAAAAACGATGATTTTGTGCATTTTTCGGACCTAAATGCTTCAGGAAACCTTTGGCCGTAACCTAGGATCCAGAATGTTAAGTTGCCAATGATGATATTGGATCCCTAGACACACAAATTTTCTGGATCGGGGGTGGCGGCCAAAGTAAATTATGTTAAAAACTGTTAAGAATTAATGAAAATATGACCAAAACTGACGTTAAAACACAAATAAAGCATACTTGAGGGGCCATTTCCTCGTACTTTTTAACGGATATGCCAAAAAGATGCTAGTTTGTATCAATAGTTATATCACAGCTATGTCTATGTGAAATTTGTAGGATTATGGACTGATTAAAAAAACATCAAATTTTTAGGGCCAATTTTAGCCCTTCGTGAATTTAGTCGTTTGTCATCAAGCTTCATATGAACATACTTTATAATATGATATGTTTTCAGATTCATCACTCATCCTGTTTACCTTATATTTAAAGCAGGGTATCATTAGTGAGCAAAAAGATCATATTTCTACTTGTCATCAAAAGTTCATAACAAAAGTGCTTCCTAACTCACAATGGAGACCTTTGGTATTACTATTTGTTTATCTTTTTTCTGAACATTTCTAAATTCCAAGTAAAAAAAATCATCTAACCCGAAACAGGAAACTCAATCTGTTTGCTAGGTAATAATGACAGCCAATCAGCTGTAAAAATCACATACACGGTATCATACATTATAACATTCCACACCAAAAGTCAAATCATTCCTTAAAAGCTGAGAATTATGTAAAGGTCAAGGTGATTGCAGTATACCCCCAATCCATGAGCTGGATTATAATTAACTCCAATGGGTACTAAGATATGGAACAGATTCATATATATGGCTTTAGGATGGGTAACTCTCAACTAAGCCTAGTGCCTTCACCATCAGCTAGAAATTCTGTTCATACACACCTTCTCATAGGGCTGAATAATCATACAAAATATATCAATTAACTCCAAAAGGCACTTTAGTTATAGAGCAGACAGAATTCTTGGGATGTGTGGATCTTATCTAAGGTGAGGATTTTTTAAGATAAAGATTTAACTTTTTTTTCACACCAAACCTTCTGGCAGTGTTGAACACTCATACCAAATATCATCAATGAACTGAAAGGTGTATATACAAAGGTTTTTTTAAATGTGGATGGTGGGGCTGTAGCAAAATCTAAAGGTAAATATCATAATAGAAAGACAGTTGAATTTCAAACACACAACAGGATCTTAACAACTACACAGGCCATAATCTTGCCGCGAAATGACGATTTAAGTCGCCAAAGAATTTTGAAAATCGCTAAATCTCGCCAGCCGACTGACTTCGTAGCGAAGTCAAATCGCTATCAGAATCGGTAAAAGGAAACAACTTGTGATTGACAAGTCTCACAGGTAAAAAAATGGCGGTTGACACGGAAAATCGAGATTTTCAAACGACCCAGGATTAATACTGTCAACGATCAAATTAATAAATACAACGGCGACTTTGAACATCCTTGGATATAACTTTCAAAACTATTCAAACAGAAAACTGACCTCTGTTTAAGTTATCATTTACGATGATTTTCATCTGAGGATGTTGCGTAATCACTCAGCTGATTTGTTTTATTTTTATAACTTGCGAGTCGATCAATTTTACTATTCGGTAGGTAAAGGTGGGAATTAAGGGTAGATTTATCATATTGATTGAATAAAATTGAAATATAAAGGTAGAAAGACTGCTGATGGATAATGTGATTGCAAACGCACGACACTCGACCGGTTGTGATCAGCAGTGGATTTTTTTCTCACGACCATTTCGTTGATATGGATGATATTTTTCAAAAATGATAGAAATTAGCTCTTTGTCGGATAATTAATATGCGATTGAAAGATATTTTCATTTATAGACTTGCAATTTTCAATACTGTTTTACAAAATAATGACAAGTGGTGATCTAAAATAAATTCCCAGTCATGTGAAATTGATCAGGTAAATTGGGAGTTATATTTTTTCTGGACTTTTAAAAATAAATTGAGGCAGATGCACATGAATTTAATGCATCATAATCATGATAATATTACTAGGCTACTCCCTCATGTCCCAATCAACAAATTTTATTTAGAACACAAATGGTATCAATAAATAAATAACAACTATATATTGTCTAAACCTTTTTATTTAGAACTTTCTTTATATACATTGTGTACAAAAACACATGAAAAAACTGCAAGTATATCTTTTATTGAATATATATATATATATATATGTAAAACAATTTTCTTAGTGATAAGCATGAAAACACGATGCAACCGAAACGGTAATGGAATCTCACTTCTCCAAGAAATTGACCACTTCTCCCTTCTCTCTTTTGGAAGGAGAAGTCACTTCTCCCTCTTCAAAATCCTAGATTAGGCCCTGCAGTACATCCTTAACATCTTCAATAGATGTGGTCTCTATTTACTCAGCCAATACATGTAACACATCTGTGTTGTAGAATCAAATATTTCAGGTAGATGTCGCCACTGTTCAACTCACCTGTGCTGTATAATTACAACATCCTTTGATTAACATCTCTGGACGATGTCGCCACTGTTTTATAGGAGCTGTTGTATTAGCTTGGTGAGGAGGTCGTATGTGTATTGATGTATCCTTGATGCTCTTACCCTATAAAATATATAAAAATATTCAAACAACATGTACAACCTTCACTAATCAGTCAAAGAGAAAACAACAAAAATAGAAGTTAACCAGTGATTAGTGGTTCAAAACATGCCATTAAAATTTCAATAAATTTTAACTAGAGGCTCTAAAGGGTTATGTGCATATTTAACAAAGGACACTCTCCAACATTGTAGACAAGAATAGAATACATGACAAAAATCTCTGTTTTGTTGATCATTACGTCTGTTTAGATTCTCTCTATCTTCTTTAGTTTTTGCTCAAAACACAAAAGAGGGTAAAAAAAATCCTCATTTAAGGGCAATCACTCCTATAAAGAGTGAGTTTACTAACTCTTATCAGCAAAATTTGACTTGTTACTAGATCTTGCCTTGCTGATCATTTATGTGATTTAGAGTGTCTATTTATCTATTATAATTTTTATCATATAGCGCAAATCGCAAAAAAAAAATGGTAACAAGAATGTGTCCCCAGTACACGGATGCACCATCCGCACTATCATTTTCTATGTTCAGTGGACCCTGAAAATGGGGGAAAATCTCTAATTTGGCATTAAAATTAGAAAGATCATATCATAGGGAACATGTATTCTAAGTTTCAAGTTGATTGGACTTCAACTTCATCAAAAACTACCTCAACCAAAAACTTTAACCTGAAGCAGGACCAACGGACCAACAGACGGACTGACGAACAGACGAACGAACGAACGGACGGAGGGACACACAGACCAGAAAACATAATGCCCATAAATGGGGCATAAAAATGGGGCATAAAAATCATTATTAAAGGGCAATAACTCCAATAAGGAGTCGTTGGACGATTTCTTCCATATCGTCTTATTGGTAGATCTTGTCTTGCTGATCATTTTTGCTCATATAAAGTTTCTATCTATATATTATAATTTTTAAGATATAATGAAAAAAGCAAAAAATTGGTAAGAACCGTCATCAAAGGGCAATAACTTTAACAAGGAGTCGACTTACGATTTCGACCATGGTCTTATTTGTAGAACTTGTCTTGCTGATCATTTTTGCATTCAAAGTTTTTCTTTATCTATTATAGTTTTCAAGATAGTAGACAAAAATAAATAAAAAGGGTAAAATTTGTCATTTAAGGGCAATAACTCCTATAAGAAGTCGTCTGACAGTTTTGATGTTTAGGGACAATTGGTAATGCTCAACATTCTGAACGTTTTTGTTTCAGTCAGATTTTCTCTGTTCATAACGGTTTTCAAAATAATAGACAAAACTTGCATTTTACCCCATGTTCTATTTTTAGCCATGTCAGCCATCTTAGTTGACAGGCTGGGTCATCAGGGATATTTTTTAAACTAGATACCCCAATGATAATTGTGGCCAAGTTTGATTAAATTTGGCCAAGTAGTTTCAGAGAAGAAGATTTTTGTAAAAGTTAACAGACGACGATGGACAATGACGACCAGTGATGAGAAAAGCTCACTTGGCCCTTTGGACTAAAAAAAAAGGGGAGGGTTGGCAGATTCTTGCAGTATTTACCCCCATTATAAGACTTAATAGATAACTGTAATTACTTTGCTGAACATTTTTGCTGTTTGAAATTTCAGAACAGTAAAAGTAAAAATTGTCAATTTCAAACTTGATATCATTTAGTTCATCAACAACATCGTTACTGCAAGGAAATAAATAGCCACTTCCCTGCCCTTTTCACCATTTTGAGAACTGATTTATGCTTTGGAAAACCCAGTTAGAAAAATTACTTTGTATATTTTCATTTTATTATTTAAATTTTTATCTAAATTTTGAGGGGCATCAGTAGCCAAGTGATCAATGACTGCATTATGTCTTTAGGAGTCTTTCATGAAACAGTTTACCAGCTAACCTTAACTCACTGACATTGTTATTATTTTCCTTTACAAGAGACAGTTATGACTTTTGAGAATAGTATTCATTACAAATAATTAAGAGATAACTGTATTGTATTTGAAGCTTTGAGGACATCAAACGGTAGTTTTATTGTCGTAAATTGAGTTTACCTGGTGACATGTAGCGGAGACAGGTAAATGGATATTTGCAACAGTAAAACTACCAATAGAGGTCTGCAGAGTTTCAAATACAATATAGTTATCTCTATTCTAATGCAAAATAAACAGACAATTCAATTTTAGTCTTCTTTTGCACCTAAACAAGGTGACGTCATAGGTATGCTTCCACTGTTAAATGTAACACTGGGTGTTTTCTGGCTTCTTGTCTGCCTCAGAATGTAATAAAATCTAATAAAAGAAGATTTTTAGGTGCAAAATGTGTTTTGTTTTTTGCTTCTTATGGGAGAAATTACATAAAGTACATTTCAGAATTCAAAATGTCAGCTTCTCTTAGTTACAGACAGGTAGATAGAGAATTGTATGCTGATTGTCATCCAATCAAAACCAATGATACAAAATAATTGCATTTGAATTTTTAATTTCTACTTGGTAATTCTAATTTGAGTGGAGTGTAGTACCTGGACATTATTTTGGAAGACTTCATCATTATCACTATTCTCTACCGAGGGAGTCTGTGGTTTGGAAGACGATTTATTTTCCTCTTCAGAGGTTGAGGTTAATGGTTTAACTTTAGTATAATCTTTGTACAAATTAATGTCTGTAAAAGGAGATTTCTTCTCTTGGTGATCTTCAACTCGACTTTTCTTTTTCTGTAAAAAAAAATAAGTCATAAATAGTAAGATGAAACTAAACAAAACATGTTTCTGCCTTTTGTTAGATTAATGGTTTAACTTTAGTATAATATTTGAATATGAAAAAAGATTTGTGAAGAATTACCTCCCCTTAAGTAAATATCCGGCGAAAAACTCTTATAACACTTGACAAACTCTCTCTTGTAAACTTCCTAATTACATTAAGTATTTAAATGAATGTTGACCTATAAAATCATCTAAATAAAATCGGCAAGTATGTTCATTTTTGACTTTTAATCTTTTGAAAACAGAAGATAGATATGGATTTATATCTTTTATTTTTTTATTTTATGGATAAATAAACTGTTAACATGAAGAAATGTCTTTCCTGTGTGACCTTAACACAAACTTGTACAATTATTGACCCCACTGATGCTCTGGCCACAGATAGCCAACATGTTGTCAATTCTGCTAATTTTGTTGAAAGAGATGCAATTATGTATGATGTTAGTATTTATGTTCACTTTACACAGTTCATTTAAATGCAACTTTTACTCTATAAATTGGATATAATTTGCCATGTCTTAAAAAACTTTATGTTGATCTATAGATGTCTCTGGTATATTTGTATCCTTGGGTTTCTGCTTTATTGACACATACTACATCTATTTATTCACAGTTCTGTCTGAAGTAGTGATGAATTCATTATTATTCGTTACCAATTTTCATAAGAGGTAAACACAAATTCAAATGTTCAACAAAGTACACATCTGCTAAAGGCTCCTCATCAAACTTTGTCAAGACTCAATTCTCAAACAAAACTGTATAATAGAGGTAGAGTTTGGGTATAATCTGTCCCATATTTTACATATTTTTTAACATTGCTAATTAATAAACCTGTTTACCAATGAAGCAAACTGTCTTTCTGGAGGAGATCTGTCCCCTAATGAGGCTAATATCCTCTTTCTGTGACCCATTGATGAGATGTCTAAAACCTGAAAACATTGAAGATATTATTCTTAATTATATAGACTTCAGATGATATTGTATGTACACCTGTCTATTGTTGTAGACTATATGTTGCCATTTAGACGTCTATTTGGTTATATTTTTGTTGTTAGGTTGCTGTCCCATTGGCCTATACACTCTATAGACTTCATATGATATTATATGGACACCTGTCTATTGTAGACTGTATGTTGCTATTTAGACGTCTATTTTGTTATATTTTTGTTGTTAGGTTGCTGTCCCATTGGCCTATACCAGCCATCTCCTTACATTCCAATTGTAATTAATCTTTTTTCTTTTGCTCATGTTGTTTAATCTCTTACTCATGTTTACCCTTCATATTAAACAATATTCAATAAAATATGTAATATTCAATAAAATATGTAACAACAAATATTATTGGTTAATGTAAGCTTTAAATTTCATAATTTTTCTTCACCATTTATCTTTAATAAAATCATTAAAATCCCTTTACAGAGCCTAATAAACTGCTTCAACGAGTGCAGCTGGATATGACCGCAGAGGTCCAACCCTGAACAGTTGGGGCAAAAATGGACACAATATTCAAGCTTGATACAGGTCTGAATTTGGATTGTAATTAAATATTTGACACATTATAGGTTTCTGACACAGAATAAATGTAGTCAAAGAACTTGAAATTGGTTGTATGATTTGAATTTATATTCAATTGAAGATTTCTTGCTGTGTGCAATACACTGTGCTGTTGCGCAATACTTAGTAAATCTGTTTTCAGACTATATACAAAGAATTAGCAAAGTAAATTGTGACCCCCAATTTTTTTCTTTGGAAAATTGACAATTTCTTAAATCTTGAGAAAAAAATGTTTTACCCTCCCCCACCCCTTTTTCCTTCCAAAAAAAAAAATAAATATTTGAAGAGAATTTTCTTTCGAGGAAAAAAAATTGCCCTACCCCAATTTTTTTTTAGCCCCCTTCCAAAAAAATTAATTTTGAAGAAATTTTCTTTTTGTAAAATGTGGTACAAATTAAGAGACATCCTTACATTTAAACACAAGTTATTGTCTGAAAACTAGAAAAAATGTTTGTTTTAGACCCTTTTTGGCCCCTAATTCCTGAATGGTTTGGGCAATTACCCCAAAAATGAATCCCAACCTTCTACTTGTGGTATTGAACCTTGAGGTACAATTTCAGAGCAATCAAAACACTTATACACAAGTTATTGTCCTGAAACTAGAAAAATGCTTGTTTTGGCCCCTTTTTGGCCCCTAATTCCTAAACGGTTGGAACCATCACCCCCAAAGATAATCCCAACCTTCGTTTTGTGGTAATCAACCTTTAAGTTATATTTCATAGAGATCCATACACTTAAACTAAAGTTATTGTTCGGAAACCAAATGTGATACCAATATACGCCCACAAAAAAAACCCCATGTTTTGTACATTAACACTACCATGTCCTAGCACCAAATCATTTTATACTAAATTGTATTTCAAGTTTTAAGATTTCTATCTGTCATATTTCCTCGAAACTATCTGTTATGCTTGCAGGACTAAGTCTAACTTTATATATTTTCCAGACTCCCTATGATACTTTAAAACCATGCTTTACTTACTCTCTGTGTTATACTTACAGTACTGAGATCTAGCTCCCAGACTTGTAGAACTCTCTCCATTGTATTATATTTATGAGACATAAATTTATCTAGGTACTGAGGTAATCGTAAACTGTTCAGCCAAACCTCCACAGAAACAGGTGGACAATCAGCATCTGTAATTATCAATTACAATTTTGTAAACATTATCCTAATGCTTGAAGGGACTAGAAATTTCAACTTAAAAGTCTATATAATGCAATTGGGCCTGTTTTCCAAATTATATGGACATCATAATCCAGATCTATATTATAACATTTTGGTGTTGATTGCAGATCTCTGGTAATCGCTGTTTAATTTATTCACAACTTTAAAGACTTGTTTGATTTAAAGCTTAATACATGGAATAGACACTTTTATCTTATTGACGACCATATGGTATGAATATATTTGTGTTTTTATTTTTACATTGGATTGCTGTCTCATTGACCAGTACCCCATTTCATCTATTATTGATCATGTCATAGTATAATTATACATGTATATGAATTGATAAAAATCCTAACGCTATGCTGCACAAAAGCCTCAACATATAAATACCATCCTACTGAAAGGCCATATAGTTCATGTATTCAGGACTTCCCTGTATCACTTAAGCAGGGTTTGGTCAAGATTGGTTAAGTACAGTTGAACCTCATTTAGTTGAAGTCAAAGGGACCGAACAAAAATATTGGATTTATCCGAGTTTTGACTCTTCTGATGTAGAGTATGTCATCATAAATTTTGAATGCATGAAATACGATATAAGATTTTTGTAAACTAGATATTTTGAACAGTGTGTTTTTTTTCCTGATCAGACAAATTATGATTGTGTATTCAAGCTCAATATTTTTTTATGATCTAGACAAAACATTCACAAATATTTACAAATGTCAGTCACTATAAATTATGGAATCAACTCACAAAATGAAACAAGTCCTGAAACATCACTGAGGAGGGGTATCTGCTTTGAATTCAATTATTGTTAATTTGTCATAATCCTTTTTTTAAGATTATTGTAATTAATGAATTTTAATTTTAACAATTCATTTAATCTTGGCTTGGATCCTTTAAATTTGTTTTGTTTTTATATCAGGTGAAATATGTTCAGCACATTTAAGATCAACAAAGGTGTTCATTACTGGTCACTATAAACATTTCATTTTAACTGTTATACATACAAGTATGAAATCGAATCAACTAAGTTCGAATCATCGGAGGTTAAAATGCATTGATCAAACAGGATTTATTCCGGGACCAAAAAATTACTTTCGACACATCTGAGTTTTCGACACAACGAGGTTCCCCCGTACTTTCAGAGAAAGTATAAATCTGAAAAGTTTAATGATTACTGTTGCCAAAATCTATATCTTTATAGAACAAATGAGCTAAACAACAAAACTCTCGCTTGTACAATGCATTTTTGACTCTGATAACTCAGTTGGTTTTTGAAAGCTCAGGTAAAGTAAGAGTACATTTCAAAATTTTCTATAAAATAACCTCAATGTATGTTAAAGGAAAAGAAAACAATGCTCAAAATACCAATTCAAATATCAAAATACTATGTATGTTCGACTGAGTATTTGTTTTTGAATTTATCATTTGATCTGAAGGAAAGTTTTTTTATTGCTTGGACTAATATCTTATTACCCTAGGGGATAGTATATATTGAACTCTTTACCTACACATACTAATAGATTTAATCTCTGGAAGTCTTTTTGCTTGGTCCAGTATTTTATTACCCCTGGGGTCAATAGTTTATATTTGACCCTATGTTACATACTTATAGGTTTAATCTCTGGAAGTCTTTTTGCCAGGTCCAATATCTTATTACCCCTGGGGCCAATAGTTTGTATTGGACCATATGTTACTTACTTATGGGTTTGATCTGAGGAAGTCTTTTTGCTTAGTCCAGGATCTTATTACCCTTGGGCCAATAGTTTATATTTGACCCTATGTTACATACTTATAGGTTTGATCTGTGGAAGTCTTTTTGCTTGGTCCAGTATCTTATTACCCTTGGGCCAATAGTTTATATTGGACCCTACGTTACTTACTTATAGGTTTGATCTATGGAAGTCTTTTTTCTTGGTCCAGTATCTTATTAACCCTGGGCCAATAGTTTATATTGGACCCTATGTTACATATTTATAGGTTTAATCTCTGGAAGTCTTTTTGCCTGGTCCAGTATCTTATTATCCCTTGGCCAATAGTTTATATTTGACCCTATGTTACATACTTATAGGTTTGATCTGAGGACGTCTTTTTGCTTGGTCCAGTATCATATTACCCTTGGCCACTGGTTTATATTGGACCATATGTTACTTACTTATAGGTTTGATTTGAGGAAGTCTTTTTGCTTGGTCCAGTATCTTATTACCCTTGGGCCAATAGTTTATATTTGACCATATGTTACATACTTATAGGTTTGATCTGTGGAAGTCTTTTTGCTTGGTCCAGTATCTTATTACCCCTGGGGCCAATAGTTTATATTTGACCCTATGTTACATACTTATAGGTTTGATCTGTGGAAGTCTTTTTGCTTGGTCCAGTATCTTATTACCCTTGGCCAATAGTTTATATTGGACCATATGTTACTTACTTATAGGTTTGATCTGTGGAAGTCTTTTTGCTTGGTCCAGTATCTTATTACCCTTGGGCCAATAGTTTATATTGGACCCTATGCTACATACTTATAGGTTTGATCTGAGGAAGTCTTTTTGCTTGTTCCAGTATCTTATTAACCCTGGGCCAATAGTTTATATTGGACCCTATGTTACATATTTATAGATTTAATCTCTGGAAGTCTTTTTGCCTGGTCCAGTATCTTATTATCCCTTGGCCAATAGTTTATATTTGACCCTATGTTACATACTTATAGGTTTGATCTGTGGAAGTCTTTTTGCTTGGTCCAGTATCTTATTACCCTTGGCCAATAGTTTATATTGGACCATATGTTACTTATGGGTTTGATCTGAGGAAGTCTTTTTGATTGGTCCAGTATCTTATTACCCTTGGGCCAATAGTTTATATTTGACCCTATGCTACATACTTATAGGTTTGATCTGTGGAAGTCTTTTTGCTTGGTCCACTATCTTATTTCCCCAGGGCCAATAGTTTATATTTGACCCTATGTTACATACTTATAGGTTTAATCTCTAGAAGTCTTTTTTCCAGTTCCAGTATCTTATTACCCCTGGAGCCAATAGTTTATATTGGACCATATGTTACATACTAATAGGTTTAATCTCTGGAAGTCTTTTGCTTGGTCCAGTATCTTATTACACCTTGGCCAATAGTTTATATTTGACCATATGTTACATACTTATAGGTTTGATCTGTGGAAGTCTTTTTGCTTGGTCCAGTATCTTATTACCCTTTGGCCAATAGTTTATATTGGACCCTATGCTACATACTTATAGGTTTGATCTGAGGAAGTCTTTTTGCTTGGTCCAGTATCTTATTACCCCTGGGCCAATAGTTTATATTGGACCCTATGTTACATACTTATAGGTTTGATCTGTGGAAGTCTTTTTGCCAGGTCCAGTATCTTATTACCCTTGGGCCAATAGTTTATATTGAACCATATGTTACATATTTATAGGTTTGATCTGAAGAAGTCTTTTTGCTTGGTCCAGTATCTTATTACCCTTGGGCCAATAGTTTATATTGGACCCTATGTTACATACTTATAGGTTTAATCTCTGAAGTCTTTTTGCTTGTTCCAGTATCTTATCAACCCTGGGCCAATAGTTTATATTGGACCCTATGTTACATATTTATAGGTTTAATCTCTGGAAGTCTTTTTGCCTGGTCCAGTATCTTATTATCCCTTGGCCAATAGTTTATATTTGACCCTTTGTTACATACTTATAGGTTTGATCTGTGGAAGTCTTTTTGTTTGGTCCAGTATCTTATTACCCTTGGCCAATAGTTTATATTGGACCATATGTTACTTACTTATGGGTTTGATCTGAGGAAGTCTTTTTGCTTGGTCCAGTATCTTATTACCCTTGGCCAATAGTTTATATTTGACCCTATGCTACATACTTATAGGTTTGATCTGTGGAAGTCTTTTTGCTTGGTCCAGTATCTTATTTACCCAGGGCCAATAGTTTATATTTGACCCTATGTTACATACTTATAGGTTTAATCTCTAGAAGTCTTTTTCCAGGTCGAGTATCTTATTACCCCTGGAGCCAATAGTTTATATTGGACCATATGTTACATACTAATAGGTTTAATCTCTGGAAGTCTTTTTGCTTGGTCCAGTATCTTATTACCCCTTGGCCAATAGTTTATATTGGACCCTATGTTACATATTTATAGGTTTAATCTCTGGAAGTCTTTTTGCTTGGTCCAGTATCTTATTTCCCTTGGGCCAATAGTTAATATTTGACCCTATATAACATACTTATAGGTTTGATCTGTGGAAGTCTTTTTGCTTGGTCCAGTATCTTATTACCCTTGGGCCAATAGTTTATATTGGACCATATGTTACATACTTATAGGTTTAATCTCTGAAGTCTTTTTGCTTGGTCCAGTATCGTATTACCCTGGGGTAATAGTTTATATTGGACCCAATGTTACACACTTATAGGTTTGATCTGTGGAAGTCTTTTTGCTTGGTCCAGTATCTTATTTCCCCAGGGCCAATAGTTTATATTGGACCCTATGCTACATACTTATAGGTTTGATCTGAGGAAGTCTCTTTGCTTGGTCCAGTATCTTATTACCCTTGGGCCAATAGTTTATATTGGACCCTATGCTACATACTTATAGGTTTGATCTGTGGAAGTCTCTTTGCTTGGTCTAGTATCTTATTACCCTTGGGCCAATAGTTTATATTGAAACCTATGTTACATATTTATAGGTTTGATCTGGGGAAGTCTTTTTGCTTGGTGCAGTATCTTATTACCCTTGGGCAAATAGTATATATTGGACCCTATGTTACATACTTATAGGTTTAATCTGAGGAAGTCTTTTTGCTTGGTCCAGTATCTTATTACCCTTGGGTCAATAGTTTATATTGGACCCTATATTACATACTTATAGGTTTGATCTGTGGAAGTCTTTTTGCCAGGTCCAGTCTCTTATTACCCTTGGGCCAATAGTTTATATTGGACCCTATGTTACATACTTATAGGTTTGATCTGAGGAAGTCTTTTTGCTTGGTCCAGTATCTTATTACCCCTGGGGTAATAGTTTATATTGGACCCAATGTTACACACTTATAGGTTTGATCTGTGGAAGTCTTTTTGACAGGTCCAGTATCTTATTACCCCTGGGCCAATAGTTCATATTGGACCCTATGCTACATACTTATAGGTTTGATCTGAGGAAGTCTCTTTGCTTGGTCCAGTATCTTATTACCCCTGGGCCAATAATTTATATTGGACCCTACGCTACATACTTATAGGTTTGATCTGAGGAAGTCTTTTTGCCAGGTCCAGTATCTTCTTTCTGTGTTCAGCAGTAGAGATACCTATAGATTCCAGATCTTGTTCTTCCATTATTTTCTCCCCCTTAAATAAACAAAAACATAACTATATCAGTTTTGTACCTCACAATCGATAACATTTGTAAAAAAAATAGTACAGTTGTATAAAAGCTGAATGAACCAGTAAAATTGTTACTGGTTTATTTAAAAAAATATAGATAAAATGTCTTTATTCAATTGGTTTTTTTTTTCTTTTGTCTCAATTCAATTTCATAGGATAAATATATTAATAAATAGATCTTTACATGGCATTTTCCATATTTGGCCTAATATCATCCCTTGAGCTTTAGTCCCTCTATCTGATATGGGAGTTTCACGCTGATACTAGGACCGATATGGAAAATGCTATGAAATAATTTATAATAACACTTGTATTTCCAAGGTTAAGAACTAGGTTGAGATATCTCTGATGTTAACCTTTGACAAAAGTTTCACTGAACTTCAGCCAAAAAAATTGGCAGCAGAATGCTGCAGACGTCCATTTCATTACCTTTAAAAGAAGCATTATTATCCCCAATAGTTCAATTGTAGCTGATTTTTCGAACTTATGCTGGATATAGCTACGTCAGACTTTGGTATAAACTCCTATGAGCATTTATAATGTTGAGTTTCCATGGGGCATTTCACAATTGTTTGCCTTTGGCCATTGGGTCATTAAAACCTTAACAAATTCTTACTTTATCCAACAGGTGACTTACCAGAAAATCTGTATCATCAAAACCATTAGCATACAGAGTATTCTCATACTGTCCTAAACTAAGGGACTCCAACCATTCTCCAACACTATGGATTGAGGGATTAGAACCTGTGAACAGAATACAACAGAATGAGTATCTAATGGCTCATGGTTTTCTGAGGTAAGTTTTGACATCAGAGAGAATATGTTTTACATGGGCTGTATCATCAAATCTGATGATTCTATATGTCATATATACAAGTCAGGAACCTGATGATTCTATATGTCATATATACAAGTCAGGAACCTGATGATTCTATATGTCATATATACAAGTCAGGAACCTGATGATTCTATATGTCATATATACAAGTCAGGAACCTGATGATTCTATATGTCATATATACAAGTCAGGAACCTGATGATTCTATATGTCATATATACAAGTCAGGAACCTGATGATTCTATATGTCATATATACAAGTCAGGAACCTGATGATTCTATATGTCATATATACAAGTCAGGAACCTGATGATTCTATATGTCATATATATACAAGTCAGGAACCTGATGATTCTATATGTCATATATACAAGTCAGGAATCTGATGATTCTATATGTCATATATACAAGTCAGGAATCTGATGATTCTATATGTCATATATACAAGTCAGGAATCTGATGATTCTATATGTCATATATACAAGTCAGGAACCTGATGATTCTATATGTCATATATACAAGTCAGGAATCTGATGATTCTATATGTCATATATACAAGTCAGGAACCTGATGATTCTATATGTCATATATACAAGTCAGGAACCTGATGATTCTATATGTCATATATACAAGTCAGGAACCTGATGATTCTATATGTCATATATATACAAGTCAGGAACCTGATGATTCTATATGTCATATATACAAGTCAGGAACCTGATGATTCTATATGTCATATATACAAGTCAGGAACCTGATGATTCTATATGTCATATATACAAGTCAGGAACCTGATGATTCTATATGTCATATATACAAGTCAGGAACCTGATGATTCTATATGTCATATATATACAAGTCAGGAATCTGATGATTCTATATGTCATATATACAAGTCAGGAACCTGATGATTCTATATGTCATATATACAAGTCAGGAACCTGATGATTCTATATGTCATATATATACAAGTCAGGAATCTGATGATTCTATATGTCATATATACAAGTCAGGAACCTGATGATTCTATATGTCATATATACAAGTCAGGAACCTGATGATTCTATATGTCATATATATACAAGTCAGAATCTGATGATTCTATATGTCATATATACAAGTCAGGAACCTGATGATTCTATATGTCATATATACAAGTCAGGAACCTGATGATTCTATATGTCATATATATACAAGTCAGGAATCTGATGATTCTATATGTCATATATACAAGTCAGGAACCTGATGATTCTATATGTCATATATACAAGTCAGGAACCTGATGATTCTATATGTCATATATACAAGTCAGGAACCTGATGATTCTATATGTCATATATACAAGTCAGGAACCTGATGATTCTATATGTCATATATACAAGTCAGGAACCTGATGATTCTATATGTCATATATACAAGTCAGGAACCTGATGATTCTATATGTCATATATACAAGTCAGGAACCTGATGATTCTATATGTCATATATACAAGTCAGGAACCTGATGATTCTATATGTCATATATACAAGTCAGGAACCTGATGATTCTATATGTCATATATACAAGTCAGGAACCTGATGATTCTATATGTCATATATACAAGTCAGGAACCTGATGATTCTATATGTCATATATACAAGTCAGGAATCTGATGATTCTATATGTCATATATACAAGTCAGGAATCTGATGATTCTATATGTCATATATACAAGTCAGGAACCTGATGATTCTATATGTCATATATACAAGTCAGGAACCTGATGATTCTATATGTCATATATATACAAGTCAGGAACCTGATGTTCAGTGGTTGTCGTTTGTTGATGTGGTTCATAAGTGTTTCTCGTTTTTTATACAGATTAGACCGTTGGTTTTCCTGTTTGAATGGTTTTACTCTAGTCATTTTTGGGGCCCTTTATAGCTTGCTGTTCTGTGTGAGCCAAGGCTCCGTGTTGAAGGCCGTACTTTGAATTACAATGGTTCACTTTTACAAATTGTGACTTGGATGGAGAGTTGTCTCATTGGCACTCATACCACATCTTCTTATATCTATTTACAGAATATTTTTGGTTTTAAATGGAAGCTGTGTATCCCAGTGTGTACTTTATAACAAGACTAGACAACAGTATGCACTCCTCCCTACCAAATCAGATTCAGAAAATGTAAAGAATAAAGTATTTGCCTTTGACCTTATTTTGCAAAATTGACAAAGAAACTATAACACCCAATGTTGACCTCTTGGTGTTCTATCAAGTTTTATTTTGCTGTGTGGTTGCTGTCTCATATGATGTTTACCTGATATCTTATATCATTTTCAGTTTTTCATTTTGTCAAGTAAAGATAATAATTACTATAACATATGTACAATCAAAACAATTACTTTAAAAGTGAATCAAAATTAGTACTTTCGTCTTTGTAACTAAGAAAATTTACAATTGTTCTAAAAATAATTGCAGCCTAGTAATTCACTATGTGCATCATTATTCTTAATTGTTTCCATAACAAAACACAAAACTTGATATTATGTGTTCATTAGGAGTTAATGTACAAAGTACTTGGAATAATGCTGTAAGCTGCATGAAGCCAGTTCTATACCTAATGTTAGGCAGAAACTCAAGCTTTAGAACTAAATTAAGCTGTGATGGTCAATGCATTTTATCTGGTTGCTGGGGAGAACCACAAATGGTTCTAGATTAGGATGATAGCATGAAGTCAAAAATGTGAAATAGCCTGAATTGTTAAGCTGTAAATAAATTACCTGGAGCAGCCAGATGTTTAGTAAACAAAGCTTCAAACTTTTCAACAAACACTGATTCTCTTTCTATCCCGGAACCAAAGGAGGCCATAATGTCAGCTATCTAGAGAAGAATACTCCAGGTGATAGTAACATGCCAGAGGGTGGTGATCTAAGTCATACTTACAGAGATCAAAAATACATTTTATAAGGATTGAAAAACATTCCTTTCTTTAATGTTGAAGTTGTCATCAAAGTGTTATGATTATTTATTTTTGATCCCAGTAAATCTACTACATTCAAATTTTAATCTTGTAAACAAATTCTAAGTGAAAATAAAAATTTTAATCTGTAATTAAGAAAAGAAGTTATACTCTTAGCAGGTTAATTTTTCCAATGAAAAAGATATTCTCCTTTTTATATAATAAATACTTTTCAAAAGACTTACTTTTTGGTCAGAAATGTTAACAGAAATCCGATCCATCATTTAGAATTTGTTACAAAATTTGTATAAATTTAAAACATTCCAGAGACATGCATACAATCAGAAGACAACAGGACATGATGGCTGATACTTGAATAAAGGACAGATTTCCTGATTAAACATAATTTTAGTTGTAGATATTATCACTTTTCTTATTAGATCATGAATTACTCTTGAATTTATAAAATAAACAAAATCTTTTCTAATTTGAAATAATCTTTTTAATAATTAAAAAATAAAATCTAATTCCTGTTGTATTCTTCAAAGTAATGAAAGATGAAAATGTCACTACAAATACATATCTACCACACTTGTAACAGTTAGTAACATTTTTTACTCATGTATAAAAATATTGCTTTAATATGAATTTCACATGAAAAGATATCCCTCTTTTTAAAATATGCTCAATTTATTGCTTTTTGTTCAAATGTAGTCTACATTTGAGAATAAGATAATATATCAATTATTGTAACTTACCGTAACTTAAAAAAGTTAAGAGGATGGTCAGGGAATTTTCTCTTTCAA
This sequence comes from Mytilus coruscus, assembly GCA_017311375.1. Classification (NCBI taxonomy): domain Eukaryota; kingdom Metazoa; phylum Mollusca; class Bivalvia; order Mytilida; family Mytilidae; genus Mytilus; species Mytilus coruscus. The sequence continues at coordinate 68,552,339 of CM029604.1, read as the reverse complement.
ACAAAAACAATGTTATGTTTAATTGGGAAGGGCAGAAATTCACCTGTCCCAGTACTTAATATGCTGAGTTTGTGAGTAAAGATCGAAAGATTCTTTAATCCAGGTAAATATCTGAAAGGAACAATTTTATTTTTTTTTATGGTCAAAGTAACAAAATACAGTAATCCTTAGATCAAGAAAATTGTGACTGACAATCAACAACAGATATTTGAATTATTAAAACTTTTATTCAAGTGTGATAAACTATTATTTGTGAAAATCAACAGGAATGCACCTAGGATTATGAGGATGTTTTACTGTAAAAGTACCAATATGGAGGAAACATGTGAATAAAGGAGACACCAGTATCCAAATCCCTCCCAGGTGCATCCCTGAACAGGCACATTATTCATGCTGAGACTGTTCCTGTAAGAAGTGGAAAGTAATTAAACATGCTAGGTCTAAAACATTCCAGAATGGCTGCTATTTAGAAGAAAAATTATACCCCACATGCTTAAGTTCCTAAACATTCCACCTAAAATGTATAAAAAGTCACTCTGTTTTATAAAGCCAGTTCTTAGCTATATAAACACAGATGTATATTATGTAACGTGTTTTTTACAAATTATTTTACCAGACAGCAAAATTGCCAAGAGAAATGTCAAATATGTTGATGTATTTCGTTCCCCTAATATTTCCTGATCATTAATTTATCTGTCTACTTGGTAAATTCATTCTGCCATATTTTCATGTTTGCACATTCTTTAAATCTATTACTAAAAGTTAAATTAATTGGCTGAGATATTAGGCACAATAGATTGAAGCCAAAGCCCTTGCAGTTAGCATTCTATTTTAGTCTAAAGCATTGCCAATGTCCTAGCTAGCCCCAAATGAAGGGGCACAGCACCCCTCTGCATTTTAGTATCTGATGAAAATTACATACTTTTAAATGAAATAAAATGTCAACCTCTAGAAAAGGCTTTTTGCAATCCTAAATTACAAAAATTACATAAAAAAAACAATTAATTTATAATCAATTGAATTTGTATTTAATTAATTTTTATCTATAAACATGAATAGCTTGCCAATTTTCAGACAAGAAAGCGTGCTAACCTGCCCTTCTTCTTAAAACTGTGCCCCCTGACCTTTCATCCTATCTAGAACACTGATAGCTATTGCCATACAACCTTCAAGTCATTTATTTTTAAGCTGTTACAATTGTATACTTTTGGTTAAATACTGGTTCTGTGTTAAAGAGCTGAAGAATTGGCTTGATAAAATCATTTATCTCAAGCAAAAATTCAAGCAAGGCAACAAAACATTAAAAGTCTATCAGTCAACAGGGAATCAGTCACTGCCCAGGGTCATCAGATTGTTTGTACCTTCTAAAAGATGGTTCATGTCCGTGTCATTAACAGACACAGTTTCATCATGAGACAGTTTCCCTCCAAAACTTGAGACAATGTCTGCTATCTGTAAATGGTAAATCAGTTCAATAACTCAATACTCATTATTTAATCACTGACAGATTAAAGCTAATAAATTGTTCTTTAAATAATAATGTAAATATTTCCTTTTTTTATATATAGATTCTAAATCGAGAAGAAAGGAAGGCACATCTTCAATATGCTAGAAAACATTTTTAATAAGAGCTATTAGTTCTTTCTGATGTATCATTAATTTTTTTCATCGACATTACAGAAACAATCCTTCCCCATGCACAGAGAATTCATTTTTCATTTTAGTTGTGTAGCTTATACACACAAGCTGTATAAATTGTTTTGCTGTTTTTCAGTATGTTATCACATTGGTCATTTATTTTAACAATTCTTAGTGGTTATAACTCATATCTTTACTCAATAGTATTCCCAAAAACTATAGCATACCTGGTCCCATTCATCTTTGTCATCAAATGAGCTATCCTCTTTCATCCCTGACCTAGTCAATTCTAGTGACTTTTCAACTTCTGGTCTTTTATCATGGCCCCCATCTTCTTCTCTTTCCATTACAGGTTCAAAGGTCATGTTGCTTAGCGGTAGTGAGGTCCTCTTACCACCTGTCCTTTTGAGTGGCACAGCCACATGTTCATAAATTTGAGAAACAACTTTTCGTGGTCCTCCAATAGCTGATCCTCTCAAAAGACCTGAAAACAATAAAAGTAGAATATAAGATGATGATATTTAAAGTTTCTTGAAGAAAATAACATTATTAGATAGGGCTGTGCAACATTACATCAATAGAAGACACATCCCCACTTCTGTCATATAATCTTTACGTTCCTTACCATGATTAACATGGACCTCATGCAATAATAAAATCCTTATTTTGTATTACATTTTCTGTTCATTTACAAATGAAATATTTTCTGAATGTTATTGTTGCCATATCCTGAAGTGTTGTTGGTTACAATTTGTGAACATCAAACATGATGCTGATGTTCAGAAAGTGTTGCTCATACACATCCCCCCACCCTCTGCTTTTCCCTTTAAGCAAGATTACACACTATTCCTTGAGATGAACTTCAAAAACTTTTCTTTTTAGTAAATTTCAAAAGTGATGAAACCTAAAAAAAAAACAATAAAAAATTTTGTTTTTCAGTTTTTTTTAGTAATTGTCCTTTTAGGTGGTGGTTTCTATATAAAGTTTATTTATTATTGATTATCCAATTGTTTTGGGTTCAAACATGCCACATTGTTTAAGTATGTCATTATTGTTTTCATGAACAATGGTGACAAGGACTATAAAACTGAGTGGACAGGAAACGCTTAGTACAATGAGGCTCTCGATCCAGGGGTGAACAAAAGCACCTAAATACATGAGGCCCGCCATTGGTAAACATCCATAAATGAGATCACAGTACATATATACATAACAGTAAAATGATGTAGAACACAGATACAAGAGGCCCACCATTGGTAAACATCCATAGTACATCCATGAATGAGATCACAGTACATATATACATGCCAGTAAAATGATGTAGAACACAGATACAAGAGGCCCACCATTGGTAAACATCCATAGTACATATATACATGCCAGTAAAATGATGTAGAATACAGATCCAAGAAGGAATAAAATGCTTCGCTGAGCGCAGCCTGATACGACCGCAGAGGTCAAACCCTAAACAGTTGGGGCAAATTTGGACACAATACTCAAGCTTGATACTGTCTGAATTTGGATTGTGATCAAATTTTTGACATAATATAGGTTTCTGACACAAAATAAATGTGGTCAAAGATCTTATAAATCCATTGCGCAATACTGTGCAATTGAAGATTTCTTCTTGAAACTTTTCAAAAATTCGAAATTTTAAAAATTTTGAAAAAAAAGTATGAATCCCTTAAAAAAATTCCCCCTTCCAACTTTTTGAAACCCACCTTGGAGCAATAACCCCAAAACTCAATCCCAGCCTTTCCTTTGAAGTATGGAACCTTGTAGTACAATTTCAGAGAGGTCCATACACTTACACACAAGTTACTGTCTTGAAACTAGAAAAATGCTTGTTTTTGGCCCTTTTTTGGCCTCTAATTCATACATGTTTGGGGCAATTAACCCCAAACTCAATCCCAGCCTTCCCTTTGTAATATGGAACCTTGTGGTACAATGTCAGAGAGATCCATACACTTACACACAAGTTATTGTCTGAAACTAGAAAATGCTTGTTTTTGCCTTTTGGCCCTTTATTCCTAAACTGTTGGCCCCATAACCCTAAAATGTATCCCAACCTTCTACTTGTGGTATTAAACATTGTGGTACAATTTCAGAGCAATCAAAATACTTATACACAAATTATTATCCTGAAACTAGAAAAATGCTTGTTTTGGGCCCCTTTTTAGGCCCATAATTCCTTAACGGTTGGGACCATCATCCCCAAAATCAATCCAAACCTTCCTTTTGTGGTATTGAACCTTCTTAAAAAATTTCATAGAGATCCATTGACCTAAACTAAAGTTATTGTCCGGAAACCAATGTGTCTTCGGACAACGACGCAGACGACGATGACATCATACCATTATACGATCCAAAAAAATGTTTTGCGGTCGTATAAAAAGCGTTTGAATAACCTTGTCAAATTAACATTTTGACTCTGATTAAAGGTATTAGCCATCAAAATAAATACCCCAAAATTGACCTCGTAATTATGTAAGTAAAACAGAAAACTGCTTTCATGAAGATGGCATCCATGTAATATTCATTTGAAGGCAATTTAACATGGCAATCACATATAGATGCAATAACCCTGAATAAAACAGACAAAATTTATACTAACAATCATTCTATCAACATTTGATTAAATTATTACATCTTTTAATCAAAGACAATTTTCCAGTATTAATAAAATTTTGTAAACTGATTTTGTATGAAAATCTCCCAGACATAATTACTGGTAATAGCAAGGCTCAGACAAGACAGGAAACCATAGAACATTATAAACCACCCCCTCACACAGAATCAAAAACATCATCAACTCATTAATATAAACACATAACCTGTTTTCCTCTGTCAAGTTTGTAGTTTGTTTTGGTTTCTCCTAATGTAAAGCACATTTTTTGGTGTACTTAAGGAATTGATGCAGAAATAATGAACTTCTCTGTAGTATGTGTTTGTCTCTGTAATTCCCATCAACAGCAAAGTCTTGTGACTGAATGAACCCATTGCAGTCACTAAAGGAAGATAGTTGGCAGTCTGAGGAAAAGTTATACAGCTTATTTTTTCATCTTATTTTCAAAAAACTTCTTTAAAACTCATTCATATATGAGATTTTGTCAAGGTCTTGATCTTTCTCAAACGAAAAGTAAAAGTACATGCCTTTATCATGACCTTAAAATTAGAAGTTATACCAAATAATCAGTTAATAGATTTCAAAATATATGCATTTCATAAATTAAATTATTTCTGACACTTTAGATTGATGCACACCTGGCAATTATTTTCTAAAACTGGATAAAATTCAGGATTTAAAAAAATATATCTTCTATTTACATATGATTATTAGATATATATATATATATCTTTTTGAAAATGCAGCTTGCACTTTGTAACCACTAAACAAATAAGTGATCAAGTCACAATAAAGTTAGTTTACTATTATTATTTTGATCACAAATCATTTTGAAAGGAGCATGCAACATTTATTTTTCTTACTGCATTTAAATCTTGGTGAACATTCAAGAAACATCAGTAAAGATTTTACTCTAACTTATGAATCATTATAATGCCAAGTTAATCTGAAATACTTCAATATATAGGCAAATTAAGATACACTTCACACAATTACTACTAATGGCAAAAACTTTAGTGAACATAACATGCGCGAGTGATAACCTTATTGTTTTCAAAGCACCCCTAATCTATAAAGATGGGTTATAAAAACCATGTTAAACAAATTTAAATATCAAAAATGCATATAATATGACATAAAACCCTTCTTGCATGATTATTAACGCTATAAAAATGAACTTTATTACAAGAAGTCTGGTTTTATTACAAGAAGTCTGGTTTTATTAAAAAAAAGAAACATAAGATACCAAGGGAACATTCAAAACTCAAAGGTCAAGAGAAACTGACCAAAACTCAAAGGTCAAGAGAAACTGACAATGCCATGGCAAATGAAAAGAAAGACAAGAAAAGACAAACAACTACACCAATCTAACAACATAGAATACTAAAGACTGAGCAATCCAAACACTCCACCAAAAACCTCAGGATTTATTCTACTGTCACTGTTTTAACTCTCAGTAGATGTTTCCATGAATCTTCTTTACTCTACAGATATAATAAGCCTTCTTTCTTTAAAAAAAAAACATTGATTCATTGATACTGTATTCAAGATCAACAATTTAACAAAAATTCAAAAACTTCTGTTAACACAGAAATTGAGAGTTTGACTTTTAGATGTTTGAACAAGATAACCAGATGAAAATGATGTATATCTTTTTGATTACTATACAAATCTATCTTATTGAATGATAACATCAAACACATCTGACTATAATATCTCTTCAAGGAACCAACCAAATCAGTCATGCATTATTTATGAGTTCAAAATAACAAATCAAAAACATTTCAATTTGGTTTTTGTTTTAAGAATATACAGTCTGGTATAAAGTAATTTCAATTCATTCTGTGTCAGTATTCTAGATCTTCCAATACATTATACACCTGTTATTAAATGGTCATAGTGACTGGAGTGGTCTATGTTGATTGCTTTCTTGTATATTTCACAGAAACATATCATTGCTTGGGAAGAAAAAAAGGCAATATTCTGAAAAAAAAACATTCTTCATGTATGATAAATAGTTGTAATATAGAACTCCCATATCCCAGCAGCAGAAGAACAGACGAAAGGTAAAGGCTGATATCATTCTTAACGTAGGATGTTCTGTCCTCTCTATTTAACTTAAATATTTATAAAAAAAAATGGGAATGTGTCCATGGGACACAGATGATGCCCTCGCTTTCATATAAATGTTATAAAGGGACATAACTCAAGAACTGTAAAAGTGACGCTACCCAAATTTGTACTTGGTCTCAGTTTTGTGGTAATTAACATTGTGTATAAGTTTCATAACATTTGGTTGAGGCAAACTTAAGTTTAACTTAGAGAACAGAAACGAAAAATTCAGCAATTTTTCCATTTGTAAAGGGGCATAACTCTAGAAAGGTAAAAGTGACGCCACCCAAATTCAAACTTGATCTATGTTTTGAAGAAATAAGCATTGTGTATAAGTTTCATAATATTTTGTTGAGGCAAACTAAAGTTAGAGAACGAAAACCAATTTCGGGATGTACGGACTGACGTACAGATGGACAAGGGTAAAACTTAATGCCCCCTTCGTTATGGCAGGGGCATAAAAATCAATGTACTAATATTCTAGTAATTATGTAAGATAAAGTACATATAATTTAGATACAATACAAAACCTATGTTACTATTATTTTAACATCAAACTCCCCATCAAAGTAAGACTCAATTATCAAAACAATCCTCCCCATTTGAATTATTCATTACTCAATTACATAACATGTGTAAGTTCTGTTATAAGATTACATGTAATAAAACTATTCCAGCAGTAAAACATCAGTTAGGAAAAGGGATTGACTATTTCATTTTTATCTTATAGTCATTACAGCCTTCAACAACTTCAATTCTAAAACCATGTTCCCTTTCATTAGCAATTCCAAAAAAGTTATGTCATTTCCCTGAGCTTGCTTCAGTAGATGTTCTTCTTTGAAGAAGATAAAAGTCATACTGATACAAGAACTACTTCACTACAAACTTATAACTTACTTACCATAAAAAATTTAAGGAAAAAAAACTTTTGCCTGCATATTGCTTGATTTCTTAAAGCAGTTCAGAGGAAACAAAAATATTAACCTCTGAAATAAATCGTGAATATAGAGATCACTTTAATTTCTTAATAACTAAAACAAGGCTTTACAATAAATTAATAGCATTCATATGCCTGTCCATGAAAAAGATTTGTAGTGAATATGCAACTGAATGGTCACAATGAAAAGGAAGAAAAAAACATTTCATTACTTTCAGACTATGGCATTTACAGAAAACTATTGGGAAGAAAAAAAAAAGCTAGGTTTAAAGTTACAGGTAATGAAATGTAACTGATTTTTTTCTAAGTGCTGAGATAACTGAACCTTACTTTAACATAGGAACAGTGTGCATAAGCTGTGAAGTAATTTGTTGTTAAACAGTTTACTACAAGACTTTTGTTTTAGACAGACATTAACACAGAGTGTGTGTATTTTAACATGAAAATTATAACTATGGAAACAGCATGCATACAAAGAGAACAAATATTCAAATATCAGATTTTTTTTCAACATTTTTATGATATGCTGAATAAGGAATTGTGGTATGACTGCCAACAGACAAGTTTCCAACAGAGTCCAAATAATATGGATTTTAAGCAATGCAGAAGACAAAAATAATATCTAAAATGACCAAATCTAAAATCAAGGATTCAGAGAACAAATACTGTTGACACAGAGAAATGTATTGCCTGTGCTTATTTTCAATTGTGTATTTTAAATTTTGAAATTTATTCAAGGTCAATGGACAATGACTGAGGGGAAGGGCAGAATAATTTCCATTGAAATGAAATGTGCATATGCAACTGCATACCAATTATCATTTACTTATGACCAATCATCTGTAAGTGCAACACCAAAAACAGTATTTTTACTTTGATCTGGTAGTCTTTTTGTTGTTGGGTTGCTGTCTCATTGACATATTTACCCTTCTATTCTTCTTTACTTGAAGTTGAAGTAAACTTGAGACATGAAAAAGAATTATCCATTATTCATAACATTTGCTGCTTTAGTATTTCTGTATCATAGAATACAGTTATAACAGACATTAAAGTATGTACATGTGGTGACAAAACAAATACAATATAAAGGAAAGCATTAAAGAGAGATGCTTTTATCCACAAAGTGTTATTTCTCCTCCAGTCAGTAACCTGTAGCTTTGTTAAGTTTTATATACCTATAAAAGTCATAATTAAGTCCATTCATCATAGAATAAACACACAATCAAAGTCAAACCACATTTACTGTTATGTAGGTATCTTATTTACTCTTAGTGTTATTTATACAAATTACATCCATTAAATGGTTTTTATTAAATGTTTAAGACTGAACTACAGGGGAGTTGAAAAAGGGGGATAAATGGGATATTGTATGTATCAATAGCAGGGTTAACATAATTAATTATACCAAACAATAGACTGATCGGGTTAAATTGATTAAACTTAACGATCAATTGTTATGTATCTAACTAACTGATTTACGATTACATGTTTGTTTTTTTTGTTGTTGTAGAAAATTAGACACAAAAAACAGAATATTAATACCTGTGCACTATCAGGAATCTTTATATTGGCACTTGTTACTGTAAATTCAGAAATTATTGTGTGCATTTATTATTGCTAATTTTGTAGAATGGAGAAATGTGAGATTAATTTTTGCGATTTCAGGAAAATCTGCATACAGTTATGTGTGTCAGATATAAGAATGCGAGTTCTTATTATTGCGATACTCATTCAGTCGCATTATTCGCATTAATAAAAACCTCGCAATAATTTCTGAATTTACAGTATATGATCTATGTATTTAATTTAACATTACTTGGTTAACATGTATATGTGCTTGCCATTTTGTTATGCCTATATGAGGCAGATGTGTAGACTAAGAGTTCACAATTTATTGCCATCAATTTTTTGGTAATTAGAACAAAAAATTGGCTTAAATGTTGTGCGAACCATTTGTTTCTGAAAAATGAATTTAAGGATGTTCGCTCCTCTTGTATTTGAATTTTTGCCAGATATTCTGAATCCTCTAGTTTTGTCCATGTAGTGCCACTAAAATATTTTCCCTGCTAACCCCTACTTTTCTTTTCATAATTTTACTACATATAGTTAAAAAGCCATATTTGAAAATGCTATAAAATCCTTGTTATTATTTCATAATTTTTTAAAGAAGAAGGGTGTCAATGTTAAATGTATGATAAGTCTAGAGAGAATTATTTCCTGCCAAACTTCCAATGGCTTATATCTCGAAAACAAGCACACGGACCCTTCATTTTTTTCTGCTTTTTTAGTTCCTTGATTTATATACTATCAATTTATAACAGTCTTTTAAAAACTTATTTTGAAACAGAGTAGCAAACATCCTTAAAACAAGAATGTGTCCATAGTACACGGATGCCCCACTCGCACTATCATTTTCTATGTTCAGTGGACGTGAAATTGGGGTCAAAACTCTAATTTGGCATTAAAAATTAGAAAGATCATATCATAGGGAACATGTGTAGTAAGTTTCAAGTTGATTGGACTTCAACTTCATCAATAAACAGCTGCGCAATGAGCGCATGATACGCCCGTCGTCTTGTGTGTGAATTTTTATGCAATAATCATAAATAGTTTCTGACATACGGCCTGACATGTGAAAACCCCCTTTTTTTTACAAAAAACTCAATATCTCTAAAATAAAATTTTGAATCAAAACCAAAAGGGATACAGATCTTTAGATAAATATAACTAAGAAGTGTGTAAAATTTAAAGCAATAATCATAAATCGTTTTTGAGATACAGCGCGACATGTGAAAACCCCCCTTTTTAAAAAAAAAAATCAGTATCTCAAAAATAAGATTTTGAATCAAAACCAAAAAGTATACAGATCTTTAGATTAATATAACTATGAGGTGTGTAAAATTTCAAGCAATAATCATAAATCGTTTTTGAGATACAGCGCCACATGTGAAAAACCCCTCCCCCTTTTTTTACAAAATACTCAATAACTCAAAAATAAAATTTTGAATCATCACCAAAAAGTATACAGATCTTAAGATTAATATAACTAAGAAGTGTGTAAAGTTTTAAGCAATAATCATAAACTGTTTTTGAGATACGGTGCGACATGTGAAAAAAAACACACACCTGTTTTAGTTACTAAGTCCCGTAACTCAAAAAGTTTTAATCTTATTTTCACCAAAAAGTATACAGATCGTTTGACCATCATAAGAAACAACTATGTTAAGTTTCATGAAATTTGGATAAGTCGTTCTCAAGTTACGGTGCGACATGTTTACGCCGGACAGACAGACGGACAGACAACATTTGTATACCATAATACGTCCCGTCAAAATTTTGACGGGCGTATTAAAACTACCTTGACCAAAAACTTTAACCTGAAGCAGGACAGATGGACGAATGAACGTATGAACGAACGAACGGATGCACAGACCAAAAAACATAATGCCCTCTACTATCGTAGATGGGGCATAAAATTTCAAAATTAGCATCTGAAACTGTTAAAATGACCTCCCTTTGAATTAGGTTCTGTTATAGCAACAAATAATGTTATCCTATTGGAGGTTCTGTTATAGCAACAAATAATGTTACCCTATTGGAAGTTCTGTTATAGCAACAAATAATGTGACCCTATTGGAGGTTCTGTTATAGCAACACATAATGTTACACTATTGGAGGTTTTGTTATAGCAACAAATAATGTTACCCTATTAGAGGTTCTGTTACAGCAACAAATAATGTTACCCTATTAGAGTTCTGTTATAGCAATAAATAATGTTACTCTATTGGAAACCTGAAAGGACTACTGTATATGTAAGAAGATGTGGTATGATTGCCAATGAGACAACTCTCAATTATCCAGAGACCAAATGATGTTAAAGTTAGAAACTATGGGTCACTCTATGGCAATCAACAATGAGCAACACCCATACTGCATAGAGAGATATATAAAGTCTCCAAAAAAACAAATGTAAAACAATTCAAACAAGAAAACTAATGGCCTGATTTATGTACAAAACAATACACGAAAAACAAATATGATATACTGCAACCAACAACAACCACTTAATTACAGGCTCCTGACTTGGGGACAGGCACATACAGAATGTGGTAGCGTTAAACATGTTTGCGGATGCTCAACCCTCTGCGTGAATATATGGGAAAGAAAGAACATAGAAAATTTGGGATACACTTGTTTATTGATTCTAATATATATTGATTTTTCTTCTGTAATGAAGACTTCTTCCTATATCATCTTGGAAAAATATGTTATGGATTATGAGTTTTTATTATCTATTATCTAATTTGAATGTCTCCAAGGATCAATTTTCCATTACAGTTATTCATCATATCATTACTGGGTAACATTCTATAAAACAAAAGATACCAGACCTACAGTGAATCATTTCATCAGCTACTCAAATCTCTTTCATGTACACCAGAATTTAATTAACTTGTAAAGTGCATTCTTGAAGACAATATTCATATATCCCATGACAAAACAAATAAAAAATATTAAGATCAATTAAATTGTCTTTAGTGTTTGAAGTTTTATTCATATTTTACAGAAAGCAATGTTAAAGCCTGTTTCATTTTTATGCTCCAAATAATTTGATTGTTTCTGACAGGCCTTCCTTCGAGTCATGCGATCATTACAGAATCATTCCAGAGTTTAGTATTGTGTAGCTGCATACATGTATAATAAATGGAGAATGTGCCATTGGGAAACAGACTCCTTGATGCCCCTGCTTGCATATGTTATAAAGGGACATAACTAGAGAACTATAAAAGTGACGCCACCCAAAATTGAACTTGATCTGTGTTTTGTAGTAATATAAGCGTTGTGTATAAGTTTCATAATATTTGGTTGAGGCAAACTAAAGTTAAAGAACGGAAACCAATTCATAAACGTATGTACGGACGTACAGACAAGAGTAAACCTTAATGCCCCCTCCACTAATTTTTATTTCTATAAATTCTATGAACATCCTAATGAAAAGCACTAAGTTAAGGAACAAGGTATTAACAATACATTCTAACTTTGGCTGATCAATTTGTCATACTTTTGAGATTTGTGTGAAAATTAATTTCTAATGTAAACAAGACAGGTAATTACCAAACTCATCTGTTTATGACAGGTAGTTTTTTTACCTGTCAATCAATCAATCAGTAATTATCCCAAAACTCCATGTCAAATATATAAATAAAACACCTTGAGGGTAAAACAGATTTATGTAAATCTTGGTGAACTGCCCATCAACAGTAACAAGGTAGTGAATACAAATGAAGGGTCACATGTCAAAGACATTAAATTACACAAGAAATTTAACATAATAATGTACAGTTGACCCAGCACTGTACATACAGAATTTCTCTTCTGCTCTTTTACTAAAATAAAATGTCTTTTGTTTTCGTTTTTCATGTGATGTTGGGTTGCAGCTGAGAATCTCAATGACATATACAACCAATCCATATCTAATACTTGTTAACTGTAGCTACTCAGTATTGATCTCAGTACATAATAACTCACAAGGGTTGTCAGCTTATTGATGAAAACTCATCCAGTGACTGTTAAGATGAAGAACGAAAAAACCTTTATAAAAATAAGAAGACCAATGAGACCACTCTTCAACAGAGACAAAATGACATAGAATTTTGTTTCTTTAATCTAAATGAGTTTTGGGGCTGTTGTCTGATGCACACTTGTCTATTGTCCTCCCAACAAAATTATTGCATGACAAGTGTTTTGTGTTTACATAGTCTAAATTAAATAGAACCCAATCTTTGTGAAAACTATTGAATCTTAATAAATAAAGTAAAACAGTTATCTCTAGTAAATACATATGTAATATGCCAAATCATTTACACCTCTGCAGAATAATGACAAAATATTGGATCATCTCTCTAATTATATTATTGACTTCAAACAGTTTACTTGATCATCTCTTTATTGACATAAAACAGTTTTAAATGGACTAAAACCTTATTGTAAAAGGAAGTTATGTTTACTCAACAAATAATTATAAATCCACTGTTAGTGGCTTATGATAAGATATGAAGGTCTACTCCTCCTTACTAAAATCCTGTCAATAGAACTTGGTTAACATTTACATAGGATCTACAAGAATTACCTGTCCAACTACCCAATAATACTGGTTAAAACTGAGCATAACATTAGCTGTTTTTACAGTAATACTGTATTTATGAATAAATAAGCCTCCCTTATATTTTCCTCTCATGAATTGAATTGTTTTAGTATCCTTTTTTTTATTAGGAAACAATGTAAAGAGATATTAGACTATTAAACATTAGATGTGCCAAATTAGACATTTTGAGATTGTCTTATTCAAGAGATTGTCAAGCATAAAGTCAATAGTATTTCAATACTTCTCCCCATAGCCAAATATAACATATCCTTGGTAAGAAATCACCTCATCTGAACCAAACTGACAGACTATGATAAATAGACTTTATAATGATTCTTTACTTCAATGGTATTTTACAAAATTAGCTAATTTGTTACACATGTAAACTGTCAGAACCAACATTTATCTTCCAACATAAATAGATTTTTGGAAACTTTATCCAAAAATCCTGACTTAACTGAAAATAAGCATTGACAAGAAAATTCAAAGCATGCATTTATATTGTATCGTTAATTTTGGGTTGGTGTCTAAGTAATATATCCACAATGACTTCTTTACCCAAAAGAGATGTGTATGGGTTTTACTCATGGTTGAAGGCTGATCTAATTACTTAAATCCAGTCATTTGGACTCAGTTGGGTTGTTGTCTCATTGGCAATCATACCACAAGTCCTTATTTCATATCTGTTAATGGTATACCAATAACATGTCATTGGGTGGCCAGTCAGGAATGGGTTAATAGTATTATATCATATGCACATACAATATTTGGCTTCTGCACATACTATTGTACACCAATTACTGCTTTGAAAAATCTCCATTAACTTTGCACTTTACAACCCATGCTGATAAAGCATGTAGCATCAAAACACTTAATACCCTGTTACAGACCTACCCTTCCCTAGATTATGAAGAATCAATGTATGAGGTACCCCACATGACGAATGACAGTAAAATATTTGTTAAAATAACATTGACTATAAACATTTTCCTCCATTTGACCCTAATGGTAGCTACAAAATGAGAATTGACGAATGACGATAAAAAATTGAGGCTTATTTGACGCCAATGGTAGCAAAAAACGGAAGTTTGAAGCTTGACGATAAAGGGCATTCCTACCCTCATGTATTAGTCACAAGATGGCATCCTCATATGATTATCAGATTACTGAGTTTCAATGAAAAATACTTATTATTGCTGCAAAATACATTCTACCTTGACATCATCTACTTCCTGGAGACTCAGGACAAAACTAATAAATGTGATATTTAACTGCAAAAGACATAATAAATCTATAATCTATTAAAACTTACTTTATAGTTAACTGCTAGATATAATCTCTTTTATTCACTTGATGTTTCAAATGTTAGGAAGGAAATGTTACGATTTCCTGTATCATTCCGTTTTCAACACGGTTTTTTTCCCCCACATTTTTTTTGTATCACATCCTTATTTACATCATGTAGTTCTGGAGGATTTAAAACTTATAATAAAAACAAAAAAAACTTTTTGGAAAAAAAGCATTACACAGTGACCAAAGATACCATTGGGCTTATGATTTAACTATACATGATGCATTATGATAAGACGCATCAGAAACAATCAAATCAAAATTGTTCGAATGTCAAATCAATCAAAGTTGTAGAGGAATGAAAACCAAAACTTCACAAAAGTTTGGCAAAAACAAGAAATGAGATAGAAACATTTGAAAACAAAAATGTTCAAACAAAATGTGTTAAGCCTACTGAAGAAAGTTCTAAATTTTACTTTTTTCAGTATGAACAGAGGAGATGTGGGGTATACTTCAATGAGACAGCAAACTAACGATACAATTAACTTAAAGAAATGTGGAGTCCCATAGAGTGTGCTTGTTTCACAAAATTTAATTGAATTTGATAGCCAGAGCTGTTACCGCCAGACCTTTTGTCTCTGTACATTTAGCGAGAAGAAATTTTTCTAAAATAAGATGCATTCAATCACTTAATAATCTTGTAAAATTAAATATACATGCGCCATTTTCTTGCTGTGTTGAAGACCCATTGGTGGCCTTGAGCTGTTTTTCGCTCTTTTGATTGGGTTGTTCTCTCTTTGACGCATTCCCTGTTTCCATTCTCAATTTTTTTACATGTACTTCAGATTTCCATTTGGTTTGTTTGCAGCAATACTGTCCAGGGATGGGAACAAATATTATACAAATTCAAAATGGAAGTACAATTACTGTGTACAAAACTCCAACTTTAGGTATTTGTAATTTTAAGTTTTCTCATTAGAGAAATCACTATACATTTTTTCTTTTACTGTTTACATGTAAGGATAAGAAGTATAAAGTAGACTTAACCATCTGACAGCACATGGCATTGACAGGTGAAAAAAGATCGTTATCCTGAATTTATTATCAAAGATGGCAAAATCTATTTAAATTCTAATTATAAACAAAATAAAAAAAAAAACGAAGATCACTGACTTTATAGAGATAATTAATTACACGTTTCCTCCCCTTCAACATACCTGTGAAGTTGACCAAGTACTAACTCCTTCAGGACTACTTACCAAACTCCATACATACATGTTCAAGTGTATGTAGTAAACTATCATAATATCCAACATGCACCAGAAGTTTACTTTATAGAACACCAGACATATCCTACCTTTACCTTAAAGACTTAAATACATTTAAAATCCTAAGAGCCTTTATTCCTTTCATACAGTCAGTGTGGACAATTAAGAAAACGTCACGGTTTTGTGCAGTTACATGCTAGAGGCAATGTAAAGAAAATGCATTAGACTGGAATAAAAGCAAGGTACTTTTAAAGTCAACTAATTATCCAAACAACTATTGATAAAATGACAAGAAAAACTTAAATCCATCAAAATTAATAATCGGCTAACATTTGATTAAAAATCAATTTATTGTATCCTTGTCCCTAGTAGATATTGTATTACAGTTTCATTTCCCTATTCAGGGAATTCACATTGTGTACAGCTGCAGCCACATGACATTTCATTTATTACTTTATTAAATTAAAAGTAATTATTTATTTCCAAAGGGAGATTATCAACCAGAATACTACTGACCTGATGAGACTAAATTAGTATTAATTCAGAATGAAAGGCTGAATACAATAAATACTCAGATCTTGTCAATATTAAACTGTAGCTGGCTTATCCAGTCTAACCTGTTATAAAGGTCAACTCTATTAAGCAAAAACATATCTTGTCAGGTCAGCCTCTTCTGGTTGAACCTCAATTCAAAGGTCATCTCTTTCATACGGTCAGTTTTCACTAAGTCCTGCTGGTTATCTTTATATGCAGGTTCAACTGTATTCTGGGGGGGGCACCAAGGAGTGGGATTTATAAAAAGGTCTGTTATCTGTATATGAAGCTCAAGAAGGGGGTGCCACCTCCCTCATAATCAGCCTATGAATACACAACATTTGAACAGCAAATGCCTGGCATGCAGGTCAGGTTTAAAGACACAAGATATAATACTTCAATATGCATAAAGGACTTACTTTCTCTAACAGAACTACCAATGAAGTGGCATAAAACGTTGTAAAAAAGGACATACATTAAGTCTGATATATTCGAACTTTTGTAAGTCAGAATCTTTGGCAGTATGATAGATAAAGGTGTTATATCAATTCTGATTACATCTTGGTAGGGAAGTTAATTTGACAGGTAATCACCTAATAATGTCAATCTTTCCCCACATATGCAATCTCAGTCATTCTTTCAACTGTTGAGTATATTTTTAGCTAAATTCTCTTTTTTTCACAAATGAAAAGTGTGTAGAGACAGAAATGTACATCAAATTAAGAGAAAAGTGTATCACAGATTTGTATAGGGAATAATCTAAGCACAACCTTTATCACATCCAAATCAATAATACTATGTCACAAATAACTAGTTTACTAAACCCTAATTAAAATGGGGGGGTTAATTAGGCAGCATCCCAACAATACAATCAAACAAAAAAAGGTCATAAAAAAAGGTCAACATAAAGTCAGTATTGTAAGATCTCTGACCCCAAAAAATTCAAAAACTTCCAACCTTTACTGATGAATCAACTGAAGGATCAAAATGAAGTTGAGTATGATAAACCTGACTTGGTACAGGAGTAGTTTAAAATAGCCAAGTTCAGGTGCCAAAAGCATCATTCTTTTGATAACCTTTTTGTTTCATCTGTTGAAACTTTAAAAAAGAACAGTCCAATTTTTTTTACAATTAATCTGACTAGATCAAAGTGCTATGTCAGTGTGTGTACAAAAACTACATGCTGATTAGCTGATTGCAACAAACAAAATAATAAGACTATAACCTTGAGAAAACAATAAGGGAGGTACATTTACCCTCCCTCCTTTTAGCAGGAATTTTATTCATTAAGGGCAATTTTCTAGTACATTAATTCTCTAAACTTTCAGAAGTAAACTTTTTTTTATCAACTTTCTTCTTGTTTTTTCAGGTGTTCATAAATTTAAACAGTACGTTTAGCTCAAAACTTACTTTATAAACTGTCTAATTATCCTTCAAGAAATTATCCAGGTGGTCAATTACCTCAGGAATATATATTATCTTCAAAATTCACATTCATAATGTCAGTCCAACTTATTTTAAAATTCACTCAAATTCTGTCATTCTATCAAAAGAAAGTAGCTGAAAATCTATCTAAATTATGTTTGTAGTGTTAAATCAAGCTGAAATACACAAGAATAATTTCCGTAAATTTCAAGATCAATTTATCTTTAAATACTGATTCACAAAGACATGACAGATCGAAGAAAGAAAGCTATATCCACGGAAATGATAAGTTTATGTTGTTTGATCAATATTTATAAATCACAGGTGATGTGAACCAGGTGATATCTATCTGTTTGTATAATACAGATGTTTTACGATAATCTTATAAAAACTTGTATCCAAATAAACTTTCACAATGAAGAATTGCACATCTTACTAATAATCGCTCTCGTTAAACATTCATCAATGATTTACCACAGTCTGGATTGTTTAAGGATGGTTGACTTCCAATAAATCCATACGTCCTATATCATATTCTATAATATTTACAATATTAAGTTTTCATATTAGACATAATATTTCTATCTACCATCCAGATGTACGATTAAGAATTAGATAAGAGAGTTATTGACTTATTCTCTGATGGTGAACCAGCCAATTATACAGATGTGCAACAAAAATCTTTTACAACTTGCACGTAAATTTTTGTGGAGTAGAAATGCACCTTGAGGCTGATGAAAAGCTTAAGTGCTACACCTGTAAAAACTTATAAATGCCTAAAGCAATGTAACCTCCCATTCTTGTGAAATCTTACCCCTATACCTGTCTAAACATTCAACTTAAATACACATTATACTTAATCCATTAAACTCTTATATTCACTGTTTATAGCTTTTTCTATAAATTTTTTTATCCACAAAGGAATAAAATCCATCAAAATTATGGGAAATTAACATCCTCAATGTCAAAACTGTACTTCAAAAACACTTTGTAAGCACTTGATAAATTGTTAGGTATAATTAATAGAGGATGAAATATAATTATCTATGGAAAGCAACTACTACCACTATTAAAAATATATAACAATGGAAATAACTGCACTGTTGAAAAATTGTACAACACATCCAATACACATCTTTTCAAGTTGTAAACAAACTATGTCAAATAGGAAGTGAAATTTGCATGTGCAGAGGTCAAAGGTTAAGATTTGGATTAGAATAAGGAATGCTATAGTAAATAATTACTCTGTAAATTTCACACACTTTGTCAAGAAAACTGGTGTTAAAGTAAACTAATTAAGATTATTTTATCTTACAAATGATCCGTTTGATATGTAAAGTCACTTCAGTGAAGCTTTATCACTGATTCTTATCTTTTTAATTTAAGTGAAGAAAATCTGATCTACATAGGTGATCTCAGAGTGTACCAGTATTAACTGTAACATTTTGGAGAGAGCTGTGGCGCAAAAACCTCAAAACATAACTTGACCAAATACTTAACATGTATTGCATAATTGTAGGTGAAAATACACTAATACTACGTTGATCTGGTAATAATTCAGGTTAATTGGTCTTGTTTACAACTCATTATTGACCTTAAGGATTTTCTTTGTGGATTAAAGTAAAATTGATTATTAAATTTAGATTATTACACTTTAGATTTATCTTTTATATACATAAATATACTATAATCACATTTAGTTATGTAAAAGACAATCAAAACTTAACATAATAATGATTTCTTACATCTCACAATGCCTCAGATATCATTAAATACAAAACATGATGTTTAACCAATGTTATAAGAGTTTGCTTTAAGAGAAAGATATATATCTATTTATAAAACTATCACAATCTGGAAGGGTAACACAAACAATACTATTAATAGAACAAGCACATTTGTAAACACCCCAATTATAATGAAATCAACAATTTAATCAAAAGAAAAAAGTTTTATTTCTTTTTGTTTTTCATTGAGAGAAGAAAACAAAATTCAAACTTACCCTGTCTTTACAACATTGTTGATAATGAAATAAATGTCCTTGGTGTAAAACTAAGCTATGTTTATTTTCTGTCTAACTTTTAAACCCCATTCACATTTGAAAAGTTAAAGAAATAATTATTTTTAAATAGATCATTCACAAGTTTGTATTAGCTTTGGGGATGTATACTTTAGGGTCAAAGTTCATACAACTTGTTGTCAAACTGACATGATCAATCATCGAAAATAGGAAGTGTGTCTGATTCTCTTTCTGATATATTTGTAACATTGAAAGCCTTTAATTAATAAGTACATGTCAGTCTCAGGGTTAAAACCATGTGCATGTTCTCAGGGTCATTTTGTTGACATCGTGATAACAGATTCTAGAAACATGCTGATTATTAAAGTAGCATTTCGAATGGCTGCTATGTTGTAAAAACAAAAAGGTAAAAATTGTGATAATCATGAAAACATATTATGATTTAGCTAGGTGCTAAACATTTTTTATCAAAAGTTAACCTAAGGCACCAAGAATCACTTCTTTCTTAATTATGGCCTTTGGATTTTAAATAGTGTAAAATCTTTTTTAGTATCCATCCCAAGACTTCCTTTTAATATGCAATTGAAAACTAAGAATTATGGAAAAATACAGACATAACATTTTCTATCTATTTCTACAAATGAAACAAGCATTCTGAGAGTATTGCATGGCAATACATAGTCCCCTACCGGATAAAAATTCATTATACTGGAACAAAATGCTTGTTATATAACTTGCCATGGTGTAAACAAAAAGTAAATATCATGTCAATATATTCAAGCATGACTAAAAACAGTGTGGAAAACTGATTATATGAGTGAATTTTTCAAGTCCAAGCACCATAACTCTGCACAAAATTATTAGACCCAAACAAAAATATGAACTTGATCTGTAACTTGTCATGATAAAACTATATACCAATTATCAATCAATATCATATAAGCATGATGAAAAAACATTAGATGATTAATAGTTCTCTAAAATTAGATATGATGTAATACAGTGTATATCTATTTTCAAATTATAATCAAACATAATTAATAGTTCCAAATATTTTTCTTTCATTTGTCACAAACTAATATAGATTTGTAACTTATCTATAAAATGTCAACAACTTTTATCTACACAATGTAATGTATTGAAATATATACATAATAAAAATAGATTATTATCTAATTAAAGGATTTCTCTTCATAATTTTTTTTATATATATAGCATTCAGAAAATTAGTTTATACTAAATAACTAACAAACCTGCCAAAAATTCTTCAAATAATTGAACAAAGAATGTCTTTTAAAAAAATTAGTTATCTCCCTTTGTACAGAAATATGGTTTAACATAGTACTCTAACATTAGATATGGTCCAGAGTTATGGTCCATAACTCTAGATTAAATCCGCAGACCGGAACAAAATTTGAACTTGATCTATAACTTGTCATGATAAAACTATATACCAAATATCAAATCAATATCTTCAAGAACGTAGAAAAAAAGCTGATTTGCCAGACTGACAGAAGGACAGACCGACAGACGGACGGAGTGCAAACCTAAAGTCCCCTTCGACTTCGTCAGTAGGGGACTAAAAGTTTTAAAATATGTAATACATCTTTATCAACCTGAGGTGATTAAGGGCTTACCAATGTTAGAAGACTGTGTGTAGGCCTCTCTGTTTATTTGTGTTATCAGGTTGCTGTCTATGTACCCACATCCCTTTTATTCACTATTGTATTAGATTTTAATTCTTAGAAAAATTGAAGCATCCTCTCCTACCAACCCACCCTGCCTTATATATACAATTGTCTGTGTCTTAAAACTGTCAACATGACCTACCTTTTTGTTTACTACATGTAGTTTAACCTAAATAAAGATATTTATCAATGTTTTTATAATTCTTATCAAAATATAAAATACTGTCAAAATAACCTGAAGTTGTCCCCCTTATTCACTTTATAAGGAAAATGTTGTAAAGAGAAAACATAATGAAAACCTAAGTTAACTAAATATAACTGAAATGAAGAAAGCATATGACCTGAACAGTTTATTTCAGTCATTAAATTAGAATTAAATACTTCTTTTGGTAATTTCATTTGGGTGTAAAAGGGTTGACTCACTCAGAAGAACATTTTGTACAGGCAATTGAAGATATTTAAGAAAGGCTAATAAATTGTATAATTTGATTGGGTGATTTAAAGAAAGACTCAATTTAATATTATATATTTTCTATATCTAAACTATAATCTTTCCAGAATATGCCCAAGACTGGTTTACTCAATCTTTTATAATACTTATTAAGTTTCTGAATTCAATAAGCAAATAAATAATTCTATAATTCTTGGGAGTATTGTTTCAGTAAATCTATTTCTGTTCTATAGTAGTAGATAAAACTTCTCTGTGATTTCAATCAGAATAAGAAATAGAATATATTTAATAAGATAAGTAAGAAATGGATTTCTCATTATATATGTCTAGACATGTATATCATTGGTCAAATCTAAATTACCTCTTTTCTATCAATAAAGATCTGACCAAGTCTTAATGTGTCTATATTTATCAGATAATATCTTTGATTTTAGAAGTAAACATACAGTTTTACTACTAATTATCAGTGACCTGACCTAAATGTAACTTATATATCTGTTTCATTGGGGCAGTAAATATTTCTAATCTAAGATCTTATGTACTGAGGAAGATTTTATACTGGATGTCAGTTGGGCATCTTAGGTAGGGATCAAATTTGATTGAAAGAATGAAAGGTCCGGGACCACCAGGACCATTTAAATTTTCAAGTGAAAGACCCCCCTTCATAAAGTGATAGGCCTGTATAAAGCATCAATATTAAGGATGGGAGGTCCTGGACTTTTGTCATTCATAAATCAAAAGTTCCTCTAAAAAAAGACAAAACAACAGGTCCTTGATCTTAGACCCATATGTCAGCAAATCATTAGCTTTAACAGGTCCTTGATCTTAGACCCATATGTTAGCAAATCATTAGCTTTAACAGGTCCTTGATCTTAGACCCATATGTTAGCAAATCATTAGCTTTAACAGGTCCTTGATCTTAGACCCATATGTCAGCAAATCATTAGCTTTAACAGGTCCTTGATCTTAGACCCATATGTTAGCAAATCATTAGCTTTAACAGGTCCTTGATCTTAGACCCATATGTTAGCAAATCATTAGCTTTAACATGTCCATGATCTTAGACCCATATGTCAGCAAATCATTAGCTTTAACAGAAACCCTTCAAGGTAAGTGAAAAAAATATGAATTTGAATATTGAGGATACAACTAAATTATTCAAAGTTTATAGTTTATAAAGTTATAAAATTCCTTCATGTTTGTCATCAATGAAGAAAACATGTATTTTAGAATATAAATTAATTATTTCTTTTATTTTAATGTAAAATTATCTTTTTAAGTCTTTATTTCAATATTGTATTATTTAGTATGCCTGTTCAATCTTTTTCTTTTGTCCATGGTGTTAATTTTGTCTGTCTTTTCTAACTTACAGTCCTTTCATGCCCCCCACCCCCTTTGTGTCTTCTATGCTTTTTCCAGTACAAACACTTGCTGATGACATTAAACATCACTGACATATCTAATTGTCTCCTTACACTATCATCAATATGTAACTGTTGATAATGCAAACTTACCTTAACTAGAGGCTCCAAGGAGCCTGTGTCGCTCACCTGATATTTTTGTTTACAATTGATGCATAAAATAATGCAACCATTATACTTTTTTTTGCTTTAGATTCAGAGTTATAAGCCAATCAAAGTGCTGGATAGCACCTCTGGGAAATTTGCAACTGTAGATGTGTATTTTTTCAAATATGTTATAGATGTGTATTATTTTAAATATGTATTCAATCACAGCTTTGATATTTTTAACTAAACCATTTTCTTTTTTTCATAAAAGTTTGTCATATAAAATTTTGATATTTTCTATTGCAACCTTGAACTGTTGTTCTAAAATAATCAAATATACAATAAGCTCTGTTAATTTCTTTATGTGCCCATGCCATATCTAGGGCCTGTGATTTTATAGTATTTTTTCCATTCGTAACTGGGCATAACCCTAACAACAACAGTAAAATGACGGCACCAAAATTCAAACTTGATCTTGGTGTTGTGGTTAAAAGTATTTTGTATAAGTTTCAGTAACATTTGGTTGAGGCACACTAAAGTTAGAGCACGGAATTGAAAAAATCTTAAGTGTTCCATGGAACCCGGTGTTTCGCCTACTTTTGCTGTTAATCGCAGGCTCAACAAAATGAGGAAAAATTAATAAAAATATTCCTCTCTATACTATCTTTTGATTGTAAGAAGTTTCTGTCCAAGTTTGGTAAAAATCCAGGATAGTTTATGAATCTAATAAATGTTTTAAAAATAACTGCAGACTGTATGTAATGTTAACTGGAAGAAAAGCTAAGTCCATTAAGTAAAATACGGAAAAACAAGAACAAAATTTTAACTAAATTTCCTTCTAGATACTAGCTTTTGATCATAAACAAGCTTTTGTCCAAGTTTGATAAAATCCAGGATAGTTTAAAAAGTTATTAAAATTTTAAAAACTTTAGTCACAGAGTGAATGTAATGTTTCCTGGCAGAAAACCAAGTCCATTTATAAGTAATATACTGAAAAAAGGGATTTTTTTTAACAAAATTTACTTCTGGGTACTATTGTATGATCATAAACAAGCTTCTGTCCAAGTTTGGTAGAAATCCAGGATAGTTCAAGAAAGTTATTAAAATTTCAAGAACTTTAACCACAGATTGAATATTTGTGGATGCCTCCGCCGCCGCCGCTGAAATGTAGGATCGCTATGTCTCGCTTTTTCGACAAAAGTCAAAGGCTCGACAACAATCAGTTTTTAAATTTGTAAAGGGGCATAACTCTAGAACAGTAAAACTGACGCCACTAAAACTCAAATTTAATCAGTGTTTTGTGATAATGAGCATTGTGTATAAGTTTCATAACATTTGGTTGAGATAAACTAAAATTAGAGATCGTAAACAAAAAATTCAAGCAACTTTTTCATTTGTTAAGGAGCATAACTCTAGAATTGTAAAATCGACGCCACCAAAATTCAACTTGACCTGTGTTTTGTGGAAATAAGCATTGCGTATAAGTTTCATACAATTTGGTTTAGGAAAACTAAAGTTAGAGAACAGATGGGATGTACGGACGTACATACAAGTAAGGGACGTAAATACTTACAGAAGAAAAAGGGTAAAACTTAATACGGTGGAGACATAACAATAGCAGTATGACGACATGAATAAAAGTTTATATACACTAGATTCATAGAGGTGCTAGTAACCCGGCTGTAACACATTTTATAGTTGATGCTGTGAAATTTAGCATTGAGACAATAACATTTGAGATTTTGGTTTGTCATAATTATTTGGACTAGCACTAAGAAAAGAAAGTCATTTTCCTATTACATGGACAGATTTTATTTAATCATGTAAATAATTGCTACAGCACTTGTCTTGATACACTGAGTTATTCTAAGTAGAAGCTGACTTATCTGCCTTATATATCCTTGTAACCATGGTAACGATTTGTGTACAAATGTAATTGTTAATCGTAACGCTGAGGAGGCTGCGATATGTACGAACTGTCGTTCAGTCAATGTTTTCAGCTGTCAGTTTGACCCACGTGACTGAGCATGCTGGACAAGTGAAGGTCCTTAAATCCACATTGGAATGTGAAATAGCTAGTATTTAAATAGCGGAATTTAAAAGTTTTCAAATGTTTTTGGCATCAAAACATTCTGATCGATGTTTTAATTAAAATAAGCACCTTTCTATCATAGCCGGTATTTACCTTTACTCATCGATGGCGTGTGACATAAGCCATATGATTATCGAGTATTTCTGTCACCTGTGTATGATTGTTCAATCAAACTTTTATCACTTGTCAAGTATCCGAAGGCTTGGTCAAAACATATCAGTAATGTCAGCCATACGGGATTCTTTCGATACACTCGGACTTTTACTTATTTAATAATAAACATTTGTAAATATCGTACATAGTAAAAAAAGCGGAAAATGTTCATTCATGAAATATTCATGAATGAATTAAACGCTGTCTCGCGTGAGATTTCTTTGATTTTCTCTTCAGCGCATGGAAGATCCGCGAAGTAGTGTTTGTGATAGTTATTTTCAAAATGAAGTTAAATTCATCTGAACTGTCGATGAACATTCATTCCTTTTTTATTAAAGCTGTAATCTTTTCAAGAGGACTCAAAATTTCAAAAGAATCTTCTTACAATCAGTATTCAAACACTAGTACTACATTATCTCGGAGCAGAACATTTGCGATAGTCTGTCACCGGAAGTTTGAGGCCGACGCCTAAGGAAAGTATTGCTATAGCAAACTTCCCAAAAACTGCATTTTACCCCTATGTTCTATTTTTAGCCATGTTGGCCATGTTGGTTGGCAGGCGGGGTCATCAGACACATTTTTTTAAACTAAATACCCTAATGATGATTGTAGCCAAGTTTGGTTAAATTTTTTGAGGCTGTATAAAAATTAACTATAAAGGGCAATAACTCCTTAAGGGGTCAACTGACAATTTTGGTCCTGTTGACTTATTTGTAGATCTTACTTTGCTGAACATTATTGCTGTTTACAGTTTATCTCGATCTATAATAATATTCAAGATAATAACCAAAAACTGCAAAATTTCCTTAAAATTACTAATTCAGGGGCAGTAACCCAACAACGGGTTGTCTGATTGAAATCTGAAAATTTCAGGGCAGATAGATCTCAACTTGATGAACATTTTTACCCCATCAGATTTACTCTAAATGCTTTACTTTCAGAGATACAAGCCAAAAACTGCATTTTGTCCCTATGTTCTATTTTTAGCCATGGCAGCCATGTTGGTTGGCAGGCGGGTCGTCGGACACATTATTTAAACTAGATACCCCAATAATGATTGTGGCCAAGTTTGGTTAAACTTGACCAAGTAGTTTCAGAGGAGAAGATTTTTGTAAAAGTTAACGACGACGACGGACACCAAGTGATGAGAAAAGCTCACTTGGCCTTTTAGGCAAGGTTAGCTAAAAATACAATAAATACAAACAAAATATTTCATGCTGCTATCTATTAATTAATATTCGAATCTATAAACAAAATCTTAGTAACACTTATATCATGGATATGTATTTCTGAGAGTTTTGCTTGGGAGTACAATACTAGTTTGACACTATTCAGCATTCACTAAAATCATTGACAATGGACATTTTTTTTTTATTTTAACAGAGATGCTGGTTCTATTTTTTTCTTACAACCTAATCTAGTAGCCTTAATTATACCCACCCCCTTTCCAAAAAGAGAACCAAAAAGTAGGAAAAAACAAAAATAAGTAACAGATTAATGTTAATCAGATATTAGAAATATGTCAAGCCTTTGACCCTTTAAAACATATTAAAAATAAAAAATAAACAAAACAATGTCACAAACTGGGTTGTTATTGTAGAACATTGAAAGGGGGAAACCATGCACAATGTTAACAGAAGAAAAACAAATACCTGAACCACAATAAAAAAATCAAATACAACAATACAGTTCTCAATAAAATATTATCACCATTGGTAGTTTTTTCTTCTGAAAATTATAATTCTGAAATATTTATTCCAAATATGTGACTTTTCTTTTATAAATCTAAAAGTATAGAAAAAATACATCAACATTTATGCTAACTATCTTTAATTTCATAAGAAAATTTTAAAATATGCTAGCAAACAGGTATCAGGAAGGACACATTTTAACAAAATGCCTTTTATCCATTAATTTTGTCTAAATTTTCAACATAAATTCAACAATATTTTGTTGAGAACTGTTAACACTGAACATTACAAAATGATCTTTGACTTACAGCTAGAAGAATCTCCGTTACTCAAAGCAGCTTAAAGCAGGGATAAAACATCTGATTAAAAATAAGTAAAAATAAAGCAGTTATCTCCCTTCATTGGTGATACACAACATAAATCACTTCAAATTTCTCTTACACAAATCCCATGAAAAAAATTTTCTTATGTAGACCTCTAAAGACTTCTACACAAATCCCATGAAAAATTTAAGTTGTGGACCTATAAAGACTGCTACACAAATCCCATGAAAAAACTATCTGTTGTGGACCTCTAAAGACTACTACACAAATCCCATGAAAAAACTTACTGTTGTAGACCTCTAATGACTACTATACAAATCCCATGAAAAATCTTTCTGTTGTAGACCTCTAAGGACTACTATACAAATCCCATGAAAAAACTTTCTGTTGTGGACCTATAAAGACTACTACACAAATCCCATGAAAAAACTTTCTGTTGTGGACCTCCAAGGACTACTATACAAATCCCATGAAAAAACTTTCTGTTGTAGACCTATAAAACTACTACACAAATCCCATGAAAAACTTTCTGTTGTGAACCTATAAAGACTACTGCAAAGTTGAATATTTCAGTAAGGGGTTTATAGCAATAACTATGGTTTTGTCATTTTAAAAAAAGGATATGAATGGCAATGTCTATGGAGCACCTACTTGAATTCTAGTAAGGAAATGTGATATCTATCAATTTCTACATTTTAGCAAAACTGAAGAAAAAACTACAATCTCCCAAGAAATATTTGTTAAAAAAAATCTAAATCATAAAAAGATGGGTACCCTCCATTGAAATGCTGTACCAACTTTCACCATCTAGAAAAGCTGCAAAATTATCCAAATGTGTACAAGCAGTAAGATTCATATTCTTAAAAGTAAGAACATTCTTGAATGGAAAAACCTCCATTAGGAATGTTGCAATGTAATGAAAGCATCACTGAAACAACACAAATTATCACAATGTGCATCTGGTGCAGGAAAAAAGGTACCAATAATTTAATTGCAAAACATGGACTAAGATTCTTACCTGGAAAATTAGCTAAAACAATTTGAATGTGTACACAAAGCTAGCTTCAATATTTAAACAAATATACTTGCAAGGTTGGAAACTGTAAGAGGAGTTGATTGTACAAAACAAGTAAGCTTCGTCAAGAATGTCACTTAAAATTTACTAAGTTTCTGCATCTAGAAACTCAGAAAACCTATTTGAATGTGTACACAAGATGTGCCAATGCACTTCTCTAATGTATATTAATATATTCCTGAACAGCTGAAGCTTCTCGGTGACAAACTGTAGGAGAAGTTATTTACAGGAAACAGGTTTCTTTTTTTACATACTTTTATGGCAAATTTACTTTTATAGTGGGGAAGGTGCAATGATCAGAGTAATTTAATGGCCACTTAATAATAGAAGTAAAATGCTTTTCCCAAAACTTCATGTAGATTGTTTGAATATAATCCTCATTACTAAAAACATATTTAGAATTATCATTTTCTTATTTCAAAAGATGTGAAATGAATCACTTTTTGTACGATATATGTTATATCTGCATAAACAAGTTGTCCTACATGTTGTATTTTAATTCTATAGAAGACATTGAGATTCATATAAATTTTATTGTAATGTCAACTTTTTACATCTATATGCAATTCATAAATCTTACATTGTTTGTTTACACCTCTGCATAATGATTGCTTCATTTGATAGATTTTGCAAATAAATCAGCAAAAATTCCATATCATGCTTAAACACAAAAACTGTGCTGTGTATTATATTTCAGTGCAGAGAAATAAAATTACGAATTGATAACAAAAATTAAAGATTTACTGAAAAAGAGAATATAAAAACAATAGTTTTTTTGCAGATTGGAGAAAAATAAAATTTGGATGTTGAAAGAATAAAAAAATCGTATAAACATATATGTAAAAATTAGGAGATCTGTTAGTTGACCTAAAATATAATATAAAATGATAATAACCTTGTACACTTTAGAAAAATTAAATTGTTCAATATCGACTGTCCATAAAAGTTATCTGGGATAATTGAATCTCCAACATTTGAATATTTAGTTAAACTGTGGTAAAACTATCACCTTTAACTATAATGGATACATGTAACTCTTCCCTCACTTTTGGAATATATAATAAGGAAAACAGATTCACATTTACTTCTTGATATAAATGTAAGTACAAAAAAGTATTATCAATGTTAAGAAGCCAAGTTGACAAAACTCTTTGTGAGACATTCCAGAAACATGATTTTAATGTTTACCTACCAGCAAAAGGTTCTAAGTCATCTCCAATCAACACTTCATGTCCACTACCAGAACTGGACCGAGATGACTTCCTTAAAACAACAACTTCTTCTTCATCTTTCTTGTCATGTGACCTTCTTTCACTTTCATTTTCAATGTGTTCTGTACTTTCCTTTTCTTTTATTAGAACATTATCATCAACTTTTTGTAAATCTGTCTGATCACTTGTTTCTTTGGTACTTGATTTAGATAAATTATCCCCAGAAGCTTTCCCATCCATTACTAAATCTTCTGTTATAGTCTCTATATCTCTTGATGATCTCTTATTCTGAAAATACACAGAAAATACTCAATCTGATGAAGAGTTATCTTCCCTACTATAAAATGTATAATGGTTTTTTATCTCTTGATGTTCTCTTATTCTGAAAATACACAAAAAAAACTCAGTCTGATAAAAATATCTCCCCTTATATAAAATGTGCAATAATCTTATATATATCTCCATGTTGCATGGGAAATTAACAAATGGATAAAAAAATACAAACTCAAATAATTTGTCTTTAAGTATCAACCAGTGATAATTCCCTTTCTACATGTTCTACCCCATAAATTAAATCATACAAGATTATTTATCAAAGCATAACTATGTGTCCTAATATCAAAACACACATAAATTTGACCTGTTAACTCCCTCCAGTCCCACAATCGCTTCATATGATTCTTGACTGAATTTTGTATAGTTAGAGTTAACTCCACCTTGATAAAATTCCAGTATACCTTGTATACAAAAAATATTTCCCAATGAACTAAAGGACCATCTTTATACAAATCATCTTTTATATGACAGGAAGGAAACATTGAAAAACAATGGCATTGATAGAATAGAAATTAGAAGTTCAATATGAACAAAGCCATCTTATAAACAATTGTCCTTCACTTATATTTTATTGAAAAATCATGTCTGCAAAGATGATAAGAAAATTATTTATTTTATTCTATAACACGCTGTCAAAATAATAAATATTAGAAAACAGATCAACATAACGTAGAAGCCACATCCACACCCATAGCCAGAGGATAAATCCACACAAAACACAAACAAGAGTGCACACCCTGAAATGTCTCGCCTACTATACTGACCACTGATTTTATGTTGATAGTCCTAAATATAAAGTTTTACTACAAGTATCACATTAACATTGATGATCCAAGAAAATGAGGTCAAGGTCAGATGAACCAAGCCAGAAATACATGTACACCTTTAATACAATCATTCCATACACCCAATATAGATGACATATTGCTTATAGTATAAAAGAAACAGACCAAACCATGGAAATTATATATTGACCAATGAACCATGAAAATGAGGTCAAGGTCAGATGAACCCTGCCAGACAGACATGTACACCTTAAAATCATTCCATATATCAAATAAAGTTGACCTATTGCTTTATATAGTATCTAAGAAACCAAGTAAACCAGGAAAACTGAACATTGACCAATGAACCATGAAAATAAGGTAGAGTTCAGACGATACCTGCCAGACAGCTGACATATGCACCTTACAATCATCCCATACACCAAATATAGTTGACCTATTGCTTAAAGTTTAAGAAAAACAGACCAAAACACAAAAACTAAACATTGAGCAATGAACCATGAAAATGAGGTCAAGGTCAAATAAAACCTGCCAGACTAACATGTACATGGTAAAATATTTCCTTACACCAAATATAGTTGACCTATTGCATACAGTATAAAAAAACAGACCAAAACACAGACTTAACTTTTGCCACTGAACCATGAAAATGAGGTCAAGGTCAGATGACACCTGCCAGCTGGACATGTACACCTTACAATCATTACATACACCAAATATAGTAGACCTATTGCTTATAGTATCTGAGATATGGACTTGACCACGAAAACTCAACCTTGTTCACTGATCCATGAAATGAGGTCCAGGTCAAGTGAAAACTGTCTGACAGGCATGAGGACCTTGCAAGGTACACACATACCAAATATAGTTATCATATTACTCATAATAAGAGAGAAATTAACATAACAAAAAATCTTCAATTTTTTTTTCAAGTAGTCAATGAACCATGAAATTGAGGTCAAGGACAATGGACATATGACAGACAGAAACTTCATACCATATGGCATCTATATACAAAGTATGAAGCATCCAGGTCTTTTACTTCTGAAATATTAAGCTTTTAAGAAGTTAGTTAAAGCTGCCGTTATCATCATCAATAATTCATCTGAAAGTCTTTCTCCAATTTGATATAAAGATTTTATGTTTGTGTGTTAGGATGCTTGTGTTCTTGTTTTTTTTTATTGACAGACAGCAGATAAATATGATTCACTTTTTAAATTTACCTCGGAGTTCGGTATTTTTGTTAATTTCGTTATGTTTGCATGAATAAAGGGTTAATGGTAGTCAGTTAATGTCAATGGTAGTGGACTTTTATACTTTGTTTTTGTTCTAAAAGGCAAGTAAATTTTAGTTCTGTCTATCATTTCATTTGATGTCAATGGTCCTGGAATTCTGGTGTGAATGATTTATGTCAATGATTTTGTGTTTCTAGTGTGAATGTGTTATTTTAATGGTTTTATGTTTCTAGTGTGAATGTGTTATTTTAATGGTTTTGTCTTTCTAGTGTGAATGTGTTATTTCAATGGTTTTGTCTTTCTAGTGTGAATGTGTTATTTCAATGGTTTCGTCTTTCTAGTGTGAATGTGTTATTTCAATGGTTTCGTCTTTCTAGTGTGAACGTGCTATTTCAATGGTTTCAATGGTTTTGTCTTTCTAGTGTGAATGTGTTATTTCAATGGTTTTGTCTTTCTAGTGTGAACGTGTTATTTCAATGGTTTTGTCTTTCTAGTGTGAATGTGTTATTTCAATGGTTTCGTCTTTCTAGTGTGAATGTGTTATTTCAATGGTTTTGTCTTTCTAGTGTGAATGTGTTATTTCAATGGTTTCGTCTTTCTAGTGTGAATGTGTTATTTCAATGGTTTTGTCTTTCTAGTGTGAATGTGTTATTTCAATGGTTTTGTCTTTCTAGTGTGAACGTGTTATTTCAATGGTTTTGTTTTTCTAGTGTGAACATGCTATTTCAATGGTTTTATCTTTCTAGTGTGAACGTGTTATTTCAATGGTTTTGGGTTTCTGACTTACAGAAGGCACTTCAATGTCTGCTATTTTCTGTTCTATCCCCTTCCGTGCTGTGTGTGGGGACGGTGGTGGGAAGTCAGGTGTAGGTGGTTGTGGGTAGCCTGTTGGAGTGGTAGGAAATCTATGCTCCGACACCCTCTTCTTTGTAAACTCTAATGAATGAGGCTTTGGTGCTGTACATAAAATCAAAATGGTTAAACATTTTATACTGAATCAATGTTTTATCTTATTCATTCAAAAGATGCATGCTTAAATCAACAGTTGTGCAATTTATGACTTTTTTCAACAAAATAACCTGAAAGTATCTACAGTATGATCAAATCTTTGAGTCTCATTGATAAATGTTTTAATCAAGCTTTGAATCTTTGCAAAGTATGGGTAGTTGTTTCATGTCTGTCATATTAAGTTTTTCGTAAATTTTTTTGTTATAAATTAGGCCATTAGTTTTCTTGCTTGAGTTGTTTCACATTTTCATGTCGAGCCTTTCATAGCTGATTATATGGTATGGGTTTTTCTTATTGGTGAAGGCCTTACGGTGGCCAATAATTGCTTACAATCACTTAATTAGAACTCTGGTGGATAGTTGTCTCATTAGTAATTATACCACATCTTCTTATTTTTATATATAAAATAGTAGGTAAAGAGGTCATTAATACATACCTTTATAATCATCACAATCCTTTGGTTCCCCTGATCCATTAGAAATCCTTTTCTCGTCTACCACTAAATCTTTGGACAGATCACTTAGGCTTGTTTTTGGTGGCAGCTCTGGAGCTGATGAATCAACCAAGGGTTTGTATGATTGTGACCTAGGTTTTATTTCAGGCGTAGCAAACTCAGCACCAGTCTCTGTAATGCCTGGGCAAGATACA
The DNA here is from genome assembly GCA_017311375.1 of Mytilus coruscus. Taxonomy (NCBI): domain Eukaryota; kingdom Metazoa; phylum Mollusca; class Bivalvia; order Mytilida; family Mytilidae; genus Mytilus; species Mytilus coruscus. The sequence continues at coordinate 68,518,140 of CM029604.1, read as the reverse complement.
ACAGAAACACTACTTTCATTCTCAAAAGAATTTTGTGGAATGTTATTGTCACTTTGTAAAGATTTTTGTGGAATGTTATCGTCAGTTTGTAAACAATTATCTGGAATGTCTACAACTGAATCACTTTTTTCAGGAATGCTTTTATTTATCGAACATGATTTACGAATATTGCTATCTGGAATGTCACTATCACAGTTATTTGATTCACATAATTTCTCTGTCCCTGAAATGCTTTCACTACAATCATTAGTATTTTCCTTACTGTCAAACATTTCAGGGATTGTCTTATCACTTTGACTATCAATCACAGACAATGGGTCTTTACTTTTACTTTGTATTTCATCACTTGTTTTGGTCTGTCCAAAACCAGTTGAAGTTCTGTCTAATTTAGTTGACCTTACATCGTTGGATCTAGACGTACTTTGAATTTCTCCTCGTAATTCTGTACAATGAGACTCCACTCTCTCAGTTCTGATGTCTTTTGAAGGTGATGTAGTTTCACTATATTTAGTAAATGGCACAGTTTTTGCATCTTCATCATCAGCAGTTACCTTTGAGGAACGGTATTCAGCAACCGTACTTGTGTTTGTGTATTCAGGGTCACAAGAAAGAGATTCGGAAGCAGTGGCAGTGCATTTATTTGTATATTCTTGGTCACAAGACCTAGATTTAGAAACAGTGCCTATATTTGTATATTCTGGGTCACAAGACAGAGATTCAGAAACAGTGCCTATATTTGTATATTCTGTTTCACATGACGGAGATTCAGAAGCAGTACTCATATTTGTATATTCTGGATCACACAATGGAGACTCAGAGTTACTGCTATCTTTAGTATCAGTTTTAAAGCTAGAAAATAAAGCATTATACACGTCTTCAGTAACAGTTGATTCAGATTCTGCTTTCTGAACATTAGACATGGTCTCATATTCCTCCTTATCTATTTCTTTAATATTAACTGGACTATGTTCCAATTTTCTGGATGGTGCGGACTCTTTTTCCTTGGAGGTTTGGCAGGTCTTTTCTATAAATAATAATAATATCTTCTATTAGTAGTATAATATTCATTCTGTAAAAAATAATATCTATCATCATTGAATTGTATAATGGACTGTTTCGAATGTATTTAAGAACAAACAAATTATTGTGTTGATGACTTCATTGACTATTTCTTGATAACTGCTTAAATTCAGCATAACCATACACATTTTCCATAATAATCTTGATGTCTAAATTACCAGGATCTTTTGTCCATTAATAAATAAGGATTAACAGTCCTGGTGATGAAGAGTTGCTGTCGTGAATTGAGGATTTGACTGTTGCAAATGCATTTTTACTTGTGACACATAGTTTCTGAGAACTGGCTGTGAATATGCATGCACATGTACACACAGATGGTAGGGAAACTCCATGTATCAGAATTGTAAATACTTATTTCAAGACCTATGGCTATTTTAAGAATGTTGTTGGATAGCATATTATATAATGAGACATAGGTAAAGGGCTCAGGAACTTTATCTTATATAATATATACACTTTGGGTTTCCTACTAAAAATGAAGATGGTTAGTCGACAAATTGTTGTGTGTAGTAATGAATGATTTGAGAAGAGTATTATCATAACTTTTTTTGAATGACATAGTTGTCCCATTGGCAATCATACCACATCTCCTTATTTTTATATCCGAATTATTTTAGCATAGTATTATCATAACTTTTTTGAATGACCTATGAATGACTTTTAACATATCATAACAATACCTTCTTTGATGCAGGACTTAATGTAGAACCCTCTGTATCTACTGGTTTGGTCATAGCAAAATATCCTGAAACAAAAAGATTTACAGTTAGGAATACTTAATTAAAAATCTTTAAATAATTGTAACCTACTTTATACAGATTTACAGGACATTCTCTTCTCATGATTCAAAGATGAAAATTCCCTTTTGAAGCATTCAGTAACTTTTTTTTAAAGTCAGTAATCTGTGATTGTTTTGTCTTCACTTTTCAGTCTTCATAGGATTGTACTGTTGAAAAATCTTAATGTTGTATTTGGCAAAGCGTTCATTATATTAGTAAATAACCAATAAATTATCTTATAATCTTAATCTGTAGAGTGATTTACATTAAAACATCAAACCTAGGAATGAAGCATCCAAATGATTAGGATTGATTCCCAAATTTTGGATAATTTCAGAAATGAAGTGTAATAAAAGCAGAACATTTGTTTCGTTGGCAACTGTAAATGATTCAATACTGTACAGACATGTACACAGGACTTAAGATTCGCACATTGACAGCGCACACGTTTCTTTTATCTATAATGAAAAAAAGATGCACTTAATTTGTTCAGTATGCAATAGAAATCCATCGATTGGTTTCAATAAGTTTCCTTTTGTTTACATGTCTATATGCTTGAATAATTTGTTAGTGTAAGATATAGTATGCGCTCATTAATTATAATTTATATATTTTTTAGAAGACATTACTAAGCTAAAAAAATTTGCATCTGATCCATTTGTCATTTTTAAAAATAAAAAAAGTTTAAGCTAAACTGTACAAATTCTGTTGGCTAGTTGATTTCAAACTAAAAATGAATCAAAATTCTAATATTCTTAAAAAACTTACATTTGTATCCTTATTTTTAAGATCTCTTTTGATCGTCTTTACGACTTAGGTGGATAGTTTTCTCATTGGCAATCATACCACATCTCCTTAGATGCATATTAACAAAAGACTGACAGACAGGACAAAAACAATATAATGTCACCTATATAAATAAGAAGATGTGGTATGAGTGCCAATGAGAAAACTCTCCATCCAAGTCACAATGTATAAAAAGATAACAATTATAGGTCAAAGTACAGCCTTCAACCTATTTGTGGAGACACAAAAAGCTGTACAAATGTTATGTATATACATATAAAGCGCTATGCATGCTATTAATTTATTAGTTTCTGTCTTCCCCTGGTAAAACTCCACTTTTTCTGACCTGTAAAAATCAATCGTTGTTGTTTGAACTCAACTTTTAATTGAAAATGTTTTTGAAAAGTTGCTTTTCAGAAGCACTAGCACTTTTAATTTGGCATCTTGATTTCCAGGAGAAAGATCAAATAATCCTAATTCTATCATTTGAAATTGTTCAAGATGGTTTTTACTCAAAATTAGTTTGCACTGTTTATGAGGTTTTATTGACATTTGAACTGTCTTATTCATTTAATTTCTATATATAAATGATCTTTACTACTTTCAAGGAATATTATTCAGTTTTTCATCTGGTTATATTCATGAAAGCTCTCATTCTTTCCAGAGTAGTGTGTGAAGGGATTTTGTATTATAAATTATTCACCCTTCTTTCCATTTTCTATAAATGGTTGATTACCAATCAGGTTTTAGTAAGCCATCAGCTTAGGTAAAATTCTATTAAGGAGATGTTCATCATTTTATACTATAACATTTTTATAACTGATTCTTTCCTTTGGGACTTCAATTACATATACTTTAAAAGCTAGCTGCATAACTAAGCATAAGGGCTATTCCAGGAAGAATGACAGAGGAATGGACAGTACTTTTCCCATGACCCATCTCCAAAGAATATCAACAGGAAATCAAAGGGTATCATGAGAAACTATGTGATATCCCCATTATCCATTAATAATAATATAAAGAACTGTTCCCCATCCCTCTGCAAATTTTCCTGGAATAGCCCTTATTTAGGATCAACAGTCATCTAAGTAAAATAACAAAATTTGTTGATTTTGAAGAATTTATAAATAAAAATGCCCCCAAAAATAAAAAAACAAATGCCAGCCAGATTATATATAACTTAGCGAGTCTTACAGTTGAACTGTCGATCAACTTTATTGTTATACTGTGTTACATATTAGTGTTAAATATATAATTTTTGTTTTTACAAATACCAGCACCTTTGAAATGTTCACCTGTTGATATATTTGCATAAATTTCTTCTGAAATGACCATCAAACATATGTTAAATAATGTGCCAATGAGTATTACCTTAAGTCTCTCAGACATTTTTGTTTATAAATACAAATTGCCATTAAAGGCATTCAAATTTATCATCACCTTTTTCAATACAATATCATCTAAGTTTATAAGATCTGATTCATCAGTTAGTCAAAACACAATGCATTATGTTCTTGATTTTTTTGTATGTGTGAGATCTCAATTTTTGTTGAATCATATATTTATATTTTAATTAATCTAAAGAAGTTGAAATGTTTATTCAACAGAAATCAATCATAATATCAGATCTGAGTTTCCCTAAAATTTTGTAATACCCTTGATAGGATGATTTGGAGAGTATTTCATTCAGGGCTATTCCATTAAAAAGGAGGTACTAGGGTCGGAAGGCAATTCTTAAGTACCCCCATGACGAAGAGGAATGTAGCATGTATCTTAACACCAACCAACAGGAAGTCGTTTCATATAATACAAGAACCAACTGGAATATATCTAACTTATTTTATTCTAATTTACCACAACCAAAGGAATTGTTATGTAAACATTATAGTTGCTGGACAATTTAGAGGGGGTGGTCAGGGTTAAGGGAAATTGGGAATAAGGGGGAGAGAACTGGGAGTTGGGGAGGGGGGAGGGAAGAAATGAGATCAAACTTCATTGTGTTTTAAATCTTAAATATGAAAAATATAATTTGGTCACCAGGGTTTGAAACATTTCAAATCTTAAAAAAAAAAAATGATGAAAATTAGAACTGTGGTCTATAGAAAATTGCAAATGGATTGTTTTGTTAACTTAATATATGTTGGCCACGTTTGCTTCCAATTGGCGTTGTTGGCTCAGAGATGTTTGAAAAAAATTTATGATGACGCAGACAAAGAATACGAAGAATCAACAAGTGAAACTACGAGCTACTGCTCACTGATGATACCCCCGGAAAATCCCCCTTTCTTTAATGAATAAAACCTCATAACTCGGAAACATAAAATCTAAAATTTATAAAAAATGAAAGGGAGCTCAGGTCAATAGATGTAAACAATTCACCAAAGTTTTATGCAAATTGGTCAACGCGTTTTTGAGTTAATGTCCGACATGTTGACATCGGAGGGACAGAAAGACAAAAGTTTACCATAATACGACCCGTAAACGGGCGAATAATAATAAATGTAATTGTCTTGTATATTATGAATTCAAATAATCCTTTTTTTTCTGGTATTGGGAGGGTGTCACTGTGGATGGGTGGGTTGTCTCAACGATTGGTAATTAATTACTTATTATACCATTATCTCAGGGCTCATACTACTTCAGAATCATAGGGAGAAGTGACTTCTCTTTTTGAAACTGATGGGTAGAAGTGGTAAGATTTGGAAGAAAAGTGCTCACTCAAGGCGCTACAATGTTTGGTTATTACTATGATATAAAGGGCTATTTGTATCTCATTTTTAATATTGTTCAATTCATACATTGATAAATTAAAATAACAGTTCAAATTCAAAGCTGTTTAAGTGTATCATATCTAGTTGCACTATTATATTAGTTCCTCTGTAAAAATAAAGTAAGAAACTTCCAGATTTTACTGGCCCTTCAAAATTGAGAAGAAATTACCTCTTGGAATTGTAGTAATATGTATACTCTATAAAAACATCTACATGTAATATCAACATTTATTAATGATAAAGAAAATTACCAGAGTTCGCGAAAATGGTCGGTCCTGTCGGTCCTGTCGGTCAAAATGAGGCTTGGACCAGTATTTTGAAAGCTAGTGCCGGTCCTGATGACCGATGTAAAACGACCGTTGCAGTGCCTTTTTATCGGTAATTAGTTGTACCGCAACTAATTCCAATACGCTTACATCGGTCATCAGATGTACCTGCTGCTAATTTCCGTACTGGTTTCCCATTATAAACAAACGAAACCTACGGAAACCAAAGCGCCGATCTACACGTGGCCTGCTAAATTTGTTCATGTAGCCATCCCAGGCAAACAATCGGCGATTGAACCCTTCGATGGAGATAACAAATACTGAGAAAGTGATTTAGATGATGAAATGGATAGTGAAGATTACTTTAAATAAGAACAATCAGAAGAAAAGAACTGGTCATTCATTTTTTATTTGTCCGTGGCTGTGAAAAATAAAACTAATAATAGTAAAGCTATTTTCGATAAAATATGTTATTATTTTTATTTCAGAATAAAATTGACAGATTTTTTAGGACTGGCTAAAATTTTGTAGGACTGACAAATAATCTTGCTTTGTCGGTCCCATGACCGACGGGTCAAAACAAGTTTTCGCGAACTCTGAAATTACTGTCACATTTCATTGGATTTTGACAAGAAAATGTGAACTAAAAGTTATTTTGAGTTTCTGTATAAAATATTTCATGCTTTTTCTTTCTTTTCCATATATCTTTTGGTTTTCAATTCTAGTGTTTATATTTCATCATCATAGATGTATTTTGTCACCTGCCTGGAATTATCCAAAATGTGGCAGACTAGTCAGAAACCGCTTCAACACATCAACAACCAACGGGATTTTTTATAATTGCTGTCCGACCCTGGTACATTCTTTTTAATGGAATAGCCCTCATTGAAATTGTAGTTTTCAGACAAAATCATTATAAATGTTAAGACATTTAGAGCACAAAGCATTTTCTTTTTTTTTTAATGGTTATACAATTTTTAAGTAAGAATATAGAAATAACAGAATTCCTTCTATGTGAAAGAATAAAACTAGAAGACATCTTACTCACTGTAACTCCTTAACTCCTCAACTTATATTATCTTGAATTTGAATTTTTATATTTATTTGTTGTTATACGATAGTTAGTTATAACCCCATTAAAAGGACTGATGTTTCTCCCATAAAAAATCAACATGCAATAATTAAGAAATTTGGGAAATCTGTATCTCTTATACATGTTATATATGATCTTGTTCAATCTTTTAATACTACCTATTTTTTCTTATCTTTCATCACAACTGTTCATAACTGTTATTTTATGGTTTGAGTTTTGAGTCTCTATCAGAATATTTTCATATACCTGTATATTCTGAATCAACAGTTCCCCCTTCACATGGTGGAGGACCATCAAATGGTTCTTGGCTTTTAGCTCTGACTGGTGGTAAATCAGCTACAACCATATCAGCAGTTGGTGACATAACCTTTGGTGGCAGGATTGGGATATCATCTGTCTTTGGTGGTAATGGTGGAACGGAATCTCTTTCTTTCTTTGGTAAATCAGGTGGGTAATGTTGTTCAACTTTAGGTTCAGGAGAAATTGCTTTTGATTCTCTTGGTGCTGGTTCAGGAGAAATTGCTTTTGATTCTCTTGGTGCTGGTTCAGGAGAAATTGCTTTTGATTCTCTTGGTGCTGGTTTAGGAGGTGAGATAATGTTGACTGACACTGGAGAATCCTCAATTCTGTAAAACACAACAGTTATGTATCTTAAACATAAACAAAGCAAAAATCTGAAAGATATGTTGACATCTAAATGTCTTTTAATTTTGGCATCAAAGGGTTGCCTTCTAGGTGACATATGCCAAAAGTATCAGGAATAAATGAAACGCATCCAAACAATTTATAAAAGATTTTAGTTAAGGGCTATTCCCGAAATAAATGTGGGGGTTGGAAGGCACTTTTTTTTATGCCCATGACCCATATAATTAGATTTTTTCGGCGACCCATAACCCATACAATTAAATAGAGGTTTGATACCACCACCTGTTTAATCAAAGAGCTGAAGAGCTCTGAGGGGAAAGACGGCCATTGTTTCTTTTTTTTTTTTTTTTGGGGGTATCTTTGACAGTCTTCATATAAAGAATGAAAGAAAGAACACCTAGAATATGTAGAAAGGTTGACAATATTGAAATCAATTGTTGTGTAATGTAATTTCGTTTCCTTAGTTAAGGATTCAATTTGGACCAATGGAAGAGATCTGCATCCTCTAAATCAAAACATTCGATTAAAGTTGAAAGTTAATTATCTAAAATTCAACTGAATTCTATCATTTAACAACAACTACAATATTTTTTGAAATTTTAATTGTGTACCACTGAACTGCAGGCTAGGGCCATTTTCCTTTTTTTGTGACAGTACTCTAAGATTTTAATTTTTTTTCTCAAGAAAGTGAGGACTGAAAAATCTATTCAGTTTTAAATTTCCATTGATAAAGTTCCCAGTTACAACTCTCATCACAGGGATACAGATACTAATAAAAAAACAATCTAATTGATGTAAACTGTGTGAAGTTTGTTTCCAAATCCTACATTTTGATATATTTGTAAATTTTGTGAATAAATAGGTTTAAACTACAAAATGCAACATTTTTAATTATTTTTTTTTTACCATTACAATGATTATGTTGGTACACAAAATTTAGTTTTAATGGAAGACTATTAATCATATACTAAATGTCACATTTTAAGTGTTCTGATACATTAACTTTTATTTTAGTGGATTATTACTCATCAATTGAGGTGCTCCTGTATTGGAGGAAGATTCTCAAAACAGAATTTTACAGAAAAAATGAAAACTGTCGTTTCTCTCCCCAATCTCATGTATCCCCACGACCATTGTTTACTGTGAAAGTTACAAGTTGACCTACAAATTAAAGCATTGCATGTTGATGTTTGAATCATCTATAGCAAACATAATTATGTTCAAATTGAACAAATACTAATTTTAAATTAGTACACAAACTCTGAGAATGATTTAAATAATCAGTAAAGTATATCCCTGCTTCTACGTAGTGTGGCATTCCAACAATGACGTCACTATAATGTAGGTTGGATATATTTAGAATATCTCGTCATTCTGATTTTTCCAGATTGTAAAAGAAACGTAAATAGTGTAAGGGAGAGCTGATGATACGATAATTTCGCGAGAAACAGAAGGGAAATGTGTTAAAAAATGTTTAAAGTCAATCTATTCATTTGTGTGTCTCCTTCTCATCAATCTCAGTAAGATTTTTTAGGGGTATTTTCCACACTATAAAAACAAAATGAATGACGTGAGGGGATGTCAGTCTGATCAACCACATAGGGGATTGACGGCTTTAAGCCGTCTTTCCCCAATAAAAAAATAAATGTGGATATTGTCCACATGTGGACACAGATGATGTCCCGCTTGCATATCATATAGATATAAAGGGACATAACTGAAGAACTGTAAAAGTGACACTACCCAAATTTGAACTTGATCTGAGTTTTGTGGTAATAAGCATTGTGTGTACCGGTAAGTCTCATAACATTTGGTTGAGGCTAACTTAAGTAGAGAACAGAAACTAAAAATTCAGCAATTTTTCTATTTGAAAACACGCATTACTCTAGAACGGTTGTGTATAAGTTTTATAACAATTGGTTGAGACAAACTAAAGTTAGAGAACGGAAACGAAAAAATTCAGCAATTTTTATGTTTATAAAGGGACATAACTCAAGAATGGTCAAAGTGTCGCCACCAAATTTCGTACTTAATCTGTATTATGAAGAAATAACCATTGTGTATAAGTTTCATGACATTTGGTTGAGGCAAACTAAAGTTAGAAAACGGAAACAAAAAATTTGTACTTGATCTTAGTTTTGTGGTAATGAATATTGTGTATAGGTTTCATAATGTTTGGTTGGGGCAAACTTAAGTTACAGAATGGAAACTAAAAATTTTGCAATCTTCCGATTTATAAAGGGGCTACTCAATAATGGTTAAAGTGACACTACCCAAATTCAACTTGATCTGTGTTTTATCAGTGGAAGACAAAATTAAACATTGCATTGTATAAAGCATTGATTGTAGCTGATTCAACTATAATCATGGACAAAGGAAGATAACTCCAATTTTAAAAATGACTTAATATTTAGAAGAAAATAAAAATTTTGCAATTTTTCCATTTATAAAGGGGCATATCTAGAACGTTTAAAGTGATGCCACCAAAATTCAAACTTGATCTGTGTTTTGTGCATTGTGTATAAGTTTCATAACATTTGGTTGAGGCAAACTAAAATTAGAGAATGAAAACGAAAAATTCAGCATTTTTTTTATTTGTAAAGGGGCATAACTCTAGAACGGTAAAAGTGACGCCACCAAATTCAAACTTGATCTGTGTTTTGTGGTAATAAGCATTGTGTATAAGTTTCATAACATTTGGTTGAGGCAAACTAAAGTTAGAGAACGGAAACGATAAATTCAGCAATTTTCCATTTGTAAAGGGCATAACTCTAGAACGGTAAAAGTGACGCCACCAAAATTCAAACTTGATCTGTGTTTTGTGGTTATAAATATTGTGTATAAGTTTCATAACATTTGGTTGAGGCAAACTAAAGTTAAAGAACGGAAACAAATATTGGGACGTACGTACGTACGTACGTACGTACAGACGGACAAGGGTAAAACTTAATGCCCCCTCCGCTATGGCGGGGGCATAAAAAAAAAAAGTCAATACAGCAGTGCAAGAAATTGATATGCTCTACTTAAAAACTAGTGTATCTTTTAAGTATGTATGTCTTAATGACTTTCAACACAACCATTGTAGAATTAGGATACTAAGCCTGAAAAACTTCAATCTTCAGATCTTCTTTTGTACTTTTATATAATTTATATCAAAATATAAAGGGTAAATTCCAACTGGGGTATGACTGTTTCAACTTTGTAAAAAGGGTTAGGAGTTTCCAAGCCGAAAATCGAGAAATCACCACTTTTGTGTAAAAATTCCCCTCCACCAAATTAACAAAAAATCCTTGAAGTAGTTTACGAAGGCATAGCAGGAACAGTATGTGTAAATCACTTTATATACAATTCAAATAAAAATATGGGTATAATAAACCTGTTTTTTGCTATTTTGTTCATTTTTCCTTTATCTTTATCAATATCGCTGTGAAGCGTGCACGTGCATTGTCGACTTAAATGTCATTGATGCCATATGCATAACAGTGATAAGACCAACAATAATCTATGAATGTTATATTATACTTTATATTGAATCTACATTGTATGGATTGATCCAGAGGTACATGTAGTACAGTGTTCTGGCTAGAAACTGAGGATAGATGGGCACATTCCTATAAAAACGTGACTTTAGTGCGTCAATCATTTTTACAACAGACTTTTCTTTTATATGGATAAATATAGATAGCCCCTTTATTCTCAATTTGACTTCCTTCAGGCAGAGATATGTAAGGTTTCCTATACCTTATATAAAAATTTTTCCATTTCTTGCCTTACATATATACCAAATTATATATTACAGTGCTTATTCAGTAGACTTTGGCCTATTACTACACCAAATTATATATTACAGTGCTTATTCAGTAGACTTTGGCCTATTACTATACCAAATTTTATATTACTGTGCTTATTCAGTAGACTTTGGCCTATTATTATACCAAATTTTTAATTTCTGTGCTTATTCGGTAGACTTTGGCCTATTACTATACCAAATTTTATATTACAGTGCTTATTCAGTAGACTTTGGCCTATTACTACACCAAATTTTATATTACTGTGCTAATTCAGTAGACTTTGGCCTATTACTATACCAAATTTTATATTACTGTGCTTATTCAGTAGGCTTTGGCCTATTGCTATACCAAATTTTATATTACTGTGCTTATTCAGTAGACTTTGGCCTATTGCTATACCAAAATTTATATTACTGTGCTTATTCAGTAGACTTTGGCCTATTACTATACCAAATTTTATATTACTGTACTTATTAAGTAGACTTTGACCTATTACTATACCAAATTATATATTACTGTGCTTATTCAGTAGACTTTGGCCTATTGCTATACAAAATTATATATTACGGTGCTTATTCAGTAGACTTTGGCCTATTACTATACCAAATTTTATATTACTGTGCTTATTCAGTAGGCTTTGGCCTATTGCTTTACCAAATTTTATATTACTGTGCTTATTCAGTAGACTTTGGCCTATTACTATACCAAATTTTATATTACTGTGCTTATTCAGTAGACTGTCTGTCCTATTACTATACCAAATTTTATATTACTGTGCTTATTCAGTAGACTTTGGCCTATAACAATACCAAATTTTATATTACTGTGCTTATTCAGTAGACTTTGGCCTATTGCTATACCAAATTTTATATTACTGTGCTTATTCAGTAGACTTTGGCCTATTACTATACCAAATTTTATATTACTGTGCTTATTCAGTAGACTGGCCTATTACTATACCAAATTTTATATTACTGTGCTAATTCAGTAGACTTTGGCCTATAACAATACCAAATTTTATATTACTGTGCTTATTCAGTAGACTTTGGCCTATTGCTATATCAAATTTTATATTACTGTGCTTATTCAGTAGACTTTGGCCTATTACTATACCAAATTTTATATTACTGTGCTTATTCAGTAGACTTTGGCCTATTGCTATACCAAATTTTATATTACTGTGCTTATTCAGTAGACTTTGGCCTATTACTATACCAAATTTTATATTACTGTGCTTATTCAGTAGACTTTGGCCTATTACTATACCAAATTTTATATTACTGTGCTTATTCAGTAGACTTTGGCCTATTACTATACCAAATTTTATATTACTGTGCTTTATATTCCTATACCAAATGTTATATTACTGTGCTTATTCAGTAGACTTTGGCCTACTACTATACCAAATTTTATATTACTGTGCTTATTCAGTCGACTTTGGCCTATTACTATACCAAATTTGATATTACTGTGCTTTATATTCCTATACCAAATGTTATATTACTGTGCTTATTCAGTCGACTTTGGCCTATTACTATACCAAATTTTATGTTACTGTGCTTATTCAGTATACTTTGGCCTATTACTATACCAAATTTTATATTACTGTGCTTATTCAGTAGACTTTGGCCTATTACTATACCAATTGCTCAAATAGTTTACCAAATTGCAGTTTGAATTCATCTCCACAAACTGATCAACTGGTAAAATATTTCAAGTAATTGCTTCAGTGATAGGTTGTTAGTGTGAAGTGAGTGCAGTGATAAAAAGTTATACTTACCATCTTTTTTTTTATCTTTAATATACTTACCATCCAACTTCAGTTAATTATTGTGTATGTCATGAAATTCAAATAAAATAACGACTTAGTATAGTATGAGGCACTGGTTTAAAAGGTCTAACTTTGACATGAAAACTTCTATCCTTAATAAATTTTATAGATAACTTGTTCTAACTGGAAGTTATTGCATAATTGTAATTTGGATATTTTTTTTAAAGCAACTACTAATCTGCTATTAATAAAGGAAAATAATTTACATTATAATCAGTTGTTCTGTCAACTATCAACTTCCTTCATATTGACATTTTCTAAGTAATTTGTTCTAAACATTATTCCCATGATTATTAAAACTATTAATCTATTTTTAAGATGATGAAAATTTTTGAAAAAAAAATGTTGAAAACAAATGGGACACATCCAAAGTCGTATAAATCTTACAGATTCCTCTGTAAATTAAGAGTGCATCACTAGCCCAGTAGTCAGCAATTCTGGGTTGACAGGAATTATCATTCATATGGTCAAAATTATAAATTAACTGTTTTGCAAAATTAGAAATGTTCAAAATACTAAGGTTTTTTTACCCCTGAGGATTAGATTACTTATAAACAGTATTAGGAATTTTTTTCCTCAATTGATGCTCTTCTAACTTTGTACTTAATTTGGCATTTCAAATTGTTTTATTGGAGCCTCACTGATGAGTCTTCTGTTGACAAAACTTGCGTCTGGTGTACAAAATCATCAGCCTGGTATACAAAATCATCAGCCTATATACAAAATCATCAGCCTGGTATACAAAATCATCAGCCTGGTATACAAAATCATCAGCCTGGTATACAAAATCATCAGCCTATATACAAAATCATCAGTCTGGTATACAAAATCATCAGCCTGGTATACAAAATCATCAGCCTATATACAAAATTATCAGCCTGATATACAAAATCATCAGCCTATATACAAAATCATCAGTCTGGTGTACAAAATCATCAGCATGGTATACAAAATCATCAGCCTGGTATACAAAATCATCAGCCTATATACAAAATCATCAGCCTGGTATACAAAATCATCAGCCTGGTATACAAAATCATCAGTTTGGTATACAAATCATCAGCCTGGTATACAAAATCATCAGCCTGGTATCTTTGATTGTATTTATTTTTTACAATGACTGAATAAAAATTATTTCCCTTTAATGCCAGCAGATCTGTAATTGTTATAGAAAAAAATATCCAACTTACAATTACACAATAACTTCCTGAAAAACTAAACAATTATGGGAACTAATTATTTATAAAATGTCATTAGGATAGAAGTTTTCATGTCAAAGCCAGACCATTTAAACCAGTGCCTTATATAATAGTAAGTGATTATTTTATTTCAATAATATTACACAGACATTGAATAACTAAGGTTGGATGGTAAGCATTATTTTTATTTCACTGCTCTCACTTCATAGTAACAACCTTTCACTGAAGCAATTAGCTAAAATATTTTATCAGTTAATCAGTTTGTGGAGATCAATTCAAACATCAATTTAGTAAACTATTTGAGCACTTGGTATTGTGATAGGCATAAGCCTTCAGGTTTAGGACAGTAATAGCTACATGTATTGACTCGTGATTAATTTTATCTTATTTCAGCTTATATCTTCAGTCACTCTTAAAATTTGGTAACTTGACTATAATTACAATATTCAAATCTAAAATAATGGTCTACTAAGAAATTCTTTTTTCTTCAAAAATGAACTTTTTTAAAACAAAAAGATCAGAGCTGTACTTCACTTCATTAAAATGACATTCTCTTGCAATTATAAATGTTAAATAAAATTGTTGTGTATTTCAATAATCAGTAAAAACGTATTTAAAGAAAATCCACTTTAAGGGAAATAACTCCACATAAAAAATATAAAACCATAAAATTTTGGGGGTTTATTCCTGTTTCAACACCTTTTGTAAAGTTATATTTTATGTTGTTTATGTGTAAAAGCTTCTAAATCTTAATATGTTAATGTAGGACCACCCATCTGATTAAGTTGTGGAGAAGAACAACTATCCACACAATTATATTTGCTCCAACCATCACCTCTCATGCAAAAAAAGATCAACTGCCGTCCAACTCTCCCATACATTTTTTCTGGAATAGCCCTAAGCTGATATTGATATTTTTTACCATTTTTTACATGCATGTATTTTATAAAAAGGAAGCACGATTACAAGCTTCATATCTTCTGAATGGTAATAAAATAAATATTTTTTAATCTATCATGGAATCAAGAGATTCAACATCAAAATCTAAATGTATCTTTATTTTGGGAATACACTGTCAAGGCTATACTTCTGCTATTTCACCTGTCACGTTGATTTTTACCTATTTTTATCCCTATTTTTGTCAGGTTTAGTATACAGGGCTGACTTTCTCTCTTCATCCACACCAGCATCACCAACAGACAGTCTGGGTTTAGGTACAGGTTTGGTTTTGACTTCTGGTTCTTCCTTTACTTCGGGTTTACTGCTGTTTGTTTGGTCTTTGGTGACAACTTCATCAACAGCAGGTGCTAATGGTGGAGGTGTTGCTGACTTAACATTAAATGATGTGTCATACACGTTACTGTCATCATCAGGGTCGTCTGCACCGGATATCATTATATGATCTGTAGTAAAGAAAGCTTCTGTCTTAAAGCAGTATAAAATTTGTATATGTGTCTAATGTCCAATATTACACTTCGAACCGGGATTAACATTTATGTACAAAGTGTAATGCTAACCCTAACCCTATCATAAAATCTTTTTTGCATTCAGCATGTTCTTGCAATTTTAGGAGATATCTACTATACTGTACTTTCTAGTTTGTTTAAAGCATGTTTTTTTTTTCAATTATAGGAAATATTTACAATACTGTACTATCTAATTTGTGTTGAACATGTTCTTGTAATTGTAGACACTATCTGTATGAAAAAGTTAAATCTAATACCTTGCATTGCATTCATCTTACCTCTGATAAGTTTGGCGATTTCAGCATATTTCTGTTGTGATTGATCATTCTTCAATACAATCTCCAGTGCTGTTTTACCCTCTCCATCCTGGGCATGTATATCTATACCTATAGTCAAATAAAATACTGTTAAT
This sequence comes from Mytilus coruscus, assembly GCA_017311375.1. NCBI lineage: Eukaryota > Metazoa > Mollusca > Bivalvia > Mytilida > Mytilidae > Mytilus > Mytilus coruscus. The sequence goes on along the minus strand of CM029604.1, from coordinate 68,502,021 downwards.
ATAAATCATTACTTATACAATACTAAGAATAAAAATTATTATATAATAATATATATATCATGTAATAGCAAGAATTGATTTTTTTGGCAGCATCTGTTTTCTTGCATTAAGGATCATTTGCTCAAGATTATTTTATCTCGTCATAGGACAAACTCAAAAGTTGTGTTTTTCATTTTTTGTGCTTCTTTATGCTGTAAGGTTTTGATGGTACGGGATAAAAAAACCACCAGATTTTACAGGGCTTTTGAAATGCAGTTATCATTCTGTTAAAAGAATTCTGTATTGATAGTAAGTTTGCTAGATATAAATTAAATCAGAATGATTTTGCTGTGCACAAATTGTTTCTAACTGTACGGCATGTTCAGATTTTGTAAGTTTTTTGTGGCGATTTTCTTTCTGGCTGGCTGGAAGGTTTTGAAAATCTAACTTGACACTAAAGAGTTTTGATGTTACAGTATTACTTTATATATATAGTAACATGTGAAGTCGACAAATTAAATTCATGTTTAACATAGGAATTCTGGAAAACTAAGATTTAAACAAAATTATGAAAACTAAAATAGAAAAAAATATTTCAGAGTTTAATATTGAAAATTGCATGAAAATCATTTGATGTAAAGAATTATGGGGAAAATATTGAAAAACGGAACGACTTTTGTCCAAGTACTGTATATTATACCTTTTTCTATGAATAACCTGACCACATCTGTTCAACCACAGAAATCTTACCTTTTTCCACCAGTAACCTGACCACATTTGTTCAACCTCAGAAATCTTACCTTTTTCCACCAGTAACTTGACCACATCTGTCTAACCACATAACTCTTACCTTTTTCCACCAGTAACTTGATCACATCTGTTTAACCACAGAAATCTTACCTTTTTCCACCAGTAACTTGACCACATCTGTTCAACCACAGAAATCTTACCTTTTTCCACCAGTAACTTGATCACATCTGTTCAACCACAGAAATCTTACCTTTTTCCACCAGTAACTTGATCACATCTGTTTAACCAAAGAAATCTTACCTTTTTCCACCAGTAACTTGACCACATCTGTTCAACCACAGAAATCTTACCTTTTTCCACCAGTAACTTGATCACATCTGTTTAACCAAAGAAATCTTACCTTTTTCCACCAGTAACTTGATCACATCTGTTCAACCACAGAAATCTTACCTTTTTCCACCAGTAACTTGACCACATCTGTTTAACCACATATATCTTACCTTTTTCCACCAGTAACTTGATCACATCTGTTCAACCACAGAAATCTTACCTTTTTCCACCAGTAACTTGACCACATCTGTTTAACCACATATATCTTACCTTTTTCCGCCAGTAACTTGACCACATCTGTTTAACCACTTATTTCTTACCTTTTTCCACTAGTAACTTGATCACATCTGTCTAACCACATAAATCTTACCTTTTTCCACCAGTAACTTGACCACATCTGTTTAACCACATATATCTTACCTTTTTCCACCAGTAACTTGATCACATCTGTTTAACCACACAAATCTTACCTTTTTCCACCAGTAACTTGACCACATCTGTTTAACCACATATATCTTACCTTTTTCCACCAGTAACTTGACCACATCTGTTCAACCACAGAAATCTTACCTTTTTCCACCAGTAACCTGACCACATCTGTTCAACCACGGAAATCTTATACTTTTCCACCAGTAACTTGACCACATCTGTTTAACCACATATATATTACCTTTTTCCACCAGTAACTTGACCACATCTGTTTAACCACAGAAATCTTACCTTTTACCACCAGTAACTTGACACCATCTGTTTAACCACATATTTCTTACCTTTTTCCACCAGTAACTTGACCACTTCAGTTTTACAGTACATAGCAGCAGTATGCAGTGCTGTGCCAGCTGTTGTCTGTAAATATAGAATGTATACAAAAACAAAAGGTCATGTTTTTCTCAGACTGTTTATATATGACATCTTCACACTAAATCCATTGGAAGTGAAACGATCGATAATTCAGTCTTCCAACTATGACTTATTTATTAGTTGTAACTGGGTTTTAACTTGCTTTCAGTAACTGCAAGTACTCTTAGATTAGTACTTTGTGTCTTTATATTCTTTTTCTTAATGTTTTTTTGTGCTTTGAGTTGATCTGAAGAGTCTAGCCTTTTCAAACTGATTTTCACATGTTGTGATGATACACTACTGTCCCAGGTTAGGTGAGGGTTTAGCTCTCAATAACATGTTTAACCCCACTATATTTTAAATGTGCCTGCCCCATGTCAGGAGCCTGTAATTCAGTGGTTGTCCTTGGTTGCCATCTATTATATTTGTTTTTTGTTTATTGTTTTGTACATAAATCAAGCTGTTGCCTTCCTCATTTGAATTGTTTAACATTTTGTCAAATAATTTCAAAGCCTTTTATAGCTTTATACTATACAGTATGAGTTTTGCTCATTGTTGAAAGCTGTATAGTTCCTTATTTAGGTATCTGGTGGATAGTATCACATTGGCAATCATACCACATCTTTGTTATTTTCATTTCTAAGGAAACCATAATATTTTTTTTTTAATCTTGGGCCACCAAACATTTGCTTTTTTAAGAAGTTAGCAACTATAGGTCACCGTACGGTCTTCAACAATGAGTAAAACCAATACTGCATAATTATTTTTTATGTTCTTACCAAACAAGGATTTTTAATTTTTCACTGTTTGGCAAATATGCACAAATTTGTTTCGTACAGTTTCAAAGTGTTTCAAGGTACACATTATCGTACTAGCAACTTTTTTTTTACTTTTTGATTTTGGTTAGAGATTATCCAAAATTTAAATCTTCAATTGTCAAATAAACTTATTATCCATGTCAACAGGGCAGTATTGAGATGTTTTAAAGAAGGGGAATCACTGTATCATTTAGGGGAGGGGAGAGTTATTGTAGGTTTCACAGGGAGGCAGATACTCACTGTACTATTGATATCTAGCTCCTATTACTTCACTTCTTATTTGTACATGCAAGCAGATGGCAGCCATATATTTGGGGGGAAGTGTAGTGTCGTTATGTTTTTAAAAAGAAAAGAGGTACTCACTGTTGTATTGATATCATAACCTGCTCCGAGCAATGTACTGATAATTTGTACATGTCCACAGGCTGCAGCTAGATGTAGGGGGGAATGTGATGTGACGGTATGTTTGACCAGATCTGCATTCTTGGTAACCAGTAGCTGAACCACATCATGTCGTCCATACTGGGCAGCAAGATCTAAAGCTGATTGATCCTTTAAGTTCCGTATAGTAGCATCCACATTGTACTAAAATATAAACAAAAGACCAAAATGAAGCCATTGTTATGCATATCTTGTTCATTGATACATGTTGTGTACCTTAACACCCACAAATATATGTGTTAGCACTTCATTAAAGTTTTCTGCCTTTAGGTTGCACTATGCAAATACAGCTGTTTCACAAACCACGCCTCTTTTGGGAAGATATATAATATTCATAGATATTTCGTTTTGTTAACCTACTGGTTTCGGATATGATCTCTATGTTTCATCTCGTAGAGACATAACTTGGGAATGTTACCAGTATAAATACACATGGATAACAGCTAAATTAAATTCTGAGGAAGACCCAAAGTGAAGGGAGGGGTAGTACAGAATTTTACTAAGTTTAAACTTTTAGAAGTTCTAGGCATATTAATGTTGAAAATATGCCGCACAGCCCTATATTTTGACCTTTGAAAAAAATAGTAGTGCATATGAACTTTCCATTCTAGGATATAATATTTTGCGAAACTTCATAGTAAAAGTTGCACAGTTTTAGCTGTAAAAGGGGTTCCTATGGGAAATTGCGTTGTCTATATTTATTAAGCATAATATAAATCATATTGCATTGGCCTGCTTTAAGCTGCTTGATAAATGTCTCATTTCAAGGTCCTAATGTATCTTAGAACAATACTACCTGTAAGATAATACTTAATAGTAACTCTGAAAAGCCTCACATTTTAAATATGAAAGTTAACCTGTCTTGAGTAGAAAATTGATGTACCTCTAGACATACTGGGTATAATTAACAGCTGAGGACCAAATTATAATTGATCATTATTCAATTGTCAGACTAAGAAAAATTATTAATGCATGACGAAATAAATCTTCATAGAACCAAATGTTAAGTTTTACCTGTAGAAGGACGTCAACCACATTTTTGTAGCCATATTGGGCTGCCATATGTAAGGCTGTGTCTCCCAGACTGTTCTATCAAAATAAAAAAAAATATAATTCTAAATCATTTAATACACAAAATAACTTAATACCTTTTTCATATCACACTATTTTGTTCATTGTTTGCTTGGTTTTTACAAACCTATGTTTTGCTGTTTAATATTTCCATCTATTGATCTAATCATCATATATTTATTGATTGTTGTAAAACTTTAATCTGAACAATTTGTTTATAAGCTATTACATTTCTGGATATGGACCATGTGATAAGCGTCTGTTTGGGGATTGAATACATATTTTGGAAGAAAAGTTACATCTTCAAAACTATCCTATAGCAGTATTACACACAAGTCATTTGTTTTTCGTTCAATGTTTCAGCATAAATCAGACTGTTGGTTTTCTATTTTGTATTGTTTCCCATTTTGTCATGTTTGCCATACCTAGGATTTTAATAGCCTACTACATGTATACAATATGGGTATTGCTCATTGCTGAAGGCTGCACAATGTTCTATGGCTTTTTACATCAACACCCTGTGATCTATGGTGGATATAGTTGTTTCATTGACAACCCTAACACATTTCCTTTACATATTTATATCAAATATTTGAGCTAGAATTCTATCTGTAAGCTAAGACTTAGTCTCAATCCTTCAAGAAATACCCTCAACATATGTTAGAAACAAGCTTTAGACAAATGTTATTCCTACTACAAATATCCTTAAACCTTTTGTTGTCTATATAATTTTGAGTCTAAGCCATTTATATAGTGGTCTAAATCATTAGACAATATCTTAATTCTGTAATCATAGATTACCTGATATGTCAAAATTCTCGTGAGTCAATGACTCATTACAACACATGTGCAAATATGGAATATTTAAAATGATTAACTCTTTAGATTTACTGTTAAGGAGATAAGTGTTGAAATGACTGATTGAACTTTGTAAAATTTAGAAGCACATATGGTTCACAGATCAGGTAATCTATTCTCTATGATAAAGTGTATACGTACCTGTGTTAATGAACTCATAAATCATATTTAAATTGATCTTTGTTTTTATCAAATTTAATCATTTACAAGTTCGCTGAATAATCATCCTTACTTTGATATATAACATTTTGATAAATAATAGTTTCATGTCTATTGTGCAATTTTTCAGCGTGTTCAGGTAACTGTAAAATATTGTACTTGACCAATTTCTTAATTTCCTAGCCCAACATGAATTTCAATTCAGTTTAAAATTTGAGCAAACCAGCACATGGCTAACTTGTATAGAACACTGTGACCCACAAAATATGTCTCCACTTTAGAATGCTAGGTAATTCCTATGTAGAAAACTGCTGGAATTGTACATTTGTTATACATGTAAATAAACTCATCAAAACCAGGCTTAAAATTTTGTACACCAGGCGTGTGTTTCGTCTACAAAAGACTCATTAGTAAAAATGACACGGCAAAGCTGTTTTGACCATAGAAAATGCATAGAATAACATTCAGTTCTTCACAGAAAACCACAGCAAACAAGACCGTAAAAAAAATTTGAATTGTTTGATGTTGCAAACCTACCCATCTAAAAAGCAGTCTACCTGAAAACTTTTATGACACAAATCATTTCATTTTTTTTTAAACATTTTTTCCTTCTCTTACATTCTTTTCTTGTCTAAAATATGTAACTTAATTTGTTGGCAAAAATAAAATCCTTACCTACCTACCTACCCAACCCTACAAGACACGGGAAGGCAACATCAAACAAAATCCGTACCTACCTACCTACCCAACCCTACAAGACACGGGTAGGCAACATCAAACAAAATCCCCACCTACCTATCTACCCCACCCTACAAGACACGGGTAGGCAACATCAAACAAAATCCCTACCTACCTACCTACCCAACCCTACAAGACACGGGTAGGCAACATCTAACAAAATCCATACCTACCTACCTACCCCACTCTACAAGACACGGGTAGGCAACATCAAACAAAATCCCTACCTACCTACCTACCCAACCCTACAAGACACGGGTAGGCAACATCAAACAAAATCCCTATCTACCTATCTACCCAACCCTACAACACACGAGTAGGCAACATCAAACAAAATCTCTACCTACCTACCCAACCCTACAAGACATGGGAAGGCAACATCAAACAAAATCCGTACCTACCTATCTACCCCACCCTACAAGACACGGGTAGGCAACATCAAACAAAATCCCTACCTACCTACCTACCCAACCCTACAAGACATGGGTAGGCAACATCAAACAAAATCTGTACCTACCTACCTACCCCACCCTACAAGACACGGGTAGGCAACATCAAACAAAATCCCTACCTACCTATCTACCCCACCCTACAAGACACGGGTAGGCAACATCAAACAAAATCCGTACCTACCTATCTACCCCACCCTACAAGACACGGGTAGGCAACATCAAACAAAATCTGTACCTACCTACCTACCCCACCCTACAAGACACGGGTAGGCAACATCAAACAAAATCCCTACCTACCTATCTACCCCACCCTACAAGACACGGGTAGGCAACATCAAACAAAATCCCTACCTACCTACCTACCCAACCCTACAAGACACGGGTAGGCAACATCAAACAAAATCCATACCTACCTACCTACCCCACTCTACAAGACACGGGTAGGCATCATCAAACAAAATCCCTACCTACCTACCTACCCAACCCTACAAGACACGGGTAGGCAACATCAAACAAAATCCGTACCTACCTATCTACCCCACCCTACAAGACACGGGTAGGCAACATCAAACAAAATCCGTACCTACCTACCTACCCAACCCTACAAGACACGGGTAGGCAACATCAAACAAAATCCCTACCTACCTATCTACCCAACCCTACAAGACACGAGTAGGCAACATCAAACAAAATCTCTACCTACCTACCTACCCAACCCTACAAGACATGGGAAGGCAACATCAAACAAAATCCGTACCTACCTATCTACCCCACCCTACAAGACACGGGTAGGCAACATCAACCAAAATCCCTACCTACCTACCTACCCAACCCTACAAGACATGGGTAGGCAACATCAAACAAAATCTGTACCTACCTACCTACCCCACCCTACAAGACACGGGTAGGCAACATCAAACAAAATCCCTACCTACCTACCTACCCAACCCTACAAGACACGGGTAGGCAACATCAAACAAAATCCCTACCTACCTACCTACCAACCCTACAAGACACGGGTAGGCAACATCAAACAAAATCCCTACCTACCTACCTACCCAACCCTACAAGACACGGGTAGGCAACATCAAACAAAATCCCTACCTACCTACCCAACCCTACAAGACACGGGTAGGCAACATCAAACAAAGCATTAAAAAATAAAGAGTAGCCCAAACGAGTGTATATACAGTTAGGGTAGGCTCACCATACTACATTATAATTATGTTGATTTTAAAACTCAATCAAGTGCTGATAAAAGAAAACTAATTTAATTTCCTTTGAAATCCAAGAAAATATACTGTCCTGGTGTCAGATAAAAGGATGTGTCAAAAGGCAATTTATTGATGCTACTTTTCAGTGTTTAGTAAAGATGAGTCTGATTAATTCAAATAATATTTTACATATTTTAAGAGGATTTATATAAAACTACAACAATACAGGAAGAAATACAATGTGAAAATAAAGAATTTAGCATTTTAAGGAAGTACATGTAACTATTTTAAGAATAATGACTGGTAACATAAATCTCTCTTATCTGTTACAGAAAGTGATTTTATAGAATAGAAAAATATTCCGATTCCACTCAATCTAATTGAAATTGGTGAAACTGTTTGTCAAAAAACATAAATTTCCAAAATATTGATTTTTACATGTAGACATAATCTGGATTGTTTTAACTTCTCTTCTTTTATAATGAACAAATTTTCTATATTTGTGTTTCTAGACAACTGATAAAATATTTTGTAAAAATTTAAAAGTATAGATTCTGAGATAGCATTGTACATCTATAGCATAATAGGGACGGTGGCATCAGAAAATGTTAAGACAAGTTTACAGATTTAATTGTATGCTTTCCATACTGCCAAGTGTGGAGAAATATACCAAAAAAAAAAACAATAGACAGTTACCTGTACATCTATAGGAATGATGGCATTATTAAATGTTAAGAAGAGCTAACAGATTTCATTGTATCCTTTCCATGCTGCCAAGTGTGGAGAAATATACCCCCAAAAAACAATAGATGGTTACCTGTACATCTATAGGAATGGTGGCATTATTAAATGTTAAGAAGAGCTAACAGATTTCATTGTATCCTTTCCATGCTGCCAAGTGTGGACAAATATACCCCCAAAAAACAATAGACGGTTACCTGTACATCTATAGGAATGGTGGCATTATTAAATGTTAAGAAGAGCTAACAGATTTCATTGTATCCTTTCAACGCTGCCAAGTGTGGACAAATATACCCCCAAAAACAGTAGACAGTTACCTGTACATCTATAGGAATGGTGGCATTAGTAAATGTTAAGAAGAGTTTACAGATTTCATCGTATCCTTTCCATGCTGCCAAGTGTAGTGGAGTACAGCCACTGTTATCCTTTGAACTGACTGAGGCATCCAGGTTCAACAGGCATTCTACTGCTGATCTGTCAAAATATTCACAAAGGTTTAACATTTTTTAATATTATTTTAAAAGGGCATTACATGTAGCTAATTAGCTTCAAACATTTATAAAATCTGAATTATGAAATAATATTTTGCTATTAGCAGTCAGTAATTCAAAATACAATATTTGTTTTTGTTTCAAACATTTATAAAATCTGAATTATGAAATAATATTTTGCTATTAGCAGTCAGTAAGTTTCAATTTTGTCAAAATAAGTTCAAAAACATCACTGATGTATTATTGGCTTGCAAGTCAATAATTCAACCCATTTGAATCTGTATTATTGTCAACTTCAATTTGACCCTTTACTTGGGATGGGTTATGCATGGGCTAAGCATGTTTTGTTATTAAAAAGAAAAGAATGTCAAAATTGAAAAGTGAAAAAAAACATGTACATGGCAGCATCCTGGGAGAACCCTTTTGTTGACTTTTTCTGCCAACAGAAAACAATGTGCTTTGCCGAGCGCAGCTGGATACGACTGCAGAGGTCCAACCCTGAACAGTTGGGGCAAAAATGGACACAATATTCAAGCTTGATACAGGTCTGAATTTGGATTGTAATTAAATATTTGACACATTATAGGTTTCTGACACAGAATAAACGTAGTCTAAGAACTTGAAATTGGTTATATGATCTGAATTTATATTCAATTGAAGATTTCTTGCTGTTGTGCAATACACTGTGCTGTTGCGCAATACTTAGTAAATCTGTTTTCAGACTATATACAAAGAATTAGCAAAATAAATTGTGACTCCCAATTTTTTTTTGTGGAAAATTGATAATTTCTTAAATCTTGAGGACAAAAATTGACTCCCCCCAAAAAAAAATTTTTTTTACCCCCCCCCAACCAAAAAAAAAATATTTGAAGAAATTTTCTTTTTGTCAAATGTGGTGCATTTAAGAGACATCCATACACTTTATAAACACAAGTTATTGTCTGAAAACTAGAAAAATGCTTGTTTTGGCCCCTTTTTCCTGAACGGTTTGGGCAATAACCCCCAAAATGAATCCCAACCTTCTACTTGTGGTATTGAACCTTGTGGTACAATTTCAGAGCAATCAAAATACTTATACACAAGTAATGGTCATGAAGCTAGAAAAATGCTTGTTTTGGGCCCCTTTTTGGCCCCTAATTCCTAAACGGTTGGGACCATCACCCCCAAAAACATTCCCAACCTTCCTTTTGTGGTATTTACCTTTAGGTTAAATTTCATAGAGATCCATACACTTAAACTTAAGTTATTGTCCAGAAACCAAATGTTTTCTTCTTCTTCTGACGACGTGATAGCAATATAAGAACGCAAAGTTTTGAGGTTGTACAAAAATCATTCTAATACTGGTAGAAGGATGACTTACATATATATATGACATTAAAATTAATCAGACCTACAAAATTTATATTTTTTTATATTTATATGATTGCAAGTACTTGTCTGTGTATTTGTATTTGTATTTTTGTTAATATCAGGTCATATGACCATCAGAATTCTCCGGAGATCATCTTGATTGTTAATTAGATGGGGTTTTAAGTTAAAAAGTTGATACATTATAACGTGTCTTTGCATTGCTAATTGTTTCTTTTGGACTTTTTGTAATTTGGATAGACATTTTTAGTATGTTATAAATATAATATGAGAATTTGAGTCCAATCTTTTAACATGAATTTGACAGCTATATGAAAATTGCAACTTCTTTAGAACAATTTTGACACTTTAACAGAACAATGGTATGAAGATCTCCTTCTTTAAATCATTTAAATTCCAAATCATTAAAGAAAATACATAATCTGTATGTACAAAATAAATTAGATGTAATTTGATATTCTTAAACAAATTACATATGTACACCAATTATATAATGTTGCACATTCTTATTCAAATTTTTTTCTACCAATGCTAGGCTTATGATATATATATATATGAAATTTGCCTTTTGAAATGCCCATATCTCATTGTATATATGTTTCAACTGCTTACATGGTCAAATTTTCTAAGTTACATTATACAAGTTTATTTCATTTCACTTTATATTTCACTTTATAAAATATAAGGTAGTTTACACAATTTTATTGCCATTAATATAAACATTTAAACATATATACAATTACAGTAAGTAAAGGTACAAAGTACATGTAGTTAATAACTATATTGTATCACAATCATTCCATCATCCGTGACAGAACTTCCCTATTTGTCAAGGATAATAGGATAGAATTTATCATTGGGAAGTGAAATATTGAGAACATCAACTATTTATGATTTTCTTGATAAAAATTATCTTGTTTTGTCAATAATTTAACCTTGATCAAGCTATAAACAAAATTGGTACACTGAACAACAAAAAAGCTATCATATGGACAAGTATGTCCTATTATTTCATGTCTTGTATATTATACCAGGTTCAAAGTCTGATTATACAGCTGTTTAAACCTTCGTTGTGTCATAAAATAAGGAGTGACAAAAAGTTAAATAATAACTCTAAATCAGATTAAATACAATGTCCAAAGTCTAGCTCACAGTCTATTTAATTCCTTTTATTTATATGTGTATCAAACAACTAGCATAGTGGATCGAAATATATAGGATTTCTTCCATTGACATAAACTGTTGACACAGAGATATGTCTCGTCTGTCAGCAGAAAATTCAGAAATAGACAATCTAAGTTAGATATCACAGAGATGCTTGCTTAAATGGACAAGTTCTTACAGAATTCACCTTTTCTTTGCATTTCATGCTTTTATACTTAAGTATTTTATACTTGTATTTGAAATTATGCATTTTGCATCTCAATGTTTTAAGTTATAGAACTGAATGATAAAATAAAATAGACTTAAAAAATCATTTATAAAGAGAGTACAACACAATCTAAATTGCTTTTCTGAACTAAAACAAAAAGAGTATGAATTCAATTATTTCCTCAGTATAAATTCTTCCTATTACCAAGCTTACACGTACTGTAAGACTTTTCACAACTACTTCATCAATATAAAATCTTCCCACATATATATATCATACAATGTACCAAGTTCACATGTAGCACATCCATTCACAATTAATTTCTCCATATAAAATCTTTCCTATACAAGTAAGCATGAAGCACATCAATTCACAATTAATTCTCCTGGAAAATAATCAATTATCCAATTCCTAAATTACAGATCAAATGAGCATCTTGCTGATACAAATTTCTAGCTATATTAATATCTAATCATTCACACACATTTTTTTTAAGGATACATTTTTTGAACTTGTAGACTAATTCTTTTTTTTTCCTTTCAAATAATTTGACATCTACTGACCAACTTACATTATGCCTGATACTATAAACATTGATAAATAGGATAAAGGTTTAACGTAATTTTTCAAATTTTTGTTCTTTAAGATTTCATTGTTGGGAGAAATATTTTGAAATTTACCTGGCCTTATAAAACTTATCCACATTTTCTTTCTTTATGGCAGTCTTTCAAAATAATTTGACAAACCCTGTAGAATTTTGAACACCCAGCTTCCAAAGAACCTATCCATGTGCACATAAGAGCAACCTGACAATAAAAGATTGAGCTGTTGCCATTTAGATCTTATATTATCTGTTAACACCACCATTTATTGTAACTACTTTGTAACCCACCAATAATCTAAATGTAAGCTAAAAACAAATCTGAACCAAACCCTACAGTCCTGACTCCTAGGATGTAAAAGAGTCAAACGCTACAGGTACAGTACCTATGCTTTCATACAAATGATGGTTACATATTTGTTGATCAGATTTATCAATGGTGAAAATTTTAAACAATTAATGAAGATTTATTTATTTTCATGGATACAAATTTGTGTGTAATGACGAAAACAATATTTGATTTCATGGTTTTAACAAATTCTGCATTCAAGTCACTAGGAAATTTGTACTTCATTCAACACTTTAAAGCTTTGTTTACCCATACACACAAAATCCTCTGATATTGGTACTCCATAAAAAATATTGAATCTACTGTCTCCTGGTTCCAATAGCAAAAAAAAATGTTTTATTATAATATCTGTAGCGCTTTAAGTTTAAATACTTAAGTGACAAACCAAACAACAGGTACATATTCAATTGGTTATAAATCATAAAATATTTAACAACTTTAAAACAATATGTCCCTGTCCAGAGAATTCATACTTTTATATGAGCAGAAAACAATGAACACTTTGGTTCTTGGATTGCTGTATTTGTGATTTTTGTCTTTGCATATATATATATGTTACAATGTATAACAAATAAATGTGAAATCTGTATATTGTTATACTGTAAATTCAGATATATTTGCAATGGTTTTATTATAGAAAAAGTTGTGAGTTGATTAACAACTCATTAAACCTACTTTCCCATTTTTGTCAGTGGACATCATAAATGCACAGAATCTGTTGAATTCCAGTCATTGACCTATAGTTATTAACATCCTTACCCTTTGGTCTCTGGTCAATACTTGTCTCATTGGCAATCATACCACATCTTTTTATTTTTACAATATATTCTGAATCTACAGTACTTAAATCTCTGGTTTTGATCAATCAAGAAATTTATAAATGGAAAACTTCCACAACATTTTCAGAAATGCATGTACATTGTACATAGACTGTCAATTTGTGGCTATACAAAGAAAGTTTATGTTTGCTGAATAAACAGAGCCAAACATCAGCTTATCTTCAACAATATTCTTGCTAATAATTTATTTAATTACAGACTATAACTATTGCCTTAATTTACAATATAACAGACTTTCTTAAACTTTTACAGAATAACCAAGTAAATTCAGAAAATTAGGTTTCAGTTAAAATTATGAGTAGATTCTCACAAAAACAAATATCTTTGTTGAAGGTACAAAATGATTTAGTAAGACTGTCTTTTAGGATCAGGCTAATTATCAGAAGGAAAGTACATGTAATATAGACATTTTGTCAGGGTAATGAATGGTCATATGTTACTCTGTGTTAATTGGCAGACAATAATTGCTGTATAACACTGTATTATTTATTGATTAATCTGAAGGAAGATTTTTATAACATTTAGATTGTCACCCAATAATCAATAGCTATGTTGGGATGGTTTACATCTTGTTTTCGTGTAGCAGTAATTTGTATAAGGCCATTAACTTAAAAGAATCAAGAACTGAAGATATTCTTTTCATATTAACAGTTAAAAAGTGATTTTTGTAACCTTATCAGTTTTGATCTGGCTTTGATTTTACTAGAGGTCCAAAAGACTAAGCAGTTGATCCACTAACATATTGTATTGTAAATGTATACATTGTATATATTTCAACATGGTTTATTTTGGGGAAGTAAAAGCTGTATTTGGGACTATGTAAGAACCATCCTTTAACTGGGTTTCAATGTTAGACAGTTTTGATTGGAACAAAACACTATATTTTACATTTGTATGTCTGACAAGTCAAAATACAATGAAATATGAAATAGATTTTTGAATGAAGAACAATAACCTGTAACAACAATAATACAAAAGTCCTACACTTGGCAAAAAAAAAAGCTGGGTTAGAGACTTTCATGTCATTATGAACTTGCATTCACTTCTGGAGTAAGACTTCTGTGTCACTGTTATTTCAATAGAAATACTGACCTTGAACCTTGTTCCATGTAATAACTTTGCATGATAAAAAATACTTTGAACTGTCAGGGGTCAGTTAAGTGAGCTTGTAAAGTTGCATCAAATTTTTACTGGAAAAAATCTTTAGTGTACATGCCAACATATTTTTACCTGTATTTTGTCGGCAGATCAAAGGATGTAGGCATTCAAGGAATAAACCCTAATGTCATGGTAAATGCTGGTTGTGCGATTTGTAAACATTATCCGAAATCATAAAGGAGTGGACACCTTTACAAATAATTCATTCAGAGGATCAAAAAGTTTACATCAGAATATACATTCATAATTTTACTTTTTGCTAAAATGGGCTAAAATTTTTGTGCGGAAATGAGTTATATTTTGGTGCTAAAATGTCCCATCAATTCACTAAAATGTCCATCATCGATATATATTTTTTTCTTGTATATGGTTTTAACGGAATAAAATCATAAAATATGAGACTAAATTACCTTGTCTTAATCTGGTACACCGGTTGATGTTTTTATTACTCAGTGATTACACAACAGTTCCAAAAAGTATTTACATAACAGGACTTAACTTGTGATTTAGTATTGCCAGGTGTAATGGTGTGTAGCATATGACTTATTTGTGACCATCAAGTGCTGCCAGGTGTAATGGTGTGTCACATGACTTACTTGACCATTAAGTGTTGCCAGGTGTAATCTTGTGTATCACATGACTTACCTGACCATTAGGTGTTGCCATGTGTAATGCCGTGTATCACATGACTTACTTGTGACCATTAAGTGTTGTCAGGTGTAATGCTGTGTATCACATGACTTACTTGTGACCATTAAGTGTTGTCAGGTGTAATGGTATGTATCACATGACTTACTTGACCATTAAGTGTTGTCAGGTGTAATGGTATGTATCACATGACTTACTTGACCATTAAGTGTTGTCAGGTGTAATGGTATGTACATGTATCACATGACTTACTTGTGACCATTAATTGTAGCCCGGTGTAATGCCGTGTATCACATGACTTACTTGTGACCATTAAGTGTTGTCAGGTGTAATGGTATCACATGACTTACTTGTGACCATTAAGTGTTGTCAGGTGTAATGGTGTGTATCACATGACTTACTTGTGACCATTAAGTGTTGTCAGGTGTAATGGTATGTACATGTATCATATGACTTACTTGTGACCATTAAGTGTTGTCAGGTGTAATGGTATGTATCACATGACTTACTTGTGACCATTAAGTGTTGCTAGGTGTAATGCCATGTATCACATGACTTACTTGTGACCATTAAGTGTTGTCAGGTGTAATGGTATGTACATGTATCACATGACTTACTTGTGACCATGTAGTGTTGCCAGGTGTAATGGTATGTATCACATGACTTACTTGTGACCATTAAGTGTTGTCAGGTGTAATGGTGTGTATCCCTCCCTATCAACACAGTTGATATTTACTGATCCTTTCAAAAAACTGAAAAATAAAAAAAAAGATTAAAATACAAGGCATTCACACATGAAGAAATAGAGATATCAGGTATACATTTGTAATACTTGCTCTCAATTAGGAACATTACCCTAGTGTTATGACCCATCATAACTGCTGTGCCATCGGCATCAGTGGCCAAAGAAACACAATTTTCAAGCAGGTCCTAAATTTGAAAACTCATCAACTAAACAATTTACTATTGTGATAGCACAACCATCATTTAGGTGAAGATATACTCTACAGGGTTATTAGAGAAAAATAACATACATTTGTTATTGTGGACTAAAAAATCAAAGACCTGTGATAACATGTATGTTACATGTTTCAAAGGGACAATATACATCATTAGTTTTGTTAAAATGTATACAAGTTCTATTGATATTACTATTGTCTTTATGTATACTTAACTATAGAAAGATATTCAGTTCATATTTTGCCAATCATGCATAGTACACTTATGTTATTACAGAAAAAATATGCCTGTAATAACTAAAGGGTGTTATTACAGCTTCTCTATATCACTCCAAAGCATTTGCCCAGACATACATCATGCTTAATTACAATGTATTTTAATTCATTGTAAGAAATAATGATCAGAGCATGTAATGAGGTTCTGCCCAAGCTTCCCAGTAATTCCTAAGTGTCTCATATAATAAGTTACATGCCTTTAATAACTAAGCCTTGTTATTACAGCTAAGTTTATCACTTAAAAGCCTCGTCTTATTGATTTACCATGGTTAACGATAAATGTATCAATTTATTTCAAAAATTAGTTATCAAGGCTATGTATTTAGTCTCTGCGCAAAGTTTCAAGAGTTCCCTAGAGCCCACTAAAAATTAAAATGTTGATGATTTATTTTACAAATAACAAACATATGTTTTTACAGATTTAGAAAATTAAAGAATTAAAGAGTAGACAACTCATAAAAATATCTGTAATAACACATGCAAGATATTTTCTGTAATAACCCTATAGAGTTATATCCCTGACTGTACATAGAACAGGTGTGATAGGTTCATCATTCTTGACATATCAGACACAAATAGACATAGTCTTTTTTCTACCCCTATGTCTGTGCTTTCATCCAACATAATTGCATACACAGATGATGCCTTAATATCATTGACAAGAACATCGGTCAGAGTTTTGGCAATACAAGACTGAATTTCAGTAATAATGTCCCAGCATCAATTTAAATATTTGCATTCCAGTCCGGTTTTCTTTTGTAAGTCTATATGTAACAATCGGTTGACATTGCTTGTGAAGTTTGAGTCTGACTCATTATCATCACATTAAATATCAGTCACATTGGCAATGTGTAAATGTTTATTGATGATATCCATATGTTCAGTGCTCTCATTATGTCTTGTCACTGCTCAAAGCTGAATATTTGGGGTCCCTTCATGGTTCCAAACACTTGTAATTTTTTGGCACTTGAGGCAGACTTACATTCACAGCAATATTAATATATGAAACTCCCATGTCATCTACTTTATTTAGCCACTGATACTTTTCCTTCCATACAAAGAATGTCTTATCTGACACTGTGTGTCTTTGCTTTAATTCGGTTGTATTTTCGATCATTAAAAGCAGAAACGACATTGTCGATGATTTAGTCTATTATGTCCCTCACAAATGGAGAGGTCGCTTTCTCCACTAAGGAATTGATAATGTGACTTGGGTACTTTACTTTAGTGGTTCTGCATGGCCATCTGCTGACATATAGTTCAACAGGCTGTAAGACTTTGTTACTAGCAGTGCTTATTTTCTGCCTCCCTGACTCATGAGTCATGGGCTTGAAAGGTGCAATACCACCAAATCATAGTATGTCACATCCGGTTGCATACGAAAAAGGGTCGAAAAAAATATTCCCTTGAATTTGACAGTTGTAGGAAATAAATCCTACATTTCATTGCAGTAAAAAAATTCTGAGTCATAAACATTTATCTTGGGTGTTTGAAAGCACCATTCTTTTTTTTATTTGGTGTTTCTACAAAATAATTTGGAAACTTGAGGTTACATGATTACTAAAGCTTGTACACAGGAAAAAAAAGGGGTGAAAATTTGATTGGTTAACTTCCAGTGATGGTTATTTTCTTATACATGTATGCAATGAAATGGGATGTTAAATTTTGTCTATAGTACTGGACAGGATAAAAGTTTACTCATGCCAAGTATTTCTTTATTTGAAACAAAGATAAATTCTGCATAATTTTTTGAAAAGTGCAAATTTAGCAAATACTAATCATGCTAATAGGGGAAAAACAATGGTGGTATTACACCTGCAAAGAAAATTTTATAAACTTGTCCCTTTCGTCTACCAGAGATACAGATATGAGCGAGGGACAAGCGGTTTAAAATTCAAACTGAACCAAGATCAGCTACTTGATTGGTCGCTCTATTTTTAGAACAAAAGTAGATTTCCTAAAATTACAAAAATAGAAAATAGATTTACATAACAATTTATCTATAAGAGTAAATAATGCACACGATAGCAACTAGCATGACTAGACGGGTTGAGAACTCATAGTTTTGACATATAATTGGGTTTCCCTTTGAATGAATATGGTTTTTGAACCCTGCATTTGTCAAATAATAGATATAGGAAGATGTGGTGTGAGTGCCAATGAGACAACACTCCATCCAAATAACAATTTATAAAAGTAAACCATTATAGGTCAATGTACGGCTTTCAACACGGAGCCTTGGCTCACACCGAACAACAAGCTATAAAGGGCCCCAAAAGTACTAGTGTAAAACCATTCAAACGGTAAAACCAACGGTCTAGTATATATAAAAAACGAGAAACGAAATAAGTAGGTTTTTAATTGTTTTTATTGCGTAATCATGCAAACAGCAGCTTATCTGGAGCTCTGCATAAGACATCTGTAATGTATGAAGCATCCAGGTCTTTTATTGTCTGAAATAGACAGATATAGCTGCTGCTGCAGGATTGTAATCCCTACGTATGTCTCCATTCTATGACTTGCATGGCAGATGGGACAAAAATCAACTACTCCAAAAAGGGTTGTCAAATTTTTCAGAGTTGACACATCTTGCCATGCTAATCATTTTTGCAGTTTACCCTTTTAACCTAGCTCCGTAGTTTTCAAAGATATACATGTAATATACTAAATATTACTTTAAAATTACAATACATGTATGCCTTAACAATTTTGTTTAAAAATAAGCTCCAAGATTCACACTGCTCAGTATAACAAGTCTCCAGGATTAACCACAAGCCCTATGTCCCAGGTCAGTAAAATTTTCTCAAAAAGACCACTTTCAAGCCTTTTTAAGTTTTAAGAAATTGTATGAGAGACTGATTTCCTGGGTTGTAATTCAAAACGATTTTGTGAAAACTTTTATTTATTTCTGTGAGCATTGCCTAACCCAGGAAAACCAGGGTTTTCCCACCCAGGGTAATACTTTCAATCTTTGCTAACACTTTCTTACAACCTAAATGGAATCAGACATTTGAACAAATGAAGAGTCAATACTTGTCAGACCAACAGCAAATTTCTTGAATGTCAGAGAATCCTCCTGGTCTGTTTACCCTGATTTTTAATTTATTTTGTTGTCTTGTTGTATAACAATGTATAATGATATAAGATATTATTTGATTTGAGTATGTATTGCCTCAAGTTATTTTCGTGTTGAAAATTTTGGAAAAGGGATTCTGATAAATATGTTTTGCACATTGATTTTGTACAAAATGTTATATTTATGTTGTGTTCCTACCAGATAATTATTTTTCTTTGAGTTGCTCTGAGGTCTACAGGGATATATAGTATTTCATATAAAACAACTGAAGACCAATTGGTGCAGTATGCATTGTTTTTACTCATTCAGGCTGACTAGTTAACTAAAAAAATGTTATTTTCATTATTAAACCACCAAAAAGAACAAATACAACAATCAATGAATTCAAAGACACCATAATTATACCTTATCACATTCTAACAATGTTCTAAATCACAATCAAGTCTTCAAAATTAATTCTTAATATAAAAAAAGCTAACAATGAATCCAATCATAGCTCGAAAACAAGCAATTAATTTACAAATGTGAACTTGTATTTTTTTTCCAATAATTTAGACATGTAAGAGATAGATGTACATGTATATGTATTAGAATACAATATTTACCAAATTTTATCAAATAACTGCATCTGCACATGTAAAATGTATATAGAAACCTAATTTTCATTATGTTAATATTGATATATATTTTTTTAAATAGGGCAAATGGATCCAGGGTAAACATGTACATTGTAATAAGGGCAAACAAACCTGATATGAATGGTAAGGCATATTTTGTGAGGTGTCTTTGTATCTATTTAATAATTACTCAATACCAGTCATCAAAATAAACTTTAAAATCTACAGGCCAGGAGCTCCTTTATAGGAAAATTAAAGTTAGATTCTGTTGGCCTGTTGAGATGATTTACAAATTACAGGCCCGAAAGCAATTTTACAAGCCTTGGCTGCTGTCAGTGCTGCGCCTGTGGCTAAGATTGAAGACTGAAATTCTATGAAAAATGCTTAAGTAGTCTTGTGTTCCCATAGTATTGAATATACTGTATTGAGACTAGACTAGTCAAGATATTAACTACCAAAATATTTTCAATATTAAGAAATTAATGTTGAGATAACACAGGATGTACAGTAAAATCTTGAGGAGGGCAGTTTTTCACCTTGTAAAAACTTGACTGGCTGTACTTTGGCGTTTCTTGGAGGTTAGTTTAACAATAGCTTCAACATTTCCAGTTTTTGCTGCCTCAAGAAGATCCTGATCCTTGCTACTGATGACGCCTTTTATTTTTCCACCTATGCTACTCAAAGCCATTTTTCTACATCTTCTTTATCCACTTCCTGAATAATACAGCAGCTCCATCTAGTTTCATTTTTGAATCGGCAAATTTGATTGGTTAAAAGGGTCACGTTTGTTAACTTGATACTGATTGGATATTTTCCTAAAACTAATCCAATGAAATCTTTGTGACGTACCGTTATTTTTAGTAATCAGATGTAAACAGTCGGAAATAAACAGCTGTATTTTGGTTTTGAAGAGAGCTGCTATATTAAATAAAAAAGAGACTAGGGAGATCAAAGATGACAAAACCATTGACAGTGGTAATTTTTTATTATTAATGCAATTCAATAGCTTCGTAATCATGACTATATTTTGATTTTTGTTCTTTTTATTAATGTTATTCCTGTACGTAAATAACCATTGAAGGTCAGCTCTGTGACCCACTTAATTTATTTGTAAACATATAAATTATATGTAATTTACAGTTATCTATGACTTCAAATGTTAAAAATGTTCAGGGTTTTCTTTGCATACGCCACTTTTGATAATTTTGATGAAAACTATGACTGAGTATCGTGATATAAACGCGTTTTAGTGTTTACAACGTCAACAATGAGCAGAATTTGGAAGCAAGTTGACTCGTACCATTGTAAACTCGTACCACGTAAACTCGTACCAAAAAGTTAACTCGCACCAACGTAAACTCGTACCACTGGGAAGTCGTACCAATCAGAACTCGTACCACTGCAAACTCGTACCATTAAAAATATATTCAAAAATACGAATGTTTTATGATTTTTTTTGGTAAACTTAATAAAAAGTTGAATTACTTGAATTTTATACTAGATTTTAATGAAAACTAGTGTTAAATTAGGTATTTATATGACAGACCTTTCTTGGTATTCCTAATTATTGGAAGATTTTATATAGACAGAAAAGTATACCTAAAACGACAAAGTTATTTTTCATTTACCTGTATATATTATGAAAACCGGTTTTTCAAAAGTGATTATTTTCTAAGGGTTTAATATTTCATGGTAGTGTTTTGCCATGGCTTTATTTGGACTTGTTTGTTTGCTTTTGGCCTTGAATATTTGTCCCTTATATTTTATTAACTGTATTTACTTTCAGGTATCACAGATCGAATTTATTCGTTTATAGTGTGTTAATTTACGTTTTGATTGAGTTAAGCCTTCCAATTGATGTTTTATCGTGTGTTTTCTATGTTGTGATGTTATACTATTGTTTCAGAAAAGGGAGAAGGTTTGGTACCATTAAAACGTTTAAACCCGCTGCATTTGTTTGCACCTGTCCTAAGTCAGGAATCTGATGTTCAGTAGTTGTCGTTTGTTTATGTAATTTATACGTGTTTCTCGTTTCTCGTTTTTTATATATACTAGACCGTTGGTTTTATACAACAAATTAAAATATCTTTGAATTTTATACCAGATTTTAATGAAAACTTAGACAAAAATACGAATGTAATTTCTTAATCACCATGCTAATTAATATATTAAATTCCTTTGATTGTGTGATTATTGGTTGATTATGACACTACCATTACGCCTACTGGTCATTCACTAAGGACTAAGCAACACGAATCCCACTTAAAACCGAGGGTGATCTCATGTGATCTCAGGTGCCATTTCATATATCAGCTACTTAACTAGAAAGAGCGATGCGTATCTTCCACTAAAGGTGATTTATACTGCAACTAGTTGCGTTTATTTCCTAAATATAGTAACACAGCTTTATTTTGTGCAATGTCAATTTCATCATGGATAACTTTTTCCACAATCAGGGGTTCATTAAGGGATGAAAATAAGTTTGAAATTTGTGTTACAATTTAAATAGCTATCAATGTTTTAATTCAAGTTGCAGTATAAAAACAATATTAAGTCAATGTCAGAAAAATATAAACTTTTTTGTATTCGGCACAAAACTCGAGAAGGGCTCGATAAAACCTTGCACTTCCCCAGTTTCTCAGCCTCATACATTAAAGTTCATATTTTCTAACATTGACCTTTTAGAAACAAAAGAAAAATACCCAAATCTATTCAATGTTACTGATTTGGAATGATTAAAAATTAAATCAAATAGTTGTCAGTAAAAGTTTAAAAAAGAGTCTATTCAAGGGAGACAACAAAGCCAATCTGCCACGGTTTTCTCTATCCAATTCGACAAGGAAAATTAACTACAAATTGGTCTTTGTAATTTCAAATTATAAACTTTTTACAGATTTAAGAGGTATTGAGTAAAATTAAAGTATATATTCATCATTAAACACCATTTGAATGCATTTAAATAAGTTGGTACGAGTTTACAATGGTATGAATTTACCGTGGTACGAGTTAGCAGTGGTACGAGTTTGCATTGGTACGAGTTTTTTTTTAGTGGTGCGAGTTGACATTGGTACGAGTTTACAATGGTACGAGATAACTATAATTCCAGAATTTGATATGTTGCCAAATTTGGCAAAAAAACATGCATGCATCAGTTTTTTTAGACTTCTCGTATTTCAACGATAGCCTTAACTCTTAAGTCAGGACATAATTAAATATTTAACTCCCTTCATCTCGTATATTACACCACTGACCAGAGACATTTTATTGTATTAAATATGACTACACTCATGAACATGTGATGAAACTATCATAATGTCACGTGGTAAAATACGTCAACCATATCCATCCAGAATGTGCTTACTATTTAACTGTTAAACTTTCATTTAAGAAATAGAAATGGTCAGTAATGAAGCAATGCATTGACACATTTTATTTTTGATGATTTTTTTTATTATTATTATTTTTACCTCTGAACATGATGAATAGCTCTTTACATTATATGACTCCTACATGTATGTTTTAAAGTGTTTAAATCCAGCCAGTTTTACACTTTTTAAAAATCATTTATGTTGTGTTAAAAAAAATGTCATTAAAACAAAAATTGAAAAATAAAATAAATAAGTGACCCAAAAATGAATTGAGTTAATTATAAAAAAAATATGAAATATTTATAGTTTGTCTGAAAAATTGTGTATGTCTTTAATATTAGATTAATCATTAAAAAGTCATGTAAAGCATCTTGGTAAATGTGCAAAGCTTTGTTAATCTTGTCAATACATGAATTATTTTTGTTTCAAATAAAGAAATACTTGGTATGGGTAAAGTTTTATCCTGTCCAGTACTATATAGACAAAAATTCACATAACATTTCATTGTATATAAGAAAATAACCATCACTGGAAGTTAACCAATCAAATTTCACCCCTTTTTTCCCTGTGTACAAGCTTTGTAAGCAACCATGTAACATCAAATTTCCAAAATATTCTATAGAAACACCAAATAAAAAAATAATGGTGCTTTGAAACACCCAAGATATATGTTTATGACTCAGTAATATTTTTTACTGCAAAGAATGAAATGTAGGATTAATTTCCTACATCTGTCAAATTTAAAGGAATATTTTTTTTTCGACCCTTTTTCGTATGCAACAGGATGTGACATACTTTGATTTGGTGGTATTATTCCTAAAGAAGACTTTTTTGTTGAATAAACAATGTGATTTTTATACGACCGCAAAAAATTTTGCAGTCATACATGTATATTTGTATCACTGCATCGTTTGAAGACATTTGGTTTCCCGACAATAACTTTAGTATTAGTAAATAGAAATCTATGGAATTTAAACACAAGGTTTATAACCACAAAAGGAAGTTTGGGATTCATTTTGGGGGTTATGGTCCCAACAGTTTAGGAATAAGGGGCCAAAAAGAGGCCCAAATAAGCTGTTTTCAAGTTTCATGACAATACATATGGAATGGTGTATGGATCTCTCTGAAATTATACAAGTTTCCATACCACAAAGGGATGGTTAGGATTGGCTTTGGGGGGTTATGGCTCAAACCGTTTAGGAATTAGGGGAAAAAAGTGAGAAAAAACAAGGGTGTCCTGGTTAATGGACAATTACTTCAGTACAATTTTGTGTTTGAATTACCTCCCTTACTCTGCTTTTAAATTATGTATAAAGAAATGTTGTATTGTCTTGAGGTGATTAGCTGTCAATTTATTTTTAGAGGTTACTATTTTAATAATTTGAAAAATGCTGATTAAGGTATATTAATTTTAGCCATGATAATGTATGTCATTTTCTATTTTAAGACTTTTATGATGTATTTAAATGGGTTATTATGGTTGCAAACTCCATTGGAAATTTGAATTGACATTATAACCATATCTTGAGGGAAAGAATTTTTTTTTTTGGAAAAGGGGGGGGAGGTTAAAAAAAATTGGTGGTGGTGGGTGGGGGGGGACAATTTTTTCTCCTCAAGATTTCAGAAATCAAAAAGAAAATTTCAAATATTTTTTTTTTGAAAAAAAAAAGGGTGGGGGTAAAAATTTTTTAGGAAAAGAAGGGGTGGTCAATTCACAACAGAATAGTGTATTGCACAAAAGCAAAAAAAAGGGGGTTAATTTTTTTTTCTTGGGGGGGGGTTCAATTCACAACAGCATAGTGAATTGCACAAAAGCAAAAAATTGAATATAAATTCAAATCATATAACCATTCTAAGTTCTTTGACTACACTTATTCTGTGTCAGAAACCTATTATGTGTCAAATATTGAATTACAATCCAAATTCAGACCTGTATCAAGCGCATTTATTGTGTCCATTTTTGTCCCAACTGTTCAGGGTTGCACCTCTGCGGTTGTATCCAGCTGGGCTCGGCGAAGCAATTTATTTTCCTTTGTAATACTGGTTATTTCAAGCATTAATGTCAAGTTTTGTCATTATCAGTCAATAGTTTGAGAAAAATCTAGTAGAATGTAAGATATCTACAGCGATTCTAGCAAAATTTCTTCAAAAAACCCAAAACAAGCAGCATCATGATAGAATATAGTGTGGACCAATAAATGATCAAATATTTATCTCATCTGCCTATAAACAGTTGAATATGATACAAAAGATGACTCTATGATGATAAATACCACTAATAGACCTCTTTGTCTTCATTGTAAGGTCTCTTTTGGTGCATTTAATTATACCTCTCATTTCCTCAAAATTTCAACTTTTTAAACCAATGAATAAACATTTTGGAGTAAATTTCACTCATTTATGAAAGAAATGTGATAATAAATGAGTAATTTAAGTATTCAAGCTGAATGAACTATCCATATGAAAGTTTACTGACTCCGACCATCATGTCCATGGTAG
This sequence comes from Mytilus coruscus, assembly GCA_017311375.1. Lineage (NCBI taxonomy): Eukaryota > Metazoa > Mollusca > Bivalvia > Mytilida > Mytilidae > Mytilus > Mytilus coruscus. The sequence goes on along the minus strand of CM029604.1, from coordinate 68,476,009 downwards.
TTTCAATAAGTCCTTATGTAAAACTTAAATTTACACCACGTTCCAGAGAGGGACATAAAAAGCTTCCCTTTTAGTGAATAATTTGTTGTTACTGCTTCAAAAATAATTTCACTTACTAATAACTATATATATTAAAGTATTACTTAGGAAAAAGTTTTCTATTATAGTAAAATATAAGAAGTAAGGAGAAAGTCAGAAAAAGCTCCCCTAAACACGGAGTATGGCGTGCTCTGTCTACTTATATTCATAGTAGAGTCCTACATTTGTATTTCAAGGCAGTTCTTCATAAAATGTGTTTTTGATACTCAATCCACTCAGAATATTTCTTTTTTAAGGCAGTTAAGCTGCCTTATGCTACCACCCTAGATTTGTGTTTTTCCCACTGAATGGTGTAAAAGTGCTATTGTTATTATCTAGCTGGCTAATATGTTATTAATAACTAGTTGGGCACTTTTTTCATACTTTCAATTCTTGAATACAAAAAATATGACCAGAAAAACCTTAAATGATCGTCGAACTACCCAAAATTTTTGAAGTTACACATAGGAAGTAGTGCTCAATAGAAATCCGTACGTAGTTTATCATCCCATGTGCCTTTGGCTAAGATGTCAAAGAACAATTGTATGAAATATTTCATCGCCGAAAATCCCTTATTACAAGTCGTTTACATTTCCCAATTGGCCAAAGGCGCAGGAATATTGTTCATGTACACCAAATCTCTATGATAGAGGAAATAAAGTTGTAGAGTCTAAGTTGGCGGTAATTTTAACTTACATGAAACGTAAGGGAAGTATTCTGATGATTTAAAGTAAGTTTTGTTAATAATGATGTTCTTTTAGTTTAAGAAGATTGTGATTATTTAATTGATTTCAGTTAAATATATGCACATTTAAATTCCTTTCTTTTATTATATTATTCCGTTTATCAGACCTTGGCAGTTGTTGTTGTTTTGAATTAGATCCTAAAATCGACGTTGATGGGATGTTTTAAGAAATGTGGACAACTCATCCTCAAGACAAGTCGGACCAAGTCCACGGACCGGACCAAGACAACTCGGACCACCTGTCAGATTTACTTAGGGTTTCACAAATGTTAACACATGTCTAGCGGAGTCATCAATCTTTAGTTTGTGCATTGGGGACTATTAAGGGGTATTTTGAGGGGCCTAAATAAGGGAGGGGTTTACTATAGAACCCTATGGGATTTTTTTCAATTTTCAAATGACTATTACTTCAATGATAGACAAATGACTTCATTAATACTTGACAAAAGAACAAATCAAATGATATATAGGGTGAGTCCGTCATCCCACCCCTTCAATTTGAAAATGATATGGTTTACTTTTATAAAGGACAAGTTGTCTCAGACTCACAAATCTTCCAATCTATTTTAAAATCCCATAAACCATATATTACTTGGGGTCAATAAAACAAATCAAATGACAATTTTCAGCATCACCCCATCCCTTCTGTTTGAGAACTTTGTAAACGGTCGAGATCCCCCTACTGCATATATATTCTTGTATGGAACTAAACAAATCAAATAAAAGATATCCACAGGGTACTGGACTTTATCGCTATGACGAATTATGAGCTCTGTTTGAAGACTTTAACAGCATCCTGTTACAATTATTTCTTTTTATTGATAATTTAATTGATAAAATAAGTCTAGGTTACTGTAAACTTGAGATGGAAAATTATCGATTTATAAACACAATCTACATTCGTGCCGTTTGAATTCGCTATTTCCTGTGGTCTATATAAATATTTTCATAAATGATGTAGAAAGTAAACAGCTTTACAGGTAAAGTAAATCAAGCGATAAAAAATCAGAAATATTTTGTTTTCGGTTCATTAATGTTAAAGGAGATTAAATGTTGTGTCACGTTTGCTTGTAAAACACATACACAATAACAGAAAAGAAGACCTAATTAAAGTGAATTAAAATAAAATGCTGTCAGGATTAATGCTAATTAATCGATATTTTGATCTGATTAATCTGGGAGCAGATTCAACAAATCAAATGAAAACTAATTGACAGGTGTCATATTGTTATGATATTGTAACTATCATATTTATTTAGTTGGCCTAATTTGTTTTGTTTGGCCTAAGAATGTTTACATGTTTATATTGTGTACAAATTATACATTGTGTTACAACTATGCAGTTTAGAATTCACTGGAACATTCATTGATACTCATGGAATGATTAGAACTTTCTATTTCACTTACATAACGTTTCCAGAATGATCATAACAAAAGATGCGTAATTTATATTTCTAGCGTTGTCTAGAAATTTCCGTTTGAGTATTTAAATGCAGACCCAAAAGTTAGTTGAATATAGAGATTTAGAAATAGACATAGATAGACTTAGACATCGATAGACATCAACATTCTCAACAGTTGGATTGACACTTTTATTTACAAACTACATCATACTAGATTGTGACCAATTGGATATAATATTCTGTGGATTCCGTGAAGATTTCGGATAAAGAAAAGATAAAAGATTGGACTCATATTTTGACAGTTAAGTTGACATTTCTTTTGTGTAATACTTTTTGTAAACTAGGGTATAATAAATCTTGTTAAATTTTATTATTGATTTGTGTCTTTTGTTGGCTACAATTAAAAGGCGATTTTCTGGCATAACAGAAATTGGGGCTCAAGTCCGGGATAACGTTAATATCTTATTTAAAAAAAAAAAATTGTTTCAGTATTTTATTTAAGCTAGCCAACAAAATTCTACAAAATGGCATTTGATGCGGTAAATTTTGAAAACGCCAGACCTGGAAGGGTTTGATAATTTAAAGAAAGAGGAATTAGTGTTGCTTGCTAAACATCTGAAATTAGACTTTAGAGTATCTATGAGAAAACAAATTATAAAAATTTGGTAATAGACAAATTAGTTGACGCAGAAATTTTAGGTGAAGAGGCTCTTGATCTTAAGGTCGAAAATGTTGACGCTATCAAATTAAAACAGCTTGAATTAGAACATGAACTCAAAATAAAACAATTGGAAAAGAAGAAAGACAAGCAGAACTTCAAATGAAGGAAAGGTTAGAGATGGAGAAGATGAAAGAAAAGAAAAGAAGATGACTTTAAATTAAAACAGGCAGAACTTGAAATGAGAGAAAGGTTAGAGATTGAAAAATGAAAATTGAAATGGCAAAAGAAGAAAGCAACACTAAATTCCAGTCAAAATCAGAACATCTTAATTTTGATGCAGCAAAAACATACGTTTGGTTCCCAAATTTTGTGAAAAACAGTTGACAAATTTTTCCACAGTTTGAGAAAATTGCTCAAAATTTGAAATGGCGAAGCCTTTTGGACTACAATGCTGCAAAGTGTTTTTGAGGGCAAGGCCGCTGAAATTTACTCAGCACTTTCATCAGAAAATAGTTCTGATTATGACAAGGTTAAAAGGAAGTTTTGAAAGCCTATGAGCTAGTGCCAGAAGCATATAGACAGAAATTTAGGTCTTATAAAAGTTTGATTCACAAACCTATGTTGAATTTGCTAGGAAAAGAAGATCTATTTGATAAATGGCTTACGTCAAAGAAAATAGATAAAAATTTTAATAATTTAAGACAATTGATGTTATTAGAAGAGTTCAAGCAGTGTGTTCATTTAGACTTAAAACACATTTAGATGACAAAACTGTTGAGACATTGCAAGATGCAGCTGTTATTTCCGATAATTATACCCTTTCACATAAAAGAAGTTTCAAAGGTCAAAATTTTAATACTTGAGTGGAAATTACAAGAATCAAAGCACTGAGCGTATTGATAGTAAGCCTGTTGCACAGAATAAGAGCCAGTCTAGTTATAATATGTCTAGTCCAAAATTTGATACTTTTGAGAAGAAGTCACTGACTTGTGCTTATTGTAAGAAGAATGGTCACCTGATGGCTGATTGTTTTAGACTCCAGAAGAAGAATGAAAGAGATAATAAGCCCAAGACCAGTGCTTGTACGACGTGTTGCCAATATCTTGGAATGTCCTGCGAGTCAGGCTTTTAAGTCCAGTTCTTGTGATTACATGGAGGATTATAAACCTTTTATGTCTGATGGGTTTGTTTCTATTGTTGATAATACTACTCCTCAGCCTATTAAGATTTTACGGGACACTGGAGCTTCTCAGTCTTTATTGTTAGAAGGTGTGTTGCCTTTGTCCGAGGAGACTTCTGTTGGTGCCTCCGTTTTGTTACAAGGTGTGGAGTTAGGTTGTATAGATGTTCCCTCCATCGTATTTATCTGAATTCAGATTTGATAACTGGACCAGTTGTTGTGGGTGTTCGTCCTAATCTCCCTGTTGAGGGTGTTTCATTATTGCTAGGAAATGATCTAGCTAGGAACAAAGTGGTTGCTTAACCAATTGTTACCAGTGAACCAGTGGTGGATGTTAAATCACCTGAAGATGATGCTGAACTGTATCCAGCTTGTGTCGTTACTAGGCGATGGCTAGAAAACAACAAAATGAGGATTTGCAAGAAGACCAGTTTGATTACATGGACCTTTCTGACACCTTTCTAGCCAACACTGAAGGTCCCGGTAGCTCAGAGAAGGCCATAATAAGACCACCTAGCATTAGCAAGAATGTAATTATGCCATGGCCAGACGTAAACAGCCATTCATTAGACCGAAGGAAATTTGTTGAGGAACAAAGTAAAGACCCTGAGGTTCTTCAGCTCTGCAAGAGGGCTCAACCACAGGAGGAAGCAGACAAAGTGGCGAATGCTATTACCATCAAGACGGTATTTTAATGAGAAAGTGGAGGCCCCTGATGCTACTCCAGAGGAGGAATGGAGAGTGGTATACCAAGTGGTGGTGCCTAAAGTCTATAGGCAAGATATTATTGGTCTTGCCCATGACACCCCCTTGGCTGGACACTAAGGCATAAGGAAGACTTGCCTTAAGATCTTGCAGCATTTCTACTGGCCAAGACTAAGAAGTGATGTCACAGAATACTGTAAATCATGCCATATATGCCAGGTTGTTGGTAAGCCTAACCAGAAAATACCACCAGCACCACTTCTGCCTATTCCAGCCTTTGAAGAACCTTTCAGCAGAGTACTAATTGATTGCGTTGGACCTTTACCGAAGACCAAGACCGAAATGCATATTTATTGACAATCATGTGTACCTCCACTCGCTTTCCTGAGGCTATTCCGTTAAGGAATATCAAGACACCTACTATTGTCAAAGCTCTGATCAAATTTTTCACGCTAGTAGGACTTCCAAAGTCTATACAGTCCGACCAGGGTTCAAATTTCATGTCAGGTTTATTTCAGCAAGTCGTGTACCAGTTAGGGATTGCTCAGTATAGGTCAAGTGCTTATCATCCCGAATCTCAAGGTGCCTTAGAACGTTTTCATCAAACATTGAAGAACATGATTAGAACTTTTGTCTTCAATTTGACAGGGATTGGGATGATGGTGTTCACTTTTACTTTTGCGGTCCGAGAGGCTGTTCAAGAATCCCTTGGTTTTAGTCCCTTTGAGTTGGTATTTGGTCATACTGTAAGGGACCTTTAAAATTGATAAAGGAAAAGTGGCTTACTGAACACACTGACTTGAATCTTCTAGAATATGTATCTAGATTTAAAGAAAAATTGTATACTGCTTGTCAAATTGCTCAGAACAATTTAAAACTGTTCAGAATAAGATGAAAATATGGTATGATAAAGATGCCAGGGACAGAGTTTTGAGCCAGGTGATAAGGTACTTGTATTTTGCCAGTCCCTGGACATCCATTACAAGCTAAATATTGTGGTCCTTATACCATTGAGAGTAAAATCAATGATTTGAATTATATTGTAAAAACACCAGGTCGGCGTAAACAAAATAGAGTGTGTCACATTAATATGTTAAAACCATATTTTGAGCGTACTAATGGAGGTGAGAGTAAACCAGTTGCCACTTTAGCCATGGTTAAATTGGAGAACAATCATGACAAACCAGATATAATTGAACCTCCTTTTAGTTCTAAAACTATGGAAGAGACAGTTAGATTGAAAAATTCAGAAATTTTGTCAAATTTAGATTCAAAACTTGCACATCTGTCTTTTGATCGTAGAGAAAAATTAAAAGCCTTGGTATTTTCTTTTAAAATCTTTTTCCAGATGTGCCAAACAAAACCACTGCTGTTTGTCATGATGTCGATGTTGGTGATGCTTCTCCAATTAAGCAACATCCTTACCGGCTCAATCCACTCAAACTTGAATTTATGAGAAAAGAAATTAAATATATGCTTGACAATGATATTATTGAGCCGAGTAACAGTGAATGGAGCTCTCCTTGTCTGCTTGTGCCCAAACCAGATAAAACCTTTCGTTTCGTAACTGATTTCAGAAAAGTGAATTCTGTTTCAAAATCTGATTCCTATCCGATTCCCAGGATAGACGATTGCATTGATAATATTGGGCAAGCAAAATTTGTGAGCAAATTTGATTTATTGAAAGGTTACTGGCAAGTCCCATTGACACAGAGAGCTCGAGAAATATCAGCTTTTGTCACACCAGACGGCTTATTTCAATATACTGTAATGCCGTTTGGCATGAAAAGTGCTCCAGCTACATTTCAAAGAATGATCAATAATGTTATAAAAGATTTAGACTGTTGTTATGCTTATATTGATGATCTTATTGTATGTAGTGATAGCTGGGAAGAACATTTAACACATTTATATGATACTTTTGATAGATTGTCACAATCAAATTTGACTGTAAATCTTGGTAAAAGTGAATTTTGCCAGGCCACTGTTGATTATTTAGGGCATACAGTTGGCCAAGGTCAAGTGAAACCTATTACGGCTAAAGTGGACGCAATTACTAAATTTCCTCCTCCTACAAATAAAAAACAACTTATGAGATATTTAGGCATGATTGGTTTTTACAGAAAATTTTGTTCAAATTTTGCTACTGTTGTTCAACCATTGACTCATCTTTTACGGAAAGATTCTAAATTCATCTGGAGTGAAAATTGTCAAAACGCTTTTGAAAATAGCAAAACACTTTTAATTAATAATCCAGTTCTTATCACTCCAGACTTTGAAAACAATTTAAACTTGCCGTTGATGCAAGCGATGTAGGAGTTGGAGCTGTTTTATATCAGGAAACAGATGATAATGTTGAAAACCTATATCATATTTTTCTAAGAAATTAGATAAACATCAGAAAAATTATTCAACTATTGAAAAGAGTGTTTTGCACTGTTGTCTGCACTTCAACATTTTGATGTATATTTAAATCCCACTGTCCATCCTATTCTTGTTTATACTGATCATAATCCTCTCACCTTCATACATAAAATGAGAAACAAGAACCAGAGATTGACTAGGTGGAGTTTATTGTTACAGGAATATGATGTTATTGTAAAACATATTAAAGGTAAAGATAATGTAATAGCAGATGCTTTATCTAGAACTTATTAAAACACTGTGTATATACTGTGTATTTTTGAAAATACTTACTATATATTACTATGTATTTTTGTACATATTATTCATGAAAAGTTTTGTTACACTCAAACTTTTTTAAGGGGAGGTGTTATGATATTGTAACTATCATATTTATTTAGTTGGCCTAATTTGTTTTGTTTGGCCTAAGAATGTTTACATGTTTATATGTGTACAAATTATACATTGTGTTACAACTATGCAGTTTAGAATTCACTGGAACATTCATTGATACTCATGGAATGATTAGAACTTTCTATTTCACTTACATAACGTTTCCAGAATGATCATAACAAAAGATGCGTAATTTATATTTCTAGCGTTGTCTAGAAATTTCCGTTTGAGTATTTAAATGCAGACCCAAAAGTTAGTTGAATATAGAGATTTAGAAATAGACATAGATAGACTTAGACATCGATAGACATCAACATTCTCAACAGTTGGATTGACACTTTTATTTACAAACTACATCATACTAGATTGTGACCAATTGGATATAATATTCTGTGGATTCCCGTGAAGATTTCGGATAAAGAAAAGATAAAAGATTGGACTCATATTTTGACAGTTAAGTTGACATTTCTTTTTGTGTAATACTTTTTGTAAACTAGGGTATAATAAATCTTGTTAAATTTTATTATTGATTTGTGTCTTTTGTTGGCTACAATTAAAAGGCGATTTTCTGGCATAACACGTCGTGCCGCCGTCGTCCGAAGACGCATTGGTTTTCGCACTCTAACTTTAGTTTAAGTGAATGGATCTCTATGAAATTTTACCATAAGGTTCAATATCACAAAAGAAAGGTTGGGATTGATTTTGGGGTTATGGTACCAACAGTTAAGGAATTAGGGGCCAAAAGGGGCCAAAATAAGCATTTTGTAATTTCCAGACATAACTTGTGTGTTAGTGTATGGATCTCTCTGACATTGTACCACAAGGTTCCATATCACAAAGGGAATGCTGGGATTGATTTTGGGGTAATTGCCTCCAAATTTTAGGAATTAGGGGCCAAAAAGGGCAAAAACAAGCATTTTCTAGTTTCATGACAATAACTTGTGTGTAAGTGTATGGATCTTTCTGAAATTGTACTACAAGGTTCCATATCACAAAGGAAAGCTGGAATTGAGTTTGGGGTAATTTCCTGAAACGTTTAGGAATTAGGGGCCAAAAGGGCCAAAATAAGCATTTTCTAGTTTCCAGACAATAACTTGTGTTCAAGTGTATGGATCTCTGAAATTGTACTGCAAGGTACCATACCTCAAAGGGAAGGCTGGGATTGAGTTTGGGGGTGATGAATCATAAGGGGGTTCAAAAAATTTGGGGGGGGGGATTATTTTTTTTTTTTCCTTTTTTTCCTTTTTTTTTCTTTAAAATTTTCCATTTTAAGTTGGTTATTTCTGATTTATATTTAAAAGCAAATAATAATGATATGGCAGGAGATACACACCTAACAATATGTGTAAATTATTATATAATAAGTATTGTGCAATAGCAAGAAATTTTCAATTGCACAGTATTGCATAATAGCAAGAAATCTTTAATTGCACAGTATTGCACAATAGCAAGAAATATCCAATAGCACAATATTGCGCAATAGCAAGAAATTGTCAATTGTACAGTATTGCGCAATAGCAAGAAATATTCAATTGCACAATATTGCGCAATTGCAAGAAATATTCAATTGCACAGTATTGTGCAAAGAAGATACTTTGTATAAATTGCTTATTTCTTGACCAATTTCAATGGGGTTTTATTCTTGAACTCTTGGGGTTCTTTAATATGCTGAATCTAATCGTGTATTAAGTTTTTGGATTTTGGGCCCCGTTTTAAATTGGTCCACATTGAGGTCCAAAGGGTCCAAAATTAAACTTTGTTTGATTTCATCAAAAATTGAATTATTGGGGTTCTTTGATATGCCGAATCTAACCGTGTATTTAGATTCTTAATTTTGGTCCCGTTTTCAAATTGGTCTACATTAAGGTCCAAAGGGTCCAAAATTAAACTTAGTTTGATTTTAACAAAATTGAATTCTTAGGGTTCTTTGATATGCTGAATCTAAACATGTATTTAGATTTTTGATTATGGGCCCAGTTTTCAAGTTGGTCCAAATCGGGGTCCAAAATTAAACTTTGTTTGATTTTAACAAAATTGAATATATGGGGTTCTTTGATATGCTGAATCTAACCATGTATTTAGATTTTTGATTTTTGGGCCCGTTATCAATTTTTTCCACATTGAGGTCAAAAGGGTCCAAAATTAAACTTTGTTTGATTTCATCAAAATTGAATTATTGGGGTTCTTTGATATGCCGAATCTAACCGTGTATTTAGATTCTTAATTTTGGTCCCATTTTCAAATTGGTCTACATTAAGGTCCAAAGGGTCCAAAATTAAACTTAGTTTGATTTTAACAAAATTGAATTCATAGGGTTCTTTGATATGCTGAATCTAAACATGTATTTAGATTTTTATTATTGGCCCAGTTTTCAAGTTGGTCCAAATCGGGGTCCAAATTAAACTTTGTTTGATTTCAACAAAATTGAATATATGGGGTTCTTTGATATGCTGAATCTAACCATGTATTTAGATTTTTGATTTTTGGGCCCGTTATCAACTTTGTCCACATTGAGATCAAAAGGGTCCAAAATTAAACTTTGTTTGATTTCATCAAAATTGAACTCTTGGGGTTCTTTGATATGCTGAATCTAACCATGTATTTAGATTTTGGATATTGGACCATAATAGGTGAATGTCCAATTTAAAATTTTTAAGTTCTTAGACCACATTCATTCTGTGTCAGAAACCTATGCTGTGTCAAATATTTAATCACAATCCAAATTCAGAGCTGTATCAAGCTTGAATGTTGTGTCCATACTTGCCCCAACTATTCAGGGTTCGACCTCTGCGGTCGTATCAAGCTGCGCCCATGGAGCATTTTATTTTCCATGTAATTATGAATTACTTTTCAATAACTTTGAATTACATTTAAATAATTGCTTAAAATGGAAATTTAAAACATTTTGGCTCTTCTGGTGCAACTTGTATTTTAAACTTTAACATTCCTCAAGATATTTTATTAATCATTATAGCATGTATATTAATCTTTATTTGTATTTAATTCACTAATTTTTACATTATTTACATAAAAATCTTAAAATTAAAAACAGTACCAATTTAATAAATACAATTTGTAAATTTGTTGTTCTAACAATAAACAATAATCTTAGCCTCAGGTTATTCCTTTCACTTAACTAATTATTAGGTACAAATTTGTCCCTTGATTAAAATGCCAAAGGCATTGCTTTTTTAACCATTATAATTATATGTTAAAATCTGCACAGATGGATATTATTTTAACACTTTCTACAAAATTTAAAATACAACAGTCAAAACATACAAAATTGGAGTCCAATAAATTTGACAATTTTAACTTGTTATACATGTAAAACAAGTCTTGAAAATGCTACCATTACTCTTATGTAATAAATGGAATTTAAAGTTACTTAAAATTTCACATGAGGTACATCAGAAAACCTTTAAAATATAAAATAAAATTTTTAGTAGAAACTTTAAAAAATTTCATAATAATACAAAATATTTTAATATGGATCTTTATAAATTTGTAATTGAATATTTATCAATTGTTTTCCTATAAAAATAATAAATCTAATGGTGATTAAATGTAACAATGAGGTTAGAAATTTAAATTTTTTTTCTAAACAAATCTTGTTCAAATGTTTTTATTGTTAAAAGTGAAAGCACCGGTATATATGTATATATACATTTGTACATGTTGTAAGTTCATTCTTTTTGAGCCTGTTTTATTTATAATTTTCATGATTTTATTCTAAATAACATAACTCTTACATGCCGTTGGATAAAAGTAATTGAAATGTAATTAATTACATTGGCAATGTAACTGTAATGTAATTAATTTCAATTGAAAATCAATGTAATTGTGATGTTATTAATAAACATTTAAAAATCAATATAATTGGAATGTAATTAATTACTTTGGCATGTAATTGACCCCAGGTCTGATGTAGGTGGAGTCCCTGGGGGTCAACCCCACCCCCTTCTGTTTGAGAACTTGTTAACGGATGAGATCCCCACCCCTAAACCATACATAGTCTTGTATGGTACAACAAAACAAATAAAATGAAATATAGGGGGAGTCCACAGGGGGTCAACCCTACCCCCTCCTGTTTGAGAACTTGTTAATATTCAAGATCCCCACCCCTAAACCATACATATTCTTGTATGGTACAATAAAACAAATAAAATGAAATATAGGGGGAGTCCACAGAGGTCAACCCCACCCCCTCCTGTTTGAGAATTTGTTAACAGTCGAGATTCCTACCCCTAAACCATACATATTGTTGTATGGAACAATGAAACAAATCAAATTAAATATAGGGGAGTCCCTAGGGGGGTCACTCCATCCCTTCCTGTTCGAGAACTTGTAAACGGTTGAGATCCCCACCCCTACACCATATATGTAACACTCAGAAACGTGTCCTTCCCCCAAACGTGTCTGATTCCCCCAAACGTGTCCACATGACGTCACTGAACTGCAAAACATGTATAGTTGCAAAAGGGTGCCAAAGCGTGTCATTTGTATAAACGCCCAAACGTGTCCATTTTTCAACTAACCCCCAAACGTGTCCAATCCCCAAAACGTGTCCATATCAAGCTTTATTTTGATTATTGCTATTTCATTAACGTATACTGATTTTACCATTTCATTAAAAAATATAGATAAAGTACGTTAGTACTTTTTTAAAGCGGGAGTATAAACTGGGTAAAAGTGGGGGCGTCATTTCGGCTATGTCATACTTAAATTGTAAGCAAACATGTTTAGTTAAACTGTACAGATACCTGGTCAAAATGTCCCTTTCTCTGCCCATTAAAACTTTTATGTTCTCTAAATATGCATGAAACATTTGCAACTGGACAATATGCAATCAACAGTCTAAAGTTAATTTATACAGTACAAATGTATAAAACATAAAAACTTGTATGTTCTCTCTAAATATGCATGAAATACTTGCAACTGGAAATACGCCATCAACAGTGTAAAGTTAATTTATACAGCAAATGTAAAAACATCAAAACTTGTGTTCTCTCTAAATATGCATGAAATACTTGCAACTGGAAATACGCCATCAACAGTCTAAAAGTTAATTTATACAGCAAATGTAAAAACATCAAAACTTGTATGTTCTCTCTAAATATACATGATATACTTGCAACTGGAAATACGCCATCAACAGTGTAAAGTTCATTTATACAGTACAACTGTAAAAACATTAAAACTTGTATGTTCTCTCTAAATATGCATGATATACATTGTACTTGCAACTGGAAATACGCCATCAACAGTGTAAAGTTGATTTATACAGTACAACTGTAAAAACATTAAAACTTGTATGTTCTCTCTAAATATGCATGATATACTTGCAACTGGAAATACGCCATCAACAGTGTAAAGTTGATTTATACAGCAAATATAAAAACATTAAAACTTGTATGCTCGCTCTAAATATGCATGAAATACTTGCAACTGGAAATACGCCATCAACAGTCTAAAGTTAATTTATACAGTACACATTAAAGTTGCAATTACGGTAATCACTAACAACCGGCGTTGATCACATAATAATCATATTAATAAAAAGAATCTATAAAACAATTGCTAGTAAAAATACATTTTTATTGTACGATTCTTATTTGGTGTCTGTTTATTTGAAAACAGAAGTCTGTTATATCATCTTTAACAGTGTAAAGCGTGCCTCATCTAGGACATTTATCTATTTTGATCACTATTAAAGCCTCTTCTCCAGAAACCGCTACTAAAAACCGCAGTCCCTCTATAATCAACGATATCTCCTTCATTGTAGTATATGTAGCTTGTTATATCTTCCAGAGAGTTTTTCCTAAACAATTCTACAGGATACATTTGTTCACTATCAAAGTACTGCGTGATACCAGTGTTGAAAAATGTGGACTGGTTCCTGTTAATTTCCTTTTAAATAAATGAAACAAATGTTAAAAAATAAAACATTAGCATTATTTGAGAAAATAAAAAAAAATACACACCACGAAAGTGTTTGTTTAATGAATCATAAATATGTGTTTGCAAATTTTACTTGAAACAAAACTTAATTTTTGAAAACTATTTTTAAATTAACACAAAAATTAAGCTAACATGGAAACTTAACACAAATAATTTGAACAATTATTAAATGTTGGATAATTTTTTTTTGTGTTTTTTTGAAGTACATGTATTGTAAATATTTTTTATAAAGAAATACCTGTAAATGAATTCTTTTGCTTGGACTTTCTGAGCTTATTAAAGAAGGGGGTCTTCCAAATCTTTTTCTATACATTTCACTGTAGTAAGGGGAAGCTGTGTTATTTTGTACCACCTAAAAATACAATTCACACATATTTTAGATATACAAAATTATTCTATATTATAATAAATCTTATAAACTATCTGTTTTATAAATAAAATTCTAACTGAAATGTGGTTTATAACCTTGCAAAACATAAAAAGGGCCAATTTGTTTGAAGACTATTTGAGTAGCATGACTGAAATTTGCATCTTGTTTGTTTTAATAACATTTCATTACAAACTGTCCTGATTTATATGCACCTTAATTATTGAATATGTATTTTATTTCACAAGAAAGCTTTTACTACTGTCCAGTAGGAAATATTAAATTGTTTATTGTATGTTTTTATGTGTACCTGGTTTTCTTTTTCTTCCATTATTAATACTTGGCAGCTTTGCACGTTTGCACTTGTCAAATTTATTTCCTAAAAAATATTAGTATTTAACATATTAGTTCAGAATCAGTTTAATTTATTGAGTATACCAATACAAATCAGTTTAGAATTAAAAGCAAGCGTACTTAAGCAATGTAATTTCGTATTTTTTTTGGCGTGGTTTAAAATTATACATGAAGTAATATAGGTCACAAACAGTTGTCATTCAAATATTAAGCCAAAAACATGTTTAAATATTGAAATGTTTAATATATGTTAACAGATAATTAGATCATTAAAAATTTAGTAAAAATGCAAGAACAAAATCCATAATAATTAATTAGGTTATAGAAAAAAACATGTTATTGTTTATATACTCGGGGTACACATACTATATTCTTTTTATGTGCTTTATCTTCCATCATACAGTCTTGTTGCAAGTTAACTTGATTGTTTTGGTCTTCAGTTATATCCTTGGTAGGCGATGCGATGTCTTCAAGTAGTTGTAAAGTTTCTAAAATTAAAAACTTATAAGTTACTTTTACCGACAATAATGAAATAATAATAGCAGTTTACTCTAGAATTCACTAATTATTTTTGGCATTTATAAATATTTATCCTTTTTTACTTTACGGTTTCCTGCAATTTAGAATACGATTCGTGTTGGGTAGTTTTTTATCTATATGACTTTACAGTTTTGACACAAATAAGATAAAAGTAGTTATTGTGTATGTGTTAATTTGAGAAGTTGTTTTAAAATTGTTACGCGTTATATGCGTGAGGATGTATTTTTCAATTAGAATTTAATAAAGGTTAGGGTTAAGTATTGGTTAGAATAAGCTATAACATTAGTGAAGTAAATCATAGAATCACAGGCTAAACGATTACGCTAGTTCCTTTCCCCTTTATGGAAAAAATAGTTATCCATATCTAAAGAAGAAGATCTTGTACATGTACATGATGTATAACAATGTATTATACATGTATGTACAAAATGTAACTAAAAAGACATCTATAGGGCAACATATGTATACAAACAACACTAAAACATATCTATAGGGCAACATGTGTATAAAGTCTAACAACACTAAAACATCTATAGGGCAGCATATGTATATAGCCAAACAACACTAAAAAGACCAATATAGGACAATATATGTATACAGTCAAACAACACTGAAATGACATCACTAGGGCAACATATGTATACAGTCCAACAACACAAAAAAGATATCTATAGGACAACATATGTATACAGTCCAACAACACTGAAAAGACAAATATAAGGCAATATATGTTTACAGTCCAACAACACTAAAAAGACAAATATAGGGCAACATATGTATACAATCCAACAACATTCAATCAAAACGACTACTAAAGGGCAAAATATGTATTCAGATCAACAAAAGACATCTATAGGACAACAAAATTAATGTATACAGTCCAACAACACAAAAACACATCTATAGGACAACATATGTAAACAGTCAAACAATACTAACAAGATTTCTTTCGGGCAACATATGTATACAGTCTAACAACACTGAAAAGACAATGTATACAGTCCAACAACACTGAAATGCCATCTATAGTGCAGCATATGTATACAGTCCAACAATAAAAATATATCTATAGGGCAACATTTGTATAAAATCCAACAACACTTAAAAAAACATCTATTATAGGGCAACATATGTATATAGCCAAACAACACTAAAGAGACAGATATAGGGCAATACATGTATACAGTCCAACAGCACTGAAATGACATCTATAGGGCAACATATGTATACAATCCAACAACACTGGAAAGACATCTATATGGCAACATATGTATACAGTCCAACAACACTAAAAAGACATCTATAGCCATGACAGGGCAACATATGTATACAGTCCAACATCTCTGAAAAGACATTTTTGGGCAACATATGTATACAGTCCAACAACACTAAAAAGACAAATATAGGGCAGCATATGTATACAGTCCAACAACACTGAAAAGACAAATATAGGGCAACATATGTATACAGTCCAACAACCTAAAAAGACACCTATAGGGCAACATATGTATACAGTCCAACAACACTGAAAAGACAAATATAGGGCAACATATGTATACAGTCCAACAACACTGAAAAGACAAATATAGGGCAAAATATGTATACAATCCAACAAAACCAAATTTAAAAGACCACTATAGGGCAAAATATGTATACAGCTCAACAAAGGACATCTATAGGACAACAAAATTAATGTATACAGTCCAACAACACAAAAACACATCTATAGGACAACATATGTAAACAGTCAAACAACACTAACAAAACATCTATAGGGCAACATATGTATACAGTCAAATAACACTGAAAAGACAATGTATACAGTCCAACAACACTGAAATGACATCTATAGTGCAACATATGTATACAGTCCAACAACACTGAAAAGACAAATATAGGGCAACATATGTATACAGTCCAACAACACTGAAAAGACAAATATAGGGCAAAATATGTATACAATCCAACAAAACCAAATTTAAAAGACCACTATAGGGCAAAATATGTATACAGCTCAACAAATGACATCTATAGGACAACAAAATTAATGTATACAGTCCAACAACACAAAAACACATCTATAGGACAACATATGTAAACAGTCAAACAACACTAACAAAACATCTATAGGGCAACATATGTATACAGTCAAATAACACTGAAAAGACAATGTATACAGTCCAACAACACTGAAATGACATCTATAGTGCAACAAATGTATACAGTCCAGCAATAAAAATATATCTATAGGGCAACATTTGTATAAAATCAAACAACACTAGAAAAACATCTATAGGGCAACATATTTATACAGCCAAACAACACTATAGAGACAGATATAGGGCAATATATGTATACAGTCTGACAGCACTGAAATCACATCTATAGGGCAACATATGTATACAATCCAACAACACCAAAAAGATATCTATAGGGCAACATATGTATACAGTTCAACAACACTGTAAAGACAAATATAGGGTAACATACGTATACAGTCCAACAACACTGAAAAAAACATCTATAGGGCAACATATGTATACAATCCAACAACACTAAATTAAAAAGACCACTATATGGCAACATATGTATACAGATCAACAAAAGACATCTATAGAACAACAAAATTAATGTATACAGTCCAACAATAAAAATATATCTATATGGCAACATTTGTATAAAATCAAACAACACTAGAAAAACATCTTTAGGGCAACATATTTATATAGCCAAACAACACTAAAGAGACAGATATAGGGCAATACATGTATGCAGTCCGACAGCACTGAAATCACATCTATAGGGCAACATATGTATACAATCCAACAACACAAAAAAGACATCTATAGGACAACATATGTAAACAGTTTAACAACACTAACAAGACATTTATAGGGCAACATATGTATACAGTCTAACAACACTGAAAAGACATCTATAGGGCAAAATATGTATACAGTCCAACAACACTACAATGACATCTATAGGGCAGCATATGTATACAGTCCAACAACACTGGAAAGACATCTATAGGCCAACACATGTATACAGTCCAACAACACTAAAAAGACATCTATAGCCATGAAAGGGCAACATATGTATACGGTCCAATAACACTTTAAAGACAAATATAGGGCAACATATGTATACAGCACAACAACACTAAAATGACAAATATAGGGCAACATATGTATACAGTCCAACAACACTAACAAGACAAATATAGGGCAACATATGAATACAGTCCATCAACACTGATAAGACAAATATAGGGCAACATATGTATACAGTCCAACAACACTGACAAGACAAATATAGGGCAACATATGTATACAGTCCAACAACATAAAAAGACACCTATAGGGCAACATATGTATACAGTCCAACAAAACTAAAAAGACATCTATTGGGCAACATATGTATACAGTCCAAAAACACTGAAAAGACATCTATAGGCATGATAGGGCTACATACGTATAGAGTTCAACAAAACTGAAAAGACATTTAAAGGGCCACATATGTATACAGTCCAAAAGCACTGAAAACATCTATAGGGCAACATATGTATACAGTCAACAACACTAAAACGACAAATATAGGGCAACATATGTATATAGTCCAACAACACTTAACAGTCAAATATAGGGCAACATATGTATGCAGTCCAACAACACTGAAAAGACATCTATAAGGCAACATATGTATACAGTCCAACAACACTTAAAAGACATTTATAGGGCAACAAATGTATATAGTCCAACAACACTGAAAAGACATCTATAGGCCAACATATGTATACAGTCCAACAACACTGAAAAGACAAATATAGGGCAACATATGTATATAGTCCAACAACATAAAAAGACACCTATAGGGCAACATATGTATACAGTCCAACAAAACTAAAAAGACATCTTTTGGGCAACATATGTATACAGTCCAAAAACACTGAAAAGACATCTATAGGCATGATAGGGCAACATACATATAGAGTTCAACAAAACTGAAAAGACATTTAAAGGGCCACATATGTATACAGTCCAAAAGCACTGAAAAGACATCTATTGGCATGATAGGGCAACATATGTTTACAGTCAAAACACTGAAAAGACATTTATAGGGCAACATATGTATACAGTCAACAACACTTAAAAGACAAATATAGGGCAACATATGTATATAGTCCAACAACACTTTAAAGTCAAATATAGGGCAACATATGTATACAGTCCAACAACATTTGAAAGACATCTATAGGGCAACATATGTATGCAGTCCAACAACACTGAAAAGACATCTATAGGGCAACATATGTATACAGTCCAACAACACTGAAAAGCTATCTATAGGGCAACATATGTATACAGACCAACAACACTAAAAAGACATCTATAGGGCAACATATGTATACAATCCAACAACACTGAAAATACATCTATAGGACAACAAATGTATACAGTCCAACAATACTAAAAAGACATCTTTAGGACAACATATGTATACAGTCAAACAACACTAAAAAGACATCTATAGGGCAACATATGTATACAGTCCAAAAACACTGAAAAGACATCTATAGGCATGATAGGGCAACATATGTATACAGTCCAACAACATTAAAAAGACATCTATTGGGCAACATATGTATACAGTCCAAAAACACTGAAAAGACATTTATAGGGCAAGGTATGTATACAGTCCAACAACACTAAAAAGACATCTATAGGGCAACATATGTATACAGTCCAACAACACTAAGAAGACATCTATAGGGCAACATATGTATACAGTCCAACTACACTAAGAAGACATCTATAGGGCAACATATGTATACAGTCCAAAAACACTGAAAAGACATCTATAGGCATGATAGGGCAACATATGTATACAGTCCAACAACACTGAAAAGACATTTATAGGGCAACATATGTATACTGTCCAACAACACTAAAAAGACATCTATTGGGCAACATATGTATACAGTCCAAAAACACTGAAAAGACATTTATAGGGCAAGGTATGTATACAGTCCAACAACACTAAAAAGACATCTATCAGGCAACAAATGTATACAGTCCAATAACACTTTAAAGACATCTATAGGGGAACATATGTAATTAATCCAACAACACTAAAAAGACATCTATAGGGCAACATATGTATACAATCCAACAACACTATATGACATCTATAGAGGAACATATGTATACAGTCCAACAACAGTAACAAGACATCAATAGGGCAACACATGTATACAGAGCAACAACACTGAAAAGACATCTGTAGGGCAACATATGTATACAGTCCAACAACAGTAAAAAGACATCTATAGGGCAACATATGTATACAGTTCAACAACACTAAAAAGACATCTTTAGGGCAACATATGTATACAGTCGAACAACACTAAAAGACATCTATACATGCTATAGGACAACATATGTATATAGTCCAACTCCACTGAAAATACATCTATAGGGCAACATATGTATGTAAAATCCAACAATACTAAAAGGACATCTATAGGGCTGTCAATGTCTATTTGTTCTGCATAACAGAAGTTCCACTGGAAACTTTGTTATAAACAATGTCATAATATCTATTCCTGTTGGAACAAATATTCTATACCATACATTCTGATAGGAACATATGCTGTAATATTTATTCCTGTGGAAATAATATTCCAGAATATTTTTCCTTTGGAACTTATATTATGAAGGAACTTCTATTCCATGACAGGGCAACATGTATACATTTCAACAACACTAAAA
This sequence comes from Mytilus coruscus, assembly GCA_017311375.1. Taxonomy (NCBI): domain Eukaryota; kingdom Metazoa; phylum Mollusca; class Bivalvia; order Mytilida; family Mytilidae; genus Mytilus; species Mytilus coruscus. Next base: position 68,455,448 of record CM029604.1, on the reverse strand, counting down.
AGACATCTATAGGGCAACAAATGAATACAGTCCTACAACACTAAAAAGACATCTATAGGACAACAAATGTATACAGTCCAACAACAATGAAAACACATCTATAGGGCAACATATGTATACAGTTCAACAACACTGAAAAGACATCTGTAGGGCAACATATGTATACAGTCCAACAACAGTAAAAAGACATCTATAGGGCAACATATGTATACAGTCTCACAACACTAAAAACATATATAGGACAACATATGTATACAATCCAACACCACTAAGAAGACATCTATAGGGCAACTTATGTATACAGTCCAACACCACTAAAAATACATTTATAGGGCAACAAATGTATACAGTCCAACAACACTAAAAAGACATCTATAGGACAACATATGTATACAATCCAACAACACTAAAAAGACATCTATAAGCCAACATATGTATACAGTCCAACACCACTGAAATACATCTATAGGGCAACATAGGTATACAGTCCAACAACACTAAAAAGACATCAATAGGTCAACATATGTATACAGTCCAACAAAACTAAAAAGACATCTTTAGGGCAACATATGTATACAGTCTAACAACACTAAAAAGACATCTATAGGGTAACATATGTATACAGTCCAACAACACTAAAAAGACATCTATAGGGCAACATATGTATACAATCCAACAACACTAAAAAGACATCTATAGGGCAACATATGTACATGTATACAATCCAACAAAAGACATCTTGAGGGGAACATATGTATACAGTCCAATAAAAGACTATCTATACAGCAACATATGGATACAGTCCAACAACACTAAAAAGACATCTATAGAGCAACATATGTATACAGGCCAACCAAAGACCAGTGTCTATACAATACAGGAAGCTCTTAATATCGTCCTGAACAAAGTTTTAATTGAATTCAGTAGAAACAATCAAAGGTCTGCCGATTCACAAACTTTTCCAAATAAAAAAATCCTATTAAGATTTGACATACAACAATCACTGTCAGACGAGGTTCCTGACTTTTGACGGGCGTGTACATATGGGAGGAGTTTATTAGTTTTCCTATGTGCCATTGCATATGTTTTTTTCTTTCTCTCATAGTACATGTAGTTTGATCAACTATTGAGATAAAAAAAAATAATTGTTTTAATTTTCAAATTATCATCACAACTGATATCATGTCTGCGATGACTGTCACCTCTAATTGAATGGTTTAATTACCAAAGCGTGCAACTTCTTATGATAAATAGTAACACTTTTATGCCTTTGATTGATAAGGTTATTATTTCAATTTTATTTTATTTTTTCAGTTGAAGAGTGTTGGTCCAAAGTTGGTTCCTTTCTTCAAGACGTGTGCTATTTTCTTCGTTCTGTATGGCAATGAATCAGCAGCTAGCGGGATAGTTTATTGTATACTGAAATGTCTTCCTATCATATCGCTAATCTTATTTATATTACTTGATGGGATTAGCTTGTCAGAATCGTATTACAGGTATTCCAGGAGAATCTTGATTGGATTGATATTTTCTTGCTTCGGTGATGTATTTTTGGTATGGAAACATAAAGGCATGAACTTTGAACTTGGATTACTCATGTTTGCCGTTGCCCAAACCGAATATGCACGTGCTTTTGGTTGGAGACCTTTCAATCTGTATGCTGGCGGAACGTTTGCAATACTTGGGGCAGCCGTTTACTACTTTTTAAGTTCAAATTTGGACGGCATAATGTCCTATCTAGTGGCCCTATACATCACACTTATTTGCACTATGGCCTGGAGAGCAGTAGCAAGAGTCCAGATATTTGATGATTTAAGAACTTGGTGCAAGCTATGTGGTTGTTTTGCAGCTGTTTTCTGTCTGCTTTCTACAACCACAAACTTTGAACTTCCATTTGGACTAGTTCTGTTTGCACTTGCTCAAATCGAATATGCTCATGCTTTTGGATGGAAACCTTTGAACCTGTATGCTGGCGGATTGATTACAGTTCTTGGGTCAGCAGTGTACTATCTTTTAAGTGCATATGTGGGCGGCATGGTGTCTTACATGTATCTAGTGTCCATATTCATTACGCTTGTTTGCATAATGGGTTGTAGAGCAGTAGCTAGATTCCAGTTATTGGACGATTTATGGACGACTTGGGGCAAGCTGTTTGGCTGTATTGGAGCTATGTTCTTTGTCCTTTCTGATCTTACAATAGCAGTGGATAAGTTTTGTTTTGATGTACCATGTGCACACCAGATAATTATGCTGACATACTATGCTGCTCAGGTGTTGATTGCATTGTCAGTTGTTGATAGTCAGGTTGATGAACTCTTGAACTCAAATTCAAAGAAAACCGATGGCCCAATTGATAAACTCTTCAAGAAAACTGCCAATTATCTATCACAAACTCTACACCTGGAGTGATTGAGTCATCTTTAGTTTTGAACTCTTGATGGCCTGAGTTAGATTTTTAAAAGTTAATTCCAAGTGAAGAACACAAATCTTTGAATTTAGTGTACTATGATTCATTCATATTTACCTAACCAGAAAGATTATAGATATCTGAATAAACATGATAGAGACACACTGGTAAAAAAAGTGAACACGGAAATACTCAGAACCAACTTGTTGTATGTGGTTGTGCCCCTTATTATATACCTTGATGTACGTGTAAACCAATTATACTGCCACAAGTTTGTCAAATACATGTTATGTATAAATTGTTATTGCCAAAAACATTGATATCATGTTGATTATGATTGTCTTTCATTTGTTACATGTTACAGTTATTGTTCATGTTATAGAAATCAAAAGTTACGACTGAAACAAAATTTACCAAGAAAAGAAAATTAGGTTATCAGTACTAGTTTTCTTTAAATTTAAATTATATCAAAAGTGTTTGAAATGTCATTCAATTTTCATCATATGAAATGTTTTCTTTTTCCTTACAAATTTTCAGTACACTATATGGTGTGTACTTATTCCAATGTTTTGGCACAGAAAGTTTTATCTTATCACAGACCTCTGACTGGAAACTCAAAAACTATCTTCATTCAGCAAAACTGTTGTTATATTGGAATTCTATTAGATAAATAAACCAATTGTTCAGAGAACAATTGAAAGTCTTTCCACATCAATTTTCTAACTAATTGATAAGGAGCTACTTTCGGTTTTTTCAAAGTTATTTTTGGCATCCAATCATAGATTTCTTCATACTGATTCAATCAATATATGGTTTGTATATACTTTTTGTCTGAAATAAGGGAGATAATTTGCTACATCCAGTTTAGAAAATGTCACTTCCAGTCTCATATGATAGCGTTATTCACACTGATTCCAAAAATATATGGTTTCTATATACTTTTGCCTGAAATAAGTGAGATATTTGCCAACTCCCGGTTTATAAAATGCCACTTCCGGTCTAATATGATAGCTGTTTTACACTGATTCCAAAAATGTATGGTTTCTATATACTTTTGCATGTAATAAGGGAGATAATTAGGTACTTCCGGTCTAAAATGATAGGTTTATGTATGCCTGTTTAAAAAATATATGGTTTCTCGGTACATTTCCACGAAATAAGTGCAAAAATAGCTACTTCTGGCTTACTCAAGGTCATATGTAATCCAACATTTTGCAAAAGACTATATTGCTATATCATGTAGCAAATTGAAGTAATAGTCAATTAACCTTAAATTTAAACATTTTTCCTGGAAAGACCTAATTACCACTAACAGTCGAAGCACAAATTTTTAAAGTAAATTTAAATTCTATTGATTTGACATTTTATGATTTATGAAATTAATCTAAAATAAATTGAAATGTAATTATACAAAGTTGGCAAAAATTTTTCTTGAAATGTATACATACTAAAGACATTCACATTGATGATTCAAAAAGAAATAGTCCCCATTTTTTTTACCTCAGTAATAAAAGTTTACATCAATATTAAGTCACAAAATGATACCTCCAGAATTATTTATAGAATGACAAATTGAAGAATTCAACATAGAAAAATATTCAACAAGTGACCAAACAACAGATTAATTCACAAATGCGCGATCGTAGCTCATGCATTAATTATCAGTGTTGTTCCATCACAATATGAATATTTTTTGATATATGAATTCTTTGATTAGTTATTTTTTTTATTTTATTGACCATGGGCGTTTAATGGAAATAAAGTATAGAATACAGGAAACTTTATCTTTTCGTACACATTCCCAATTCATTCATTCAACAGCATCAACAATTTTACAACGCCCATTGTTGTATGACATCAGAGGAGTGAAATTATCGGATTCATTTTACATGTGAATTTATCTGGTTTTATTTCACTTAAAAATCACAGTATTTCATTGCAATCAATGTAATAATATAAAATAATTTTGTTGCAAATCCTTTTCATCATTCTAGTCACACTTCAGATTTTGAAGAAATCAAGCCCATGGTAATGGTTATATAACTTAGAATTTTTGTGTAGTATAGTATTGATAATATCATTTAGAATCGGTGCAAGATTGTGAATTGATTATAAATTTGTTGCTACTATGATGTTATATTGATTTATGTCCTGATACATGTAGTGCTGTCATGGTTTTGTTTGTGTTAATAGTCATTATGTTCTATTGTCTCATTATTACATTGTATAATAACATATATATATTCACACTAATTGTTTTATTGCTGAAGACATACATTATGTATTTTTCTTCTTCTTTTTTCTTTTTCTTTTTTATCATGTTTGTGTATTGCAGTGTTTAGAAACAAAGATCTGTGTTATCAGTGTGGCATGGTTTTTTTTACAGTATTGAAAAGAGCAAAGTATCAATGTTGGTCACTTGATTTTTATGGAGAAATATTAAGTAACATTGCACCTCTCAAATTGTTTTGAATGAGGGATATCTATAAGTTTATAAGGTTATGATTCAGAAATGTGTAAAACAAATTAAAGCAATCTTTGATAATAAAAGATAAACTTAATGACTAATCCTCAGAATTGTGCAGAATTATTTCATTTTATTATGCTGCATATCTCAAGTACACATGTATAGGCAAAATGAAAAATGTAAAATACATTATAACCAGATTATTGTATGTATATAGCATTCAAGGAAAAATATACTTCAAATACTTATGTGGGTTATTTTGCTTGTTAATTTCAAAATTGATTCAAACAAATATGCATATTGCATGTATAGTGACGAGGTCTGTTTTGAAAATCCTGGAGTTTACCTCTGAAACTGAAAGAATATAAATGAAAATTAATAAAATTCAGTAGATTTTCAAGTCCTAACCATTTGTGGATTTACAAGGGTTAGATTGTAATTTTTTTGTTGATTTATCATGTTAATTATCATTCCTATTGTAGCTGATCAGCCATTGTCTTACCTGATATTATTTTTTATTTTCTAACCTGATATTGAATGTTTTATGTACATGATGTATACCATTTATAAACATTTGTTTGTTACATGAAGATATTTGTTCCCTGTATTACTTTTTAACCGGATTTTCGAAGGTAAAATCGGTTATTGATTTGGGGATGTATGGCGGGCGGGTGGCTGCCAAACAGTGTCCGTTCATTAACATACAAACGCTTTGACAAAATTTTTTCAAATTTAGATATGTTGTTATCTGTGACTAAATGAAGGTCAAGTTCAATTTTCACGATTTTAGCTTCTTGTTGTTGAGTTGGAGACCTTTTAGTAGCCAAAAGTTATACTTATAATATGATTTCAAGAGTTATTTCCTTTTGAACAGTAATGGTGATTTGCAAATATCATTTTCATTAACCAGATTTTCAAAGGAAATATCGGTTATTAAAATGGGGATGTACGGAGGGCTGACGGGCAGCTGTATATATAAAGTTTGAAATTTACTAGTAGGACTGTATAAATGAAGTTTGAAATTTACTCTTCATTATTAGACATTTTGAAGATAATTAAGTCTCCCTAAACCATATATATTCTTACCCCACCCCCCTTCAATTTGAGAATGTGCTTTTATCTTGTAAACGGTCAAGATCCCCACCCCGAAACCATTTATATTCTTGTATGGGACAATAAAACAAATTAAATGAAATATTGGGGGAGTCCCCGGGTTTATCCCCACCCACTTTCTTTTTGAAAACTTGTAAACAGTCAAGATCCCCACCCTGAAACCATATATATTCTTGTATGGGACAATAAAACTAATCAAATGAAATAAAAGGCCAGTTCCCTGGGGTCACCCTACCCCCCTCCTGTTTGAGAACTTGTAAACGGTTGAGATCCCCACCCCTGAACCATATATATTCTTGTATGGGACAATAACACAAATCAAATGAAATATAAGGCAAGTCCTTTGGGGTCACCCCCACCCCCTCCTGTTTAAGAACTTGTAAACGGTCGAGATCCCCACCCCTAAACCATATATATTCTTGTATGGGACAATAAAACAAATCAAATGAAATATAGGGGAAGTCCATGGGGGTAACCCCCACCCCTCTTTTTATAACTTGTAAATGGTAGAGATCCCCACCCCTAAACCATATATATTCTTGAATGGGACAATAAAACAAATCAAATGAAATTGAGGGGAAGTCCCCTGGGGTAACCCCCACCCCTCTTCTTTTTGAAAACTTAACGGTGAAGATCCCCACCCTGAAACCATATATATTCTTGTATGGGACAATAAAATAATTCAACTGAAATATAAGGCGAGTCCCCTGGGGTCACCCCCATCCCCTCCTGTTTAAGAACTTGTAAACAGTCGAGATCCCCACCCCTAAACCATATATATTCTTGTATGGGACAAAAAAAAACAAGTCATATGAAATAAAGGGTAAGTTCCTGGGTTCCATTTTGAGAACTGTAAATGGTCCAGATAAACCATATGTATTCCAAATTTCAAGAAGATTTGAATGACATACAGGGTCAATCCATAGGCGTCACTTATGCATATCACAAACCAATTTGTACTGGACTTTGCCCAATGTCAGGTGACCATGGGAATGAAGAATTATTGGAGCTTTGTTTGCAAGACTTTGTAACAGCATTCTTTTACAATTATTTCTTGTTACTGATAAGTTTTATAGATTTTGAAAAGACATTGTATTAATGATAAATAAAATTTTGGATTTTTTTTCTTCTTTTCTTTGATAAATTGTTTGAAGAATTTTGTGGCAAGTTTGTTTGTTATTCTGTAAAAACTAATTTTTTGAATGCTATATTTTTTTTTTTGATGAAGTGAACTCCATTAAAAACTAAGCTTATATTGTCTATTAATAAACATATATTTAGATTTCTGATTTTGGGCCTAGTTTTCAAGTTGGTCCAAATCGAGGTCCAAAATTAAACTGTGTTTGATTTCAACATAAATTGAATATATATAGGGTTCTTTGAAATGCTTAATCTAAACCTGTATTTCATTTCATTATTAATAAGATAATACCACATTGAGGTCCAAAGGGTCCTAAATTAAACTTTTGTTTAATTTCATCAAAAATTGAATTCTTTGGTTCTTTGATGTGCTGATTCTAACAATGTTTGAGTGTTAAATCATATCTAATTTTAGAGAACTTAGTCATCACTGGTTGTTGTTATTATATTATTGATTATAATTTGAAAAATTGCATCATATCTTATTTTAGAGAACTATTTATCTAGTTTGAGTTATTTCCTTTGCACAGAAAATATTATGGATAAAATTAACCTGTGTTTCATTTCAACATAAATTAAATATATATAGGGTTCTTTCAAATGCTGAATCTAAACCTTTATTTAAATATAATATTTTTGGGCCTAGTTTTCAAGTTGGTCAAATATTCAATCAAAATCCAAATTCAGAGCTGTTTTAAGCTTAAATGTTGTGTCCATACTTGCTCAACTGTTCAGGGTTCGACTTCTGCAGGAAAATCCGGTTTGCTGTCAATCTGACAGCCTCTTGTTTAACCCTTTTGTGAGGAACCAGGGGCCAATTAGGGCTAGAGACTATTAAGTTATAGAAAAGGTTGGGTTGGGTTTGCTTCTCACTTTAAGAGGATAGCCCCACATTTAAGTGTACTTGTACATGTGCCACTGGAGGTAATATCAACTCTAGGTGTCTCAGAATAATTGTTTCTAGTCTTTTTATTTTAAATTTCCATTTTGTAGGAAAATGTATGAATATGTGTGTTATTTTTAAGGATGTACAGATTATGATGTGTATTATGAGGAGAGTTAGTGTTGGCAGGAAAAATATAGACCCAGCAAAAAACTATTTTGAGAGAATGGAAATAAAAGCAGTTCTATGTTACACATAAACTGCGAAAGATAGAAATGGACCTTATGCAAATGAATATCAAAACATCTGTTAACCTATTTCGGGTTGAAAAATCTCTATGGAAAGTCTGTAACTGTTTGAAAATTAAGTTGTTATAAGAATCCTACAAAACAGACTAAAATTCATCTTTTGTTTCATATTTGAATGTTCCAAAATCAATCAAAGTCTTATAAATGTACATGTATACATGCACTTGCATAAGGTCGATTTCTATCTGTCGCAGCTCATATTATATATATCCTCTGTAATATTCAGTACACTTATGATTTATGAGCCTCCTCACGGGTTTTTATACGACCGCAAAAATTTTTTGGGTTCGTATAATGCTATGACATGTATGATGTCGTCGTTGTCCGAAGACACATTTGGTTTCCGGACAATAACTTTAGTTTAAGTGAATGGATCACTATGAAATTTCACAAGAAGGTTCAATATCACAAAAGGAAGGTTGGGATTGATTTTGGGGGTAATGGTACCAACAGTTTAGGAATTAGGGGCCAAAAACAAGCATTTTTGTAGTTTACAGACAATAACTTGTGTGTAAGTGTATGGATCTCTCTGACATTGTACCACAAGGTTCCATATCTCAAAGGGAAGGCTGGGATTGAGTTTGGGGGTAATTGCCCCAAACATGCAGGAATCAGGGGTAAAAAAGGGGCCAAAAACAAGCATTTTTCTAGTTTCCAGACAATAACTTGAGTTTAAGTGTATGGATCTCTCTAAAATTGTACTGCAAGGTTCCATACTACAAAGGGAAAGCTGGGATTGAGTTTGGGGGTTATTGCTCCAAAAGGGGGTCAAAAGTTTGGGGGTTTCCAATTTTTTTAAGGGGTTCATATTTTGTTTTTCTAAATTTTTCAAATTTCAATAGATTTTTAAGATCTTTGACCACATTTATTTTGTGTCAGAAACCTATATTATGTCAAAAATTTGATCACAATCCAAATTCAGACAGAGTCAAGCTTGAATATTGTGTCCAAATTTGCCCCAACTGTTCAAGGTTCGACCTCTGCGGTCGTATCAGGCTGCGCTCAGCAAAGCATTTTATTGATTATGTGATTACTTGGCCGTTTTTACAGTGTTTATTTGAATACCAGACCGAATATTTCATGATAATCTGATTATATTGTTTGAAAAAATAATTAATGATTATGTGATTATATTGGCAAAAAAATTGTGATTATGTGATTACTTGGACACCCACATGAGGGGCCTCATTTACATAGTTTCATACAAGGGTCATTCGGGATAAGTTCAAAAAGTGATAGTGAAAAGGTAACAATATCTTCATGTACATAGTTCTGAATCTTGTCAATGCACAAAAAATGCAACAATTTTATCATTTGTTATTTTATTAGATTACATGTACAACAAAGTCATTGTTACTTTAATTACATATGTACCACAAAATTTACACTTATGTTACTTTATGACAAAATAGAGAATCATGAAAAATGGAAATAAGATGATTTATTTTCTAACTTATTTTACTCCTATCTACTGAAGCAATGGTATATATAGGGATGTCCATTTGTTTGTTTGTTTTGTACCTCCTTGAATTCAGGTGCTTCTTCCAAAACAAGAAACTGAATTTGAGTGATACTTCCATATATACTTTAAAATGATAGTCTTAAGTCCATGCACTGTTGGCACAGACAATTTAAAGTGCAGATATTACTTGCACCATAATTTATAGGACAACAAAACTCCCATTTATATAGCCATTTCAGTTACCATTAATCTTGGAGTTAATATCCCAGCATAGACATTAATGTTGTATTGATATAATTGCACACGAGTTGCTTGCTTTTGGTTGGCATTCAGAAGCAAGCAGCCCTGCAACTGTTCTTGCAAGGGCACTTGTGTGTTCAAATGTGTTCTAAAACTGGCATACTCCCATTTAGTCCAGATTTGCATGACTGCATATTTATATACATGTATTCTGGAAGGGCAAAAGGTCTCTTATTGGTAAAAGTGTTAGTAAGTGTACAATACAGAATAGAAAATAGTAATGTTTAACAATGCTTTTGAAAAAACCTGTTTCTGTAAGGAAGAGAAGCAAACATCCAAAAACATTTTTACATAATAAGTACATTTAATAAACTGGTAAAAACTCCTATTTAATTTTATCAAACAAATATGGATTCATTGTGGTAGTATGGTTTTGAATTCCCAGTTTAATTATTTGTGATATAATGTACTAAAAATAAAAATATTGAAACTCCTCTCCAGAAAATTCTGCAGGCGAAGTTGACCTTGTAATTTTAACATACTTTTTTTGGGCCAGTCAGTTCGACCCACCCTATTTGAATGTGGCATGATTGCCAATGAGACATGTATCCACCAAAGCTCTAATGAAGATGATGTAAGCAATTATATGCAACCGTACGGCCTTCAACCCATACCGTATAGTCGGCCATAAAAGGCACCGGAATGACATATATGAAACCATTCAATTGAGAAAACTAACGGCCTAATTTATAAAAAAAATTTACGAAAAATAAATATGAAGGACATGAACCAAAGACAACAACTGAACTACATGCTCCTTCCTGGCTTGGGACAGGCACATACAGAATGTGGCGGGGTTAAACATGTTTGATTGCACCAACCCTCCCCTAACCTTGGACATTGGTGTAGCGGCACAACCCAGGAACAAACTATGCAAAACATAAACGAGAAACAGCAAAAAACGACAACCATTCAATTATTGGCTCCTGACTTAGATATCACATATAGAATGTCAGAGAAAAACATGACCTTGTGCAATGACAACATATAAGTACGACAGATTGTAGTACCGTGAATATGCATATGTTATAACAATAATATTAAGTATGGTTTTAATTTACAAAATCAATATTCATACCAATAAAACTATATTCAAAGATCAAATTACAGTGTTGAATTGGCAATCCTTTGGACTAAGTTTGTTTAAAGGATTTATTAGTTTACCCGGATCGTATCTAGATTTCCGGGCTCGGTAAACAACATCACCGAAAAATTAGGATATGCTATTCCATTTGAAATAAGTTTTCTACAGGTACAGGTACAGAATGGTCGTTTGATTTATGAATTAATCGATTGTGTCGTATTTTGAATAGTAATAATCTATTTCAAAATTGTTTGGAGATAGAAATTAATGTAAATATAAAGATTATATTTCCTTTTATAAAATGGAAAATTTATTTACTATTTCATTACTAAATTGATGGTTTTATTTCCACAAGATTTAAATCGCACATCAAACCGCAACATTAAATTCATCTAAAAGAGAGGCGAAAACCAGATGGACATTTAAACTCACAAGTCGAAAAAAAAACAAACTGACAATGCCATAGCAAAAAACGACCAAAAAGACAAACAACTGTATACAAATCACAGCATATAGAAAACTAAAGACTGAGCAACATGAACCCCACCAAAAACCGTTGGTGATCACAGTTGCTCCGGGAGAGAGCAGATCCTGCTCCACATGTGGGTCTTTGTGGCACTCGTCTAGTTGCTCATGTAAATACAAACGCGGTGATAAGTCTAATTCGGTAGGTCACATGCTAGGAGAAGAGTTCAGGATTGTGGCTACGACAATTGGAATATACCCATCGTCATCTGTGAAACAGATATTCCATAGTAGTCAACCAACTCGTGATGGCGTCCGTAAAATTTTCGAAGGGATGATTAAAAACTCACGCTGTCACAAAGATAGCGGCCATACCGCAAACGGGTATGTTTAACGTAACGCAATTCTCTACATTTTGGGGCTGCAGGAAATGATATTTAACTCATATATATGTGAAATAAAATGCGAAAAATACTAAAGTTTAAAAAATGAATGTTTCTGTGCAATTGCGTCACAAAATTAAACAAAACCAGTGTAAAGTCTCACAATATTTTTTTTTTAATTTCACTTCACTTTTGAATAATTAACACTTTTACAAGTCAATGTCATAACCGTAGTTAATTTGAACAGTCTAAACATAAATTAATTTCTCCCAGGCAGAAAAAATGTCATTCAGTGTCACTATTTTATCACTGCGTATTTCCAACGGATAGAGCTTCAAAATTTGATGATTGGTAATTCATGTGTCAGTCTCGATAAGAGCGGATCAAACCAGTCCACCTTTTCCATGAACAAAATCTTGTACAACTGCTAATTAGGGCCCCGCATAGTGACGGATCGCCCTATAGTGATCAGTCTGTCCGTCTGTCCGTCCGTAACAAATTGTGTCCGCTTTATATCTAGAGAACCGTTATAATTTCATACTTTATACTTGACATGTATATTAACCAACACCAGAGGGTTTGTCATAATGTTTTTACAACTTCCTAGGTCAAAGTTCAAGGTCAAAAACTGGTTTCAGTTGACAACCCCATGTCCTATGGTAAAGATCGTGTCCGCTCTATATCTTGAGAACCGTTATGATTTCAAAGTTTATACTTGACATGTATATTAACCAACACCAGAGGGTGTGTCATAATGTATGTACAACTTCCTAGGTCAAAGGTCAAGGTCAAAAACTTTGGTTTCAGTTGACAACCCCATGTCCTATGGTACAGATCATGTCCGCTCTATATCTTGAGAACCGTTATGATTTCAAAGTTTATACATCAACCCATATGTCCAGAAGTCACCTAGTGGTCAACTATGAATTCACACCATGCAGTCATATCACTATTATACTATGAAAGTAAGTTCAGGATATTTATCAGTATAACACTTTAACTAAAAAACATAGAATAAAATCACTCTCAGCACATAATGAGACTATGTAATAACTTAAAAAGTGCTTCATATCAGCTTATCCATACAATTTTTTTACCACACGTTATTTACAGCGGTGCCCACAGAGATGGCTCCTATCTCAATGATGTCTAGTTTTCACTTTACACGATTTATTTCATCGTGTACTTGTACAATGTCTCCTATCTGTACTGTTTGTTCGTATCTTCCGGATGTACGGTGGAATTCATGGAGTGACGTCAGACATTCGTGTTTCCATCTTGAGTTATTAATGTGGTTGATAAGTTCGTTTTGTCTCTGTAGACTTCTATTTAGGATAACTTGCAAATCTCCAGATGTAACACTCAATATTTTGTTCCCGAAATTCCGATCGGGTGTCAAGTCGGCGTCCATATACTTGTAACAGGTGCGCTGGAATAAGCGGCGCAGCTAGGAACTTTAATGTCAGTAGAAATGTATGCTATCGGGCGATTGTTTAGGATTCCTTCAATTTCAATTACAATTGTATTAAATATTTCCGTAGTAACAAACTATTTTCCTAGTGAAGCTTAAATTGACTTTTTGTGAGTCCTATTAGGCGTTCCCATGCAGCAGCCTCCAAGCTACGGTGCTCTGTTGGGTATAAATTTCCGTTCAGTTCCAATGTCAGCAAGTTTTTCTTGGATACGGTCGTCTCGGTTCGATCTTGTTATCCTTTCGGCGGCTGCCTTGAATGGTGTTGCCTTATTGGACAACATAATTCTTGGAATAGATCTGCGATTACTATATAACATGTGTTATAGTAGTCTCAGAATAGATCTTCTGGCAACAGATCTTTTAAAGGCAAGTTAGAAAGACTTCTCATTTGAATCCGCCCGGTGACTATGTCCAAGTTTATAGCTCGGGTTACGGCGCATGCGAATAAACAAATATATATTTATTTGTATTTGCCTTTGTATACAAAACGCCTGTGAAATCAACACAGGTTACCGAAAATAGATAATCGTAGTTAACTCCGTTTTTATAGGCAGCAGTTGCGGATCGGTTACGTAAGCGGGCATTCCTGATCTTGATGCTTTGAACGCCTTAACCGGTCATCTTAGTTTGAAGTCTTGTTCACACTAAAAACCTTCATTCGATATGCTATTCTTTCTAGAGAATTTTTTCACATAACACAATAAAAACGAGATCGAGGAGTTATTAAGGGCTCCCTTTAGGCTCCAACTTTTTGTTCAAAATATTATTTGTGTTTAGTTTATTTAATTGTATATTTTATGTATAAAGTATTGGTGCGTTTGACACATTTTGCAATTAATGTTTAGATCTGGCAAAACTAGTTATCCTACATATTTATACCCCGAACAATTGGTAGCAACTAAGCTGTGGTTCCATCTTTTACATGTGACGAAATCGAAAAAAAAATAATCTCATAAAACAATGAGTATGGGATGCACATCTTCAGATGGACATTACATATTAAACTATTAACACATTGATATGTCTCGCCAGCTCCTTTTGTAGCAAAATCAAAATAAGAAATATTCTTATAGCAACAGCAAACCAAATGTTCGAAAAGCGATTAGGAAAAAGGAAACTTTAAAAAATCTTTTTTTTCTTTCGAAAGTCGGTGAAAATTAAATATGGGTGTGACTCATCATAATCGTATCAAAAGTAAATTGTAAGGAGACCAATGGAACTGTTTTTTTCAAATCCAAACAAAACATTTCTTCATCAACATACCTTTTCAGATATAAGGCGATCACAGAAGAAAGTATGATATGGGACCAAATTCGACCAAATATTATCTGTGTTTAAAACTGTCCCTGATTGGAAAAATTAAACGTTGATACCAAGTAAGGAATATGACAGTTGTTATCCATTCGTTTGATGTGTTTGAGCTTTTGATTTTGCCTTTTGCTTAGGGACTTTCCGTTTTGAATTTTCCTCGGTGTTCGGTATTTTTGTTATTTTACTTTTTTTTTCTAGTACACAAACATTGCAGTTTAAGTTTTAGATATAATCTTTCTACGGATATTACAGTTAGAAAATTAGAGTAGTCAGTAAAATGACAAAATTTGGCACACTCCTGACTGATGGACTCCAATATGTCCGATATGTATAGAACTAATATATGTCACAACCGCCATCAAAAAGATATTCAAACAAAAAGTGTTTTTTTACGTTAACACGAACAAAAATTTAGGCACAATGCTTGTCAATTTTATTCATAAACAGAGAGAATCTAATTTGCTTAAGTAGCTCACCTGGGATCTATGTGCATTTTCAACATTGAAGACACTAGTAAAATTCATGACCTCTTTTTTGTTGATTTTGTATTTTTTGTATTTTTAGCTTCTCTTTGTCTAATATAGTTTTTCGCACAAAATACAAAATAAGTGTAAACATCGTCATTCAGAGGCAATAACTTCTATAAGAAGATAACTTACAATTTTGCCTTTGTTGAAATATTTGTAGATATCGTTTTGCTGATCATTTTGTAGATCTTGTCCTGCTGATCATTTTACTATGAAAAGTTTCTCTTAAAACCCTGCTTTGTTCTAGACCAATACGCTGCTGTATGCAGCGTGTTTATCGAAGAAGCAGCATATAGCAATTTTAAAGTCTAGTTCGACACTGCTGTGCTTCAAACACCGAAAAACTCCACTTAACTTGGGCAAAAACACTACCACAGGACCACCGAGGCGAACATACTACCACAGAACCACCGAGGCGAACATACTACCATAGAACCACCGATGCGAACATACTACCATAGAACCACCGATGCGAACATACTACAAAAGAACTACCGAGGCGAACATTCTACCACAGGACCACCGAGGCGAACATACTACCACAGGACCACCGAGGCGAACATACTACCACAGGACCACCGAGGCGAACACACTACCACAGGACCACCGAGGCGAACACACTACCACAGGACCACGAGGCGAACACACTACCACAGAACCACCGAGGCGAACATACTACCACAGAACCACCGAGGCGAACATACTACCATAGGACCACCGAGGCGAACACACTACCACAGAACCGCCGAGGTGAACATACTACCTTCTACATTTTACCTAGTATCCTGTATTTGCCACCTCTATGAGATGAACCACTGGCATTGTTGTCTTTTGTCAGTGAGGATTTTTTTAATCCTTATGAATTGTCACAATATTTACATCCTCGGAGACATCGAAAACGGTGCACTTATAAAACCAATTATAGATAAAAATATTAAACAAATACTCTGTACATGCACTGTACGCTGTACATACCCCACCAACATTATATCTGCAATGATGGGACTGCAACTTAAATGTCATCACATATGTATCTTGTCCGTATATATATCACACATAACTGCTTACTACTTCACTTCAGGATCATAAAATTGATGCACGCTTTTGGTGCAAGCTAAAACATAGTCCAACACTAATAAGATAAGAAAAATTTATTTTGATTAAGCATAACTTAAATATACAACACAAGCTCTAAGGAGCTTTTGACCGAATATAAAAACATATACATAACATAAAAACAGTCTAAGATATAAAACAACCTGTAATACAAAGTTGAATCTCACACAGATAGCATACAATAAAAATTAAGCAACAGATTTAGAATGAAGTAAAACATTGTTTACCTATATAAAAGTTTAAAATTTAGATTAAAAATATGGTAACTATTTAAATAAATAGATTACTTTTATAAAAATCAAATAAAAAAGTTTAGAACTATAATTTATGCTTTGAGATCTTCTCAATTTGTACATGTTGTTTAGTTGAAATGAAACTTTGAGCAACTAATAATAATTAATTGTTAGCAAGTTGTTACTCTCATGAAAATAGTTCATCAAACAGAGTCCCACTGATAATGCCCTTAAGATAGCATTTTAATTTGTCGATGAACTGAGACCTAATTTCCTCCAAGGCTTTATATTTGATTATAAAGTGTCGACGATCTTCAGGTTCATGGTTACATAGTTGACAAATTGGACTTGCGGAGTGTCTACTGAATTTTGCCCTGTCTTGTTGAAGTGAGTAGGTTCCACAAGTAAGCTTGGATTTTATGTTACATCAATCGTTTGACAGCAAAAGGTTCTGCACCCATACGAAACCAAATATGAGTTTTGCCAATAATTGTGTCATCAATATTAAGTAGTTTTAAAGTTTATTTTTCTTCGGCATCAGTTTTTAGTTTATCCAGCCAATAAAAGTTATTAGCCTTCGAGACCATTTTTTTTCGTTTATTTTTGCATGGAGGATTGACTAATAAATCACGAGGAGATGCATGGTAGTCCATACCAAGTCTTGTCAGTAATTTCCACAGTTTTTATAAACCAGCTCTTAGAGTCCTTGTTTTATATAGCTAATTGTTTATTTGCAATGTTGTATTCAACAGAGTTTTTGTTTGTTATTATGTTTCTGAAAGTGCACAGCATTCGTTTATGAACAACGGCTTTGAACAATCGGAATCTGACACAGTAGCAATACGGAGCCAATGTTAGCGGTTCTCTTTGGTAAATTGTGAATTTGTTTCATAAGTTCATAGAAGTAAGTACTAAGATTTTTAATATCGTTCGCCAAGGATTTGTATATTTAGACTTACTATACAAATCCTTGCTTTCGCTGATATCACATCCAATCTAGCCATATTTTCCTCACATCCGGGTCTTCTACCATAGGACCACCGAGGCGGTTTAAAAGAGGCTTGAATACAGACCCTTTGTTATTTCCTTGTAATAGGTAGAAATATTTTTACAGAGACTTAATTTTAATATTGGAAGTTGACCATGAAATATTACATAACTACCAAAAAAAAAAAACAGAATTTTTTAAGACTGGTATAAAACCATGTGATGAGAAAATGAATAATGATCAAATATTCGTTGACACATGCAAGGCAATCAAAGCATACGTATATAACACAGGCACTCGTCTCAGAAAAAAAAATTTCCTATATACCTTTATATTATATAAAGGTATATAGGAAATTTTTTTTCTGAGACGAGTGCCTGTGGTATATAAGCAGAACATATAAGCACACATAAAATGAATAAAATAGCCATGCAAAGCAATAAAAATCATTAAGCACTATAAGCAACTAAAATGTAAATGAAAAAAATTAAAAGCTATGAGAACAAATTAAAAAATATTACTTCCATGCACTACATCTACATTCTGATCCATTCCAGGACTGAATTAAGCTTTTAAACTGGGAGAAGTTATTTTCAGTCCTGAAATGGTCAGGCAAGCTATTCCATAATGTAGGAGCTGCAAAACGAAAAGAGTTTTTGCCAAAAGAAGAAGTTCTTACCCTTGGAATATCCAAAATGTTACTATACCTGAAAGGATAATTCGTTTGTTTTTTATTTACCAGATTATTGAGACAAGAGGGAGCTAGATTGTTAAGAATTTTGAAAGTTTCCAATGCCATAGTCCTGATACGACGGATCTGTAGGGAAGACAGCTCAGCTCTCTGTAATAATTCCAAATATGACGAGATGTAATCGTTATAGACAAAACGAAGTGCTCGTTCCTGCACTTTCTCTAGTTTTTTAGTGTTAGTTTCCGAGCAAATATTCCATGCCAAAGGGCAGAAATTAAAGTTGCTTTAAATAAATGTATGAAATATAGTAATTTTATTTAGCCTAGAAAGATATGGTCCTAAGCGTTTTAAAACACTGAGTTGCTTAGCTGCCTTTCTACAGATATTTCCATATATATGGATGTCAAATTTTAGTTGATAGTCAATTTCTATACCCAACAATTTAACTATTTTTTCACAAGTTAATTTTGAATTTTTGAACTTTAATTGTTTGGTTCATGTCAAAAGTTTTCTTTCCAACTGCAATCACTTGAAACTTGTCAGGATTGGCTTTCATTTTATTTATTCTAAACCATTCTATCAGCTGATTTGACTCCAGTTTTAGGGTTGATATAAGATTGTCATATTCAGGACTTGAAAAAGATAAAGTATTGTATAGTTGTAACACAATGTGTATTATTTTGTACACAATGTAAAAATATATAAAAGGCCACACAAAACAAATAAGGCCAACTAAAGAAATATGATAGTTACAATATCATAACACCTCCCTTCCCCCTTAAAAAAAGTTTGAGTGTAACAAAAACTTTTCATGAATAATATGTACAAAATACATAGTATATACACAGTGTTTTAATAAGTTCTAGATAAAGCATCTGCTATTACATTACTTTTACCTTTAATATGTTTTACAATAACATCATATTCCTGTAACAATAAACTCCACCTAGTCAATCTCTGGTTCTTGTTTCTCATTTTATGTATGACGGTGAGAGGATTATGATCAGTATAAACAAGAATAGGATGCATAGTTGGATTTAAATATACATCAAAATGTTGAAGTGCAGACAACAGTGCAAAACGCTCTTTTTCAATAGTCGAATAATTTTTCTGATGTTTATCTAATTTCTTAGAAAAATATGATATAGGTTTCTCAACATTATCATCTGTCTCTTGATATAAAACAGCTCCAATTCCTACATCGCTTGCATCAACGGCAAGTTTAAATTGTTTTTCAAAGTCTGGAGTGATCAGAACTGCCCTATTAATTAAAAAGTGATTTGCTATTTTCAAAAGCGTTTTGACAATTTCACTCCAGATGAATTTAGAATCTTTCCGTAAACGATGAGTCAATGGTTGAACAACAGTAGCAAAATTTGAACAGAATTTCTTGTAAAATCCAATCATGGCGAAATATCTCATAAGTTGGTTTTTATTTGTAGGAGGAGGAAATTTGGTAATTGCATCCACTTTAGCCATAATAGGTTTCACTTGACCTTGGCCAACTGTATGCCCTAAACAATCAACAGTGGCCTGGCAAAATTCACTTTTACCAAGATTAACAGTCAAATTTGATTGTGACAATCTATCAAAAGTATCATATAAATGTGTTAAATGCTCTTCCCAGCTATCACTACATACAATAAGATCATCAATATAAGCATAACAACAGTCTAAATCTATCATTCTTTGAAATGTAGCTGGAGCACTTTTAATGCCAAACGGCATTACAGTATATTGAAATAAGCCATCTGGTATGACAGAAGCTGATATTTCTCGAGCTCTCTGTGTCAATGGGACTTGCCAGTAACCTTTCAATAAATCAAATTTGCTCACAAATTTTGCTTGTCCAATGTTATCAATGCAGTCGTCTATCCTTGGAATCGGATAGGAATCAGATTTTGAAACAGAATTTACTTTTCTGAAATCAGTTACAAAACGAAAGATTTTATCTGGTTTGGGCACAAGGAGACAAGGAGAGCTCCATTCACTGTTACTCGGCTCAATAATATCATTGTCAAGCATATATTTAATTTCTTGTCTCATAAATTCAAGTTTGAGTGGATTGAGCCGGTAAGGATGTTGCTTAATTGGAGAAGCATCACCTACATCGACATCATGACAAACAGCAGTGGTTTTGTTTGGCACATCTGGAAACAGATTTTTAAACATGTTAAAAGAAAATACCAAAGCTTTTAATTTTTCTCAAAAGACAGATGTGCAAGTTTTGAATCTAGACTTGACAAAATTTCTGAATTTCTCAATCTAACTGTCTCTTCCATAGTTTTAGAACTAAAAGGTGGTTCAATTATATCTGGTTTGTCATGATTGTTCTCCAATTTAACCATGGCTAAAGTGGCAACTGGTTTACTCTCACCTTCATTAGTACGCTCAAAATATGGTTTTAACATATTAATGTGACACACTCTATTTTGTTTACGCCGACCTCGTGTTTTTACAATATATTTCAAATCATTGATTTTATTCTCTATGGTATAAGGACCACAATATTTAGCTTGTGATGGATGTCCAGGGACTGGCAAAAATACAAGTACCTTATCACCAGGCTCAAAAAATCTGTCCCTGGCATCTTTATCATACCATATTTTCATCTTATTCTGAACAGTTTTTAAATTGTTCTGAGCAATTTGACAAGCAGTATACAATTTTTCTTTAAATCTAGATACATAGTCTAGAAGATTCAAGTCAGTGTGTTCAGTAAGTCATTTTTCCTTAATTAATTTTAAAGGTCCCCTCACAGTGTGACCAAATACCAACTCAAAGGGACTAAAACCAAGGGATTCTTGAACAGCCTCTCGGACCGCAAAAAGTAAAAAGTGAAATAAACCTGACATAAATAATTTCTAATACATCTATGGCCCCAGTTTCCATGTTATAATAGGAGACCTTAACATCCTTCGTGACCGAGAGTTGAAATCATTCCTCAGTAAAGGACCTAAGTATCGTCCCCCGTCAATTATTAATTGGAATGAGTGTCGTAACATCATCCACGACTCACTCCGTACTTACTACTCTAAATGGATAAAACGAGAAAAAGCTGACAAGAAATCATTAGATTCTCTTTTTAATTCGGTAATGAACATAGTTGATATACGTATTCAACATTTTAAACATCATTTTACTCCTAACAACAACCATAATAGCCCAGTTCTCGTATCAAACATAAGCTAAAAGAACTCGCCAAGGAGTTTATTTTTGTACCGGCTGATAAAGCTGCTAACAATACCATTATTGTTTGGTGTAAATTTTACATTGAGGTCCTACAAAAGAAAATCACCAATTCACCAACATTCCAACTGACTCCATTTTCGGAAAATGACATCTGTAACAAACATAAACTTTTAGCTACTTCTTTACAAGCAGAACCAAATACAATGAAAGTTCCAACTATGTACTGGCTTCCGAAGCTGCACAAAACTCCTTACAAATATAGATTGATTTCGTCTTCAAGCCATTGTTCCACTACTAAACTATCTATTTTACTTACTAGTACACTTGGTATAATCAATAACCTGGTAATAAATTGTTCAAATAAGGCTTTTGAAAATAGTGGAACTAATTACTTTTGGAGTGTCAAAAATTCGTTGGAAGTACTTGATAAATTGCATGCTTATATTTGTGATTTCGAATCTGTTCAAAGTTTTGATTTTTCTACCCTATATACCACTTTGCCTCATAATCTGATTTAGAAAAAATTCACACACCTGATTAAATGGACATTTAAAAAGTCGGAATGCGAATATATATGTTTAAACTCTTTTAGATCATTTTTTAGTAACAACAAACAAAAGAACTATGTCAATTGGACCTGCTTTGATACTATAACTGCCCTTTAATATTTACTAGATAACATTTTTGTTCGCTATGGAGATTCCGTATATCGTCAGGTTATCGGAATTCCCATGGGGACTAACTGTGCACCACTTATTGCGGACCTGTTTCTGTATTGTTATGAGTTACAGTTTATGACTAAAATCAGCAAAGACCCATCGAAACAACATCTGATTCGAAAATTTAATAACACTTTTAGGTATTTAAATGATATATTGGCTCTCAATAATGACGACTTCAGTATCTACACTAAAGAGATTTATCCAGCCGAACTGACTTTAAATAAAGCTAATACTAACAATGAACACTGCTCTTTCCTGGATCTTGACATCTATATCTTAAACGGGAAGCTTAATACCAAAATTTATGATAAAAGAGATGATTTTTCATTCCCTATTGTTAATTATCCATTTTTAGATGGTGACGTTCCCTTGTCACCATCTTAAGGTGTTTATATATCTCAACTTGTTCGATTCGCTCGTGTTTGTAACAACGTATTTGATTTCAACGAAAGAAATCTCTGTATTACTGAAAAATTATTACACCAGGGTTTTCGATATCACAAACTAGTCAAAACATTTACTTATAGATTATCGTTGATCATCTCAACGAGATTGATTTTCTCGCTTGAGCCGGTACGGCGAAAGCGAGAAAAGCAATCGAGTTGAGATGATCAATGATAATCTGTTTATCGATGTTTTACCTATAACGACGTTGTCAATTTCATGTCAATTTCATTAGCAACACCACGTGCCTCCTTAGTTTCTAGCGATAATTTTCCATCTCAAGCGAGTAGCATGATATGAAAAATTATCACAAAAAAAGATCAAAGGAAAAATGCACAAAATAGCGATAATAAATTTTATCATCGGTACAAGGACATCATTCGTGAATATAAATCAACATGTAGACATCTTATACGTTCAGGTATTTCACATCCAATATTTTATGGTAATATTCTTTACAAAGCACAAAAATGTCGGCATTCACCTCAAAAGCTAAACCAAACCTTTAAACAGACTTATTCCGAAAGGATATAGTTACGATACTGTTGTCAGGTCATTAAGGATTGCATATTTTGGTATTAATATTGATTCACTCTTAGGGTCTTTTTATCGGAAATAAATACTATTATTCTAAAACCAGTTGTTGGCATGATACGGGTTATGTTCTCATATATTTTATGATTGTATGATACTAAATCCCTAACGGGAGGGATTGTACTTGATTTTCATATGATGAAGACAAAATCTTTCAATCAGTTTAATTGAGGTCTGGAGCTGGCATGTCAGTAACTGCTAGTAGTCCTTTGTTAATTTATGTATCATTGTCATTTTGCTTAGTTTCTTCTGTTACCTATTCTGACATCGGACTCGGACTTCTTTTAAACTGAGTTTTACTGTGCGTATTGCTATGTGTTTCTTTATTCTACATTGGCTAGAGGTATAGGGGGAGGGTTGAGATCTCACAAAACATGTTTAACCCCGCCGCATTTTTGCGCCTGTCCCAAGTCAGGACCCTCTGGCCTTTGTTAGTCTTGTATGTTTTCTAATTTTAGTTCATTTATATGTTTTGGAGTTTAGTGTGACGTCCATTTTCACTGAACTAGTCCACAATTTTATTTAGAGGCCAGCTGAGGACCACCTCCGGGTGCGGGATTTTCTCGCTGCGTTGAAGACTCATTGGTGGCCTTCGGCTGTTGTCTGCTCTTTGGTCGGGTTGTTGTCTCTTTGACATATTCCCATTTCCATTCTCAATTTTAAAAAATTTGAACCCTGGTCGGATTGTACAGACTTCGGAAGTCCTGGGGTAGCATCAGGGGGGGGGGGGGCTCCACTTTTTCATTAAAATGCCGTCTCGATGGTAATAGCATTCGGCCACTTTGTCTGCTTCCTCCTGTGGTTGAGCCCTCTTGCTGAGCTGAAGAACCTCAGGGTCTTTATTTTGCTCTTTGACAAATTTCCTTTGGTCTTATGAATGGCTGTTCACGTCTGGCCATGGCATAATTACATTCTTGTTAATACTAGGTGGTCTTATTATGGCCTTCTCTGAGCTACCGAGACCTTCAATATCGGCTAGAAAAGTGTCAGAAAGGTCCATGTAATCAAACTGGTCTTCTTGCAAATCCACATGTTGTTGTTTTCTAGCCATCGCCCTAGTAACGACACAAGCTGGATACAGTTCAGCATCATCTTCAGGTGATTTAACATCCACAACCGGTTCACTGGTAACAATTGGTTCAGCAACCACTTTGTTCCTAGCTACATCATTTCCCTGCAATAATGAAACACCCTCAACAGGGAGATTAGGACGAACACCCACAACAACTGGTCCAGTTATCAAATCTGACTTCAGATAAATACGATGGATGGGAACATCTATACAACCTTACTCCACACCTTGTAACAAAACGGAGGCACCAACAGAAGTCTCCTCGGACAAAGGCAACACACCTTCTAACAATAAAGACTGAGGAGCTCCAGTGTCTCGTAAAATCTTAATAAGCTGAGGAGTAGTATTATCAACAATAAAAACAAACCCATCAGATATAAAAGGTTTATAATCCTCCATGTAATCGCAAAAACTGAACTTAAAAGCCTGACACACAGGACATTCCAACGTATTGGTAACACGGGGTGTCGTACAAGCACTGGTCTTGGGCTTATTATCTCTTTCATTCTTCTTCTGGAGTCTAAAACAATCAGCCATCAGGTGACCATTTTCTTACAATAAGCACAAGTCAGTGACTTCTTCTCAAAAGTATCAAATTTTGGACTAGAGATATTATAACTGGACTGACTCTTATTCTTTGCAGCAGGCTTGCTTTTGGTACGGTCAGTGCTTTGATTCTTGTAATTTCCACTCGAAGTATTAAAATTTTGATCTTTGAAACTTCTCTTATGGGAAAGGGTATAATTATCAGAAATAACAGCTGCATCTTGTAATGTCTCAACAGTTTTGTCTTCTAAATGTGTTTTTAAGTCTAAATGAACACACTGCTTGAACTCTTCTAATAACATCAATTGTCTTAAATTATCAAAATTTTTATCTTTTTTCTTTGACGTAAGCCATTTATCAAATAGATCTTCTTTTTCCCTAGCAAATTCAACAAAGGTTTCTGAATCAAACTTTTTATAAGTCCTCAATTTTTGTCTGTATGCTTCTGGCACTAGCTCATAAGCTTTCAAAACCTCCTTTTTAACCTTGTCATAATCAGAACTTTTTTCTGATGAAAGTGCTGAGTAAATTTCAGCGGCCTTGCCCTCAAAAACACTTTGCAGCATTGTAGTCCAAAAAGGCTTCGGCCATTTCAAATTTTGAACAATTTTCTCAAACTGGGGAAAAAATTTATCAACTGTTTTTCACAAAATTTGGAAACCAAACGTATATTTTTTGCTGCATCAAATTAAAATGTTCTGATTTTGATTGGAATTTAGTGTTGCTTTCTTCTTTGACCATTTCAATTTTCATTTTCTCCATCTCTAACCTTTCCTTCATTTCAAGTTCTGCCTGTTTTAATTTAAATTCATCTTCTTTTTCTTTTCTTTTCTCTATCTCTAACCTTTCTTCCTTTCCCAATTGTTTTAATTTAAGTTCATCTTCTTATTCAAGCTGTTTAAATTTGAAAGCATCAACATTTTCGACCTTGAGTTCAAGAGCATCTTCACCAAAAAATTCTGAGTCAACTAAAAAGTCTATAACCAAATTTTTTATAATTTTTTTTTCTCGTAGATACTCTTAAATTTATTTATAGATGTTTAGCAAGCAACACTAATTCTTCTGTCTTTAGTTTATCAAACATTTCAAGGTCTGGCGTTTTTAAAATTTACCGGCATCAAATGCCATATTGTAGAATTTTGTTGGCTAATTCTAATAAAATATACCGAAAAATTTTCAATGAGATATTTACGTTATCCCGGACGAGCTCCCAATTTCTGTGATGACCAGAAAAATCGACTTTTAATTGTAGCCAACAAAAGACACAAAAAGACACCTAAAGTTTGGTGCTCATAGAAATATCTAGTATATGGTGAACATTCTGACAGTCTGACTAAAGCCAGTCCCTACAAACGCAAGTGGATAGTAGGGGCTCGTGGTTTTAGTCAGACTGACATTCTGAGTATTCAAATTTTGATTAGGAGTTTATCTTTCTGTGGAGAACGGGATATAAATGTGTACTAGCTGCAGTGTGCACACGATTTGGGGAAGGAAATGCGAAAATAATTCTGATAAAAAGAGGTGCACTATAGCATCATATGGTTAAGATTGTGTTATGATCAGAAAAATCGACTTTTAATTGTAGCCAACAAAAGACACAAATCAAAAATAAAATTTAACAAGATTTATTATACACTAGTTTACAAGAAGTATTACACAAATAGAAATGTCAACTTAACTGTCAAAATATCAGTCCAATCTTTTATCTTTTCTTTATCCGGAAATCATCACGGGAATCCACAGAATATTACGTCCAATAGGTCACAATTTAGTATGATGTTGTTAGTAAAAAAAATTGTCAATCCAACTGCTGAGAATTTTGATGTCTATCGATGTCTAAGTCTATCAAAGGTCTGCATACTTTTATATATACTTGTAACGGAAACTTCTAGATAATGTTAGATCTTTAATTACGCATCTTTTGTTATGATCATTCTGGAAACGTTATGTAAGTGAAATAGAAAGTTCTAATCATTCCATGAGTATCAATGATTGTTCCAGTGATTTCTTAACTGTAAAGTTGTAACACAATGTATATTATTTTGTACACAATGTAAAAATATATAATAGGCCACACAAAACAAAGTAGGCCAACTAAAGAAATATGATAGTTACAATATCATAACAATTGTGATAAATTTTCAATAAATTGTAATAAGGGGTTAAAAGGGGGAGGGGTGTTGCGGATACAAAACGGATTAGCCCCACCCCCACCCTTCCCCCGAAAACAAAAATAAAAATAGATAGACAAAGAATAAAGCAACGGCAAAGAAGATGATTTGGTAAGAAGGGATGTCCCCAAAAATGATTCAGACGATTAAAAACGAACCCAAAATATAAAGAGATGCACAAAAGATTTAAATGGTTAAGATTGTGAGAAAATTTCAATATATTGTAAGAAATGGTTAAGAAGGAGTTGCAGTTACAAAATGGGGACCCCAAATAAGGCATGCTTTGATATTAAAGGGAAATCCCAAAAATGATTTGGATCAAAATTCAAAATAGGAGGTGCACAATAGCATTATATGATTATGATTGCGTAGAAGGTTCAATAAATTATAATGAGGGGTTGCGGATACAAAATGGGTACCCAATTCCCCAACCACCAAATGTGTACAATAGTGTGCAGATATGAGTAATTCCATGTCATCCCAAGGTAAACATCCAAAACCATTCAAATGAAGAAATAGAAAGGAGGTGCAAACGTACATTATGTTATCAGTGGTTAATGATTTAGATTTTGGGATAGTTTCACAATTGTTCTTGAATAATGTAAAAAATAATTGTACATAATAGAATGAATCTTGTGTAATATGACAAAATCTCCTCAATCCACCCCTCTTTTATTTCTTATTAGGTGCCACTGCTTTATTGAAATTCATTAAACGATTTTGCCGAGTTGCGCTTGGAAACAAGGTCCTTATACAAACTTAAAATACGGTCAGTCTGAACCCCATATACTAGCAGCTCGAAAGTGTATTAATTGGACATAGACATATATCATCAATATTTTATATTAAAAGATAAGTGTTTTTACGTGCTCTAAAACTCGTGCGATAAGTTATGTACACTCGTTAGTAACATGAAGGATAACATACCCAATAAGTAACATACCCAATGAGTAACATACACAATGAGTAATTTAAAAATGACAAAAAAGAAATTGACAAACTACAATAAATATCATAAGGTAGCGAGTTAATCTGTCGTCTAAGAAATAACTTAAACAAAATCATAAAAAAAATACATGTTAGACCCATATTAGTGAATTGATAATGTTTGATATTCTTATCTTTGTGTATTATCAGGCTCCATTTTGGTTGAGTTTCAAACGATGTATTAAATTGGAACCAGTACTTAACGTCACAGTACCCAAATCGCACTGAGTACCCAAATCGCACCCATTTAGCAAAAATAGCAACGGAAATCTTACAAGTTTTCTTTGAGAATAAACAATTTGTGTTTTTTCTGATTTGACATTATGCACGTCTTTTAACATAGCTAAATATATTTAAATATACACAGGACGTTCACAGTATATATTAACAGATGAAGTATTTGCTCCAAAAAGTAAAATCTACGGAAACGTCGCCATGCCACGTCTACAAAAAGTTAACTTTTAAAAATGAGCAATTAAAATATGTTACAGGCATTCATTTCTTAAAAAAATGAATAGTAAGCATGGACTATTATCAAATTGTTCAAACTATTTGAAGAAATAAAACAAAGCATCAGTTATTTGATTTTTACGGATGTGAATTTAAGCGTGGATGCAATTTAGGTATTCCTCATCACATAATCATGGGTCGTTTGGAGGTCGGTTCAAACCCATTTTTCTATGATTCAATATGGATTCAAATTAAAAGTAAAATAAAACGGGAAGTCCCTTATCAAATGGCAAAATCAAAAGCTCAAACACATCAAACGAATGGAAAACTACTGTCATATTCCTGACTTGGTACAGGCATTTCCTTATGTAGAAAATGGTGGATTAAACCTGATTTTATAGCTATCTAAACCTCTCACTTGTATGATAATCGCATAAATGTCCATTATATTGACAACAATGTGTGAACAAAAAAAAAAAAAAACCAGACATAATAGGTGAAAATGTCAAAAATAGGGGCACAGCAGTCAATATTGTTTTATAATCCTAATCCCTATAAAAACAAACAAATATGTCAACAAAAAAAAAAAAAAAAAAAAAAAAACAAAATGGCATATAATATAGGCAAAGCACATAAGCAGAAATGAAAGACAAGAATACAAAAAATGATCATATCACAATAACACAATGGCGGGATGTATAAGTACCAAGCCACGCCAAAAGGATATTACAAAAAATGGACTAAACAGTAAAGGTTAATCATTGAATCGGAGTTCCTTCAGACACTTGTCAAAAACAAGAAGACCAAAGAAGCCAGATTATTTAATTTCACTTTCAGATATATTGATGTTCTTTCCATTAACAATCCGAACTTTTCTGATTGGGTTCCATTAATATATCCCCCAGAACTAGAAATTAAGGAAACAACAGACACGGCTTCCGCCGCCTCTTTTTTAGACTTATATCTCGAATTTGACATACACAGTCATCTCAGTACCAGAATCTATGACAAACGAGACGATTTTAATTTTAAAATTATCAATTTCCCCCACCTTAGTAGCAATATATCAACTTCACCTGCATATTGGATATACATTTCCCAATTCATTCGGTATGCAAGAGCTTGCAGCTCCTACTCAGACTTTGTAAAACGTCACCAGTGTCTGGGCAGAAAGTTGATGAACCAGGGGTATGTCAAAGAACGTCTCGTCCTTTTTCTAAAAGTTCATCGGAAGACACCAAGACCTAGTTGATAAATATTCCGTATCAACTTCACAAATAATACATGATGGTCTTGAAGTATAGATTCTGCGTCCTGACGCTGTTTATCATCTTAATAACGTGTTAAAGTGTTCTTTTATTTGTCTTTATTAATATTACTTTTACTGTTTGGTCTGTTTTTGGTGATATACATTTGACGTGGCTCTGTACTTATGCATCCCCTCACTGTGTTGTTTGTATTATTTTTCATTTTTACTTGTGTGCTTTGTCCGTGTGACTTTTTATGTTTCTTTGATACATATAACGTGTCTCTATACTTTAAACATCCCGCCATTTTGTTATTGTTCTATTATAATTTTTGCATACTTTGAACGACTAAATTATTTTATATCTCTACCTGTGTGACGTTTACATTTTGACGCTATTCTACGCCAGAGTTAATGTTAAAATTACGATTCGGTCCCAGTGCTTAAAATCCCTCGATCCTTTATGGGTTGATTTGGCATACATAAATAAAATACAAAAATAAGTAAGCAATGAACGAGGTTGTTAAATGTGATATATGCTTTTTGTGCTTCTTTGTTAAATATTTGTTTGTTTTTGTTGTGATTAAGATTGTGTCACGGTGTTGACTGCTGTACCCCTATTTTTGACAATTCTACCTATTATGTCTGTTTGTTTTATTCACGCATCGTTGTCAATATAATGGAATTTGATGCGACTGTCATACAAGTGAGAGGTTTAGCTCTATAAAACCAGTTTCAATCCACCATTTTCTACATAAGGAAATGCCTGTACCAAGTCAGGAGTATGACAGTTGTTGTCCATTCGTTTGATGTGTTTGTGCTTTTGATTTTGCCATTTGATTAGGGAATTTCCGTTTTGAATTTTCCTCGGAGTTCAGTATTTTTGTGATTTAACTTTTTTTTTATAAAGACAAATAAATTATAGTTCGTTCTTATGTTGTACTGTTATATCACTGTCCCAGGTTAGGGAGAGGGTTGGGATCCCGCTAACATGTTTAACCCCGCCACATTATGTATGTATGTGCCTGTCCCAAGTCAGGAGCCTGTAATTCAGTGGTTGTCGTTTGTTTATGTGTTACATATTTGTTTTTCGTTCATTTCTTGTACACAAATAAGGCCGTTAGTTTTCTCGTTTGAATTGTTTTACATTGTCATTTCGGGGCCTTTTATAGCTGACTATGCGGTATGGGCTTTGCTCATTGTTGAAGGCCGTACGGTGACCTATAGTTGTTAATTTCTGTGTCATTTTGGTCTCTTGTGGACAGTTGTCTCATTGGCAATCATACCACATCTTCTTTTTTTTTATATTATAGAACAATATAACACGTAATTAAGATGATAACAGCGGCAGTACCTAGAATCTATACATCACGACCATCATGTATTATTTGTGAAGTTGATACAGAATATTTACCAACTAGGTCTTGGTGTCTTCCGATGAACTTTTTTAGAAAAAGGACGAGACGTTCTTTGACATAACCCTGGTTCATCAACTCTCTGCTCAGACACTGATGACGTTTTATAAAGTCTGAGTAGCAGATGCAAGCTCTTGAATACCAAATGAATTGGGAAATGTATATCCCATATGCAGGTGAAGTTAGTATATTGCTACTTAGGTGGGGGAAATTGATAATTTCAAAATTAAAATCGTCTCGTTTGTCATAGATTCTGGTACTGAGATGACCACTTATGTCAAATTCGAGGTATAAGTCTAAAAATTGGTGGAAGTATATTGTAAACAATGATACATCTACAAAAAAAAATGCAGAATGGAAACTATTGTCTGGATCATAAATGTCAAAATAGGTGCAATTTGGGTACCGTCACGTTATATATGTAGTACCCATTGATGCACAACATATGCATGGCGTAAAAAAGAACTTCGAAGGAATTACCACCTTTGACCTCGCATTCTTTGAAGTTGATGAAGATGGTTTTATCCTTTGATTTACTAGTATTAACTATATATGGATGCTGGGAACAGAAGAAAATTTAAAATAAGATAAAAGAGGTTTTGATGTTGTTTTCCCCTATTTTATTCTTTTAATAGTTTTCCATTGTAATATATGTCACACAGTTTCCACGGATAATAGGGACAATTAGACACAACTTCTGCTTTTGCCACACCTGTGTTTCGTCTGACGATTATTTCCTCATATATGTTACAAAATAAAGTTTTTAAATAATATAAAATGATTTTTATTTTATTTCATTTCGTTTCGTTATTTTTCGTTTCGTTTCGTCAATTGTTCGTTTCGAATCGTTCATTGCGTTTCTATTTCGTTTCTGATTGTAGCACAACCCCTAAAAATTTCCATTCTTTGTTATTTAGTGTAAAGTTTTATCATGGTATGAATTACTGTGATTCTTACTATAGTGATTATAGTATCATTCAAATATATGAAATGTATTATTTTAACGAAGGAAAAGAACAAAAAATGTACCGGATGCGTTAACATGGTAAACAGGGTAAGCGTCTCCTGCTATGCATGCTTCACCAACCATACGAATGTACACGGACTCAGTCAAAATGTTACAATCGGGAAGAGGATACAATTGGCAAAATTATAGATAAGACAATTATTCTGATTTTTAAAGATCTTAAGGAGCAACCATTTAACTTCAAGGGGGGCGGGGGTTATGGTTTTTTGTCTGAGTCAGAATTTTTTTCGCGAACATTTTTTTTTAGTTTTTCGACGCTATCAATCAAATTATTTTTTTCAAAATTTAACACTATAAGGTATAGGGAAAATCTGGATTCAGAATATATCGTTGGCTTCTGCTTGACCACAATATTTTTTTTTCATCAAATTGGGGATCAGAATATTTTTTTAGGAAAAACCATAACCCCATCCCACCACCACCTCTTTGGAAATTAAATGGTCGTTCCCTTAGACTGCGAAAACATGTCGCAAGCGAGTTAGGACACAGATATATCTTGTGGGTCAAATGATTTGTGCTAGTTACCATAAAACGTATGTAGTTTCGTATGAAGTAGTTGCTCTTTACTATGTTAGTGCAAACTTTGTGTAAGGAGCACACAACAGTTACTAAAGTCCGTATAGTGTGAACATGCACGAGCGTAAAGTTTAATTGAGGTATGCCTTACGATGGGCATGTAACTTCCGAGAATTTGGATGTTGGAATCGTCACGTTCGTCATAGATTCTAGCACCTGAGATCACCCCCAGTTTTTGGTGAGGCTCGTGTTGCTTAGTCTTTAGTTTTTTATGTTGTGCTTTGTGTACTATTGTTTGTCTGTTTGTCTTTTATTTTTTTAGCCATGGCGTTGTCAGTTTATTTTCGACTTATGAGTTTGAATGTCCCTCTGGTATCTTTCGCTTCTCTTGTGTATCTTCTATGTATCTTCGGACATGTCTTATCTAACTTTCGAAAACAAGGGGTGTAAATATGACAAGCTCAACCATGATAGTGAAATCTGTAATAATTTGTATAACGAACTGTTTGATATTGACCATTAGAAACAAACACTCAGAGGTGCTGGTGATGGAAAGAATTAGAAAAAAACAAAAAACAAAACAAAAAACAAAAAACAAAAACAAAAACAAATAAAACGTAATATTTAAGAAACCGGCGTTTTGCGATCGACAAGAGAAGTATTAAAACATTACTTGCGGTTGATTAAACAAAAATCTTATAAAGGGAATATACTGTTATTTTTAGCGGACTGTTTTAAACTATGTCTATGCTAATGTAGAAAGGTTTTTGTCGAACACACTATGGGTAATGTATATTTCAGAGCTGACATTAGCCCAGTTATTTAATTCATGGCTGAAGCACGACCTATTACCAGAAGTGATATATCAACTGTATCTTGAAGTTCAGACTTTTATATATATTGGGTCAAAGTGAAAACGATCAAACAGCAAATGAAGAAGACCAAACAGAAAATGTTCATCAAGTAAGAAACACAAGAAGAAATGAATAAGATCGAAGAAAGGCGTTATCATGCACCATCATATGACCTATAGTTATTAATTTCTGTGTCATTTGGTCTCTTATGGAGAGTTGTCTCATTTGCAATCATACCACATCTTATCTAACGTAATGTTCGTGCTCTTATCACTGATGTCTTTGGGACAGATATTGTTTCTGATGATAAAACTGCAGCATATATCAAAGGAACAATAATGTAAGAAATATAATGAAACAGAGGCGGAAAATATCAAGGGATAGTCAAACTCGTAAGCCGATGACAAAGTGACAATGCCATGGCAAAAAAAAACGTAAAACAAGCAAAAGACAAACAACTGAATTCCAAGCTCTGGAATATCAACTGGGAGATAAATACTCCATAGCGCTGCTAGAGTTACGGTGAATTAATTCGAATACACAAAATCCATATATACACTCGACAAAACCTCAAAAAGGGAACAGAACTCTTATAAAAATGTCAAAATTCCACTGCAATAATAGAATACTGCCCTTTTTAACTTATTTAACGAGAATCTCAAGATCGAATGTATTTTGTTCAATTTGATCAGTTTCTATATATATAAATGTTTTGCTTTTAGGCAATGATTTAGCTAGCTATAAAACCAGGTTTAACCAACTATTTTCCTCAGAAAATGCCTGTACCAAGTCAGGAATATGACAGTTTTTTCCATTCGTTCCGTAAAATTGATATAGTAGAGCGTATGATTTTTTTCCAGATTTTATGGACCTCCCCCTTTTTGAATTTACCTTGCATTTCGGTATTTTGTTTAAACTTTTTCCATATTGACAGTCATTTTCCATTAAAACATTTAAACAAAAAAAATCGAAATTATTTCTGATTTAACGAATCATATTTTCTGTCATATACAAATTAAAGTTTTGTATTACAGATGCACTTCGATGCAAAACTTGATAACAATGTAAAAGTAGCAATATTGAATAACATTATAGTGTTGAAAATCAATTGCTTTTATGGAAACCTGTTAATCTCTTGGAAATTGTTTTATGATTTCTTTAAAAACTAAAGTTTCAGTAAGTTTTAACAATATTCCTTTTAAAATAGACACAGGGCCTCGTTGCCGAGTGATCTAAGAGGTCGATGGGTCCCTCTGGGCACACGGCTTCCTATGCCAATAAAACAGGTTGCCACGAAACTGCAAAGAGTGCTGCAAATGGCGTTAAGGATGTTCGCTACTTCTTTCAAAATAATAAGCTTTTTAGAAGACTGTTATAAATTGATAGTATATAAATAAAGGAACTAAAAAAGCAGATAAAAATGAAGGGTCCGTTTGCTTGTTTTCGAGATATAGGCCATTGAAAATTTGGCAGGAAATGATTCTCTCTAGATTTTTCATACATTTAACATTGGCACCTTTTTTCTGTCTAAAAGTATGAAAAATGACAAGGATTTAATAAGATTTTCAAAGATGGCATTTTAAACTATATTTAATCAAATTATGAAAAGAAAAGTAGGGGTTAGCAGGCAAATTTTTTTAATGGCACTACATAGATAAAACCAGAGGATTCCGAATATCTCGCAAAAATTCAAAAACATGAGGAGCGAACATCCTTTATTAAACACCAACAATCCATCGACCACTCAATTAAATCGGCACTACCTCTATGACAGAGCTTATTTTGTGTTTTGTAGATTGTCAGTTTGTCATCGACTTATGAGTTTGAATGTCCTTCTTGTATTTTCTGTCTCTCTTTTATTGTCGTGAAATATCACACAGTTTCCCCTCATTTATATATCGTCTTAAGCATGCACAAAATTATATTTACGTTCAGTGCAACTGGTTCTAGTATT
This sequence comes from Mytilus coruscus, assembly GCA_017311375.1. Lineage (NCBI taxonomy): Eukaryota > Metazoa > Mollusca > Bivalvia > Mytilida > Mytilidae > Mytilus > Mytilus coruscus. Next base: position 68,419,906 of record CM029604.1, on the reverse strand, counting down.
TTCGAATCAATTTTAGCTAAGCATGTTTATTTTATTCATTCGGTGAATACAATTCAAAGGATAGACACATGGTATCTACTGTTTGACAAGGTAACGTAAAGGATAGGAAGACTAAGAAAATTTGTAAAAGCAAAAACGAGCTGCATATACTTTCAGAAGATGCTTTTAATCACGATGCAGCTATCCAAAATGGGCAAAAATTTACAACAAAAGATGAAGATAATGTCAAATTTTATAGTGGAAATTGTGCTGTTCGTTTCAGAGGAGGATGGTGGTTCAACGCTTGTCATAGTGCTTTTCTGAATGGACAGTCTGGGAAGTACGGACGAAAATGGTATCCCTGGGGCTGATGAAGTTACATACAGTTTGATAAAGATTAGACAAACTGTTTGATATAAACTGTAATAGCAAATATTATTGTTAATAGTAAAAGATCTTAATAATATGGAATTTTGTTCGATATGTAAATTTGCCATGAATATACCATGCTCGTTCCAGACCGTCATGTTGAGAAATTCTAAAGTGCTGGTTCTCAATGTAACAGTCCATGATATATAGGCTGTTTTCTGCTCTTTGGTCGGGTTGTTGTCTCTTTGACACATTCCCCGTTTCCATTCTCGATTATTTCAAATCTGCTGTAAGTAATCTCTATGTATTACATCTTTTACATGTTCCTAGTACGCTTTGTTGGTTACTTAATAGCAAGGTAATACTAAGCAATAAGGCAAACTGGCAATTTTGCTTATATGTAAAGTTTACATTACTTTCAAATGTTTGTGGTTTTTCCGGATATAGTTCCTTGATTCCCTCTTTTTGGTTAAAAGATTAGCTATTGCTATGCGCATAAAATTGCTGGGTGCAATCATTAGATTTTTTGCATGAGGTCATGTGTTGAGAGACCATGCGTAAGTGACCTTTTAGTGTTGGTATTGTTTATGAAGATACTTCTATCAAACTTAATATTACTCAAATTTATAATGAAACAAAACTGAAGAGAAATTTTTCCATAATCAAGACTTAAATACGGTTACACGCAGGTCAAACACAAGACATTTTCCACGTTATCTATATATCTAAATACAGATTCAGAAGCAACCTTGCACTTGTGTTTCCATCCAGGCTGCAGCGTGAATGGGTTTACTTCGTTTCGAAAGATAATGAAATTTGAAGTTATAATCTTTTATTCAATGACAAACATGTAACAATATATTAAAAATAAAACATTTCGATAAGATGAATTTCTCATGTGATGTATCAAATTAAACCCAGAAATATATTATTCGTTCAGTAATCCTAAACTGTTGACTTTATACCAACAAAAAACAGTGAAATAAATACAAATCACGTTCACCAATATAACATGTACACTGTATAAATATGCAAAACAACAATAGGATACAGACACAAATATTATAGTTTTCATCATGTTAATTGAATATATATAATGATACTATATCAGGAAAATAACATGAAATGCCATGCAAACAATAAAAGTTAGCATATTAATCTTTGGTATTAATACTCATAAAGCGTTTTTTTCTAGACAATAGATTATTTTCATATTACCGACTTTTGACTCCGGATTAGGGAGCTACCATTTGATTTTTATGGGGGGGCTAGGATGAAAAATTTTGTCCTGCTTTTTTTTATAGTTGTAATCTCTGTCCTGCCTTTTTATTTTTACTCTATTCGGTCCTGCCTTTTTTTACTAGTTTATCCTGAATTTTTTCCACAAATTGTCATCCTGCCTTTTTTTTACCAAGTTGCTCATCCTGCCTTTTTTTACTCAAAACTCCTGTCCTGCCTATTTTTTCAAATTTCATCCTAGCCCCCATAAAAATCAAATGGTAGCTCCCTTATATAATTTGTCGACTGGTTACCTTGGACATCATGGTACCAAGTCAGGTAAGAGCAAGCTAAAAAAGTAATACCAAGCTTTCAATCGGTACAATTTTTGGGGAAAATTACCTGCTTAACATTTTTTTTTACTACAAAATCATCGGAAAACAGTAAACTTTCCCCTCAAATTACACCGATTATATGTTTGATTTTACTTATTTTGGTTGCTCTTACTTGACCGAGTACCATGATGTCCAATGTAACCAGTCGACAAATTATATAATCCGGAGTCAAAAGTCGGTAATATGAAAATAGTCTATTGGTTTTTGATTGATTGCTTATTTTATGGAGTATAATTATTTATTTGATTTTTGCGCTGTAGTGACAATAGGCCATGGGTTAGATGTTTCTCCCATGTCTGTCGTATAAGGCTTTGGAAAACAGATCGTTTGTCTCTTCAAAATAACATGCATGGAAATTGACAAAAACACGTTTTTATTACCATATTGTAATTTGAGATACAAATATTGCTACAATTAGTTTTTCTCGTGGTTTGTATATTCAACATTAATTAAATATTTTTGAACTTTTGAACATTAAACTACTGTTGTAAGCTCTGTCCAAACAACAAGTCTCAACCCGCTAGGAGTTAAATCAAATTCCACAAGTTTATCTCTTTTCGTTCGATTATTTCAAATGAAGTTATGAGATTGATATCAATAAGAGAGTAACTGAGGATTCCAAAGGGATATTCAAACACAGAAATCGATGATAAACTTACAATGCCATGGCTAAAAACGAAAAACGACCAAAGGACAAACAACAGTACACAAACCACTACATAGACAACTAAAGACTGAGGGGATGATCTCAGGGGATCCGGAAGGGTATGCAGATCCTGTTCCACATGTGGAACCCGTCACGTTGCTCATGTTCAAACTCGGTGATAATTTTAACTCGATGATGTAGCTTTCAAGGAAGAAAGGACGGGATGGAAGTAACGACAATTGGAACATAACCGTCATTATCTGTTGGACTGACATTCCATAACGGTCAACTAACTCGTGATGGCGTCATAAAAATATTCGAAGGAATGACTTCATCTTCAACACTTGGACCCCTTGTTTAATAGCATCCATGTAGCATCAGGGAAATCATGGTAGGAAATGCAAGCTCTGGAATATAACGTATCAAATGGGAGATATAACTCCATATGCAGGCGTTGCTCAATGTTGTTATATAGAAATGGAAAGTATACGATTGGGAAGTTGAAATCATCTTTTTTGCCGTAAAGTCGCGTAACTGTTGTTTCCTCTTATGTACAGACGTATAACATAAACCTGTGTATACAGTGAGGAAAACAGTTGACAAAACTACGATGGTAAGACGTCATTTATGCAAACAAATTAAATTAAATTACAATTGAAATTGCTGATTCGTGTGTTGAAAATAGAATAAACATAATTATGGGATAGATTCTTTGAGAGAAATGTTCAAAAAACACATCGATGAATACATTTACTAGACAATAGTCAATAAGACATGGCGTTAACACACTATAAATACCTGGGATGTGTTTTAATTGATTTTAGTCTCTGATGCATCGTAATTTTTTATTGTTAATTTTTTTTGGCTTTTAACTAGCTTTCAGTAACTGCAAGTACTCTCAAATAGTACTTTCGTGTTAATCTGACCTATTGACACAATTTGTTATGAATTTCTGTAATTCAATTTTTACTTATTTTGTGTTATATCTCTTCCACTATTTTTAATATGTACCACCTTTGAAAAGTATTTAGAATGACGACAAATTTTCACTTTTGTACTCGTACTCTGAACAACAAATTTATTAATTTTGTAAAAAAAATTTACTTCCGTACTCCTAACAGCAAAATTATTATATTTAAATTTACCTGTGTACGTTGTTTTATTTAACGCCATTTTGTCCCATATAAGAGTTGTCTTATTGGCACTCTTCCTACATCTTTTTTTATTACTACCTGTAAAGTCTATGTTATATAGGTACCTACGTTTTAATATTGTATTTATATTGTGTCATATATCAAACTTATTCGTTCAGTGTATGTTTACTTGTTTTTGTTTAAATGTCTTTTTGATCGAGTGAAGCCATTTCAATTGATATTTTATAGTGTGTCTTTTTATGTTGTAATGTTACACTACTGTCTCAGGTTAGGGTGAAGGTTGGCGCCTGTTAAAACGTTTAAACCCGCTGCATTTTTATGCACCTGTTCTAAGTCAGGAGCCTGTTGTTCAGTGGTTGTCGTTTGTTAGTGTGGTTCATAGGTGTTTCTCGTTTTTTTATATAGATTAGACCGTCGGTTTTCCTATTTGCATTGTTTTACACTTGTCATTTTGGGGCCCTTTATAGCTTGCTGTTCAGTGTGAGCCAAGGCTCTGTGTTGAAGGCCGTACTTTGACCTATAATTGTTAACTTTTATACATTGTGACTTGGATGGAGAGTTGTCTCATTGGCACTCATACCACATCTTTTTATTTATATACATTAAAAATACTGATGCTCATATAAATCAATTTTGATGGCTGTTTCATCTTTTAGCTATCTTAAATCAACATTATCTTAAAAGCACAAAAGTTTTGGTAGTTTGAAATTTGTAAAACGCTGACTGTCGAAAACTACTTAATACAATAATACAGATACAATATAAAGTCATCATTTTAAAAAATAGATCTTTAAAAAATCAACAAGAAAATGTAAAAACAACTGCGATAGGCAACAATGTCATCAAACGGTTGTCGAGTTTTCTGCTACAAATGACTGGAGAACAGTATCCATGGTCTGATTTGGAGAGAGTGATTGTCCTCGTAAGGCTGAATTAGTCTGTGCATCATTTGTCTAAAATATAGAAATAAAATATTCTTTTCCTGTATGCACACACATTTTAGTCAAATTTGAAGACAAAGCATTTAGGAGGAGTAATGTTTTTTTCTTAAAATGATCTCATTAGTCTGATTTGAAAACTTGATTTTATGTTCCAAAGCCTGTTAAGCAATACCAATTGATCAGTCAGATTTAGTGAATATAAATGTAGGCGACAGTAGTTTACAAATGTTCAAATCTCGACTAGTGGTTTGTGTTGCCACCACTAGCTACTTACAGTCTCTTGTATTTTTAACCCTTATTTATGTTGCTATATTATAAGTAGATATATGAATATATTTCATTATCAATTTAATGTACTTACATGACCGTTTTTTGTCTGTTCCGAAGCACGGTATTTTTCATCTGGATTGCTACCTAAAATAATGTGTGAAATTCTTATATATATTAGTATGCAGCTGAGCGTAACGTTTTATTGGTTTTTACTTTTCTATATTTCCAATTAATGCATATAAATGTTTCGCCATTCTTTATACAAGCTTTACATCAGCACTTACCAAATTATATTCAAATTGCTTGACACTCAAAGTAATTTTTTTCAAAGTAAATAATGTCTTAGATTAGTTAAAATATTTTTGTGAACTATAATTAATTTTACAATAGCAATTATTTTCTCTATATTGATATTTGATACGTTTTATGATTATTTTTCTGTATTTTATGCATAGTTTTAACATTTTCGGCAATTACATGGCTTGTTGTTAATATTCCACGAAAAATAGCTATACAACCAGGTTTAATTCACCATTTTCTACTTAAGGGAACGCCTGTGTACCAAGTCGGAATATAACAGTTGTTTTCCATTCGTTTGATGTGTTTGACCTTTTGATTTTGCCATCCATAAAGCCTCAAATCATACCTTTGATTAATTTATTTTTGTTTAACGCCACTTTCAGCACTCTTGGCTTTTTCGATACGGTCTATTTTTATTGGCGGAAGAAGCCAGAGTGCCCGGAGAGAACAACCGACTTTCGTCAGGAATCATACATTTGTAATTTGTATTACCTGAAGACGGTGCTTTTGTTTGCTGGCTTGGTTTTACTGTTGATGTTATCTTGCCATTTAGTGATGGGACAAATTTTATATTGTCGGTCTCGTTCCTAAGTTTCAACTAATAAATATAAAATAGAATATTATGAATAAAAGGAAATGTCGGGTATGCGTCAATAAGAACACAAACCCCAATGTAAAATAACGAAACTACATTTAAAATCAATTTTACCCAAATGTCTAGTGTTGCTTCTCAAGAACGCTTTAGACTAACTTTAAAGGGATAAACAGATTATCAGAACATTTGAAACTAAAACTACGAAGACTAACGGCGGCTACCATGTGTGTAATATAAAGATTTTTTAAAGTCATGGAAACACTCTAGAAAATGACAGTATTGCAAGTAGTATATATATTGTTTAATATATTGATATAAATGGATTTAAGGGCCAACGGTTAAAGGTTTGAGTTTATAGGCAGTGATATGATCAACGGTTTTGAATATATGCTTAGTTGTTGGATAAGACAACACTTGTATGTAAAAAATGAAGAAATAGTAAACCATATAATATACTCAAATAGTATATTCCAAATGGAAAAGATATTGCTATATACGAGTTGAACGAATTCACGCAGACCAGAATTTAGTTTCTTTGAAAAGCTATCATGTAAGCATGTACATAAGACTTATATTTTATCATAAAAATTTGTTTTTCACGAAGCAACCAAAACGAAACAATAATGAATAAAATAACGTATTTTCTTTCACTCTTTTTGGCACTAATTAAATTTTCCGACATATTTTTATAATAAACACGTAGACGATACCTAAACTGCAATGTAAAAATGGAAATACAAATTCAAATCTCAGAGAACAATACATGAATAAATTATGCATGCGCTAAAAAAATTCTAACACGAACAAGATAAGCAATCGAAGAAAAAGAAAAAAAAGGTCAATAAACACGTGTTTGTGTTGTTACAAAACACATTTTTTGGTGCTTATGTTAGTTATGATTGGATGGTTTATTTCCGCAATGCGGCTTATACGGATATTTGCAGCTCTCGAGATTCGTGAAAAGTATGATTAAGTATTACTTAAGGGATTCATTGAAGCATTTGAAGATATTCGAAGTTTGCCTATAGCTGCAGTTCGTTATTATGTTTAGCCACCCACCCACCCTTTTTAGTAGATTAATGTTAATGTGGGTATATAACAATATTAACTTATATTAATATGTATGTTTCCTCTTTTGTGGATAGATTTTGATTGTGTATATTCTTTATATGCTTGGATTGGTAGTGCATGCCTGAGTTTAGCTAAGTGATATACTTCGAAGAATATTATTTGTAATAAATCTATTAAAGGCTGTTACACCTGTAGGCGCACTTTTCCTATTCATGTGTTGTTTGTTTATTAAATAATTCATATTTGTTTGAGCTTGGCGAATTAGAATATAACAAGCAAAAAAAAAAAAAAAAAAGGAAGAGACCTATATTACAAGCGAACAGTTAAAAAAATATTTTAGGCAATAAGTTTTCCGTCCAAAATGAAGTAATATCGAGTATTCTCAGAGGTACCAAAAATTCAGATAAATACAAACAGCACTTCTCGCCGATGATAAGTCGAATTGTTCAAGGGTCAAAATTCAGCACAATGGTATCAACAGTGATACTTTGTGTGAAATATTGTACAGGTTGTAAAGATTATTTTAATGATTCTAAATGAATTGACTTTCTACCTACACACACCTTCGATTTGAAAAACAATTGTTGAATAAATCATCAACAAATCTTATATATTTCTACAACAAAATTATAGTGTTTAGATATGGAAACATGTGATATCTAAATAACTGAATTTATTCCAAAATAGAAATGCAAACACTTTTTATCTAACTATTTTCATGTATTCTTATAAACTGCAAGTATTAGAACATCATCGTTCTATAAATAAATATATCTACAGAAATATAAATTATAAATACCTTGGGAATAAAAAGTATGCATAAAACTAAGGCTGTACAGAACATAACAAAGCAATTCATCAGAACAAATCTGGCTGTCTTCTGCTCGTCATCAAGTATATGATTTAATGGAACTCCAATAAGGCAGACAACAACAATGTTATAAACACAAAATCCAATCAACTTGGAATCGTTTAAGGCAGGAACCTCTACTTTTCTGGTCTCCCACGCTAGGAATGTGCCAAAAGCTAACAGGAGACCTTTGTAAACATACTGGACACATAACCAGTAGACCTGTGTAGAACTTGTACACACAGTATATATTTCATTGTGTGTAATGTCATTTTCTTCATCCTGTAAATATTTAAAACAAAAAAAGTCCACAACCGACGGTGAAATAAAATGAGTGGTTACAAAAGAAGTTTGTTCATGTTAAATATTGTATGGAACCCCTCTGAAGACTACATCAAAGTTTATTTTATATACTAAAGTTAATTATGTTTTTGTTATTTGGGGAATTGAATAGAATAGAGAATGGAACAGCCTAGGGCCAATAATGGGTCTTCAACGCAGCGAGAACATCTCGCACCCGGAGGATGGCTTCAGTTTGGCCCTAAACCATAATGTATTCTAGTTCAGCTAAATAGACGCTACACTAAACTCCGAAACATACAAATGAACCAAAATTAAAAAAAAACACACAAGACTAACAAAGTCTAGAGGTTCCTAACTTTTGACAGGCGCAAAAATGCGGCGGGGTTAAACATGTTTTATGAGATCTCAACCCTCTCCCTCTAGCCAATGTGCAATAAGCAAACACACAGCAATATGCACAGTAAATCTAAGTAAAAAAGAAGTCCGAGTCAGATGTTAGAATAGGCAACAGAAGAAACTAAGCAAAATGAAAAATGATCAAGAAAAATTAACAAAGGACTTCTAGCAGCTACTGACATGTCAGCTCCAGACCTCAATTAAACTGATCGAAAGATTATGTCTTTATCGTATGAAAATCAACCACAATCCCTCCTGTTAGGCAGATCTTTGATTGTCTAAAATAAATATGCTTACAACTATATTTGACTCTAAGGATTTTGTGTTTGATATGTACACTTGTCAGTTTTTAAAAATGTGTGTCAACTTTTAAATGTCTTTTTGGTTATTTGTGACTTTGTGTTGTTGTCTCGTTAACGTATAATCTACAGCTCCCTTTGGTCATATTTGAAATGTATATGATACTGGAAATGCTGGGTAAATATAAAATGAAACGGAAACTGGCAAACAAGTTCACAAAAAGATATGTAGAAACTTTTAGAACACCCGAATTCATCCCTGTTTATTTTGATAGTCGAATTGCTCGAACTTCTGTTTTATTCAAATGTTTTGTGGAATGTTGTTTGTAAAACCTATTTATTAGGTAAGGTACAACGTCATGTATTGTGAAAATTAAATTCCATTTTCAGGCAATACTGAACCCCACAACCATCATATAATACACATGTTCATGCTTCTGAATATACTTAGGTTAAATGAGTGTACCTCAATTATGACAACAACCTCTTTTCGTGTAAGAGAAAAGAACAGCGTCCATGGTACTAATATTGATAGATCTATAGCCATCAACACTCCACAAACTGCAAACAACTGAATATCTTTTATTACCTGGAGACGAAAGAGATTAGATTAGCTACCTGACTGGAAATAAGTACATTGTACATAAGCGTCTTCAAACAATTAAAATTAAAATAAAGATCATTTGGTAAATTTAAATATTTCAAATATATGTGTGTCGCCATTAGATTTCTGGATATTAATATGTTATACTACTGTTTATTGTCATCTGGATGTAGCTGTAGCATTAACGTTTGACCATTCAGATTGATTTTGCGTTGTCCTTGGCGCGTATAGATGATTCGAATGATTTAATGTTAATTTAAACAAATCGAATTCATTATATACTTTCTTCCATGAGTTCAATTAAAAATGGTTTTATAGATAATGACTACAAAGATTAAATTGATAAATATTGACCTAAATCTAAAGCAATTTGGTTAATATAACAGATCGAAAACGCACACTTATCTTATCATTAAAGCATATATACTATATTTAATTAGCCCCCCATTATATGAAACATTGAATTAAACTGAAACTGACCTGATTGTGTTGTAAATGCGGTGAATACAAGTTATGCACACTTATCATTCCACCTTCTTACAAAAGTTTTGATGAATTAAGTGACATTTGCAAGATAATATTAAAACTGAATAAGAATTGACAGCTATGCTTTCAATGTTCAATAAACAAACCTTCTTCTTGATACTATTATTATGAAATAAGACATGAACCCTCCATGTCTTGGAAAACAATGCACCAAATGCTGAGGTAAATCCTACTGCTAAGAACCACGAGCTTAACTACAAAAAAATATTTGGTTAACTATAATTCTGAAAATATACTAACGGAAAGATAGTTTTGGTCAACTACAATTGTGATGGCTTTTATAGATGTAACGCGCGTCTGGCGTAACCAGTTTTAAATCTGGTATCTATGATGAGGTTTTCTGAAATTATACTGCGGTTTGTGCATGGTCAAATGACAGGCATGGTGGAAAGTGTTAATAATCAATAAATTTCATTTAATCAAATGTCCAGTTATCGTATAAAGAATGTTTTCGGTCTTTTATTAGTTAAACACATTTTCATCTTATACACTTCAAAAAAGAAAAAGAAAACAACAGAAAAGTAAAGACCACCTCAACGCCTATCTCTGAGAAGAGCGTGATTTGGACCGACATTTGATAGATGTCATAAGAATAAAAAATGTATAATGCATAAACGACTTATTCTGAAACTTATTCGAACGTCAAAGCAGGTGATGTAGGGGACCAGCTAAATATTCGATTTTTTTCATCAAACGTACTTTCTTATAAGGGTAAATTCAATAAATGAATATACATCATCAGGGACCGCCCATTTCGGGAGAGCTTTCTGTATAACACTGAAGTCCTGTGCTCTTCTGATTGGTATATTATGTTTGTAATTAGGATTTTCTGATAGATGGATCAAAACTAGAGTTAAAATTTTTTTAAAATGAATGCTGAATGCACTTAATTTTTTTACTACAGGGTTGAAAAGTAATGGGGGTCAGTATAGGAATTAAGTCTTAATCTACAGTGTTTGTTAGATAAGGCCATGTGAATACCCAAAAATGCCTCATGACCCTATATTTTTATTGTTGCAAAAGATGGGGATATATTTGTAACTAATGAATGAAATAGGAAAGCTTCTTATTTCTAAAAGTTAACCAGGTATAAATTTAATTCAAGACACAGATTTGCAATAAAGTCACTGGCAGATTTTTTACTGAATTTACCCCGATAGGAAAATATGCACTCTGTCACTATAATTTTTCAAGGCCACACAATAATCACAAAGTTAATTTCCTGTAAAATATTAATGCAATGGAAGCTTTTTGGAACAAGTTAAAGTTGTTTTTCCATACAAAATTCTCTGTTTAACTGCGGGTGGCAAGGATGCACTGAGTATACTGCTAGAGGAAGCATGGGGTATATAAGAAAAATCAGTTTTGTGTCCAGATTGAAAGAAACAATAGAAATTACACTTTTAAAAGAGTTATAAAATTGATGAAAGACATAAATATTCTCCCCATTTTACATCAAATTTTGCACATATTTCTCAAATGATTTGTAAAATCATATGCAAAATCAGAATTACCTCCCTTTGACAAAGTGTATTTTTTTTAGCAGTGTTCCCCATGTAAAGTTGCAGATCAAGTTCTTATAAAACACTTTTTCAAGTATTTTAACACTCGAATAATCTGACCGAATGAAGATATTCATTTTTCTTGCGTAATTCATTGCGTTTCTTTAATTAAAAACATTCTGGACAGCTTTTCAGGATTATATACCCTTCATCTATGAAACTGGTGTTGAAATGTTTGTATGTGGATTGCCATGTTAAATGATTGTTTTTAAATATTCTTAATTGTAACTTTAATATTTCAAATGCAAAGTTTGGTCATATCCAGTCTTATTTTTTCATATTTGGCACATTTTTTCTTCTTCACTATTGGCTGAAGTTGGGTTAACAGGAATTTCTGCAGAATGCTTGTCATTGACAGTTTTTGAACTTTACAAGTAATTAAAACACAGATTTAGTAAAATGAAACATAATTGTTGTTTTTTGGAGTATGAAACTGCTTAAAAAGCCTTTAAAGAGCATTTTGGGGGTATATAAGAGTATATAATCAAAAACTTCCATATAAGGCAAAATTTAACTAAAAGTATGTCAAAACTTTAGTTCTTAGATGTACTTGTAATACTGGTCAAAACAAACACATAAAACAATTCATATTTATTGAGCATATTATTTTACTTCATTCTTTTGAAAACAGTCAGTGTGCAACTTTATATTCAAAATACACATTGGCCGCAGTTTGGGCTGTAGTATAAATTTTCCTCTATCTTTACAAATTCAGCATTTATGAATCTTGTATTGAAACTGGAATTTGAAAATTGGATAAATTACATTATCAATACAAACAAAAATAGGAAATGAGGAAAAAAGGTCCCTTATAGTCATTTCAAGGAAACATGGTTATTCCGCTTTTGACCATAGACTATCTATTTCTTTGGCTGAGAGCAACCATTATTTGAATAATATAGGATGCGTACTCATAGTCACATTTATATCAGGTTATACGTATAGTAACGCCACGGAAACCAATTTGTCGATGAAATATTAACAAAGAGATATACGAGATAATTTGTTTTAAAACTCATATCATATATATAAATAAGTCAAAGTTAGCATAGATCAATGAAAATTACGATGAAAGAGTAAATGAAATCATATCGTTTCATAAAAAATGTATCAAAATGTTGTCATTCATGAAAACTAAAATTAATGTAAATAAAACAAAAGTTGTATTTCTTGTAAGAGAGAAAAAACAAGGAAACATATTTTATACCAAAATTTATGATAAAAGAGATGATTTTTCATACCCTATTGTTAATTATCCATTTTTAGATGGTGACGTTCCCTTGTCACCATCTTATGGTGTTTATATATCTCAACTTGTTTCGATTCGCTCGTGTTTGTAACAACGTATTTGATTTCAACGAAAGACATTTCTGTATTACTGAAAAATTATTACACCAGGGTTTTCGATATCACAAACTAGTCAAAACATTTACTAAATTTTATCATCGGTACAAGGACATCATTCGTAAATATAAATCAACATGTAGACATCTTGTACGTTCAGGTATTTCTCATCCAATATTTTATGGTAATATTCTTTACAAAGCACAAAAATGTCGGTATTCACCTCAAAAACTAACCAAACCTTTAAACAGACTTATCCGGAAATGATATAGTTACGATACTGTTGTCAGGTCATTAAGGATTGCATATTTTGGTATTATTATTGATTCACTCATAGGGTCTTTGCATCTGAAATAAACACTATTATTCTAAAACCAGTTGTTGGCATGATACGGGTTATGTTCTTCTCATATATTTTATGATTGTATGATACTAAACCCCTAACGGGAGGGATTGTACTTGATTTTCATATGATGAAGACATAATCTTACAATCAGTTTAAATGTGGTCTGGAGCTGGCATGTCAGTAACTGCTAGTAGTCCTTTGTTAATGTATGTATCATTGTCATTTTGCTTAGTTTCTTTTGGTACCTATTCTGACATCGGACTCGGACTTCTTTTAAACTGAGTTTTACTGTGTGTATTGCTATGTGTTTCTTTATTCTACATTGGCTAGAGGTATGGGGGAGGGTTGAGATCTCACAAAACATGTTTAACCCCGCCGCATTTTTGTCAGGAGCCTCTGGCCTTTGTTAGTCATGTATGTTTTTTAATTTTAGTTCATTTATATATTTTGGAGTTTAGTGTGACGTCCATTTTCACTGAACTAGTAGTAATTTTATTTAGGGGCCAGCTGAGGACCACCTCCGGGTGCGGGATTTTCTCGCTGCGTTGGAGACCCATTGGTGGACTTCGGCTGTTGTCTGCTCTTTAGTCGAGTTGTTGTCTCTTTGACATACTCCCCATCTCCATTCTCAATTTTATTAAAAAAAAAAAAAAAAAAAAATGGCTGAGATAGAAATTTAGGACTCTTACACTTATCTTGAAACAAAATTTTATTATATTATAAATTTGTGCACTGCTTGTAAACGAGTTTTGGAGTAGGCACACAAAGCAATGTATTGTTTATATAAAAGAATTTAAAAAATGTAGCTATACCAATAGATCTTCAACTGAAACTAATTGATTCTCTTATTGCTCTTATTTCATTTTACTCAAGTAAAGCTTGGGTTTTGAACAAAAGCTAATATAAAAGGATGCACCTACAATTTTGTAAGAACATGTTTTGGATTTTCGAGTTACAAATAAAAAAAATGGGTTGCTAACTTATAACCCGTTTTCGATGAATTTGGATTGGAATATATGTGAAATGATCACATACCGTCCAAAAAAGACGGCTATTGTTATAATCTGTCATGAAACAAACGTTAACGGAAATATGCTAGACCCCTTTTTTAATAATTGCTTCTCTATTATTTCAGCACATTTATGTTCATTTATTTTCGTTGCCCTATAACTACCGTAAAACGAATAATTGTTGTATAATTTTTACTAGTCGGTATAAGAAAGGAAATGTTTGTACTAAAGATTGAACATCTAATTTCCCACTAATTCTACATTGTGTTTTGTGATCATATTTACCATACAGAGTGCTCCATCCTCTACCAAGTTTAAATATTCCATCATGGACACATATACAGACATGAACATAATGATTCCACCACATATGATAATGTTGTTAATTTTTGGACTCGACATCTTGATATGCCTATAACAAACTATTCATATTGAAATATCGCAAAAGCTATATAAACTACGATATACAATATATTTATAAATGTATAACAAAAATGCCGAACTCCAAGGCAAATTGAAAAAGGGGAAGTCCATAAGAACTGACAAAATCAAACGCTATCACTCAACGGAACAAGTGAAAAACAACTACCATATTCTTGACTTGGAACAGGCATTTTTCGAAGAAAATGGTGGTTAAAACCTGGTTTTATAGCTAGCTAAAAATCACACTTGTATGACAATTATTTTAGACTTGCTTCAAACATTTTGCAAGTATAATTTGTAAAACCAGCCAAAAACAAATGCAATTTATCACTTTGTTTTACTGGTCATTTAATTTATGAACGTAATCAACATATCGGTGTTCGGATTGAGATTTCCTCTTAACGTACTTGAATATATGCTAACGGCATCAAACTTAAATGCCATGTAGTTTGAAATGTATATAAATTACTAACAATATCTTTTAATCCGAATTAATTACCATAACCAAACAGAATTTTTTGCAATAGTCAAATTAGTCAACAGAGCTTATGTTTTAGACCTCGACGCATTTAAAAGACATCTGTCTGTGGTTGGAGATTGTATGTTAATTTCTTAACGTATAAATTGTAGGAATGTTGTCAATTGACATTTACTCTAATCACCTTTTATTCATATGCTGATATCTGAGTAGGATAATAAATTGTTTCGTTTATAAAGTATTTTTCTTGTGTATCTCTTTGCCATTATCTTGGCTAATCTCAAAACATTTGTCAATGCGTGTACACAATTAGTACCATGTTCATCTTTTTTACTGTTTTCCACGCTCTGCATTTCGTTTTATGTAGCCTGTAGATACTATTAAATAGTTATACTGTTACCTGTTTTTTCTATAGAAAATGTTGAAAATAAGAAGTCCTATTGCACCAATTAATCCGAATGATGTTAAAATTCCAAGGATAATTACTGCAGCTATGGAAGATGCTAGCAGTTCTGTTTGTGTTTTAGAGCCATCCTTTGGAATTTTATTACCTAATGAATAACAAAAGAATGCATGTATATTTCATAGAAGTATTGATCTACTATAATTACACTTTGAATTTCAAAACACCGTTTCATTTGTTTTGAAATTAAAGAACACGCACGAAGTAATTATATAGGGCATGTTTTGTTACATTGAAAAGGTTTTATTCGAATTGATCGTAAAAAGACCTTCTGGGTTATTCATTCCAGGTATGCTATTGCCCCTTGACACTTTTTTATT
Organism: Mytilus coruscus; assembly: GCA_017311375.1. Lineage (NCBI taxonomy): Eukaryota > Metazoa > Mollusca > Bivalvia > Mytilida > Mytilidae > Mytilus > Mytilus coruscus. The sequence goes on along the minus strand of CM029604.1, from coordinate 68,404,024 downwards.
TTCATAATTGTATACAAGTTTCAATTCAATTCCTCACTAGTCATAGAGGCCAGTAGGTTTGAATTAACGTAGTACTTTATTTACTTCTTCTTTGCACATGTAGCAGGTGAAACAAAAACACTTATAAAACATAGAACAAGAAGCCCTCCGCATCGATAAAATTATGATGAGAACAAAAAGTGTACTATATAATATAGTTTCAAAAAAAAAAAAAAAAAAACGAATAATGCAAAATCACAGGACAATACTTAATGTATTCTCAAAGCAGGAACCCATTTATTAAAGATATTGTTTTATGAAACATAATTGACGCCGGTAATTTTCTTTATGTGAATTTGATGTTCAAACAATAACAAGACTTAAATTTTCTACGCTCATACTTAGATGGCCTTAACTAGAATTGGCACAACCTGATGTGTATTTTTGGTTTTAAGTGGTCTTCAACTTCATAATTTACTTTGCCTTCCAATTATTTTAATTAGCACGCCGAGGTGAGTCTTATGTAGAAGAATTAATTATAAGCCTGGTTTTTCTTTTTTACTATCTATGAATATATTTTTAACCAAACTGCATATGATCTGTAGACTATTTTTTTTACCTACTGGTTGTTGATTTCCATTGTTTAAGACATTAATCAGTCGCAACGGTGTGTTGTACGCTTATGGAAACATTACACAATAACCTTCAGAAATGGAAAATATTTTAGAAATGTCTTTTATTCGTGTAGTTCGAAAAACAACAACGTTAAAACTATACGAAGTCGTATTCAAAGCCAGGTTGATCTATATATAATGTTTTAGCGCTTTTAATATCAGCACCAAAAGATAAAATTACAGAATCCTATTAGGTTCTTAACCTGTCTGCAATATAGATAATTGCTTCAAATAATTTAGGATTGAATCCTTACCTGGCCATAACGACGATGGATTTATATCCCATGTAATACTTCCTGTGTCAGGATCGAAACGACCAGCATCCGTTCTGTTGTCTCCTGTCAAATTCATTTAAAAGATACAACACAGAGTAAAACATAAAACTAAGAGAATAGCATGAACTTAAAACGGAGCGAGATCCGGTGCGTCAACAAGGTAAGCGTCTCCTGCTATGAATGCATCACCCGTCATGTGAATCCACACTCAGACAAAATGATACAATTACTACAGGACACAATCAGTAAGTTTATATATTGGACGATTTTTTGGGGTATCTGAAGATCTCAGAAAACGTGTTGGTATTGAATTGAGACACAGACAAATCTAATCGGTAAAAACAATCTTATGGTGACGGAAACCTGTAGTGTCGATTTCAGTCGTTTTTCATCAAAACTCATTTGGAGCAGTTTGTGTGTCAAGAGCACACTCCTGTTAATGAAATCAGTATAATGTGAACATGCACAAACCGTAACGTATTTATTGAGATAAGTGTAAGCCATACGATGGAACAGAGGATATGCTACTGTCGAGAAATGGGAAGTTGACAATTGGAAAGTTGAACTCGTCACGTTTGTCATAGATTCTCATTTGAGTCGTCCATCTGTGTCAATATCGTGGAAAGTATCAACATTTGAAGCAGACTTTCTAGTTTGGATTGTTTCCTTTATCAATTCACTAGCATATATGAGATGCAAGCAATAAAATAGATAAAAAGAAAACGGCTAAATACAAACATATACAGAAACGCGAACCGCACCAATAACAGGGCCGCACTCAATTGCTCTAGACGGGTAACAGTTCCAGGTAAAAAATAATAATATCACAATCGAGAAAATAGATTAGCTCACACTAGATGTATCGATAATATATATATTTAACTTTATTTCCTTGTAATCGAAGATTTTACAAGAAAACAATTTCATACAATAATAAAGTATTTACGTAATAGTTATACACCGAGGGATTGGTGTGTCTGGATAAGAAACCCCGACGGCCGGAGGCCGGAGTGGTTTCTTATCCAGACACGCCGTATCCCGAGGTGTATAACTAAATTACACCCCATTCTAAACCCTATATTTCTTAACATTAATTACTAAATGAAAAAGAATGGACAGCATATTTATTTACAATATCAAACCATAATTTATAGGTTTTTTTTACATGAAACTCCACTAGTAACCTTACTTTGGCTATCTTCGTTCAAACTTTGACAAGTGAGTAGATTTAACAGATGTCAAAGTTGCTGTTTTGCATATTCCCGTTAAATCAATGTGCTTATATGGATCAGCAGGTCAAGGTTGACCGTTTCGTGCATTCTTATCTATAAAAAAATACATCATGCTCCTGGTATACAGTTGTCAATATGGACGGGTATAAGACGGACGATATTTTGTGGGAAGCGTTGGATTTGGTAGAAGAGACTAAAGATGAAGGCAATATTATACCCAAAAGTACTTACCCTTATCAGTTTAATAAAGGTAATCATAACTGTATTTTATATCTTACGATTTTATCAAAAACAAAAGCCCCCCCCCCCACCTCTTCTCGAGAATAAACAAAAATTCATATTCGAACATACTAAGGGATAGGTGTGTCTGCATTAGAAACCCGACTACCAGACACGCTCAATATACAAAATTTAATGTAGCGGAACTCCCTTTTTGGGGGCAATCAGGGGCTGATCCAGCCGGGGGTTCCCAACTCAAGAGAAAAAGGGGTTCCAACCACTCAAATGCATTGATCTTTTAAACAAAAGTCGGGTCCAAGGCAAATTGAAAAGGGAACCCCAACCCTGGATCGGCCACTCAACGGAACAAGTGGGGTACCATATTCTTGAGAAGAGACATATGAAACTGGTGGTTAAAAAATTACCTTCAAGCTAAGGAGTATTTAAAGGATTATTTTAGTATTCCATATAGATGCTAATTGAATTTCAAAAACAAATGCAAATCACTTTGTTTTAATATCATGAAACAATTTGTAGTGATCAACATATTAGTGAGATTTAACGTACTATGTTCAAACTTAAATGCCATAGATGTAATAATCCGAATTAAAAAACCAAACAGAATTTTCCTTCAGTATAACTGTCAACAGAGCTTATGTTGTATATACAGTGTCTCGTAAGTCTTTATAGGCTGGGTATTGATCCTTTTAACGTCCTATGTTGTTATGTATTTTAATTGTAGATCAATATGCTGACACTGAGTTAATAAACTATTATTTATCTTGTGTATCTTATCTTTATTTTAACAATGTACATGCTAACTATTAGTACCAAGTTTATTGAGAATATAATTGATAGCAAAACATGGAACAAGTTGTAATATATTATCCATAAATACTTATACTGTTCCATGTCTTGCATAGAAAATGTTAAAACACTAAGTCCTATTGCACAATTAATCCGAATGATGTTAAAATTCAAGGATAATTACTGCAGCTATGGAAGATGCTAGCAGTTCTGTTTGTGTTTTAGAGCCATCCTTTGGAATTTTATTACCTAATGAATAACAAAAGAATGCATGTATATTTCATAGAAGTATTGATCTACTATAATTACACTTTGAATTTCAAAACACCGTTTCATTTGTTTTGAAATTAAAGAACACGCACGAAGTAATTATATAGGGCATGTTTTGTTACATTGAAAAGGTTTTATTCGAATTGATCGTAAAAAAAGACCTTCTGGGTTATTCATTCCAGGTATGCTATTGCCCCCTTGACACTTTTTTATTTTCATAATTGTATACAAGTTTCAATTCAATTCCTCACTAGTCATAGAGGCCAGTAGGTTTGAATTAACGTAGTACTTTATTTACTTCTTCTTTGCACATGTAGCAGGTGAAACAAAAAACACTTATAAAACATAGAACAAGAAGCCCTCCGCATCGATATAATTATGATGAGAACAATATAATATAGTTTCAAAAAAAAAAAAAAACGAATAATGCAAAATCACAGGACAATACTTAATGTATTCTCAAAGCAGGAACCCATTTATTAAAGATATTGTTTTATGAAACATAATTGACGCCGGTAATTTTCTTTATGTGAATTTGATGTTCAAACAATAACAAGACTTAAATTTTCTACGCTCATACTAAGATGGCCTTAACTAGAATTGGCACAACCTGATGTGTATTTTTGGTTTTAAGTGGTCTTCAACTTCGTAATTTACTTTGCCTTCCAATTATTTTAATTAGCACGCCGAGGTGAGTCTTATGTAGAAGAATTAATTATAAGCCTGGTTTTCTTTTTACTATCTATGAATATATTTTAACCAAACTGCATATGATCTGTAGACTATTTTTTTTACCTACTGGTTGTTGATTTCCATTGTTTAAGACATTAATCAGTCGCAACGGTGTGTTGTACGCTTATGGAAACATTACACAATAACCTTCAGAAATGGAAAATATTTTAGAAATGTCCTTTTATTCGTGTAGTTCGAAAAAAAACAACAACGTTAAAACTATACGAAGTCGTATTCAAAGCCAGGTTGATCTATATATAATGTTTTAGCGCTTTTAATATCAGCACCAAAAGATAAAATTACAGAATCCTATTAGGTTCTTAACCTGTCTGCAATATAGATAATTGCTTCAAATAATTTAGGATTGAATCCTTACCTGGCCATAACGACGATGGATTTATATCCCATGTAATACTTCCTGTGTCAGGATCGAAACGACCAGCATCCGTTCTGTTGTCTCCTGTCAAATTCATTTAAAAGATACAACACAGAGTAAAACATAAAAACTAAGAGAATAGCATGAACTTAAAACGGAGCGAGATCCGGTGCGTCAACAAGGTAAGCGTCTCCTGCTATGAATGCATCACCCGTCATGTGAATCCACACTCAGACAAAATGATACAATTACTACAGGACACAATCAGTAAGTTTATATATTGGACGATTTTTTGGGGTATCTGAAGATCTCAGAAAACGTGTTGGTATTGAATTGAGACACAGACAAATCTAATCGGTAAAAACAATCTTATGGTGACGGAAACCTGTAGTGTCGATTTCAGTCGTTTTTCATCAAAACTCATTTGGAGCAGTTTGTGTGTCAAGAGCACACTCCTGTTAATGAAATCAGTATAATGTGAATATGCACAACCGTAACGTATTTATTGAGATTAGTGTAAGCCATACGATGGAACAGAGGATATGCTACTGTCGAGAAATGGGAAGTTGACAATTGGAAAGTTGAACTCGTCACGTTTGTCATAGATTCTCATTTGGAGTCGTCCATCTGTGTCAATATCGAGGAAAGTATCAACATTTGAAGCAGACTTTCTAGTTTGGGTTGTTTCCTTTATCAATTCACTAGCATATATGAGATGCAAGCAATAAAAATAGATAAAAAAGAAAAACGGCTAAATACAAACATATACAGAAACGCGAACCGCACCAATAACAGGGCCGCACTCAATTGCTCTAGACGGGTAACAGTTCCAGGTAAAAAATAATAATATCACAATCGAGAAAATAGAATAGCTCACACTAGATGTATCGATAATATATATATTTAACTTTATTTCCTTGTAATCGAAGATTTTACAAGAAAACAATTTCATACAATAATAAAGTATTTACATATTAATCAAGACATTAGAGTGGTTGAATGATTCAAATGTCACATATAAATTAGAGTGATTGAATCAGTTAATCAGTTTTAATTGAAATTTAATGTTATAAAAATATGGAAATATTTAAGATTAAGGAGTAAATCTATCTCATGCATAGCTCTGATTCCAAGTCCGGATTCGGCTATACTTTAGGTACTTTTTGGCTTGATTCAACGTTTGTATTTGGTTATGGATTTTCAAATATGTTGGCCTCCAGCATCACTGAAGAGAAATTAATTGTCGAAATGCGCATCTGGTGCAGTAAAATTGGTACCGTTTATGTTCTTACAAGTATAAATTGAGCTAAAACTTAATTATTTTAGAATTTTATTATTTTTGCGCTGTAACATGAACTTATGTTATAATAACGTCATTATATATACAAATCCGCTTAAAGATATTTATATCGGTATTATTATTAGAAATCTGACATAATACCATTATCCGCTTTGATCAGCTTGCGTTAGTAAAATTTTATCCTATCTTGAAACAATCGTTGACCGGGCGAAACCGATGATTACAAAATAAGCAGTCACTGCAGCTGTTCCTTCGCTTAGCACGTAGTGGTTAGGGTTAAGGACTGAGAGAGAGAGAGAGAGAGAGAGAGAGAGAGAGAGAGAGAGAGAGAGAGAGAGAGAGAGAGAGAGAGAGAGAGAGAGAGAAATTACCTTTATTAAGTTGTATAAACGATTGTCCTATACGCCTTCCATCCTTGAAGGATACTGGTCCCTAAAATACATATCCTTATAATTATACAGGTGTTTCGTGAAATGGAAATACATTCTAAATGACTGAACAACTAAACCCATTCGACCTATTAACATAAAACAGCTTGATTTATATGACACTTCTACCCCAATCTTTCGAAATGTCAATCTGAAACAAAAACAAAACTTTAAGACATTTAAACAAGTGTTTTAGATTTTATTTTATTATATCGTTATATAGTATGTCACAAAAATCAAGCGATCATCACAATATTGAATCGGAATATTCCAACAAAACATAAAACAGGTCACTAAACATTTTCGGTCTTCAGCAAGAAACAACAAGAAAGGCGGGGTTACCAAAGACAAACTGACGACGACATGGCAAAAAACGAAAAACGACAAAAAGACACATAGCTTTCTCCAAAACACAACATATAAAACTATAGTTTGGGCAACATGAACCGGGGATTGATCTCAGGTGCTCAGGAGGGGGAAGGAGAATAAGTTGAAAAAATCCACTCCTTTAAATGTCGTCAGATTTAATGTTGCATTTTTAAGTACGTCAGTATAGAATACAATAAACACATGAGCTTTATGCGTCTGTATTATCAATAATATTAAAATGAAGTAATCTGGTACCTGATCCTCATAATACACATATCAAACTTAATCTGCAAATCACGACAGCGGTATTAAAAGTGGTATAAAAAGTCCATTCAGATAACTGGGCAATGCACTTTATTTTAGTTACCACGTAGCGTAAAAATAATAAAATTAATGTATTTATTGAAAATTCGCCAACGCATATTATTCACCGTAGATATACTAGTTACATATCTTTCTTTGAATGTACAGTTCAATCTATATTTACCCTTGTTTTCCCAAACTTGTACATGGAAGTGTAACACATTCGTTCTATAACTGACTATACGGTATGAGCTTTGCTCATTGTTGAAGGCCGTACGGTGACCTATAGTTTCTGTGTCATTTGGTCTCTTGTGGAGAGTTGTCTCATTGGCAATCATACCACATCTTCTTTTTATATAAATTACATAGACACATCAAATCTCGTCTCATGCAACCATGTTTGATTTTGTATTAAAACGTTTATGACTGCTTGTGTAATTTTGTTTGTTTTGATCTGTTAGACAGTTCTCACTCGCCCTTTACCTTGAGACTGAAATATTTTTAGACAGAAAAGATATTTAGACGTATTAAATTATCTGAAAAAATGTCAAACTCACTGATACTCCATCAAAACTAACTTCATCCATGCCTTTTATGATATTTTCTCTTATGTCAGACCTGTCATAGTTAAAATCTTCTAGTTTACTGCCGTTTAAGTATTTCAGACTATTGTTGAGGCCTAGTGCTAAAGCCCAGACGGCATCATATATCCAGGGATGGGATCTTGTTAGACTGTACGCAGTATTAGATACCTCACTTTTCATCCACGAATCATACTCCGACGATGTCTGTAGAAAAAAAAAAAAAAAAAAAAAACTAATAATGTCATTTACATTATCATTCATGTTTGACACTTTAACATCATCATCATCATCATCATCATCATCATCATCATCATCATCATCATCATCATCATCATCATCATCATCATCATCATCATCATCATCATCATCATCATCATCATCATCATCATCATTCTATTAAGTAAAACTATTTATGTACTTACATGGAAAATTGATTAAGGTAAATTTTGAAATTTTGAAAATTGTTCTTTTTAAAATCATAACTTTTAGGTGATCATGTGTGTGAATACCATTGAAAATATCGTTATCGATACCTGAACGACAAGTGTAAATTTCTACCGGTCTATATCGTTATCTATACCTGAACGACCTGTGTATATTTCTACCGGTCAATATCGTTATCGATACCTGAACGACATGTGTATATATTTCTACCGGTCAATATCAGTATCAATACCTGAACGACAAGTGTGTATATTTCAACCAGTCAATATCGTTATCAATACCTAAACGACAAGTGTATATTTCTACCAGTCAATATCGTTATCGATACCTGAACGACAAGTGTATATTTCTACCGGTCAATATCGTTATCGATACCTGAACCACAAGTGTATATATATCTACCGGTCAATCTTGTTATCAATACCTAAACGACACGTGTATATTTCTACCGGTCAATCTTGTTATCAATACCTAAACGACAAGTGTATATTTCTACCGGTCAATATCAGTATCAATACCTGAACGACAAGTGTGTATATTTCAACCGGTCAATATCGTTATCAATACCTGAACGACAAGTGTATATTTCTACCGGTCAATCTCGTTATCAATACCTAAACGACAAGTGTATATTTCTACCAGTCAATATCGTAATCAATACCTGAACGACAAGTGTATATATTTCAACCGGTCAATATCGTTATCAATACCTGATTCACAAGTGTATATATATCTACCGGTCAATCTTGTTATCAATACCTAAACGACAAGTGTATATTTCTATCGGTCAATATCGTTATCAATACCTGAACAACAAGTGTATATTTCTACCAGTCAATATCGTTATCGATACCTAAACGACAAGTGTATATATTTCTACCGGTCAATATCGTTATCAATACCTGAACGACAAGTGTATATTTCTACCGGTCAATATCGTTATCAATACCTGAACGACAAGTGTATATTTCTACCGCTCAATATCGTTATCAAAACCTGAACGACATGTGTATATTTCTACTAACCAATCTACTATAACTTTCAGATATGCATTAAAATTACCAAGAGTTATTCTTTACGTAGTTCTAAAATAAAACAGACATCATTTTATTGAAACAACAATCAAACAAGCCACGTAAGCCATAACAATATCATCTAAATCATGAGACAGTATAATGATAATAATATGTAGCTTACCCGACCAGAGATAGTAACTGTGTTTTCTGAACTAAGTTTATTTTGGTCCAGTGTTATCATGTAATCGGCCGCTTCATATAAGTTAGCTTTAGTACAGGGAAGATCTTTTACATCTGCATTTTTTATCCAGTTCCTGTACATTGAAGCACCAGTTAGTATCCAGGTGTATCGTTTTCCGTAGAGCTTTTGTTTATATACCTAAAAAGTAACAAGTTACATCATTAACAGTGCAATATGTTTGATACTTGTATTGTATCAACAAAATGATATAAAAGAAAAGAAAAAGCACAGAATTATAACATATTACACTTAAAAAGGGTGAAAATCAAATATAGCCGAACTCGGTGAACAGACTCCTAGGCAAAACAAAGTCAGCGAAAGCAGAAAACACTGGGAAAAGTTAAAAGCATTTGTATATTAACATTTGCATTGATTAAAAATTTCTTATATAATAGGCACGACAACTTTAATATTAAACTTATCCATGTTACGTTTGAGCTTAGTCGATCGAAGATAATCACAATAAAACGCGGGAGTAATATATTTGCAATAAAAAAGATAAGTGGAATGCTTGATTGCTCATGACCTTTATAAACTAATTAGTTTGCTTTTCACGAAGTCTCTATTATATGGTTTGTTAACGTTATGTCCCATAACGCTTGCTTAAAAGGATTATTTGAAACAAAGCTTAATATATAATTAATTTGATGATCATAAAAGAGAGGATTTTATGTCGACATTCTTACTAGTTTACTCTTTTCATGTAAATATATATATATATATATATAAAAAAAAAAAAAACAAAAAAAAAAAAACAAACAAACAAACAAACGGGAAAGTTATTTGTATCATAAAAGTTTGAAAAAATAGTTGAAATAAGAATGACATATAGAAACAAAATAATTGTAATAAAAATGTCATAAAGATAAATGAAAAATACAACAATAAAAAAAACGTAAATAATTGGTGTATGTATGAATGTTGCATGGTTTGAAAGAACAAAAAAAAACAACATTTTATTCAGAAAACAAATGATCGCTATATGTATAATTGCCTAACCCAAATAGCTTTTTTAATACTAACCATACAACTAATTTTCTAACTTGCAGAAAAATCTTTAATTTGTAAAACAATTTCAACTCAGAATTCATTTTAAGATCAGCAATATTTTTCTTATACCAGTTTTGTTTATTTTTATAAGCTCAATAAAGAAGCCATCCTACCTCACAGAAAATAATTCCCGCAGCTGAGCTTCGGAAGGCACCAACAATTACCCTGGAATCATATTGCTGTAAAATATTTAGAAAACTTGTTAGCGTGTGATTTTAATACAACTTTGAAAAATATGAAAATGGTTTCTTGTAATCATAATGATAAAGACATTATTGAAGCAATGCATGCATATTTACTAAACTGAGTTCTTTTTGCACGTTTTTTAAACATTTTTTTATGAATCTATAACGTATAATTGACACATAATATTTTGATCAGTGATTGTTGATCGCAAGCGAAATAACTTCCGAGTTTGTTACCGAAGTTTACCGGATCATGACATTGATAAACAATCAACACAGAATCATAGAGCACGTGCAAAAATGGTGAATTGATAGAGCGATGTAATTTTGTTTTCATATTTTGCGCTGTGCGGTGGCCGTAGTTCTAACGAAGGGTCTCGTAGTTAAGCTCACTGCATAGTGAAAGGTGTTATATTGTCGCATAAGAGTACGAGAAGACAATAGTTCAATAACAGTACATTTTGGAAGATTTTCATAAGTTCAGGATTTTCTTTTACAAGAAAGTTCACGTACACTTTTTATAGTAAAACTTAGCCATTCAAGTATATAAAACATATTCAACTTCTTTTGTTAAATTTAAGCATCATATGACATTAATAATGAGAATCACCTAATAATAGTAATAATATTAATTATAATAATCAAACTTTTTGAAGCAAGTCGGAAAAACAAGTATTTAAAAAAAAAATACTTTGACGAAAGAATTTGAAAATGTACCATAGAAACAAATCAACATGAATTTTTTTTGAGACATAACGAAAAAACCTTCAACCCGAACAGTGCCTTTCGTTAAAGCATTTGGATACTATTTCGTTTTTTTTTTTTTTTTTTAATTTCAGTAAATAAAATTTATTCATTAATTTATTTATAAGTTTCCTTGATCTTTTATCAACTAGTAACGAAAGGAATTGTGATATTTTCAGCAATGAATGAATCTCTGAATAGTTCCGAACCGACATGAACGTCTAATAACGAAAGGAATCGTGATGTTTCCAACAATGAATGAATCTCAGGATAGTTCAGAACCAACATGTAGTCTAACGACTCTAACCATTTGCATTTATTTCTATACAGCATCTGCCAAAAAATAAAAATTAACATGCAAGTGGGTAGAGTTTGTGGGATTATTTCTGAGATTTTTCAGACAAGATTACATTATAACATGTATGGTTTCATTGTTGAGGACAGTGTAGTTACAGCACCTTAGGGAAATGTGGTGATAACATATAAACTGATTGGAAATAGTACATTATATAGAAACTGGTGGATAAACGCTCGAAAAAATTATTAATCAAACGAGAACAAGGTTATGATGATAACAATCACGCTGTAATTAAAATTTTCTGACACCAAAAGCATCATATAAAAATAATATATTTTCGTAGGCCTAGATTGTAAGACACCTCGTAAAACTTGAAAAGTTTCAGCAGAGGCAAAAATGTTAATTGGTTTTATAATTTTTTTATTCGGAATCTATGCTGAAAACACCAAGTGCTCTCATTAGTTTTGGGATTTGTTTTAGATGAATATGAGACATTCCATTTTTTTTTCTAATTGTCGAATCAAACTTCCGTTTTGTATGTTTAAGCAACGGTTGTGCCACTCCAGTGACATCTATGTTTGTGGCCTCCTTTACTGCTGGCAGCGGTTAAGGAGCTAGCATTAACCTTTTATGACGGAGGTAGATCTACAGAGCCCTAGCATGCTACAGCGTTGTCATCTTCCCTCTAGATATTGGATATATTAGCAATGACCTCAAATCGTTTCACACTAATTTAGCTGTTATTAAAACTTTGGGTTATATTTGCTAAATACAACTTGGTTAAATTCTTCCTCGCTATCCTCGTCCGAATTTATTTAAATTCTTCCCTATACTCCTTAATAAAAATGAGACAAAACTCTAATATAGATTTGGTTGCTCGCAGTAACTTGTTCTTTTCTCTTGCAAAAATGTTTAATTACATGGTGATATGATACATAGTACTGACCCACCTTGAGCCTGGTGATATGATTTTCTACAAAGAACTAACCAACCTTGAGCCTGGTGATATGATTTGCTACATAGTACTGACAAACCTTGATCCTTGTGATATGATTATCTACGTAGTACTGACCCACAATGAGTCTGGTGATATGATTTTCTACATATTACTGATCCACCTTGAGCCCGGTGATATGATTTCCTACAGTTCTATATATTATTAACCTTGAGCCTGTTGATATCATTTTCTATATATTACTGACCCACCTTGAGCCTGATGATATTATTTTCTATATATTACCGACCCACCTTGAGCCTGGTGATATGATTTTCTACGTATTACTGACCCAACTTGAGTCTGGTGATATGATTTTCTATATATTACTGACCAACCTTGATCCTGGTGATATGATTTTCTACATAATACTGACGAACCTTGAGCCTGGTGATATGATTTTCTACATATTACTGACGAACCTTGAGCCCGGTGATATGATTTTCTACATATTACTAAGGAACCTTGAGCCTGGTGAAATGATTTTCTACATATTGCTGACGAACCTTGAGCCTTGTAATATGATTTTCTACAGTACTGACCACCTTGAGCCTGGTGATATGATTTTCTACATATTACAGACCCACCTTGAGCCTGGTGATATGATTTTGTACATATTACTGACCCACCTTGAGCCTGGTGATATGATTTTCTACATATTACTGACCCACCTTGAGCCTGGTGAAATGATTTTCTACATATTACTGACCCACCTTGAGCCTGGTGATATGATTTTCTACATATTACTGACGCAACTTGAGCCTTTTAAGTTTATGTTTTTCATTTTTTCTGGTATTTTATTCCAAAAGTCTTTTACAAATCTACAGTCGTTAAAAAAATGTTGATAATTATCTGTGCATTTACATAAAGCACACTCTGGGGTATTTGATATTTTCCATTTGAAAAGATTTTCTTGGTTCGGTAATATATAGCTAAATAATTTCCATTTATAAACTTTAAGTTTGTTTATGTATATTTCATTGTTTGTAAAGGATAAGGATTGTCTAATTTGTAATGGTTTTGCGTATAATATTCTTTGCCATTTTATTATTCCAATGTTAGGAGTTATTTTGTTTTTTTTTATAAAATATTGATAGACGGTTTTATTGTCTAGGTCTGATAAATTTATTTCTGTTTTATTCATTCTAATTAATTTTTCGTTAATATTAACTCGGGTTTTAACAGATTTAGGATATCTGTCCAACTTCTTGGTATAGCTGTTTTTAGTATTGATAGTTCGGCTATCCAGTTGTGTTTTATTTCTAACTTTCGCAGTATTGTCTTTTCATCGATTTGACCGTTTTCGTCAATAAGTTCATTAATATAGATTATGTTGCTTTTGATCCAGCTAAACATCAATAATGGTTTATTTTTCATTTTTATGTTTGTATTACCCCGTATAATTTCTTTGCGCATATCTCTAAAGTTAGTGGGCGATTTAATGTAACCTCCACCTTTAAGTATCCAGCATTTTACAATATCTAGATAAAATTTTGGTAATCTAGTTGTAATTTTAAGTGGTTTTAAATTATTAATTTCTAAATCCATTTTAAAGATAAGGAAGTTTTCACCATATTTATCAAAAAAGAATCTTGGAATAATTGACCAATTTTCATGTTTTGACTCTATTAATCTTGATACCCTTTATTTTTAAGTGTGTTAAAGTAACTGTCGATATCAATCATATTGAGTCCTCCTTTGCTGTAATCTGATATAAGAGTTGATCGTTTTACTTTATCTTGTTTTCCGTCCCAAATGAAATTAAAAATTTCTCTTTCTAAATTGCAAATATACGTTTTATTTATGACTGTTATACTTGCTAAATATGTGAATTGTGGAATTATAAGTGATTTGGTTATTAAAATGTTACCGATGATAGTAAGACGTCTTTTTCCCCATGATTTCATAAGTTTTTTTTTGCTTTTTCAAACTTGTTTTCCCAATTTAGTTTTGCGCATTCTGTTTTATTTGTACCGAAATACAAGCCTAACACTTTAACAGGTTTATCTGTGAACTTTATATTATCTACTTTATCTTTACAATTTTTTAGTTTTCCATCTCCAAATGCCTTCCGTTTTATTTTTATTTAATTTAAGACCAGAAAATGTGCCAAATATTTCAATAACGTTTAATGCTGCTATAATTTCATTTTTTGATTTGAGAAACAAAGTGGTGTCATCTGCTAACTGGGAAATTTTCAAATTATGTTTTGAATGGTCAAGTTTTATTTCAATGCCTTTAATGTTATTATCATTTCTTAATTTATATGCCATGATTTCTACTGCGATCACGAAGATCATGGAAGAACAAGGACATCCCTGACGTAGTCCCATTTTTAGACTAATTGGTGCAGAAATCCATCCATTATTGAACACTGAGCTATTTATATCAGAGTATAACGTCTTGATTCAGTTAATAAGTGAACTATTAAAGCCGAAATGTTCGAGAGTTTGGTACATAAAGGACCATTTTAAAGTATCAAATGCCTTTGAAAAATCTAGAAACAAAATTGCACCTTCACATTAAATTTGTCGGCGTAATCTATGATATCTTGTATTTGTCTGAGATTGAAACCAATATATCGTTTTTTTATATACCCTGTTTGGTCTGCGTTTATAATTAGATTTAGTACATTTTTTTATTCTTTTAGCTAATGTGTATGATAATATTTTATAGTCTGAATTTAATAAGGTAATTGGCCTATAATTTGAAAGATCTAGTGGATCATTCTTTTTGTATATTAGATTAAGAATACTTTGTCTTTGGGAAAATGGTAGCTTTTGCCTGTCATAGCTTGTATTAAAAATGTTAACAAGGATTGGACCTAATGATTGCCAAAACTTTTTATAAAAATTTGTCGTGATACCATCTTTACCTGGGCTTTTTTTTGGTTTTAAATTATTAACTGCCAGTGTTAATTCTTCTATTGTAACATATCCGTCGCACGTCTGACTTTCATGTTTGATAATTTATTTTTTATTTCAGTGGTGTTAATATATTCCCATGATTGGGCAATATCTTCGTTTTCTTTTGAATATAGTTTTCCGTCAAATTTCTTTTCAATTTGAAGTATTTCGCTTTGATCTGTAACAATATTTCCTTGGTGATCTTTTAGTTTTATAATTGTTTTTTTTGTTTGTTTATTTTTTTCTAGGCCTAAAAAGTATGCTGTATTCTTTTCGCCTTTTTCTACCCAGTCTTGTTTCGATCTTAATTGGGTGCCGTTTGCTTCATATTCATAGTGCTTTTCTAACTGATTTTCAATTTGATTTATTTTTTGCAATACGTCATTGTTTTCATTTTTCTGATATTTTTCAGTTAAAATGGTTAAATTTTTTTCCAATTGTTTTATTTCATTTTTTTTATTGTATGCTCTACTTTTGCAATAGTTTAAGGTAAACAGTTTAATATCAAGTTTTATCGCATCCCAAAGAAGATGCAAATCCATAATTGTGTCTTGCATGATAGTCTTATATTTTGCAATTATTATTTCTATTTCTTTACAATATTCATTTTCTTATAGAATAGAATTGTTTAATTTCCAGTATCCCTGGCCTTTACTTTCGGCAGTTACGCTTTGTAATTTGAGAGATACGCCTTGGTGGTCTGTACTTTTTATTAATGCGGGTCTAATATCACTTGATTGTGTATTAAGTACAAAGTCTTTATTTATTAAAAAGTAATCAATTCGACTTGCTTGACTGAAATTTTGTCTTTTCCAGGTGAACTGAATTTTTTGGGGGTTTAAATATCGCCAAATATGAATAAGATTGGTTTTATATTTTTACGTTTATCGCTAGTGAATTTTCTATCTAAGTTTGACAGCGCATCATTCATATCACCTCCTATTATTACAGTTCCAATTGAATAATTACTTATGAAATCAGACAGACACCTTTACTTTGGGTTGTACCATGACTAAAATAGAAATGGTTACTAGTTTCAGTATATAATTTCTGTTCTAGATTTTCGTCAAAATGACTTTCTTGTATAAAAGTTATAAGACTTTTTTGATTTTTTATCCACTGATAAAATCTTGCTCTTTTCTCCTTATCTCTGAGTCCTTTGACGTTAAGCGTACAAATATGGATGTCTTTTATCATACTGAGTATTGTTTTGATTGTTCTTAAGTTTGTTATTTACTTTATTTAAAGTACGTTTGACTGGCTTGTAATTACTTTCTTTGTTGATAAATTCGAAAGGTGTAATACGTGACAACCTGATGATAAAGGTGTTTTGAGCTGTCGAATTACTTATAATGCCGTTCATAAAAAATTAAAAGGTGTTTATAATTTTGATTTTAATCTTAGGTGGTTTAGGTATTCTTTCCTTCCTAAGCACACTTTTACTTTTAAAAGGTATGGATACAAATAAACGTTGTTCTTTTTTCACACATACACACTTCCTATTTATGTAGTTATATTTTTCTGGGACTTTAAATTTAGATTTTTTAATTTCATTTGCTTTTTTTTTTAAATGTAACTAATTTAGTTGAAGTCCCGGGTGCCGTGTATGGTAGTTTAACATGTTTGTTCTTACTTTACATATAAACTTCATGATGTTTTCTGATCTTTTACATGTTATAAGAGTTTTACATACTGGACAATGTATACAATATATAAATACGAGTATATAGCAATAGCGCAGGCAGACAACCCATGCGCGTACAAAGTGGGTATCATACAAACTGTAACACATGTATGATAAAAACAGAGAATACCTATACGATGTTAAATAGTCTTTTGGTTTCTCTGTTGTGTTCTCGTAACAAATAGTATACAAAAATTACATATTAACCAATGTCTATATAGCTGTAAATGTACACATTGCGTAATAGTAATACAACAAGTTCTAAAACATAAAGTCATTCGTTTACGACACGATTTCATTACCGTGTTACATAACTTTTGTTTGTGTACCTTAATACATCTATCTACAAACAGTATCGTCATGTAATAATAATATGAAAACTTATTTATATATATATATGTATTACTTTAGTTACTTTAATTGAACACATTTTAAGGTTTATTCGAACAGATTAGACAAGCGGTGCTTGTCAGAACAGCTAATGTAAGTATAACCGTTGTTTTCATTTCTTTAAATACTTTTTGTTGTGATTTTATTACGTTATACTTGTTGGGAATAATGTTTGTTTTGTTACTAAAATAGTTATGGGAAAACCCTTTTTTGAAAATGTATTTGAGTTACATTTCTTTAAGGTAAATGTGTTGATAAAATAGAACAGTGTTGGTATCATCAATATTAACATTTTTAGAGTTAAATAATTGAGATAGCATTTGCTTTTTTGCTGATACTGAGTGTATGACATATAGAATGCACTTGTATTATTACGCTTTTGTACTAAATGATAAATGACAATCAAAAAGACTATATACAATATATACAATGACATTATTTTTTTCTTCATTTTTATGTTAAGATAAAAGACATGTTCTAATTATTTGATTAAGTTTTTGAAGACTTGTTTTCTCTATCTTGGTCTGGTGGAGTTGGTGGTGGTCTTCCTTTCATAGCTTCTTGTCTTTTATTTGGAGTAGTAGATCTGTTAATGTCCGATTGTTTCTGACTTGTTCTTTCCTTTGCTAGTTTATCAGTATTTTTAGTTTTTGAGTCTTCACAGTGCGAAATGCTTTCATTTTTTTTCTGGCATGTTTTTCTTCTTTTTTTCTTTTTTCATTTCTTGGGCTTGATCTTTTTTGTCATTTGTGGTTACTTTCCTGTTCTGTTCCAAAATTACACTTGGTTGTTTAGAAGGATCTGTACATTCATCTGTTGTGTCACATTCTTGGTTGCTTTGATTTGTAATTTCTGCTATGTGCTCATTTTGTTCTGTTTCTTGTCTTGTAGAGTCATGTACAATAATTTGGTTTTCCTTTTCTTGTTGGTCTTTTGTTTCTTTTTGCTTCATTATTTCCAAAGAGATGGGACATTCTAAAATTTGTGGCCTGACTTGTTGCAGCCCCTACACACTCATTCATTGGGACAGTCACTTGTAAAGTGGCCTTTCTGGAGGCATTTACTACAAATAAATAGAGTGTTTTCATCTATCTGTCCAAAGTGTGAAACCCTAGCTAGGTATTTTCCGAATTGCATTATTTTGGGTAATTGTTTTTCAAATTTATCACAAAAAAATTCTCTGTCTCCTGTCTGGCAGTTTGTCATTTTTTGTCAACTCTCAACCTTTCTCTATATACTGAAATGACTTTTACGTTTCACATCTCTAATTCTCTCTGTATCTGGCCATCATCAGCAGGCAATGGCACATTCTTTACTCTGACTTTTCTTAGGTTGCTTTTGTTGTTTGGATTGTTTGGGTTGTGGGGAAGAAGGGGGATAGTTTTTCCTCTGAGAACTACTCCTTCACCTAGGAGTTTAAGTCTGTCTTCTTCTGTATCTAGGTATAATCTCTACAATTTGCCTATTCTCTGAATTCCCTTTATGCGTTCTCTTTTTATTGACATTACCATCCCTTTGAATATTTCTGTGTGGGTAAGCCAGGGTTCTTTGGCTGGCTTTGAGGCTCCAAATACGTCTGTTTCTTTAATGAATATTGGTTTGACACCGTTTGTATCGTTTGTATCTTTTGTATCTGTATTAATTGTTTAGTTGCCAGCAGTTGCTTTTGCATATGTTGGCGCCATGTTGTTTACATTGTCAGTCGAGTCGGATATATTTTGACTGGTTTTAAAGTGTTTATCATCGTAGTATGGGTTGGTTTGCAAAGATTGCCTACTACATATGTCGCTTTCCCATTCATTCTCCCAATCTTTAGACATTTTGTTGTTTTGTTTTCATAAAAAATTCAATTTTTGTATTAGAGTTCTCACCGGAAGAGACCTTGGTATCAGGGGTGATAATCCTTTTATTTTGATATGATTTTCTACATAGTACTGAACCACCTTGAGCCTGGTGATATGATTTTCTACATATTACTGACGAACCTTGAGCCTGGTGATATGATTTTCTACATATTATTGACGAACCTTGAGCCTGGTGATATGATTTTCTACATATTACTGACCCACCTTAAACCTGGTGATATAATTTTCTACATATTACTGACCAACCTTGAGCCTGGTGATATGATTTTCTATAGTTCTCTATATTATTATTGACCCACCTTGAGCCATGCATATGATTTTCTACATTACTTACCAACCTTGAGCCTTGTGATATGATTTTCTACATATTACTGACCAACCTTGAGCCTGGTGATATGATTTTCTACAGTTCTCTATTATTATTGACCCACCTTGAGCCATGGATATAATTTTCTACATTACTTACCAACCTTGAGCCTTGTGATATGATTTTCTACATATTACTGACCCACCTTGAGTCTGGTGATATGATTTTCTACAGTTCTCTTTATTATTATTGACCCACCTTGAGCCATGGATATGATTTTCTACATTACTTACCAACCTTGAGCCTTGTGATATGATTTTCTACATATAACTGACCCACCTTTAGCCTGGTGATATGATTTTCTACAGTTCTCTATATTATTACTGACCCACCTTGATATGATTTTCTACATAACTGACCCACCGTGAGCCTGGTGATATGATTTTCTACAAACCACTGACCAATCTTGAGCCTGGTGATATGATTTTCTACATAGTACTAACCATCACTGACCAACATTGAGACTGGTGATATGATTTTCTACATAGTACTGACCCACCTTCAGCCTGGTGACATGATTTTCGACGTTCCTGAGGTCTGTGATGATCCCAGATGTAATAAGTGTCATATTATTGTCTTTTAAGGCCTGGTGAAACTCGTTGATTTGCTACAATTGTAAACAACAGAAATTTGATTCAGGTTGATGGGTAAACGGCGTTCGACCAAAATAAATGTATTTTTGCCAGGTAAAATCGTCAAGAAATATTTCAATTGTTACATGCGGTGCTTTTGTTTTTAAAATTAAGTACAATTATGCCACTTTTTCCTAGAACCCCAACTTGGTAGCTTATTATATCACCTGCGCTAATAGTTTGCAGTAAAAACTCATATTGGCCGTAAGGTTTAATTATCATTCGATTCGAGAATTAATCCCAAGCGAGAAAAAGTTTACGTATTGAAATTGCAAAAAAAATAATAAATAACATTGTTAACAATATTAAAACATTTCCAATAGTTCAATGACTTCTGGCAGAGGACAAAGTCTTCTGAACCTTAAAAGATGAACTCGATGTTTTGGCGGAAAGACATAGGAAAAAAAGATATAATTAACTTTATTAATATTTTTGTTCTTAAACACATGTTCTTTTCTACTTACAGGCATTCATTATAATAATCACATACAAAATAAATGAAATATTGTCGCCTTTGGTGTAGATAGTATTAAGATTATTATAATCTAAAGAAAAGCCATCGATATAAGAGTGTAATATGGAAAAGTTTTAAATCAGCTGGTTTAATATTTAGTGCTTGCCATATATATTTGCCTTCTATAACACTGTTTTGTGACCTTTTATTTGTCGGTTGTATTTGTGTCACTAGGTTGTTGTCTCATTGACGTATACCACTCATCTCCTTTTGTTCGCGGTGTTGTCTTAACCATTTTGCTTGCATATGTAGATGTGTTAATTATCTTTTAGTTTGAATCAACTACATGTTATGTGCCGGTACGGAGTCAGGAACGCCGTCAGTGTTTGTTTGTCATTTGCGGAGTTTGGTGTTGCTGTGAAATCTTTGGAAGTCTGTGTGAAGTGAGTAGGCATCTTGTTATACAAGGGATGATTTATAGCATATCGTACTGTTAAGTCATATGTTTATTGTTAAAGGCCGTATTTTGACTTCTAGATGTCTTCTGATTATATGGCTAGTTGGTTTGCTGTCTAATTGATATATACATTCCATCTACAATACATCAATTTAAAGACAAGGAGATGGGTTATTACTGCCAATTTTAGACAACTATCTACCAAACATGATTTTCCCTAGCCTGAAACACCTTCCGGATCTTGTTAAAATGTTGGTTTAGTTTCGTGAACAAGAACAAGAACATTTTATATTCTACTTTTTCAAGTCAGAAATTTTGAATAAACTAAGGTTTATGTGGTTAAATAATTCAAGCTCTTAGTAGTTAACGTCGCAGTTTGTCATTTACCAGATTTTTAACAACCAGAACATTAAGCTTTGCAGTGGTAATTGGTGACTTTTGCTGAACACTTTTTATCGGTCTGGTCAGTCTTTTGTTTGAACTGATGAATAATGAAGTTATGGTAATTATCTATCTCGTACATGGATATAAAGACCAAAAGTAAGAGAAAAAATGAAAACAACACATTATAAATTTCATGCGTCCGAAGCGCTTTTATTGATTTACCTTCATCACGAAAGCTCAAAGCAGAATATTTGAAAGCCAAGGATGTATAAGAACCGAAACAATTGAAGAGCTTTATGATCAAAAGGACTTTTAAAAAAATAGCCAAAGCCGTCTAAGGTCAACTTTGCCTAAGGGAGTTGAAACTTTAGTTTCTTATAATTTCTAAATATATTATCGGACAATTCTAGAAAGATTTGTTATAAATCATGTCAGTACCGAAGTAGTGAATACTGAGCTGATGATACCCTTGGGGACTAATAGTCCACCAGCAGATGTATAGACCCAGTGCTGTAAAAAATGAAAATGACACGTTATAAATTTCATACGTAAGTGAATACTTACTGATGCAAATGTATCGTCATTATACGCCAAGGTTGCCACTCTGTTCCATCCAAAATATTTCATTAAAGCTATACGTAATGGATTTAGGTCATCTTCTATATAATTGGTGGAATATAAGGTTGGATATACAGATCTGTCTTTCGTGGTAGATGTTTTTGCTACGAAATTCATCTGAACACATAAACATTGTAAAGATCATGAAAAGTTTATCTAAGTAATTATCAATAAAAACACTTACATTTAATGTAAAATACAAAATATATCGACACAATTTTTTTTATTACTAACAAATTCTATTCAGATCAACAATGTGCTATCTGACAAATTATGTCATATTACGCGTATAGTACTGAGTAAAGGCGGCTCACAAACGTGATTCTGGACGACACTGAATCACATTCCCTATAGTTAAATTGACACCTCTTAGTACCAATTTTGTGTGGATTCACAATCGCTCGAAATCAATGATTTGTCAAGCCAAACAGTTGTTCTGAAGTCAGACATGCATGTAGAAATCGTGCGTACTAATCTCATTGTAAAAATAGTCATTGTACTAAAATAAATTAATAATCTGTTTCCAAAATAAATAGGGTAAAATGTGTTTTGAATGTAATACTTTCAGTACTGAAATCTTCATAATGCAAATATAACTTCTTACTGAGACACTACTCTAGCGCTTCAACACCTATAGCTTATGTTTAATGATCTATCTTTGTGTACCACATTTGTATGTTATATTCGTAGACAAAGTTTACTGGACGGTAAGCAAATACCAATCAATCATGTATCAGACTTAACGGAAACACTAAAATGTATTTGATATGAGTTATTGAACACTTTATTGCATTATCTTTGTTTACCTTTTACCAGAAAAAAAAATCAAAGAAATACATTATATATGTTCAAATACTTGTCCTGCTATCTCTTATAGCAATAAAGATTACACCTATCACTCAAGACAAAGATTACAGCCATCGCTTAACACTTGTAATGCATGGACTGACAATGTCTAATCAATACTTATCATCCTGTCTGAAGGTAACCTTTTCCTATTACGAATGTTTTATTGTAAATCTAGAGTCATACCGGTATTAACAATAAGGTATAACATGTCAGTATTTTACATGTTGTAATTACGCAACAGTGAAATTCGTACATAACGATAGATTTATTTTTGTTTTATAACAAATTATATCACGAAATGACATTTTTCAATTTCAAAGATATTAAAAATTCATTGAATCATATTGATTTCGGAATAAAAATGAACAGTAATCTTTAAATGAAAATATATTTAGTCTCTGAAACTGTTTTCTTAACAGAATTTAAGATTCTATATAATGTTATTTATTTAATTCGTCACCGAGGATCATTCTATGATCATGTAATTAGTTATTAAAAATTAATTTATTTTAATGGATTGATACAAATAAGATTTAACTGCCGATAAGCTACTATACGAAAAAACTGCATATGGTACATTTGTACTGTCTAACTGAAACTAAAAAAAATCTTTTAGTTAAATTTAGTTTGATGCATAAGGCAATAGTTGATTGGCTAAATATCTGTCTATTTTAAGGCTATAGTTGATTGGTTGAATATCTGTCTATTATAAGGCAATAGTCGAGTGGTTAAATATCTGTCTATTACTAGGCAATAGTTGATTGGTTAAATATCTGACTATTAAAAGGCAATAGTTGATTGGTTAAATATCTGTCTATTCATCTTTTTGTCTAAGCAGCAAGTAGCATATTTGTAACAGCGAAATGTTGAGGCATCGACATTAACTGCAGGTCGTACACGATACATACATATAGGAATTCATAACAAATGTGTGTACATTTGACCTGCAGATAAAATTTAATGCAATATAGAAAAAAAAATTCACTGATTAAATAATCTTCGCTGTTTCAATACATTTATCTAGCCTTTACTTTACAGTTAGACATATTTCCTTTATTTTTATTTTAGAATTGAATGCTTTATTTTATAATTTCATTAAGGTTTAAATGCATTGAAAGAAGCACATTTTTTATGAAGCATGGGAGAGCTTCTTATTAAAATATGCAAACAATCAACGGTTTTACAACCCTATTAAATTATAAAAAGACACATTCAATTCTTAAAATTATATTTTTAGGCTACCACCATGAAATTAATAGTATTAAGCTTTTCGTTTGTTTTTCTGTGCATGGTTTTAAAATTGTCACGGATAGATGATGAACCATATCGGTGTAGTCATAGCTGTTGTATTTTATATGATAATAGAATTTGACATGGGAGTGCCTCATGATTGTCAAGATTACGGATTCTAATGAAACACATACCAGTTTCACACTCATTTTTACTTGAATAATTTTGTAGAGTGATTGGAAGGCTCTAGCCAGAAACATTCTCTCTTTTATCGGAATTATTTTTGTAGAATTTTATGATAGCTGCCGCCGGTCTATTAGATAAAAAAAAAATCTCTCGGTTAGTAAATAAAGAAATAACGTAGAAACTAAGGTTCCAACTACCTCAGGCAAAACTAAGGTTCCAACTACCTCAGGCAAAACTAAGGTTCCAACAACCTCAGGCAAAACTAAGGTTCCAACAACCTCAGGCAAAACTAAGGTTCCAACAACCTCAGGCAAAACTAAGGTTCCAACTACCCCAGGCAAAACTAAGGTTCCAACTACCTCAGGCAAAACTAAGGTTCCAACTACCTCAGGCAAAACTAAGGTTCCAACAACCTCAGGCAAAACTAAGGTTCCAACTACCCCAGGCAAAACTAAGGTTCCAACTACCTCAGGCAAAACTAAGGTTCCAACTACCTCAGGCAAAACTAAGGTTCCAACTACCTCAGGCAAAACTAAGGTTCCAACAACCTCAGGCAAAACTAAGGTTCCAACTACCTCAGGCAAAACTAAGGTTCCAACTACCTCAGGCAAAATTGACTTTTGATGACATTTATAAAGTGTTATTTTCATTTACTAGCACTGGGTCTATACCACTGCAGATGGACTGTTTGCCTCTGGGGGTATCGTCAGCTCATTAGTAAGTGCTTCGATTTTAACAAAGTTTATAGGGTAATTTTGTAAAATTCCCCAATAATAAATTAAGGAATTTTAAATTAACTCAGGCAAAGATGGCTGTTGATGAATTGTGTTATTCTTTCTAGGGTGATCTCTTTTGGTCATATATACATGTATCTCCTAACGTTTTTGCGTATGAGATTGAGTATTTCCGATGATCCAGAAAAACACTTCGGATGCACAAGCATTCCCGATGATCCAGAAAACCGCTTCGGATGCACGAGCATTCCCGATGATCCAGAAAACCGCTTCGGATGCACGAGTATTCCCGATGATCCAGAAAACCGCTTTGGATACACGAATTTTATAAAATGTTATTATCATTTACCTGAGTTATATCGTAGAAATATAATGAAAGCTGCCGCCAGTCTGTTTTATCTAAATCATTTAGTATAATATGATAGCTGCCACTAGTCTAATTTACCTGAATTATATAGTAGAAATATAATGAAAGCTGCTGCCAGTCTGTTTTATCTAAATCATTTAGTATAATATCATGATAGCTGCCACTAGTCTAATTTACCTGAATTATATCGTAGAAATATAATGAAAGCTGCCGCCAGTCTGTTTTATCTAAATCATTTAGTATAATATCATGATAGCTGCCACTAGTCTGATTTACCTGAATTATATTGTAGAATGGTGTGATAGCTCCCGCAAGTTTCACTTCGTCAGACATCTGAGGTCCAAACACTGCTATTTTTGTCGGAGAAGCGGACAATACTTCATTTAAGACTTTCCCTGCCAAACCTTCTTTACCCTAGGACATAAACACATGTATTAATGTCTTTCTTATTATTACTATTGTCTTTCTATTATTATTCTGTCCTTCTAAATATGTATAATTCTAGTTATGTTTTACTAATTTCGCCGTTTTTCATGTAGTTATTTTATGTATAAATATATGTGCATGCTTACTATGCGGTATGCGTTTTGCTCATTGTTGAATATACAGTGCTCTATCGTTGTTTTACATCCTCGTCGTTGGTCTCAGGTGTATAGTTGTCTCACTGACAATCATACTACATCTACTTATTTTTTGTATTGTCTAGGCTGCTTCAACTTAAAGGTAATTATTGTCATCAGGTGCATATGACATTGTCAGAAATCAAATAATTCTACGATTCTGAAAAATCAATACTTGATTTAGACATATGTACTTCCCTTTCCTTGATTAAGAAAAAAAACATCTGATCTCGCTTCCATTTATTGAAATTTGATTATTATGTGAATGCAATCATTTAGTTAACAAGATAATTAAACCTCTATCTTGATAACTACAGGGATTTACACGGCCGATATCAATGTATCGACCGCTCTATCTTGATAACTACAGGGATTTACACGGCCGATATCAATGTTATCGACCGCTCTATCTTGATAACTACAGATATTTACACAATAGATATCAATGTTCTCGACCTCTATCGTGATAACTACAGGAATTTACACGACCGATATCAATGTTCTCGACCGCTCTATCTTGATAACTACAGGGATTTACATGACCAATATCTATGTCACGACCGCTGCATCTTGATAACTACAGGGATTTACACGGCCGATATTAATGTTCTCGACCTCTATCGTGATAACTACAGGGATTTACACGACCGATATCAATGTTCTCGACCGCTGCATCTTGATAACTACAGGGATTTACACGACCGATATCAATGTTCTCGACTGCTGCATCTTGATAACTACAGGGATTTACACGACCGATATCAATGTTCTCGACCGCTGCAGATTGATAACTACAGGGATTTACACGACCGATATCAATGTTCTCGACCGCTGCAGACTGATAACTTCAGGGATTTACACGACCGATATCAATGTTCTCGACCGCTGCCTCTCGATAACTACAGGGATTTACACGACCGATATCAATGTTATCGACCGCTGCATCTTGATAACTACAGGGATTTACACGACCGATATCAATGTTCTCGACTGCTGCATCTTGATAACTACAGGGATTTACACGACCGATATCAATGTTCTCGAACGCTGCAGATTCCTATCATCGCTACAACAGTACTTCAGGCATTAGTATCATAACAATATATATTAAAATCATAATTAGAAAATACGCGCATAATAAAACTTATCACAAGTAAGTGTGCACAGTTATCCATTATGATGTAGCATTTAAAAAAATCATACCCCAAGGAGCTTTATAATAGACTATCGTAATAAAAAAAAATTAACGTATAAGTCAAAGCGATAGCACATGACGACTCAACAAATTACCGAACTGTTTTGTACATGTATTCCACAAACACAATTATTATACAATAGGTCAAAATACAATAAGATGAGCTATGATTGCTAATGACACAAATATCCATAAAAACTAATGGACAAATAATCAGCAATAAATCGCGACGAATCTAAACAAGAAGTGATTACATTAGGCAGACATAACCGGAAATCCACCACAACTCCAAATTCTCTAAATACATTTACATTTCCTAGGGGCTGCAATTAACGAGGTTTTTGACATAGGACAGGTCCATACACAGGGGTAAGCAGTAGGGTTGTGTTGAGTGATTTTGGCATTCAACCCTCCCGCTGTAGTCTCGATCAGTTGAATAAAAAAAAAGAACATAGAAATAGTTGCAATATACAGGCAATTATTGTAAGCTAGATTATTGTTCTTGTGTTTCAGAAACCATGCCATGTGTTACGTTCATATGGACGGTAAGACACATACTATTATATTTTTTAAGTATTTCTCGATATACAAGAATATGGTGCGATTTTGAATATAAAGAACGAAACGAGAAGAACATTTCCATACTTTTTGATGTTCTTGCCATATCATATGATAGTCTTACCCTTTGTAAAATATTGACATTTGTCTCCAATAATAATGAGAATATTTCACGTCGCAATTTGCAGCCTAAATCTTTCAAATGGATAACTTATTTAAACTAGATCACGCCGGTTTTTTTTGGGGGGTTCGTTTTACTCAATCTTTAGTTTTCTAGCCTGTTGTTCGTCTTTTAATCGCTTTTATGATTTGGCATGGCTTTGTCAGTTTGTCTTTGACTTATGAGTCTGAATATCTCTGTTTAGTATCTTCCGCCTCTTTCTTAAATAAATTTTGTTTATAACTACATATGCAGATATATGTGATGGGATAATTTGACAAATACACGTTTCAATAACCTATTTGTCGATTTTCGTGAATTGATATTTCAGCAAACTGTTTGTACATTAATAGTGCCACCTACTGGCCGTCTATTTTTACAATATGAAGCATAATTTATGCAAAACCGTCCCAAAGACGAAATTGAAAAAAAAATATTGCCAAATTCTTTAATTTCACGTTCAGACAAACCATATATTGATGATGCTCTTTCACTCAAAAACCCATGTTTCAACGAATGTTTGCATCTTTAGTATCGCATTGATCTTAACATTAAGAATACTAATGAAAGTTTACTGTATGCTCATACCAGAATCTTTTTCTTGATATTTATAGATAGATTGACGAATTCGAACATCAATAAAACACTTCTATTGTCGGATATCGTGTGTAATTCATACCTCTGTTGACATTTGAAAACCAGTACTTGGAAATTAATATACATTAGATACGACGATGTAGGTTTGAAATGATGAGAAACGAGACACATCAAATATATCAGAAGGGTTTTATTGAAATCAGATTTTATGTATAAATATTTGATTTGTTCTTTGACAAAACTTTTGTGTAGGCTTATTAAAATGATTTTTTTTGCTTTTACACACTTGTGCTGAATAAGCGTTAGAAGATATGTACATCTATTATTTAAACATACAAACGAAGAAAGTGTGCCACTCGAGCAACCTCTTCCTCTGAAACGTTTTGAAAAATGTTTTTATATGTGGTCCGCTTATTTTAAACATACATAGGGATGTGTTTTATGTTTTGGCTTTTAACTAGCTGTCAGTAACTGCGAGTACTCTCAAATCGTACTTTCTTGTTAATTCGACCTGTTGATACTATTTTTAATACTTTTTGTTATTTTATATTAATATGGATCTTGTCTGTATACCAGCTTTGATTATTTGGAATATCTACTAATTTTCACTTCTTCGTACTACATTTGTATTAACATCAAGATTATTCTCCTTTAATCTGTACAGGAAGTTTTATTGTTGATATTTACCCCTTATGTATCTAGTGTTAAATTAGGTATTTATATGACAGACCTTTCTTGGTATTCCTAATTATTGGAAGATTTTATATAGACAGAAAAGTATACCTAAAACGACAAAGTTATTTTTCATTTACCTGTATATATTATGAAAACCGGTTTTTCAAAAGTGATTATTTTCTAAGGGTTTAATATTTCGCGGTAGTGTTTTGCCATGGCTTTATTTGGACTTGTTTGTTTGCTTTTTGGCCTTGAATGTTTGTCCCTATATTTTATTAACTATGTATTTACTTTCAGGTATCACAGATCAATTTATTCGTTCATAGTGTGTTAATTTACGTTTTGATTGAGTTAAGCCTTCCAATTGATGTTTTATCGTGTGTTTTCTATGTTGTGATGTTATACTATTGTTTCAGAAAAAGGAGAAGGTTTGGTACCATTAAAACGTTTAATCCGCTGCAAATGTTTGCACCTGTCCTAAGTCAGGAATCTGATGTACAGTAGTTGTCGTTTGTTTATGTAAT
Source organism: Mytilus coruscus (assembly GCA_017311375.1). NCBI lineage: Eukaryota > Metazoa > Mollusca > Bivalvia > Mytilida > Mytilidae > Mytilus > Mytilus coruscus. The sequence continues at coordinate 68,374,052 of CM029604.1, read as the reverse complement.
TTATACGTGTTTCTCGTTTCTCGTTTTTATATATACTAGACCGTTGGTTTTACCGTTTGAATGGTTTTACACTAGTTCTTTTGGGGCCCTTTATAGCTTCTTGTTCGGTGTGAGCCAAGGCTCCGTGTTGAAGGCCGTACATTGACCTATAATGGTTTACTTTTATAAATTGTTATTTGGATGGAGAGTTGTCTCATTGGCACTCACACCACATCTTCCTATATCTATAGGTTAATGAAATCATTGACATGATTCTCATATTTCGTTAAATACCCAAGGGTATCCCGGGGTATACAAACTTTCAATTGTACTATGTCTAATGAGTACAACTCCACCCGAAAGGAGTATTTAATTGGCTATGAACGGTGTTTTAAAATGCAGTTACGCCTGACTGCAATGGTAACATAAAAAATGGTAGGAGATACCAAATATCACGAGTCGAATAAAAGCAGACAACATCACTGCAGTAAAGAAAAGAGCCAAAAAGGAACAGTCCACTTAACACTATACAGTAAACGAAAGATTGGGTAACACTAACCTCATCAAAAATCAAGAACTAAAATGCTCCGTACAGGTATGCAGTTTCTGATCCACTAGTTGCACCCGTTGCGATACTCATTCCAAGTTAAAATTCGATGATAAGTCGCATTTTGTAATATCACGATAGAGAAGAGGACAGGATTGAAATTATTGTTTTATTTTTTCCCTCGTTAAAACAATTGAGAAAACATTACCATAAAAGCTTGAATGGTAAGAACGAAATACTTGCTATTTTCTGTCAAAACGTATAATCAAGTTAAAAAATGTTATATCATCAATCGATGATTCCATCAGTTGATATGTTATGTACGCTTATACACGTTTAGGTTGTTGAATTTTCAAGTTTTATATGATCTTGTCCTGCGATGCGCATTTCGTCAATTAATGTCCCTTCAGAGATGGTATATATAACCATGTACTGGCTATAATACTTCATGGACAGGATTGATTGAATTTGCCTCGAAGGTTTCGATAAAACAAAAGACAAATTGTGATATAAATTTACTAATGATACTCTAGCGAATAAAAGAACATAACTTTACATGAAATGGATGTATGATGTCAAGCCATGAAAATTAAACGATCAAATGAATGATGATTTTCTTTAAATGATACTTGTTTTACAGCTAAAGAAAGGATTAATAAGAATCAAAGGAAGCCAATATTTAGAAATGAAAACCACAGAAAAGTATTGAAAAAGAACAATTTTAAATGTTTTGAAAATGGATAAATAAGTAAACATATGTTGATCCTGATCATTTTCGTATACATATAGTACGTTATTCATACGTGTACATTAAGGCGACAGTAGTTTACCGATGTTCAAACCTCGTTAATCGATTAATAAGAGACAAACCAAGGAACTAAACAAAAACTGATGGAATCGCATGAACCCCAAAAGGAGACCGGATTTGTCTACAGGGTAAAAAAGAGGCAAAAGATACCAAAGGGACATTCAAACTCACAATCGAGAATAAGAAACAATCGGTAAAATTACAGATCAGACGACTGTAGTAGTATCTAAAGATATAATACTGTAAAAATGTCGCTAGTGTGTTGAGATACCGACACATCGTATCGGTCAACCAATTCGTGATGTTGACCGTAAATCTATGATTTCAGTCGTTCTTTCTCGGAACCTTTGTTGCAACTTTGTTTTCGTGTAAAGAACACACCCCTTTTAATGATGTCCATATAGTGTAAACATGCACGCCTCACTGTAAATTTGAGATGAAGAAGACAATAAAAGCGCTGTTCCTTTGCTTTTTGTGTGTTTTTGCTGTGCATGTACTGATTATTTGTCACTGATGAATACCCCATATCCTTTAGTTTTCTAACGTATTAACTGAGATATGTAAACGTCATACGATAGAGGAGAGAGCAAGTTACTGCTGAGAAATAGATAAAAGAGAGACGAAAAATACCAAAGGGATATTCAAACTCGTAAGTTGAAAACAAACTGACATTGCCATGTCAAAAAATGCAAAACGATGAGTAAATAATAAAGTTTGTAACAGATTCTAGTTCGAAGTCGGCCTTCTGTGTTAACATCAAGATGAATGATCAAGATAAGAAGCAGACCTTCAACTCTCGGTTGTATCCTTAATCTCAAGATCACTGGGATATATGAAATGTAAGCACTCATTGAAATGTGGTTTATTGAGTGACAAGAACATCATCAATATATCTGAAAGCAATATGCTTTTACTATTTGTCTTTGAGAAGCTTCTGTGTGAATTTTGCTTCATATGAAAACAAAAACAGTATAAAGATAAGAAGATGTGGTATTCTTGCCAATAAGACAACTATCCACCAAAGTTCAAATGAAGTGGATTTAAGCAATTATAGCAACCGTACGTCCTTCAACAATTAGAAAAAAACCCATACCGTATAGTCGGATAAAAAAGGCCCCGACATGAAAAACATGAAACTATTCAATTGAGAAAACTAACGGCCTAATTTATAACAGAACAACTTACGAAAAACAAATATGACAGACATGAAACAACGCCAATCACTAAACTAAAGGCTCCTGACTTGAAACATAACGAATGTGGCCGGGTTAAATGTTTGAAGGCGCCAACCCTCCCCTAACATAGGACAGTGATGTAATGGCACAACATAATAACTATAAAAATTAGTTGAAAAGGGCTTCACTCATCAGATCGATACAAAGCAGTTAAACATCTAACAAAAACAAAGACCGGACCTGACAGGGAATTTATACATCCCTTACAACAAAAAAGACACAAAGTACAGATCTGAGAGTACTCGCAGTTGCTGACAGCTAGTTCAAAGTCAATAACAACTAATAAAAAATTTGCCAGAAGGGATGCGCAATTAGGACCCAATGAAATATCGACTGTCTGCTGAAATATAAGACCACAAAACTTAACAAATATTTTGTTGATCAAAACGTCCAACATTTTATGATGTCATCTTCGGTCTAATTGTTGTTGGAATCAGTGTGGTTTTTCATAAAAGTAAGATTTTTCAATACCTAAAACAAGGAATGTGTCTCTAGGTTTCCCATTTGTGTAGATTGTAAGTAGTCCTTTGAAGTCATTACATACTGTCACTATTTTAAAGATTTTTTAGTAGTTATATTAAGCAAACATGACATTCGATCCAATTGACAATATTATCACATATGTTTGATCGAATCAATTTAAATTTCATGCTATATCGAATACTTTCGAATGAAATTGCGATGTCTCTTTGGTATCTTTCGCATCTCTATTAATATATATAAGCGATTGGTGCTGTAGTGTATCAAAGGTGTGAGTTCAAATCCCGTTGAGGGACAAAAAAATTTGTCAGCATAAAAATCTAATTCTAACACTGTTGGGTTTAATTTTCAGACTTATATAAATATTTGTATTAACCCTGTATCTCAAACACATTGAGATCCAGTGGGCATATATATTGTATGGTTGTCAATTCCTTAGACTTGTTTGTATGATATAAATATTTCGAGTGACTGTATGATGAATTGAATCATTCTCCCATACGTTATATAAAAAAAATGTTGAGTTAGATTGCTGAAAAATAAAAATACATTGTGTAAAAAAAAATAATATAACACTTCCACACGCTAGAAACACATGTATTACGTCTATCTCTAGATTCGCCTGACATGACAAGGTTACACTACGACTATTGCAGTTATATTTCAATAAAGCTGATGTGGTCGAGTTGTCTAGAGCTCTGGACTTGAGGCTAAAAGTAAAATGACAAAAATACCGAACTCCAAGGAAAATTCAAAACGGAAAGTCTAAGCGATTGGTGCTGTAGTGTATCACAGGTGTGAGTTCAAATCCCGTTGAGGAACAAAATATTTGTCAGCATAAAAATCTAATTCAAACACTGTTGGGTTTAATTTTATATACAAGTCTAAATTGAAAACAACGTTCAAACCTATGATTGCGTTGGATAAAAACCGCTATTTTTATACGTGTGCATGTTAAACAAATTTCTTTGTAGAGGGGTCTAAATACAGCATAAACAACATTTTACAAACAACAGTATATATATATATATGTGTGTGTGTATATGTCGGAAGACTATTGATTGTTGCAAGAACTTGTAAGCTAGACTTTGATGATATTGCTCTGTATGAATTATATATGTTTGATTATTTTGATTATTTTTGCTTTGCGTAAACTGTGTTTTTTTTGTGACGAATAAATTAAACCGGTCAAAAACTGTCATGGACGAAAAAATCTTGCAACTTAATTTTACTCAACACAAATATGGGATTCAAGCAATTTTCAATCACCAACCTATAATGCCATTATTTATTCATGATGTTTTCATGTTTGTTTTTATCAGTGCATTCAGTTTAGTTTGAAAGCCTTGTGTTCAGTACATTTGTAATTTTATATTTTTAAAGTCATTAGCCTAACTTTATTAAATTCAAATCAGCTGCTAATATAAGCTGAACAGAATAATCCATTTGGGAACTAGAGAAATTAAAGTATCGTGCCTTCTTTATTTCCTTTTAATAAATGACATTTATTCTTTCTGAATCTTTATTTATGATTGCCAAAGATACCATTGAGAACGAAGAAGTTAATTAGATATATGATAAAAGTTGAATTTGAAAAAAAACGATGGTTTAAAAACGAAATACACAGTAACAAGAACGAAAATGATTTATCGCATTTTTTTAATGTCACAGAAGGTTTTTATCAACCAACTATAAACACACAAGACAGCAAAAGCATCAAATAGCATTTAACAAAAAAGAATAAGAATGGGAAATAAACATATCAGTGTATTTATAACATGGAAAAAAAAAAAAAAAATGAAATGAGATTTTTAGTCCTTCTTCGAAAGAATACCAAAATTATAGAGCGTTTTCATCGTTCTTTGCCTTTGCCGACTGATATCTCTAAATTGGTTTCAGAAATAAATTTATTTCCTGTCCAAATTGATAGTCAGTAACGTAAAACTCTAATTGGTCTGTATCTATTTAATAATTCATTCTTTACTGAATCATGTTGCAATTATTTAGTTATTTTTAAATGAAAATCTGAGACGAAAATAAAAGTAAATTAAATTGAATGTATCAAATTCATTTCACCAGATGCGTATTCCATCAGTTAATGTCTCTGCAGTGATACTCGAGATCAAAATATTCGAAATCCTAAACCTAATACAAACTTTTATCTATACTGATAATCAAAAACCAATACTTATAATGACAATACTTCATCGTTGGGGGATGTCTATTCATAATTTGAAGATGTAAGATCAACCTATGAAAACGATCAAGAAAATAAATAAAAAAAGGTAAAAGGTATACAATATGGCTGTCTGCTTTAAAACTAAACTACTTTCAAGTGTACTATATATATCATATAGTCTGTTTAATTTCTTTAAATCTCAAAAAAAATAATTATTTAAATTCATATTTTTAAATTACATCGTTTATTTTGCATTACATATTTATATATGTAGTGTACGAACAGTGAAAATTAATTTCAGAAATTTTGCCTGAGCAATTAATTTGTCCATTTCATCTAATGTTAAAATTGCATTATCAAGTTAAATAAACGGAAATGAAAATGTTTAACTGCAATTGACAGCAGCTGGTTAGTGATTCTATTGATAGTTCCGTAAAACATAATTGAAGTAAAAGGAGATGATATTGGAATCAGTGTGGTTTTCATAAAAGTAAGATTTTTCAATACCTAAAACAAGGAATGTGTCTCTAGGTTTCTCATTTGTGTAGATTGTAAGTAGACCTTTGAAGTCATTACATACTGTCACTATTTTTAAAGATTTTTAGTAGTTATATTAAGCAAACATGACATTCGATCCAATTGACAATATTATCACATATGTTTGATCGAATCAATTTAAATTTCATGCTATATCGAATACTTTCGAATGAAATTGCGATGTCTCTTTGGTATCTTTCGCATCTCTATTAATATATATAAGCTATTGGTGCTGTAGTGTATCAAAGGTGTGAGTTCAAATCCCGTTGAGGGACAAAAATTTGTCAGCATAAAATCTAATTCTAACACTGTTGGGTTTAATTTTCAGACTTATATAAATATTTGATTAACCCTGTATCTCAAACACATTGAGATCCAGTGGGCATATATATTGTATGGTTGTCAATTGCTTAGACTTGTTTGTATGATATAATTATTTCGAGTGACTGTATGATGAATTTAATCACTCTCCCATACGTTATATAAAAAAAAATGTTGAGTTAGATTGCTGAAAAATAAAAATACATTGTGTAAAAAAAAATAATATAACACTTCCACACGCTAGAAACACATGTATTACGTCTATCTCTAGATTCGCCTGACATGACAAGGTTACACTACGACTATTGCAGTTATATTTCAATAAAGCTGATGTGGTCGAGTTGTCTAGAGCTCTGGACTTGAGGCTAAAAGTAAAATGACAAAAATACCGAACTCCAAGGAAAATTCAAAACGGAAAGTCTAAGCGATTGGTGCTGTAGTGTATCACAGGTGTGAGTTCAAATCCCGTTGAGGAACAAAATATTTGTCAGCATAAAAATCTAATTCAAACACTGTTGGGTTTAATTTTATATACAAGTCTAAATTGAAAACAACGTTCAAACCTATGATTGCGTTGGATAAAAACCGCTATTTTTATACGTGTGCATGTTAAACAAATTTCTTTGTAGAGGGTCTAAATACAGCATAAACAACATTTTACAAACAACAGTATATATATATATATGTGTGTGTGTGAATGTCGGAAGACTATTGATTGTTGCAAGAACTTGTTAATTAGATATATGATAAAAGTTGAATTTGAAAAAAAACGATGGTTTAAAAACGAAATACACAGTAACAAGAACGAAAATGATTTATCGCATTTTTTTAATGTCACAGAAGGTTTTTATCAACCAACTATAAACACACAAGACAGCAAAAGCATCAAATAGCATTTAACAAAAAAGAATAAGAATGGGAAATAAACATATCAGTGTATTTATAACATGGAAAAAAAAAAAAAAAATGAAATGAGATTTTTAGTCCTTCTTCGAAAGAATACCAAAATTATAGAGCGTTTTCATCGTTCTTTGCCTTTGCCGACTGATATCTCTAAATTGGTTTCAGAAATAAATTTATTTCCTGTCCAAATTGATAGTCAGTAACGTAAAACTCTAATTGGTCTGTATCTATTTAATAATTCATTCTTTACTGAATCATGTTGCAATTATTTAGTTATTTTTAAATGAAAATCTGAGACGAAAATAAAAGTAAATTAAATTGAATGTATCAAATTCATTTCACCAGATGCGTATTCCATCAGTTAATGTCTCTGCAGTGATACTCGAGATCAAAATATTCGAAATCCTAAACCTAATACAAACTTTTATCTATACTGATAATCAAAACCAATACTTATAATGACAATACTTCATCGTTGGGGATGTCTATTCATAATTTGAAGATGTAAGATCAACCTATGAAAACGATCAAGAAAATAAATAAAAAGGTAAAGGTATACAATATGGCTGTCTGCTTTAAAACTAAACTACTTTCAAGTGTACTATATATATCATATAGTCTGTTTAATTTCTTTAAATCTCAAAAAAATAATTATTTAAATTCATATTTTAAATTACATCGTTTATTTTGCATTACATATTTATATATGTAGTGTACGAACAGTGAAAATTAATTTCAGAAATTTTGCCTGAGCAATTAATTTGTCCATTTCATCTAATGTTAAAATTGCATTATCAAGTTAAATAAACGGAAATGAAAATGTTTAACTGCAATTGACAGCAGCTGGTTAGTGATTCTATTGATAGTTCCGTAAAACATAATTGAAGTAAAAAGGGAGATGATATTGGTCAATGGTCTTTTCTTTACATTTGAGTGAATGGTATTGCTAGCGATAATTGAATGGCTTGCTGTAATCCTCAAATGTACCTCCCTCTGTATAGGCTTCATTGGGAAACTAAAGACAAACTTTTGTATTCATTGACAAAAAATTTTGGCACAAATTGTCAAAAGAAATATGGTACCGCAATTCAGATCCCATAAATGATATTTGGATTTTTTCTTATTTACTATTGAAATTTATAGAACCCAATGGACTATAAGTACAGCTAGGCTCATTAACTTTTCTTTATTGTTACCCTGGGAGAAAGTATCTAGGAACTTTATATTCCACATCACATCTTTTGACTGGTAATTAAAGTTGCTATATGTTTAGCACTGTTTATTTCAAGCATTATATTTACTACCAGAAATATTCATTTATCGAATCTTTATTATGCCTATCAAATTATGACTGTATTTGCATGTACATGTAGGATTTTAAATCATTTGATGTCATAATTTGTTGTGTCCTCTATAAAAATATTTTGCCAATGTGTGATCATTAAAAGGTACAGATAAAGAGGTGTCACCGTGACGTTAAAGGGATAAAGAACCAGCGTTGGGTATGTTGCAGACTGATATGCACCATGGAAATGCTGTGCAGAAGTTTGACGCATACAGGCTGACACTATCTACACTTTTGAGACTTTTAGGGCAGACAGGCAGTACGGTCGATCTCCTCTATAATCGTATACAGCAGAAGATGTCACAGCGTAATGACAGGTATTTGCGATTAATTCATCTCCGTATTAACCTTGTATCAGCAGAAGGTAAATCATTCGCAACCCTTGGTCGAACCAATACCTGCGAATGTATATAGTATTGGGTTTATCTTCCCGTAATAAATGGAAAATAGATTTAGATACTAGTATGCAGATTAAAGATTTGAATACTATTAACTTTATGCTTTTCATAACAACGAGAAATTCGTTTTGACAAAATTACCATTTGACAATTGTTCATCGGAAACTATCGTGTATTCTTATTTTTATCTAAATGCAAAATAAAAGAAAATGAACAGTGTACTTTTTGATCAGAAATCAGAGAAAAAGTATTTCATAAATTTTGGGAATGTAATATTGTACACAATGTTTGGCTATCCATGATAGATAAGATGAGAAAATATGACTTTTTCTTGCCCTTTTGTGCAAAAAAAAAGTTTTTTTTCCGGTGTGTTTGAGGTTTTTCTTTAGTGGTAATAACATTCTACATATATTACATGTATGCATATACCATTGTAGATGTAAGAGCACACAATATGATTAATCAGAAGTGGCAATTGTTAGAAGAAACATTTAATTAACCAAATCAATAGTAATATGTTTATTTATTTCCTTATAATTTGATTAATTTTAGAAGTGTTTCGTAATGTTTATACATTGTGCCTTATAGTGTATTATGTAATTGTCATGTTTCATTTTGACAAAAAAAAAAACGAAATTACATAAGAGGGCTAATGGCTGGCCATATCTCCAGATGATGCTTACGTAATTTGGACTCTTGAGTAGACGTTCTCTCAGAATGCAAACGAGACAACCCTTGGTATCTTTCCTATCGTTTTTGTCAATACATTAAACGAACTATAAATCAAAGATGCAAAGTGGTTGTGTCAAGTGGGTGTCATATCAATACCAGTCTTATCCCGCAAAAATAACATTGCGTATTGATATTTCATCCATCCGTCATTTTTTTTCTACGTCTTCAGATTTAACACATTTTATTGTGTTGCCATACTGTTAGTGATCTTCTAGTTTTAGCTTGGTTTTTGTTTTTCTTTGTTTTTAGTATTGAAAAAAAAATATTGATTTCTAAAGTAGTTAATCGTTTATTTTGTTGATTAGTATATGCTTGGTTTAAAAATAATTTAATAAAATTGAGAATGGAAATGGGGAATATGTCAAAGAGACAACAACCCGACCAAAGAGCAGACAACAGCCGAAGCCCACCAATGGGTCTTCAACGCAGCGAGAAAATCCCGCACCCGGAGGTGGTCCTCACCTGGCCCCTAAATAAAATTGTGTTCTAGTTCAGTGAAAATGGACGTCACACTAAACTCCAAAACATATAAATGAACTAAAATTAAAAAAACATACAAGACTAACAAAGGCCAGAGGCTCCTGACTTGGGACAGGCGCAAAAATGCGGCGGGGTTAAACATGTTTTGTGAGATCTCAACCCTCCCCCTATACCTCTAGCCAATATAGAACAAAGTAACACATAGCAATAAGCACAGTAAAACTCAGATTAAAAGAAGTCCGAGTCCGATGTCAGAATAGGCAACAATAGAAACTAAGCAAAATGACAATGATACATAAATTAACACAGGACTACTAGCAGTTACTGACATGCCAGCTCCAGACCTCAATTAAACTGATTGAAAGATTATGTATTCATCATATGAAAATCAAGTACAATCCCTCCCGTTAGGAGTTTAGTATCATACCATCATAAAATATATGAGAAGAACATAACCCGTATCATGCCAACAACTAGAATAAATGTGTTTATTTCCGATGCAAAGACCCTATGAGTGAATCAATATTAATACCAAAATATGCAATCCTTAATGACCTGACAACAGTATCGTAACTATATCCCTTCCGAATAAGTCTGTTTAAAGGTTTTGGTTAACTTTTGAGGTGAATGCCGACATTTTTGTGCTATGTAAAGAATATTACCATAAAATATTGGATGTGAAATACCTGAACGTATAAGATGTCTGCATGTTGATTTATATTTACGAATGATGTCCTTGTACCGATGATAAAATTTAGTAAATGTTTTGACTAGTTTGTGATATCGAAAACCCTGGTGTAATAATTTTTCAGTAATACAGAGATTTCTTTCGTTGAAATGAGAGACGTTGTTACATACACGAGCGAATCGAACAAGTTGAGATATATAAACACCATAAGATGGTGACAAGGGAACGTCACCATCTAAAAATGGACAATTAACAATAGGAAATGAAAAATCGTCTCTTTTATCATAAATTTTGGTATTAAACTTCCCGTTAATGATATAGATATCAAGATCCAGGAAAGGACAGTGTTCATTGTTAGTATTAGCTTTATTTAAAGTCAGTTCGGCAGGATAAATCTCTTTAGTGTACATACTGAAGTCGTCATTATTGAGAGCCAATATATCATCTAAATATCTAAAAGTGTTATTAAATTTTTGAATCAGATGTTGTTTCGATGGGTCTTTGCTGATTTTAGTAATAAATTGTAACTCATAACAATACAGAAACAGGTCCGCAATAAGTGGTGCACAGTTAGTTCCCATGGGAATAACCTGACGATATACGGAATCTCCATAGCGAACAAAAATGTTATCTAGTAAAAAATTCAAGGGCAGTTATAGTATCAAAGCAGGTCCAATTGACATAGTTCCTTTGTTTGTTGATACTAAAAAATGACCTAAAATATTTATCTATACATTATATCAGTGAAAAACATTGAATTACGTTGTTTCGGGTATGGTATTTCCTAGATCGAAACAAATTTCTATCGTTATAATCCCATTAATACAAATGCACAACTTATTTAACAAATTGGTTAATATAATAATTCAATTACTGATTAACAAGAACGTATTAGCTTAGAGACTATATTAAACTCAAACCATCTGAAACAATGAATAATTCATTCAGTTCATTTGCACTTCCTGCGTCACGTGATGACTGAGACAACTTGAAGTGATAACGGAGGCAACATGTAAACCCATATCTATTATCGTTCTACGTCAGAGTAATCTATCATTTGAAATCACATGGGTATTAATTTATGATGATTCAAATTGAAGCCTATTAGATAACAATTTCAATATATAAGTTGAAATGTTGAAAAGATGTACAGATACAAAAATTGCATTAATCAATCTGTTCAAGGCCCCGTAATTGTGTAAGAATGTACCAAGCACGTCAAGATTTTATTTTCAACCCCAATGACTACGGAAGACAAATCAAAGACAAACTGAGTAACTAAAATTTATATATATATATATATATTGTAAATTATTTCTATCGTAACAACTATGACAAAAATATTAAAAAAATCTATATATCTAACGTAATGACGTTCGGCAGTCTAGAACTAATCATTTTCATTAAAGTCAAAACTTACCGATACGCAGTCAAGATCAAAAATTAAAATAAGACCTAAACCTAAACCTAAAAAAAACAACAAAAAAAAAAAAAAAAAAAAAACAAAGTTTCAAAGGTACTGGGCATCAGAAATGTTTGCAACAATTACTAAAAAGTGATATATAAAATTACCACAAAATACCATTTCATTTCGGAAAAGTCTGTATAAAAATGAATGAAATAAAATGTTGAAGACCGCATTGCGTCTGCTGTGTATTATCAACGCTATTCTAACCTAAATACATAATTTCATCACCCTGTTTATAGAATGATGCAGGTTATACCCTTCCACAGAAACTAATACCCCCTTTCCCATTCTCCTAAATTGTTTGAGGGTTCTTTTGTTGAATGTTTAGATTACTAAATTTTTATCTTGGTTCACCGTAACACCTCGTATCTATGGTTTCCTATTTCTCTGTACACACATATATGTGTTTTTTACCTTGTCGTGTGTAGTCCCTATTGTGTAATAATAATTCGATTGTGTACTGTCCAGTATTTTTGGAAATTCCTGTTATCCGTTTCATGTAATAGTTGATGTAATTTGCTTGTACCTCATCCGATATCTAGCACCTGTTACATAGATATAAGAAGATTTGGTATGAGTGCCAATGAGACAACTCTCCATCAGAGTCAAAATTTATAAAAGTAAACCATTAAAGCTCAAAGTACGGTCTTCAACACGGAGCATTGGCTCACACCAAACAGCAAGCTATAAAGGGCCCCAAAAATTACTAGTGTAAAACCATTTAAACGAGAAAACCAACGGTCTAATCTATATAAAAAAACGAGAAACACTTATGAACCACATCAACAAACGACAACTACTGAACATCAGATTCCTGACTTAGGAAAGGTGCAAACAATTGCAGCGGGTTTAAACGTTTTAATAGTACCAAATCTTCACCCTTATCTGAAACAATAGTGTAACATCACAACATAGAAAGACACACTATAAAATATCAATTGAAATGGCTTAACTCAATCAAAAGACATATTAACACCAGTGCACATACACTGAACAAACAAATTTGATCTATGATACAATGTAAATACAAAATAATAAACTAAGGGAAGAATAATTAAAGTAACATGCTATACCGCTGTGAAATGTTAAACAATTTAAGAAAAACAATATGCTTGAACAAAAATATCAGCCATTAGCAATTACTTTAAACATATGTAAATGAAAATAATTTTGTTGTTAGGTATACGTGTACAGTTCAAATGAAGAAAGAACATATTTTTACAAAATAAATAATTTTGATGTTCATAGTACGAAGAGGTGAAAATTTATAGTAATACCAAACACTTATCAAAGCTGGTATATAGACCAGATATAACCCTGAATAAGTAAACATTAAATAACAAAAAAGCATTACAATAAGAATCAACAGGTCAAATAAACAAGAAAGCACGATTTGAGAGTACTCGCAGTTACTGACAGCTAGTTAAAAGCCAAAAATAATTAATAATTAAAAATCATGCATCAGAGACTAAAGTCAACTAAAACACGTCCCAGGGATTTAGTATTTTAACGTCATGGACAATCAAAGAAGACATGACTTGTGCAATGCCAAAAATAAATGTATCGACAGGCAGTAGGATAATTAGGAGTTAACCTCTTTATAGATCAAAATGAACGTGGGTGTGTCTTTATACATCCCGTTTGAAAAGAATACAAATTTAGTTATGTTTTAATTTGCTGATGACAAAATCGATATCAGTGCCAATGTAAACTATATTAAAAGATCTAATTACAACATTGGTAAGATAACCTTTACTAATAAGTTTGTTTAAAGGTTCGATGAGTTTACATGGATCACATAGTGATTTCCGCGCTTTAATTACAATATTACCGTAAAATTTAGAATGTGAAATACCGTTTTTAAATACCCATATTTCAGCCAATACTTACATCTCATATATCCCAGTGAACATGAAATTAAGGATACTACTGATACTAGAAGGACTGCTTCATACCTTGATCTTTTCCTCAATATTGACACAGATGGACGACTTTACACGAAAATCTATGATAAACGGAACGATTTCAACTTCCCAATTATCAATTTCCCATTTCTCAGCAGTAACATACCCTCTGCCCCTTCGTATGGTGTTTACATATCTCAGTTGATACGTTATGCTCGTGCATGTTTACACTATACTGACTTCATATACAGGAGTGTGTTCCTAACGCAGAAACTGCTCGAACAAAGTTATGAGGATAGATATAGGAAGATGTGGTGTGAGTGCCAATGAGACAACTCTCCATCCAAATAACAATTTATAAAAGTAAACCATTATAGGTCAATGTACGGCCTTCAACACGGAGCCTTGGCTCACACCGAACAACAAGCTATAAAGGGCCCCAAAAGTGAGGAGTACAGATTAAAAATGACACTCCGTAAATTTTACGGACACCATCACGAATTGGTTGATCCATACGATGTGTCTTTGTCCAAACTAACTAAGGACATTTTACCACGTGTTAGATTGTGGTTTGACATTACGTTGTCTGATCTTTTAATTACCGAACGTGACTTATTCCCAATTGTGACTATTTTGCTGAGTGTGAATTCGCATTGCTATAAGACGGGTCACGGTACTTTTCTATCCAAAATTCATGTATTTAGTCTTGATGTTATATTTGTTATTCTCATCGAATTTTGTCAAATGTCTTATCGTTTATAGTTGTAAATCTAATTTGTTTTCTGTTGTATTTGTGTGTTATGGTAAAGATAATTGATCACCCAGTTCATTTATTAGATTTTAGATTGGGTCAACTAAATTTATACGATATATTTGGTTTAAGTTTGACTTAGAAGAAACATCGACACAGCTAGATAATACAATTAATTATCTAATTACTACCACGATTTTATATTAAGCAGTATTGTAATTTTCATTGTTATTAATAAATGTTATATGAGTATTACAAACCTAATCTTGAATTCTATCCTTTTTGGGGAAATTTTTAGAAATTCAAATGTGACGTCATTTTGTGCGTTGATCTGTTTGGCTAACTCGGCTGTGAATTTTTATGTGCTGGTTTATGTTGTTTTATTTATCCGTTTTTATTCTGTAGTTAGTCACCACTTCGGTGTTATTATAGTCATTTTTATAAATTTACTGTTTGTAAAAGTATGAATTATTCTAAATAATAGGGATGTTCTTATCCCAGACAGAAAACATTAGCCGTATTAGACACAGCTTTTTGGAACTTTTGGTCATCAATGCTCTTCAACTTTGTACTTGTTTTGGCTTTCGAATTTTTTTGATCTGAGCGTCACTGGTTAGTCTTGTGTGGACGAATCGCGCGTCTTGCGTATCGATTTTAAACCTGGTACCTTTTGTTAGCTATTATTCCTATGTTTCTCTGTCCTATATGTTCTCCCATTTATTTGTATTGTAGTCCTGTCATGTAATGTTGTCATTTTAATGTTATATTTAACATTGCCATAAAAGCGGGAGGTTTGGCTAGCCACAAAACCAGGTTCAACCCACCATGTTTTTCTTAAAATGTCCTGTACCAAGTCAGGAAAATGGCCATTGTTATATTATAGTTTTTTTTTAATCAAATATGAAAACTTTTTCTTGATAAGATTGTGTGGAAGTGTAGTATAGAGAGTAGAAAAATCATATCTGTCAACAGAATAAAAAGGACCATCAATAGCATGTATTTTATCTAAAAACTCTAAAGAATTTTTAACACTCCAAAAATAAGTAATACCATTATTTTCATAAGCTTTATTACAAAAGTTAATAACAAGTTCTTTGATATTAGTAAGGGAGGTAATTAGAAGCACTGATAGATTGGTAGTAGAACACTTACTAGATGCGGAGATGAAACGGAATTTAAATGGTTTTTTTGTGCAATTTAGGTAACCAGTACATAGTAGGGACTTTCAAATGTTCGGAAGAGGCTTTAAGCGGGGTAGTGGCAGTGATATGCTTGTTTACAATTTGACTCTCTGTGGAGCGTACGGACCTGAATGTAGAAGAATTTATAATTTCGTTTTGGAGAACTTCCGTGTAGTATATGCGTCACACAACCACTACATTATTTGCTGCTTTGTCTGCCGGTACGAACACAAACCGCTTTGCGAGTACTTGGAGTTTATTTTTTATTCTAGAAATGGGAATATCATGGACCCTATTACTAATTTCAGAATTGTTTTCAAAATGAGATATACGAATATTAACAGTATTCATAATTTTATTCAAATAACTGTCTAGAGATTTTTTATCAGATTTTTCACGTTTACACCAATTTTTACAGTAGACAGACAGAGTGTCTTTAATGACCTGACGACACTGTTTCTAATCTATTTTAGATTGAAGACGATATTTCGGCCTTTTCTTAAGAAAAGTTATGACCTCACGGTCTTCGACGATGTTGAGGTCTCCTGTAAGGACATGACCATAGGGACCATATATTAAACTAGATGTTTCACAGTCTCAAGTGGAAGGAACATTATTTTCTATATTGACGTCTGATGTAACTGACATATAATTAAAAATCAAACTTCTGCTGTTTTTTTTATAAGAATACGAAATAATAGGTGGTTCTATATTATCAAAATATGGAGGTATTTGGCTTTGGATGGTAGAGTCATTGAATATACTAGATAAGTTAATAAAATCAACAACTCTATTTATATATTTTAATTTAAGAAAATGCAGTTTATGATTTCCAGGTTTATCGATACTAGGAAACAGCCTATGATGACAAAAGGCTGTAATAATACGGGTGTATTCATACATTGGGATAAAAAAAGAAATTTAATCACACTCCAGAAAAATAGTATATAATTTACTTATTGGTATCTGACCCAGTTTGCATTATACTTGATGTCTGTCATTATTTTTTATTATAGATAACAGATCAGCAGGTGTATAATTTATACGATGTTTAATACGTTGATTACGGTTTTTTGCGTTTGCCATGAGACCTTTTATTTTCTAAGTCGTTTATCGACAATATTAATGACATCGATTGAAGTTTTAGTTATGTTCCCTTGTCCTAATATTTTGTCATTAAGACCGAGAGGATAAGCTGTTTGAAGTTTTTTATCCAAAATAATTCGCGAACTTCACGTGATTTTTCAAATTGCTTGTATGATTCTTCTGGTTATTTCTGAACGGTTTCAAGTGGATGGAATTTTATAAATTTTAGATTGTGCCAACATACCAAGTTAAGAGTTATCATTGAACAATTTTGTTTAAATCCAAACACCACCGACATACACCTCCTGCTTCTGACGCAACATCTGCTCAAGCTGGATTATGAGGATGATCGGCTAAAATGGACCCTACACACGTTTTACGGTCACCATAACGAATTGGTTGACCGATAAGGTGTTTGTGTCTCAGAAATGTTTTCGTGTTCTTAGATCTTTAGATACAAGACGAGTCGACTGATCTGGACATTAATAAAGCCAACAGTAGTATACCGCTGTTCAATAGTCATAAATCGATTAAGCGAAAAGAAATCCGGGTCACAAACCAAAACCGAGAGAAACACATCAACTATAAGAAGAAAACAACGGAACAAAAGAAACACTGAACTGCAATAAAAACAAACGCCAACATACATAGAAACGGACTTTTTGATAACAATTTCCACATTCCTGACTTGGTACAGGACATTTTAAGAAAAAAAAATGGTGGGTTGAACCTGGTTTTATGGCTAGCCAAACCTCCTGCTTATATGGCAATGTTAAAAATGACAACATTACGTGACAGAAATACCGTTCAAATAAACGCAGGAGCACCCAGGACAGAGAAACACATAAATAAATAATATAATACCGATTGGGTTCTTGACATTTTGACGCTGTTTAGACTGGCATGGCGGGTAATGCATGTTTATCAGTAGACGCTTACCTTTTCCATGTACTCGGTCTGCTGCTCCGTTTTGAGTTGTGAGATTCATTTAGGTTTTGTTTCTTTATATTGATTTGTATGTTCTCAATGGATTTACGAGATTTAAACCACAAAATTACTGTTGCATTTAATTATTGAGATCATGCAAATAAATTCATCATAGATACCAGGATTAAAATTATGTAGGCCTGACGAGCGTTTCGTCTACAAACGGCTCATCAATGACGATCGAATCAAAAATTTAAAAAGCCCTAAATAAAGTACAAAATTGGAGAGCATTGAGGATCCCTAATTCCGACAGGTTTTGTCAAATACAGCCAATGTTATCTTTTTCCGGGGTATGATTCTTAGTATTTCGTAATATACAAAGTTTTGTAAACAGTTAATTTATGACTAAGACCATATCAATGATAATTCATTTTAACACAAAAGTGCTAACTACTGGGCTGATGATACACTCGGGGAGGCAACCTCCACCAGCAGTGGCAACGACCAAGTGGCTGTAAAGAAACTCATCATAGATACCAAGATTGAAATTTTGTATGCAAGACGCACGTTTTGTCTACAGGAGACTCGTCATCGAAGCTCAAATAAAACAAGAATGTGTCCATAGTACACAGATGCCCAAATGGCACTATCATTTTCTATGGTCAGTGGACCGTAAAATTGGGGTCAAAACTCTAATTTGGCTTTAAATTAGAAAGATCATATCATAGGAAACATGTGTACTAAGTTTCAAGTTGATTGGACTTCAACTACAGCAAAAACTATCTTGACCAAAAACTTTAACCTGAAGCGGGACAGACGGACGGACGGACGAACGGACGGACGAACAAACGGACGCACAGACCGAAACATATAATGCTCCTCTACTATCGTAGGTGGAGCATAAAAAGTTGAAGAGGTCAAATAAAGTCCGAAGATGAGGAGCATTGAGGATTCAAAATTGCGAAAGGTTTTGTTAAATACAGCTAAGGTAATATATTCCTGGGGTAGAATATCTTTAATATTTCGAAGAATTCAGGAACGTAACCAGTTGATTTATGATTAAGATCATATCAATGATAATTCACGTCAACACAGAAGTGCTGACTATTGGACTATTAATACCCTCGGGGAGGAAACCTCCAACAGCGGCAAGCACGCCTCCACCTAATGAGACAAGCTCTGCATCGCCTTGCACATTTCAACTGTTGCATTTTGATTGGTGATTCTCGTCTATATCGATGAACTCTTTTGTTTAGTTGCTGTCCTTTAGGCGCTTATTCCTATTCCGTCTTTAACTCATCCGTATTGTACATTTGGTATTAATGTAATTTCGCATAAAAAACACGCGTTTTTTTTATAGTAATAAATATAAATTATATGTTTTCGTCCTGTTAACTTAAAACCCAAATCTCTTTTCAACATATAGAACATAAAGCGCCAAAAATAAAGTATGGATTAAAAAAAGAAACCAACTTATATAAATTGTAAATAGCATTAAGAAAGCTTATTAATCAAAGATATGAAAGATTAATTAATTATATTTTTGGCATTCATATAGGAAAATAATAGTACTATAATTAAAAGTATAATCAATAGTATTATTAAAATTAGGAACGAGGAGTTGCCTGCCTTTACATTTCTCTAAACCTCCGTTAATCTTATATATTTTAGTTTTGTAAACATCATTGTAATAAAATAGCATATGATGAATATGTTACTTTATATATAAGTAATTTCGTTTAAAAAACAATCAATATCCATAGATATAAGAAGATGTGGTATGAGTGCCAATGAGACAACTCTCCATCCAAATCAAAATTTATAAAAGTAAACCATTATAGGTCAAAGTACGGTCTTCAACACGGAGCCTTGGCTCACACCGAACAGTAAGCTATAAAGGGCCCCAAAAATTACTAGTGTAAAACCATTCAAACGGGAAAACCAACGGTCTAATCTATATAAAAAAAAAACGAGAAACGAGAAACACTTATGAACCACATCAACAAACGACAACTACTGAACATCAGATTCCTGACTTAGGACAGGTGCAAACAAATGCAGCGGGTTTAAACGTTTTAATGGTACCAAACCTTCACCTTTTTCTGAAACAATAGTGTAACATCACACCATAGAAAGACACACTATACAATATCAACTGAAATAGCTTAACTCAATCAAAGGACATATTAACACCATTGAACATACACTGAACAAATAAATTTGACCTATGATACAATGTAAATACAAAATAAATAAACTAAGGGAAGAATAATAAAAGTAACATGTTATATCGGTATGAAATGTTAAACAATTTAAGAAAAACAATATGCTCGAACAAAAATATCAGCCATTTGCAATAACTTTAAACACAGGTAAATGAAAATAATTTTGTTGTTAGGTATACGTGTACAGTTACAATAGAGAAAGGAAATATTTTTACAAAATAAATAATGTTTTTACCGTTGACGCTGACCGCGTTTGTTCGACCTTAGATTTTATTTTTTATCATATTAATTTGAGTCTGGAGATATGTCTTACTGAATATGTTTGTTTCAAACTTGAGAATGTGTTGGTTTCAAACTAGAGATATATTTCTACAGATTTCGTCGTGAGAATATTATAGTGTTATATGTCCACTTTAAAAAAAATGGAGATAGCTATATATTTGAGATCCCAAGCGCAATGATCTATCTTCCTATCCAACTATAATACGAGATTTCTACACACTACGAGTTTTTGTCAGAACCACACTGTTCTATCTCTACACTCCTATTGGATTATAATGGCTTATTCGTCTAGTTAGTTCAGAGAAAATTTTTTTTATAGTGTTGTATCTCCATTATTTCTCGTGTTTGTTTGCTGTTGAATAATTGTTATCAAAAGTATCTTAGTGATTCTGTGATAACATGGTGTGTATGGTTTGAACTCAATCTATGAGCAATTCTTATCAAAGCCAGCAGTACAGAATTGGGGATATTATAAAGTTAAGAAATCCATGGTTTATTTCCAGTGGAAATATAGGGATTAATTTCTAAAACTAAATTGTTTGTATTGAAATGTTCTATATCCAAAAAGGGGGATGCTTAATTTATCTAATTGCTTGTCTATTAAAAAAAACCAACAATCGAACAAAGTGTTACTCTTCATGTACTTAAATTCGATTCCTAGATATCTTTTTATGTCTCAGTCAATTATTTATGATATTTGGCTTTTAAACTTTAATTTATATTTTTACCACTATTACCAAATGGGAAATACATCATAATAGGATTCACACGACGATTTGTTTGTTTCAATCTGATGAAATATTTCTACTGACTACAGTACCTTATCTTGATGTAGACAAATGATCGTATAAATAATCATAATCAGTTAAACAAAAACCGTCTGGCACTTGATTAACTTCTGTTGATATTCTATAAACCTTAACATGTTTCAAGTTATTCGGTTTTAAGGTGCTTTCGTTATTTCGTTATTACATTTATAAGATTTAGGTCTGAGTTTACTTTGACGTTGTCAAAAATATATTTTGAAAGTAACAACTGTTTGCCAAATAACTATTTTATCGTAAATATCTTTACATAGTTATTAATAATAATATATTGTTAAGATTTTCTTTTGATTTTCGGAGAGGAAACTGTTCACAGAACATATAATATGTAACAGTTAAGTCTATTCATTCAAGAAATATTATTGATATTCGATTATTTAATACCCGTCATACTTTGAACGACAAAATTATTTTATTTTATTAATATTACTTTTACTGTTAAGTCTGTTTTTTGTGATATCCATTTGACGTGACTCTGTACTTATGTATCCCGTCATACTTTGAACGACAAAATTATTTTATATCTACCTGTGTGACGTCAAACGCGATTCTACGCCAGTACTTAAAATCTTTCAATTCTTTATGGGTGGATTTTACATAGATAAATAAAATCGTATAATAAAAAAGCAAAACGAGGATGTTTTATTTGATGTATGCCCTTTTTGTGCTTCTTTCTTACATTTGTTTGTTTTTAGAGGGATTAAAATGATAACACAATGTTGACTGCTGTACCCCTATTTTTGACATTTTTACCTAGTGTGTCTGTTTGTTTTGTTTAAGCATCGTTGTGTTGTCAATATAATGGAATTTGATGCGACTGTCATACAAGTGAGAGGTTTAGCTAGCTATAAAAACCAGGTTCAATCCACCATTTTCTTCATAAGAAAATGCCTGTACCAAGTCAGGAATATGACAGTTGTTATCCATTCGTTTGATGTGTTCGACCTTTTGATTTTGCCATTTGATTAGGGACTTTCCTTTTTGAATTTTCCTCGGAATTTAGTATTTTTGTGATTTTACTTTTTAATAGCTTCAAGAAATGTTTATTACCAATCGAAGAAAAAAAAAAAAAAAAACAAACAAATGAAAAAGCCCCAGAAGTAGGTTTTGGAACATATAATTTTAAACATAAACTCGATAATATAATGCTCATTACAATTTTTCTGTACCTACTTGAAGGAACTTCATTTGCGAGCAGAACAAGAAAAAAAAAAAACTCCCATAAAGATATCGTAAAAACATTTCTTAGACGTTTTCTCGCTCGTTTCATAACCACAAACAATCTTCCACTGATAACATAATAATGCCTTTAACTTATTTCAAAAGAGGGGCGAAAGATACCAGAGGGACAGTCAAACTCATACATTGAAAATAAACTGACAACGCCATGGCTAAAAAATAAAAAGACAAACAGACAAATAATAGTACACAATGTATCTTACCTTAGTATCACCATACACAAATTGTAATTCATATCCGTCCAAAATGTCCGTTCGATTTGATATTTCGTCCGCAGCGGATCTAAACAAAGTAGGCAAAAAGTTGGCATATTTACTCCACCAATGATCTGACATTTCTAACAATCCGGCAACATACAAAGTCTTAGTAGCGTGGTATGATGATGTTGATAGAAACAATACAAGTAGACTCAGCAACAACATCTTCAAAGAAATGATTTAACACACTGATGTAATATAGATATATTAATATAGATCAATACCTCAATCCTATATTCCTAACATCCAATCGAACTGCTTACTTTAGTACGAAGATTCTATATTCGCACTGCTGTTTAAAGCGTTTTGTACAAATCTTTCCATATTAAATAATTAAATAATCACGATGGTTATCATCATCATGTTCATATCAAAATGAAATAAAATAGACATCTACAGTTTTCATTTTCTTGGATTAATTAGTCACATATTATTGTTTTACATAAATCTAACTAATCTGTGTGTCATGTATATAACACACACTAATATTATTTGCACATCAAGTATTTTGTATTTGGTGAATCTCATTAAAGCTGTCCCATCTCTCTTTCTTTTATTATATATGGCCAATATAAAGTCTCTTGAACCCTTTTCAACAATAGCATTTTGAAGGGAAAACGGTACTATTTATTTTGCCATAGGCGACAATACTAACATTTTCTAAATTTACCACTTTTTATAATAAAAACCTATATAAAACAGTTATGTGTGGTGTTAGTACTTTTTTATTCTGTTTTAAAAATTGAAGCTAAATAGTATCATGACCAACTTCCAACGGAGCTTGTTTATGTTATCCATGCCCACCGTCATTTTACATTAAATTTATGAAATTTTGGAAGTCTTTTCGAATAATTCTCTAGAAAATATTTCAATAGGTTTCAAAATTTATATTGTAAATATACACACTGCAGTTATTCATAGATAAATAAAAAAAAAAATATATTGTACCCTTATATCCAATCACAGTGCTCCTAAGTTGACTTTCTTCACCTGCCTTGGGTACACAAAAGGCCAACCTAATGCTGGGAAAATGTAATAGTACCGTTTTCCCTGAAACAGAATAGTTTTAAGAATAAAATTATACTTAATCCTTGAAAAAGAGTAACGTGGCAATTGCCAATACATGTTGTACGCTTTTCAATCCCATGATCTTAGAATAAACTAAGCTAATTGTATCTCGATTTAAATACATGTCTATCACAGTTCGAAGGTTAAGTCGACGTCTCAGATTTTAATGAATTATAAAAAAAAAAAGATTTTAGAAAAATTATATAGATAACACTAATGTCGAAATGTTATGGAATTGCTTCAAATCTTTCTTTTACATTAAGTTTTCTGGTTAATTTAAAAATTACAAGGTTCCTAGATAGATGTTTAATATCGAAATGAATTTGTTAAAGAACGTATATCAAACCAGAAAAATAAACGTGCTTGCGCCTACATTTGCATATAAGCTTTTAAAAATAAAAATAAATTTATATTTTGTTAAATGCTAAAAGCTGCAGGAACTCTCTAAACTTTTTTAATATTTCATAGAGGTGTTTTTTTAAAGTGTCGAAAGCTTTTAAGAAATAAAAAAAGATTTAACCAGATTTTGCATGGATGTAGTTTAAAATGTATTTGAAAAAATTATGAAAGTATTGAGATGATTACATATTTTTTAATATTTTAAACTCAAAAAATGGAGAGGAGCTCCTAATAATGAAAACCAGATGACCGGTGTGACCAAACATTCTAGGTAAACTCTGTTCAGCTATTTTTATACCGTTGTTGTTATTATTGCTTATTCATCAAATCTTGTTATAAAAACCTGAAACACAAACGTGAAATGTTATTCACTTTATTGTCTCTATTGTACACAAATCTCTTTTTGAGCATTGCATACGATTATGTTTCACACTTTTCGGTAGGTTCCTGTATGTTATTTTCTAGAAAGTATATTGTATTGATATACAGTTTAATTTACCACAATAAGAACTTAAAGGAACCCTTCTTGAACTTCGAGGATACCTTTATTTATCCGAAATTCGTTAACTTGTTACAATGTACGGTTGTCTGATATTTCGATCTTGTTGAATCAAAAGTATTATTTGAATTCAATTTTGTAGTTGTTCATTTTTTATTTGACTCAGTTGAGTTTTAGTTTTTAATCTTCTATTCGTCAATGCGTCTGCTCAAAGACGTGGTTACCTTAGGTCCTTTGCTCACATTTTGATATATTTGCTCATTCAAAAATTGATGTTAACTGCAAATCTTAGGTTGTGTCGATGACAACTTAGAGCTTGACACATCAGATTGGTACGAAGCTCAATAACAAATGCTAATAACCAAAATGACAAATAACCGATCTCAGATTAAAATCTATGAAGTCGGTTTCTTGATCTGTAGATTTCTCTTTGATTTTTACATTGAATAATTATTATTATTTTTCATATTATACAAATCTAATAAGAAGAGATATGAATATCGATGAATCATAATTGTGTTATCTTTCAGAAAAGCGACAAAAAACGTTAACGTACTACGAAATAAATTGTATAAATATGCTTTATAGCTTGTTGTTCGGTGTGAGCCAAGGCTCCGTGTTGAAGGCCGTACATTGACCTATAATGGTTTACTTTATAAATTGTTATTTGGATGGAGAGTTGTCTCATTGGCACTCACACCACATCTTCCTATATCTATAGACTATCAAGTAAGAATGAGTTAAATACTCTTAGGACAAAGGATATGCAAATTTTCATTGACAATCGCATAAAAAAGACATGTGTACACTTTGGCCAAGGTTTTTACATTTTTGCCTATTTTGTTACAACAATGGATGTAAAAAGAATGAAACTTTGTTTTAAAATCAGTAATGAACATTGCAATGTGATTAAAATTCCATTTCAAATGCAAAAAATATATGTTTGTCCTTTTCTTTCTTTTATATTTTTTCTCTGTTTCCCAAAGTGAATACCAAAAATAAGTAATTACAATGTATCAATTTTGAAACGTCGTCTTTTTGTACCTTGAGAGATTAAAATGGATAACATATAGGTTCCATTAATCCATTAGAGAGAGGAACCAGCAATAGAGAGAGAGAGAGAGAGAGAGAGAGAGAGAGAGAGAGAGAGAGAGAGAGAGAGAGAGAGAGAGAGAGAGTCTCAAAACACCAAAAAGATATTATTAGTAGTAAATCAAATAATAAATTTTACAAATAGAGTGAAAAATTATCGTCGACTTCATTACTGAAATGTGTTTAAGTATAAATAAGAAGATGTGGTATGAGTGCCAATGAGACAACTCTCCATCCAAGTCATATATCATGCATTTTTATAATACCTCTTAAAACTTACATCATGTTTTATATCACAAGAAAAGTGATAAAATGAGCAAGAAAGGTTTATTTATTTGTGCCTGTCCATGTCATGTAATGTTAAAATGAATGTATGTATAAGTTTGAGAGTCAAACTGTTGTATATGAAAACTTCATAAATCTATATATGGCGATCCTCAAAACATCTGCAAAAAACCAAAAAAACCACGAGTTTCTAACTCACTTTTCCTATATGACGGAATGTTGATCTATCTTCTGGTAGTTTAATCCCAAAATTAAACCGTATTGGTCACATGAAGTAAAACAAGCTCATCAAGCTGAAATTTTGGCTTGCAAGAAATGGATTAATCAAGGCAGAAACCGACGGGTTTCCTTTCTTTTCTATGTTGGAAACAAATCTCCGAAAAACGAATTTCGGAATCGTCAACGATCTTCATACAACGCCTAGGTGGATAATACTTGCCTTGAAATCGACGACAAAGCCGAGTGTGATGTAAGACTCTTTTGGCGCTTAATATAACACCAGAAAAGCCGTAAAACCAATAAAAAAACTACATTACAACCGACAGTGTAAATCTCCAGAAGAAATTTCCTATGCTTTTGCTGACTTTTATGCTGACGTCTATACAGCAACCGAAATGCAAAATTTTACAGTGATTTCAATGTCAATATGAATGAATTCGTAGATCGCAAACTAGAGTGGCCTTCTCCCAGAAAGGGAAATAATCATGTATGCATTCGAAACACGAATACGAAAGGCACCAGAATAATGACAAACTGATAATCAAACACGTGAGATACAGTGGCAGTAAACTACATACAGTTATGCTCCGTATTTGTAATGCATTGATTCGATTCGGTCGTATTTCTTCGTGTTGGAAACATGGTATATTGATTCCCTTCTATAAAGTTAATGAAAACTGCAAGCAAGCGTTCGAAAACTTTCGTCCTATATCGCTATTGCCATTCTATATAAGTTGTTCGAAACTTTATTAAAGAAGCGACTATTAACCTCTTAGGAAAATGATTCGTTCCTTAATTCACAATAACAAGGTTTTCTGAATGGTCTGAGTAGTAGTATTGCCTCCTTCGACTTTTAAGAAACTATTTTCAACCTTTAAGAATTAGGATGCAAAGTGTACATTGCATTTTTGGACAGTTCCCTTGTGTTTGATACGGTGTGGCATAGTGGTCTTATTTAAAAATTGTTCCGATTCGTAATAAATAGTAGTATTTACTACAAGTGATTTCTGATTGTTATAGCGAAAAAGTGCCGTTTACGTCAGTAAACACGTCCAGCTTAATGACCCATCAAATAAGCTAGAATTAGTTGGAACAGCGAACATTTCATATATTGATACAAGTAACTCATCATTTGCTGACGATGTAGTGTATATCGGTATTTCACCACAAAGGTCTCAAATTCTGTTGAATTCTGCTTACGATTATTCACTAAAATGAAGATTTGAGTTATTCCGCTAAAATCTGGCATTTAATATGCTACAGAAATAAAACGGACCATGTATTCAAACAAGATGACATTAATGTTTTAACGGAGACCAAGCATCTCGTGATATTTAGAACGGCTGATATTAAGCATTCATGAAAAAAGGGTCGAAATGCTTATTTTGCTATAGCCGGTACTGATCTTGTTTGTTAAATCCGTTAATTGTGTGTAGCCTGTTCGATTAAATCGTTACTCCTGTATTACTTTGGTGGATATGAGCTTTGGAATGGATTAAAACTGAAAGACGAATGGAAAGGGACAACGATTTCATCAGATTTCTAAGATTGACTGAAAACAATGACTACAATTTCCTGTGGCAATATGCTAAAATTACTTGCAGACTTACATCAGCGAAACATGAATCTAAAATTTGGATTAATTCCCCGACTAACAGAAACTGTAAACTGTGTGGATTATTTGTTCAAGATACCATGAGCCATCAAAAAAGTATGTGCACAGAACTACAAACACAGAGACTCTTGCTATATAATCAATTAACTGAATTGTTAAATGATAAATTCATATAGATACTGTTTCAAAATTAGAGGAGAGCATTTCATGTTTACCTGACACTTCTTAGAATATTATTGCAAGATGTGGGATAATTGTTTTGCTGTTGTTTCTCTGAGACTCAAATTTAAAATCCCGGTCGAAGCCTACAGAATAGTGAAAGGTTTAATTATTTGTTCAGCTTACATACGATTTATTCTGCAACTGACTGGAAAACATCCTATGTAAGGCGTGGAAAACGGGAACTATCATTATTTTATTAATTGTATTTGGTGATTGCCAATTGCGGAAGAAACATTCTAGCCCTATTGCCACGGACTATCAATCTAGACAATAATTATTGATATGTTATTGATAGTTACTTTATCGTTCCTCGAACTGCTTTTATTTAACATTCTCTTTAAGGCAAAAACCTACTAGTTTAAAGGGAGAGGTTTTCCGGTTCAATCTCAATGATTATTGATACTGTGGACGTGTCAGATATGTTAACAACTCTTTTTTAAAGTTTTGCTTTTTTTCACAAAACAGCAAACTTAACTCGTGCGAACCCCCAACAATTAACATTTTTTCTTGGATGTTAACCTATGGACTTTGACATCAACTGTATGATATTCAGAGCAGTACACAGTCATATAACGTCAAAAAAATCTTTCACATCTCACTCGTATTGTGCTATATTGTATCATTATTTTGGTTTTAAAAAATCATATATTTCGGTATCAAGAGTTTTTGTCATATTCTGTCTTAGTAATGACTGTTTTGTATAAAAGATGACGTCGTAAGGTCCAAATATGTGGCCTATACATTGTCGCCTATAATAGATTATTTCACATTATATGCTGGCAGTAATAATTCACCATTTAAGTAAGCTTGGACAGTTCTTTTGTGTAGAATTAGTGATAAAATTGTAGATTGTAGTCGATCGTTTTGATTTTATTACAGATTTAGGTGGCTGTAGTTGTATACATAAATGTGAATCTTGAATTGATTGCCTGTGCGAGTTACAACACTGGATACTGAAATAATCTCCTGAACGTGGTATTACTAGCTGAAAACAAGTATAATTATATGTTGCAACAATTAATATCAATTTCTCCAACATAGTTAAATAGTTTGTCTGATTATACATCAATACCACATTACAATAGAACTCACATTTATTATTCATTATGTTTTATTTTTTATTAATGTTTTAAGATTATGCTCATTTAGTCAGGAATATGACAGTTGTTGTCCATTCGTTTGATGTGTTTGTGCTTTTGATTTTGACTTTCCGTTTTGAATTTTCCTCGGAGTTCAGTATTTTTGTGATTTAACTTTTGGGTTTTTCTACTAACAAGGATATTGCTTGATTATAATTTTGTCCTTTGTACAGATGTTTCTATGCCTAAGGATATAGATAGAAAATTGACATCCAACATTCATGTACGTTTATAACAAGATGTAGTGATAAGTATGTCATTACTCTGAAATAAATTTTAAATTTAGTAAACAATTTGATTTTCATTATATCGATTAGATGAATCTCTAAATTATTTACAAGCTTTGCTATGGAATGCAATCTTTAGAGTAATTTAAATTTCATTCAGTTGGATAAATACTAAAAACAATAAACTGTATAAGCAATGTATTGACTATCTAGGTAAAGAGAGCCTTTAAAAAAAACAATTGTTTATATTTGATAGATGACGGATGCAGACATGGAAATTAAACAATACAAATAAACGATTTTCTATTGTTAACACTATTAAATGTTTTTTGACAGATATTTCCTTACTACTCAACTCTCTCTTTTTTAAATTGCCTTCTGATAAATATTGGTATACTTTTATCTTCTGTAGTCGTTATAATTCCTTTTTTCAGTAATAAAATTATAATAAATACTAATTGGACCCGCAAAGAAGTAATCAAAGTGGTAAGGGTTTTTTCTGGCTAATATTTATGTCCATTTGTGGGAAAATGTTTACCGTGAAGTGATTGGTATTCCGATAGAGTGTTGTCCTTCTAAATCAAGTATCAAATGTGACTGATGTACTCCTTAAAATCAAAATAATAGAAAGTCTTATGGTAAATTTCATACAAAACGGGACATATTTTTCCTTTCCTATTGTGAACTTTCTTTTCATTGACGATGTATAATCAGCTCTTTGTTATCGAGTTTATTTTCTTCAGTTTGTGCGATATAGTTTGTTAAATCAATTCATAGTTTTATTTAGACCAGAGATGATTCAGTCTATTGTTGAATATGATATACCACTTTCTAGTCGTATTTGTATCATTGATTTATACCCTAAATCTTCTTGTATTCATAATATTGCAGAAAAATCATTTTGTAATCATTCATGAGATTTGTGTTTCCCGAATTTTATGTTTTGCTACCTCTTTTCTTTTTTGTTTGCATTTATTGGATACCCTTTTATGAATTGTTTGCTGTGTTTGTATTATCGCTGATTGCTTTTGGGTGGCTCTCCGTTTCACAACTGGACAAAAAAAAAAAAAAAAACATGTTTCACAAATTACGCTAACACTACACTTTATTTTATACCTACTGGTGACAGGCCACGTTCACAGATCAGGCTCGTGCTTGCTTGAGGATGATTGTTTCAATTACACATGTAAGTGACATTCCCATAAAACCTTTATCGTACACTAATATAAACACTAATAGGTTTGTTTTCCTGCCGAAAAACTTAATGAGGATTCCATTCGCACAGTTTATGAGCTTCACCAAATCATCACATACATATGTATACGGTTTGCACATAAAATAGTAAGAAATGAAATAAATTGACACTTATTCGATTCTCTAAATATTTTAAAGCTTCAAACTCAAAATCTCCGTTTTAGATACAAACGGAGTAATTCTTGTTTTTTTTTTAAATAAATGCCGCGTTAAATAGATTTATGAAGCCTTTAAATTAAATTGTCGATTTGACGTAACGTAATTCCTAATAAAGACTAAATTATTTCTTTGAATCCATATAGTCATTTTAAAACCCTCTGATAAAAGTAAAATAACAAAACTACCAAACTCCAAGGAAAATTCAAAACGGAAAGTCCCTTATCAAATGGCAAAATGAAAAGCTCACACACATCAAACGAATGGAAAACAAATGTCATTTTCCTGACTTGGTATAGGCATTTCTTATGTAGAAAATGTTGGATTAAGCCTGGTTTTATAGCTAGCTAAATCTCTCACTTCTCATATAATAGAATTTTATGCGACTGTCATAAAAGTGAGAGGTTTAGCTAGATTTAAAACCAGGATTAATCCACCATTTTCTACATAAGGAAATGCCTGTACCAAGTCAGGAATATGACAGTTGTTTTCCATTCGTTTGATGTGTTTGAGCTTTTGATTTTGCCAATTGTTAAGGGACTTTCCGATTTGAATTTTCCTAGGAGTTCAGTATTTTTGTTGTTTGACTTTTTTTTTGTATGACAGTCGCCTGATGAAACCCGATGAGACTTCAATTAGTGCATTGCCCGACATATATGTAATATAATAAACGAAGCATTATTCACATTGTCTGAATCCATATAGTAAACAAATTTAATCTTTCTAAAAAGGGACAGAGTGCTTCGCAGTATCATAAATTACGCCAACATGACGCAATAGTTTTCGATCGGGTCTTGACTATCAATACTTAATTTTATTCCGTATTTACTATCGTCTCCTATCCGAGACATGTTTCCAATTATATACCTCATTCTAGCTCAACATCATGAGGCAACCAATCAGAACTGATATATGTTAAGTAATAATTTCAAAATGGCGTGAATATCGAAAGAGAGTAATAGCTTCGCATCGTGATGCGAAGAAAATATAGCTCACTGACAAACCTGAAAACAAAATTAAATAAGGCTTTGCCCAACAATAAATAATGATTCATTGTGTGTTATCTATTAAGTTTAAACACTTAAAATATGCCATACATAAAGGATGAAACCTTTACTATTTGTCGTAATGATCTACGAAAGTTGTTTAAATATGGCAATCGGTGTTTTCAGTACAGTCGAGTTGTCTGAAAGAAATAATGATCTAAGTAGGTGACCTTATAACTTAAAAACAAAACCATGTGAATTTCCCTTATTCTAAAAAGTTATCAATTCAACACTGTAATTAGATCTTTAAATATTGTTTTATCGGTATAAATATTGATTTTGTTATCAGTAAATTAAAACCAACCTAAATTTTATTGTTATACACATATGTACATACCTATATTTTGGCTTTGCACAAGGTCATGTTTTTCTCTGACAGTTAATGCCGTCTTCATCCTTTGGATGTGTACTGATTGATATTTCAGTCTTTGAATCATGTTTTTTTATTAGTTGTTAGTCGATTTGAACGCGCTTTCAGTAACTGCGAGTACTCTTCGATCTTTACTTTGTATCTTTTGTGTTTTTGTTAGATAGTTTATGTTCTTTGTATCGATCTGATCAGATAAGCCCTTTCTAACTGCTTATTATAGTGTTTTTTCGGACTTTCACACTACTGTTCCAGGTTAGGGGGAGGGTTTAGCGCCAGCAAACATGTTTAACCCCAACACATTATGTATGTGCCTGTCCCAAGTCTGCAGGAGTCTGTAATTTAGTGGTTGTCTTTTGTTTCTGTTTATCATATTTGTTTTTCGTTTATTGTTTTGTACATAAATCAGGCCGTTAGTTTTATTGTCTGAATTGTTTTACATTTGTCATTTCGGGGCATTTGTTAGCTGACTATGCGGTTTGGATTTGCTGATTGTTGAAAGCCGTTCGGTGACCTATCGTTGTTAACTTGTATGTCATTTGGTCTCTGGCAGAGAGTATCTCATTGGCAATCATGCCACATCTTCTTACTTTTATATCCTAAAGATGTATAATGGACATTCCAAAGATGTATAATGGATCTCCCAAAGATGTATAATGGGCACCCAAAGGTGTATAATAAACCCTTTAAAGATGTATAATGGACACCCAAAAGATGTATAATGGACACCCCACCGATGTATACTAGACACCCCAAAGATATATGATGGACATCACAAAGATGTGTAATGGACAACCCATCGATGTATACTAGACACCCCAAAGATATATGATGGACATCCAAAAAGATGTATAATAAACACATCAACGATGTATAATGGACACACCAAAGATGTATAATGGAAACCCCACAGATGTATAATAAACATTGCAAAGATGTATAATGGGCACCCCAAAGATGTATGAAAGACATTCCAAGGATATATAATGGAAACCCAAAGATGCATAAAGGGCAAGCCAAAGATGTATAATAAACCCTCTAAAGATGTATAATGGACATCCCAAAGATTTATAATGGACATCCCAAAGATGTATAATGGAATACCCACAGATGTATGATAGACATTCCAAAGATGTATAATGGGCACCCCAAAGATGTATAATGGACATCCCAAAGATGTATAATTGGCACCCCAAAGATGTATAATAAACCCTCTAAAGATGTATAATGGACATCCCAAAGATATATAATGGACACCCCAAAGATGTGTAATAGGCACCCCACAGATGTATGATAGACATTCCAAAGAGTATAATGGGCACCCCAAAGATGTATAATGGACATCCCAAAGATGTATAATTGGCACCCCAAAAATGTATAATAAACCCTCTAAAGATGTATAATGGACATCCAAAAGATCTATAATGGACACCCCCAAAGATGTATAATGGATATCCCAAATATGTATAATGGGCACCCTAAAGATGTATAATTTACCCGCTAAAGATGTATAATGGACATCAAAAAGATATATAATGGACACCCAAAAGATGTATAATGGAAACCCCACAGATGTATGATGGACATCCTAAAGATGTGTAATAGATATCCCAAAGATGTATAATGGAAACCCCACAGATGTATAATAGACATTGCAAAGATGTATAATGGGCACCCCAAAGATGTATGAAAGACATTCCAAGGATATATAATGGAAACCCCAAAGATGCATAAAGGGCAACCCAAAGATGTATAATAAACCCTCTAAAGATGTATAATGGACATCCCAAAGATCTATAATGGACACCCCAAAGATGTGTAATAGGCACCCCACAGATGTATGATAGACATTCCAAAGATGTATAATGGGCACCCCAAAGATGTATAATGGACATCCAAAAGATGTATAATGGACATCCCAAAGATGTATAAGTGGCACCCCAAAGATGTATAATAAACCCTCTAAAGATGTATAATGGACATCCAAAAGATGTATAATGGACACCCCAAAGATGTGTAATAGGCACCCCACAGATGTATGATAGACATTCAAAAGATGTATAATGGGCACCCCAAAGATGTATAATGCACATCCCAAAGATGTATAATTGGCACCCCAAAAATGTATAATAAACCCTCTAAAGATGTATAATGGACATCCCAAAGATCTATAATGGACACCCCCAAAGATGTGTAATAGGCACCCCACTGATGTATGATAGACATTCCAAAGATGTATAATGGGCACCCCAAAGATGTATAATAGACATCCAAAAGATGTATAATGGACACTCCCAAAGATGTGTAATAGGCACCCCACAGAAGTATGATAGATATTCCAAAGATGTATAATGGGCACCCAAAGATGTATAATGGACATCCCAAAGATGTATAATGGAAATCCCAAAGATGTATAATAGACACCCCCAAAGATGTATAATGGATCTCCTAAAGATGTGTAATAAACCCTTTAAAGATGTATAATGGACATCCCAAAGATGTATAATGGACACCCCAAAGATGTAAAATGGAAACCCCACAGATGTATGATGGACATCCCAAAGATGTATAATGGATATCCCAAAGATGTATAATGGACACCCTACCGATGCATAATAGACACCCCGAAGATGTATGATTGACATCCCAACGATGTATAATGGACATCCCAAAGATGTATAATGGACACCCCCAAAGATGTATAATGGATATCCCAAAGATGTATAATGGGCACCCCAAAGATGTATAATTTACCCTCTAAAGATGTATAATGGACATCAAAAAGATATATAATGGACACCCCAAAGATGTATAATGGAAACCCCACAGATGTATGATGGACATCCTAAAGATGTATAATGGATATCCCAAAGATGTATAATGGACATCCCAAAGATGTATAATGGACACCCCACCGATGTATACTAGACACCCCGAAGATGTATGATGGACATCCCAATGATGTATGATGGACATCCAAAAGATGTATGATGGACATCCCAAAGATGTATAATGGACATCCCAAAGATGTATAATGGACATCCCAAAGATGTATGATGGACATCCCAAAGATGTATAATGGGTAACCCCAAAGATGTATAATGGATTTCCCAAAGATGTATAATGAGCACCCCAAAGATGTATAATAAATGCTTTAAAGATGTATAATGGACATCCCAAAGATGTATAATAAATGCTTTAAAGATGTATAATGGACATCCCAAAGATGTATAATGGGCACCCCAAAGATGTTTAATGGGCACCCCAAAGGTGTATAATAAACCCTTTAAAGATGTATAATGGACACCCAAAAGATGTATAATGGACACCCAAAAGATGTATAATGGACACCCCACCGATGTATACTAGACACCCCAAAGATATATGATGGACATCACAAAGATGTGTAATGGACAACCCATCGATGTATACTAGACACCCCAAAGATATATGATGGACATCCAAAAAGATGTATAATAAACACATCAACGATGTATAATGGACACACCAAAGATGTATAATGGAAACCCCACAGATGTATAATAAACATTGCAAAGATGTATAATGGGCACCCCAAAGATGTATGAAAGACATTCCAAGGATATATAATGGAAACCCAAAAGATGCATAAAGGGCAAGCCAAAGATGTATAATAAACCCTCTAAAGATGTATAATGGACATCCCAAAGATTTATAATGGACATCCCAAAGATGTATAATGGAATACCCACAGATGTATGATAGACATTCCAAAGATGTATAATGGGCACCCCAAAGATGTATAATGGACATCCCAAAGATGTATAATTGGCACCCCAAAGATGTATAATAAACCCTCTAAAGATGTATAATGGACATCCCAAAGATATATAATGGACACCCCAAAGATGTGTAATAGGCACCCCACAGATGTATGATAGACATTCCAAAGAGTATAATGGGCACCCCAAAGATGTATAATGGACATCCCAAAGATGTATAATTGGCACCCCAAAAATGTATAATAAACCCTCTAAAGATGTATAATGGACATCCAAAAGATCTATAATGGACACCCCAAAGATGTATAATGGGCACCCCAAAGATGTATAATTTACCCGCTAAAGATGTATAATGGACATCAAAAAGATATATAATGGACACCTAAAAGATGTATAATGGAAACCCCACAGATGTATGATGGACATCCTAAAGATGTGTAATAGATATCCCAAAGATGTATAATGGAAACCCCACAGATGTATAATAGACATTGCAAAGATGTATAATGGGCACCCCAAAGATGTATGAAAGACATTCCAAGGATATATAATGGAAACCCCAAAGATGCATAAAGGGCAACCCAAAGATGTATAATAAACCCTCTAAAGATGTATAATGGACATCCCAAAGATTTATAATGGACACCCCAAAGATGTATAATGGAAACCCCACAGATGTATGATAGACATTCCAAAGATGTATAATGGGCACCCCAAAGATGTATAATGGACATCCCAAAGATGTATAATTGGCACCCCAAAAATGTATAATAAACCCTCTAAAGATGTATAATGGACATCCCAAAGATCTATAATGGACACCCCAAAGATGTGTAATAGGCACCCCACAGATGTATGATAGACATTCCAAAGATGTATAATGGGCACCCCAAAGATGTATAATGGACATCCAAAAGATGTATAATGGACATCCCAAAGATGTATAAGTGGCACCCCAAAGATGTATAATAAACCCTCTAAAGATGTATAATGGACATCCAAAAGATGTATAATGGACACCCCAAAGATGTGTAATAGGCACCCCACAGATGTATGATAGACATTCAAAAGATGTATAATGGGCACCCCAAAGATGTATAATGCACATCCCAAAGATGTATAATTGGCACCCCAAAATGTATAATAAACCTTCTAAAGATGTATAATAGACACCCCAAAGATGTATAATGGATCTCCTAAAGATGTGTAATCCCTTTAAAGATGTATAATGGACATCCCAAAGATGTATAATGGACACCCCAAAGATGTATAATGGAAACCCCACAGATGTATGATGGACATCCCAAAGATGTATAATGGATATCCCAAAGATGTATAATGGACACCCTACCGATGCATAATAGACACCCCGAAGATGTATGATTGACATCCCAACGATGTATAATGGACATCCCAAAGATGTATAATGGACACCCCCAAAGATGTATAATGGATATCCCAAAGATGTATAATGGGCACCCCAAAGATGTATAATTTACCCTCTAAAGATGTATAATGGACATCAAAAAGATATATAATGGACACCCCAAAGATGTATAATGGAAACCCCACAGATGTATGATGGACATCCTAAAGATGTATAATGGATATCCCAAAGATGTATAATGGACATCCCAAAGATGTATAATGGACACCCCACCGATGTATACTAGACACCCCGAAGATGTATGATGGACATCCCAATGATGTATGATGGACATCCAAAAGATGTATGATGGACATCCCAAAGATGTATAATGGACATCCCAAAGATGTATAATGGACATCCCAAAGATGTATGATGGACATCCCAAAGATGTATGATGGACATCCCCAAAGATGTATAATGGGTAACCCCAAAGATGTATAATGGATTTCCCAAAGATGTATAATGAGCACCCCAAAGATGTATAATAAATGCTTTAAAGATGTATAATGGACATCCCAAAGATGTATAATGGGCACCCCAAAGATGTTTAATGGGCACCCCAAAGATATATAATAAACCCTTTAAAGATGTATAATGGACATCCAAAAGATGTATAATGATCACACCCAAAGATTAATAATAAACCCTTTAAAGATGTATAATGTCTTCTATAAACAATAGTCATGATCTGAATTAAAGAAGTTTTAGATATGTTCCTTTGTCCCCTAATATTGTCATTTATACCTAGGGTACACGATATCTGTAGTCGTATCATCAAAAAAACAGTTAGCAAACATTACTGTAATTTTCAAATTATTTATGTGATTGTTTCAGGACGGATTCAAGTGGATGGAATTTAAAAAAATTAATATCGCGTTTGTGTTTTTCTCAATGTTGACAAATCAAACTTTTGCATTTCTAACGTCTGCGGAAGCAGTATAGATGTTCATAAGCTTTATCAAAATTTTGTATCAATCATTTATTTCTTATGTTTATTTTGATCAGTATGAAATTGTCTTTCTTTGGTATTTGCATTTAGAAGTTCAAATTTTTCTAATTTTTAGATACAATTATATTGTAATGAAAAAAACAGATTCTAAAACGTCAATTAATTCCAAATAATGACATTGTACACCAACGTTAACGGCAGTTATCCAATTTCAAACAAATCAATTTTAATGATCACTTCTTTTACATCTTAACCACGTTTCTGATTTCTTCATCGAAAAGACAATTTCAGCATATTAAACCATAATTATTTTGTTTGTTGTATTTTCCCATGGAGTTCGAGCGGACAGGCGTACAGTACATTTGTCCAACTCGAGATGACAAAAGACTGATATACTACACCCGCGGTACTTCTTTGAAAGAGGATCGTTATTAAGCATAACAAGGATATGTTGTAAATGAATATTTGACGATGATTTCTTGATATTCTGAGAAATAAACAAATATCAAACTATTTTATTGCCTTTCTACATATGAACATCAGGACCCGGTTGTTCAAGTAAAAAGTTTATACCAAGGAATATTTTTACATAACAGCCCTTGTGTATTAAGGGCGCAAACAAGATTGAAAATGACATTAGCAGTTTGATAGAGAATATTTTTCCTTTTTTCCGGCTGTTATAGGTGTCAGACCACCAATTAAATATCCCTATCTGTTCAACCAAATTTTACAATTTTCACAGCTTTCTAAATATTTTACCTTAAGTTTAACTTCATAGAAACCAGGTATATCCTGAATTGTACATGTATCAGCTTTCTGCATGCCAATTTTCAACATACATTTAAAGCCTTCTAAGAAAAAACTGACCTTCAAAAGAGGTACTCCAAAAATAACCCTGGTTTTCTGAAATCTTAAATTAGTATACTATGGAGCGCATTAATCCTCAATTTTAATGCAAACTCATAGACAAGTAAATTTTGGCTCAAAATGGTCTTAATATATTTCTCTTTCACCAAAAGTTTCATTTCTGCAAATTTGTTGGTTAGTTTAAGTAAACAAGGACATCAAAAGCACTATTTTGTGTCAGAGTAGGCTACGTTTACATACGTTCCAAATTAGAGGAGTAATTGGTGGTCTGACACCTAATTAGACAAACAAGTTGATCAGAAATCTTTTGTTTTACTTTATTCTTAATCCTTAGTCAATTTGTAGTTAAAACAGCCTATCTGAACATAATGCGACTTATATTACAAATTTCACAGCTCAATTTAAACTGACTGTAATGTATGACTTTGATAGAATATACTTGAAAATTTTATTATGGACTACAGGAACATAAACTTTCAATATCAAGATCAGTTTTGTTGATTTTCCTTGTTTGTTCTACTACTTTAAAGACTTTCTACAATTTTACAAAGAGTCAAGTAAAAATCCAAGGTATTGAAGAGTCAAGGAATATTGACCCCTTTTTCACCTGGTGTCAGTAATGGACTATTAACTGATCAAAAGTGCGGTCATGGTCATTTAACTGTTTTTATTTACTATCAGTCAATAAAATTTAAGGTATAAAACTTTCATTTGAGATTATAAATGGGATTTTTGTGAGTTTATGCAGTGTTTACATCAGGCTATGTTATCTGCCAAATACATGGTATGACGCAATGATATAGGGGATAAAATCAAATAATTTCATTAAATCTTCATGACGACAATTTTTTTGGGGTAGTAAACAACGTATGTTTTAATGTCTAACACCACAGAAACAACTTACTGTCCATTTATAACAATTTAGGACATTTTTTTTATATGAAAGCATATTGTCAGGGTCGGAAAAGCTAAAAATAGCACAAATTTAGGTTTAAGGCTCTAAATTTGCAATATCTGACTTTTTGCCCAAAAAAAGATTCAAATGTGGCTACTATCATTTCAACTGATCAGTTAAGACAAAAAATCAATCGTTTTCTGATTTTGGGGTTTCACCGCATTTCACTTAAAGGTGTCAGACCACCAATTTAATATCCCTATCTGTTCAACCAAATTTTACAATTTTCACAGCTTTCTAAATATTTTACCTTAAGTTTAACTTCATAGAAACCAGGTATATCCTGAATTGTACATGTATCAGCTTTCTGCATGCCAATTTTCAACATACATTTAAAGCCTTCTAAGAAAAAAACTGACCTTCAAAAAGAGGTACTCCAAAAATAACCCTTGGTTTTCTGGAAATCTTAAATTAGTATACTATGGAGCGCATTAATCCTCAATTGTTAATGCAAACTCATAGACAAGTAAATTTTGGCTCAAAATGGTCTTAATATATTTCTCTTTCACCAAAAGTTTCATTTCTGCAAATTTGTTGGTTAGTTTAAGTAAACAAGGACATCAAAAGCACTATTTTGTGTCAGAGTAGGGCTACGTTTACATACGTTCCAAATTAGAGGGAGTAATTGGTGGTCTGACACCTAATTAGACAAACAAGTTGATCAGAAATCTTTTGTTTTGCTTTATTCTTAATCCTTAGTCAATTTGTAGTTAAAAACAGCCTATCTGAACATAATGCGACTTATATTACAAATTTCACAGCTCAATTTAAACTGACTGTAATGTATGACTTTGATAGAATATACTTGAAAATTTTATTATGGACTACAGGAACATAAACTTTCAATATCAAGATCAGTTTTTGTTGATTTTTCCTTGTTTGTTCTACTACTTTAAAGACTTTCTACAATTTTTACAAAGAGTCAAGTAAAAAATCCAAGGTATTGAAGAGTCAAGGAATATTGACCCCCCTTTTTTCACCTGGTGTCAGTAATGGGACTATTAACTGATCAATAGTGCGGTCATGGTCATTTAACTGTTTTTATTTACTATCAGTCAATAAAATTTAAGGTATAAAACTTTCATTTGAGATTATAAATGGGATTTTTGTGAGTTTATGCAGTGTTTACATCAGGCTATGTTATCAGCCAAATACATGGTATGACGCAATGATATAAGGGGATAAAAATCAAATAATTTCATTAAATCTTCATGACGACAATTTTTTGGGGGTAGTAAACAACATATGTTTTAATGTCTAACACCACAGAAACAACTTACTGTCCATTTATAACAATTTAGGACATATTTTTTATATGAAAGCATATTGTCAGGGTCGGAAAAGCTAAAAATAGCACAAATTTAGGTTTAAGGCTCTAAATTTGCAATATCTGACTTTTGCCCAAAAAGATTCAAATGTGGCTACTATCATTTCAATTGATCAGTTAAGACAAAAAAATCAATCGTTTTCTGATTTTGGGGTTTCACCGCATTTCACTTAAAGGTGTCAGACCACCAATTAAATATCCCTATCTGTTCAACCAAATTTTGCAATTTTCACAGCTTTCTAAA
The DNA here is from genome assembly GCA_017311375.1 of Mytilus coruscus. NCBI lineage: Eukaryota > Metazoa > Mollusca > Bivalvia > Mytilida > Mytilidae > Mytilus > Mytilus coruscus. The sequence continues at coordinate 68,332,156 of CM029604.1, read as the reverse complement.
TATTTTACCTTAAGTTTAACTTCATAGAAACCAGGTATATCCTGAATTGTACATGTATCAGCTTTCTGCATGCCAATTTTCAACATACATTTAAAGCCTTCTAAGAAAAAAACTGACCTTCAAAAAGAGGTACTCCAAAAATAACCCTTGTTTTTCTGGAAATCTTACATTAGTATACTATGGAGCGCATTAATCCTCAATTGTTAATGCAAAATCATAGACAAGTAAATTTTGGCTCAAAATGGTCTAAATATATTTCTCTTTCACCAAAAGTTTCATTTCTGCAAATTTGTTGGTTAGTTTAAGTAAACAAGGACATCAAAAGCACTATTTTGTGTCAGAGTAGGGCTACTTTTACATACGTTCTAAATTAGAGGGAGTAATTGGTGGTCTGACACCTAAAGCAATAAACAAAATAACTATTAAGTTTAACAGTCATTCCCCCTTTTTTGCATCGAAATAATCTGGGTTAATGTCTGTACCTTCTTGACTTAATCGAACCAAGATCTTTATATACTGTGTTTTCTTCTATGTCAATAAAAAATTGTACAGCAAAATTAAGCATGTCTTCTATGTCAATAAAAAATTGTACAGCAAAATTAATCATGTTTAAGTAAGATTATATTAAAATTGAGAATGGAAACGAGGAATGTGTCAAAGAGACAACAACCCGACCAAAGAGCAGAAAACAGCCCAAGGCCACCAATGTATGTATCGCTAACGATAAACGCTTATTTGATATAAAACGTAACAATATAAAATGTGCTCTTTGTCACGTTTGGGTTGTAGTTGTACTAAATATTGATCTGAGACATCCTGAAGCGTTTTGACTTTAACAAATAATCACAAGTACCGACCAAAAAGGTTTATAGGTCCAAAGAAAGTCCATAAAACGTAATTATGGGTTACGTAACCAAGGGTTAAAAAGCAGTTGAACATAATTTCAATTCTTAACCATTTGATAAATAATTATATTCAACTAAGAGTTATATTTACAATAAACAACAGTCACACATGTTGGAGATTTAGCTAACTATTTAACCAGGTTAACCCACCATTTTTGTCGGAAAATGTCTGTACCAAGTATGGAATATTGCAGTTGTTTTCCATCGTTCCGTTGGTTGATAAAGTGTAACGTTTGATTTGTTTCAGTGTTTATGGACTCCCTTGAATTTTCCTTGGAGTTCGGTATTTTTGTTATACTTTTTTTTATCAAGGGATGAACAACCGGGTAGTAGTTTTGGATAGACATCTGCCGTCGTGTATTCTTCTAGTTTAATATGTCTTTTTTTTGTCAAATCATGAAAACACATAAATTTGATTTCTAAAAAACATCAATTTAAATTAAATACGTACTTTCAAATATTTCAAAAGGTAAACAGAATCTGAACTAAAGGTGAACAACATACTTTGGTCATATCAATTTGGCAGACAGGTGTTTTGTTTACAAATAGGTAACAAGGTAAATTTGTTTGTTTTACTTGATTAGTTAATTCAACTGAATTTATCAATACGTGAGACAGTGATGTTCCTATGAGGTATTGTGAAAAGTTGAGGTGACCTGATTACTAAAACTTGTAAACACAAAAAGAAAGAGTGAACATTGTTTTGTTTACTTCTGTTGGAGGTTATTTTCTTATATACAATGAAACTTTGTGTGAAATTTTCACTCAAAATACTGGACAGAATATCAATTTGTTCATGCCAAGTATTTCTGCATTTGAAACAAAGGTAATTCTGTACTTTATAAATTTTTTTTTAGCAAAGACTCATAGGGAAAAAACAATGGAGGCATTACCCTTAAAAGCTTGATATAACACTAATATAATAGAAACCATTGGAATAATCAATTGCCATTGTAGTTTTTTTTTCCGAAGGACTTTTATGTAAAGGTTGTGAGTCAGCGACTCAGTTTACACATCAATAACCTCTAGAAAAAATGTGTTTAATCCTTATAATCTTAACCAAAACATTTGTAATTTTCAATTAACAGTTGTTTGTTCATTGGCTAATATTTACCATCAAATGCCGGTTTGTATGTCGTTACTAAGTAGTAAGCCGCCATATTTAATTTCTGAAATCCGTATTTTCGATTAATGCAATAAAATTTAAAAGGAAATAACACCTACCTCAAAACATCTTTAATGAGATATTATCGAAATTCGCAGCAATTAAGTAACATAATAACCTTTAACTTGAGAGTTTTCATTCGTATGACGTCACCTTTTGCCATGACGTTAAAGCCCAAAGATCATTCATGGGATTTCGCGAAATGTTATTTCATATGCATTGGATTCCTTGATTGCGGCTGTTTAACATGCTAGCAAACGCCTAATCCTCCGAAACATTGGAACGAGGTTGTAACAGCAACAAAGAGCTATTGGAGATTCAGGGGATATTGACCCTAATACTTTTCTCATATGGAACCTTGGCTATCTTTAAAGTATTACATTTTTTTCGTATTACATGTCTAGGTTACTTTTAATGTCGGTACGGATATCAAGCATTAACGTATCAGACATGTTTATGCTCCCGCCGTAGGCGACAGGGGCATTAAGTGTTACCCTTGACCGTCCGTCCTTTCGTCTTTCCGTTTTCCGTCTTTCTGTCCGTCCCGTTTTCGCACTCTAACTTAATTTTGCCTCATGCAAATTTAATGAAACTCATACACAATGACAGAGTTCGAATTGGGGCAGTTAGTCATTTACCGTTCTAGAGTTATGCCCTTTTTTGCTGACGTTAGTGAGGTAATCGCCTTAACTCAAATTAGAACAAGCAGATCAAAAACACCTGTTAACCATCTGATAAAGGGACAGCTTTTTAACCACAAGGATTTCAATGAAAGTACTTTATTGTGTAATCTTATTGCGAGTCAGATATGTCAAACTTTTGTATACAATGAGATAATGCGATTTCAAAACAGGTTGATAACATGCAGCAGGAGAAAACACTTATAATCGCCTAATCTGATAAACAGAGGTAATAGCGATAACAATGTAAGTGACGTCAACACATGACATAAAGAGTTTTATTTAATCTAGCATGTGTAAGTTAATCACATTATTCTACCGTAATCTGTAGAGGAACCTCTGTACACCTAACCACAAATCCTCTTTTACTACAGAAAATAAGTAATCACTATTTTTGAATGGGATTCATCTAGTTTTTGTTTGTAACTTGATTTGTCTTCTTAATCGATTTATGACATTCGAACATCTGTTGCCCTAATATATACAAATCTCTTTTCTATAGCAAGAAATGTCAACGTATATTTGTTTCACTTAATAGAAGTTTCTCTGCAAATCTTGTTATAAATAATGCTATGATATATCTTCCTTTCGAAATAAATTTTCATTACCCTTAATTCCGTTAGGAACAAAGATTGCAATTTTTTTTCAGTAATAATAGCATTCCATGATATTTCTTCCGTTTGGAACTACTATTATAAATGAATTTCTCTTCCATGACATTAAAAAAAAGAAATGTCTATCCCACAGACAATTATATGAAGAGGTTGATTCGATACATATAAAGATAAACTACGACTGTCTATGAGACAACTATCCATCATTAATGACGAAAGGACAAATATACGGCCTTCAACAATGAAAATAACAAATATATAAATATATAATAGTCATTTATAAAAGATCAGTGAATGACACAATGTGAAATAAATTAAAAATAAACTAACGGCCTAATTCATACTAAACAATTATAAACGAAAAACCATTATGACAGTCAGTAATTAACAACAACAATTCAATTACATGAGTTTGGCTGTTCACCATGTCCATGAGCGATCAACACTCCCAAACAATGGGGACAGTGATTAAATAAATTTGGCTGTTCACCATGTCCGTGAGCGCCTGACACTCCCAAACAGTGGGGACAGTGGTATAACAAAAACAAATATGAACGCTGTAAAAATCAGTTTGAAAGAGCATGGAATTGTTTACGTTTTGTCACGCCGTGATCTTTTAAAGCTTACTATATAGTATGGGTTTTGCTTTTTGTTAAAGACCGTAGAATGCCCTATAAATGTTAAGATATACGTCATATAGTTAGCTGTTGAAAGTTTTCCCATTGGCAATCATATCACATCTTATTATTTTATATCGACTCATCAGATCGGTACTCAGCACAAAAACAAAAAACAAAAAGTACCAATTCAAGATTATTATTGAAAGCTTGTTGAAAGCCCATAACAACCATTAATAAATCATGTTCTCCCTGACCAAAATGTCAATGATGTCATGAGCAGTCTCAGAGAAGCCTGAATTTGTGCAAAGCCAGAATATAGTATCGACAGATTGTAAGAGCATGCAATACACGTTCAGTTAGGTCTTAAACTATTATGAATAAAAATGATAGAACCGACAAAGAGTATTTTCAATTATCGTGCTACTATATTGTAATCATATTGATAACTTTGAAGCGTTAGTTTACTCCAAGGACTATACGAATTATGTCTTAACTACGTACTCTAGATCCATATTACTGATATATATATATATACAGATTTTTTGTGCTGTCATTACTGTCAATCGATTTGAAAAGACCATTAAAAGCACGTAAATTATCTAAAATATGCGAAGATTTTTTTCACACTTATAAACTGATTAATTTCAAAATGTTTATATGATTTATTACAAAAAAAAATAAATTAAACATATTCAATAGTAGTAAGGGAACTAGTTAAAAAGACAGAGAAAAGTAAAAAAAAAAAACAACTGTCATATTCCTGACTTGGTACATACATTTCCTTATGTAGAAAATGGTGGATTAAACCGGGTTTTATAGCTAGCTAAACCTCTCACATGTATGACAGTCGCATAGAATTCCATTTTATTGACAACAATGTGTGAGCAAAAAAAAAAAAAAAAAACAGACATAATAATAACTTTGACCTATAATTGTTTACTTTTTACACATTGTGACTATATGGATAGTTGTCTCATTGACACTCATACCACATCTTCTTATTTATATATAATAGGTAAAATTGTCAAAAATTGGGGTACAGCAGTCAACATTGTGTTATAATCTTAATCACTATAAACACAAATAACTATTTCAATAAAGAAAAAAACAAAATGGCATATAGACACTCTATAGACAATAATCTTAATCACTATAAACACAAATAACTATTTCAATAAAGAAAAAACAAAATGTCATATAGACACTCTATAGACAAAGTACATAAGTAAAAATGAAAGACAAGAACACAAAAAAATGTGAGTTGTGGAACACTTATTACAATGATTCATCATGTATAAAGCATTTGTAAGCACATTTGGCTATTTCATGGCTGTCACATTTTATTGACGGAGGAAGCCGAGGTTTCCGGAGAGAACCACTGACCTTCATCAGGGAAACTGTCAATCCTAATCACCTTGCCATATGCGGGGTTCAAACTCAAGCACTCAGTTTTGACAGAACACTTATTAGAAGCCGAGATATAAACAATATTTGACGATGTTTGTAGCCAATACATGATAAAGACTATCAAATGTTAAAAAGAGGCCTCAAACTAAGATGTGGTAAAGATAATGTATACTAGTATATAGACGTTTATGTCACATATTTTAATACTTATTAGAAGTTGTGCTCATGTAAGGAATATCCAATACTGATTTAATGGAATACGAACAAATATATTATAAATAGAACAGTTAGTTGATTCATTTATCTTAAAAAGCATATCTATCTGCAAGTTATATTTCACTGATGTTTTCTTTTGGTCACAAAAGGAGAGGTTTGCTTCAGTCAAATTATTTTTGTCAAAGTGGATGATTGCTGTCTATTATATTTGTTTTTCGTGTGTTCATTTGTAAATAGATCATGCCATTTGTTTTCTCGTTTGAATTGTTTTAACATTTTTTCATGTCGGTCCTTTTATAACTCGCTAACCAGTGTCGGTTTTGCTCATTATTGAAGGCCTTGCGGTGGCCTATTTGTTGCTTGCATCTACGTCATTTGGTTTGTGATAGATAGTTGTCTCATTAATACCACATCTTCTTATTTTTATATAGAAAAATCTTGCTTTGCAAGCCACACCTAAGAGTCTCCCATTGATATATTGAAATATACAAGAACTTATGTGTACAGTTGAGACTTATGAGTTTGAATGTACCTTTCGTATCTTTCGCCTCTCTTTTATAAAGAAACAAAACCACTAATTCATAGCCCCCATTGCTTTCTGTATTAAGTACTGAAATTTCAAGCATTCATAACTATTTTGTCTTCAAGTTTAAATAAAGTGACAGTCATTTCATGTAAAAACTAGAACTTATCATTGCCTGTGCTGAAAAAAAAAACTTACCTCTAACTTGATTTACGATGTACTGGTTCCTGAAGTTTGGTAATACATTATAACATGTACTTCTGATCAAGCAACAAGCAAGACATGTCATTCTATTTCAATTTGATAAATATGTTTAACTATTAAAAGGAGTTTCAACACGGGTTATATAGTCATCCCAAGTACTAGTATTTAAGTCTTCATTTGAAACCAAAATTACCCAAGTGTTGTACTTATTTACAAAGAAACAGCTAATCGTATAACCTGTTTTGTTTGAATATGTACCAGTTTCGTATATGTTCTTTCTAACCGTGCCCGAATTAGTGGTTCTACACCTATAATAGACACAACTTACCTTCAGACAAACAATGAAAAGTGTGATCGGTACTAGCGTACTGAGAATGACAAAGTCTTTCTATCTTCTCTCGTTTTAGATATGATTTATTATTCCAATATCATTTATATATTATGTTTTGTAAATTATGATCAATGCTTGTCGTGTCGTCTCCTTTTTAACGACAGTTGCAATTTATGACTTAGGATTACAACTTTCAATATATATTTGTAAATTCTTTCATATCAGGTGGCATATTTTTATGTGATGAAAACTTTCAAACTTTTTCAGCATTATATATATATTAATATTCAGATGTACGTGTCTCGCAGATGTTCATACTGGTTTATACAGATTTGTTACATGATTCTGTATCCTATGTTATTTTTTTCATTCTTTGTATGACAGAAATGAATTTTTACTGTTTTTACGCAACTAAATAGATATGCTGGTTACCCGTAAGAACTCCGTATTTTTAAAACAATCAATAAAAACAACGATTAAATTGCTTTTTTTTATTTTAGATTTGAGAATTTCTATTTTGATGTCCTTGCACCTAGTACAAATGTCGGAAAGATACAAGGCCTGAATTTTGTTCATTTGTATGACAAACAAATATTAATAGTTCGATGTATTGCGACCATTTTAGTTTTGGAACAAACCAGTTGCTTTCAAATATCGCCAAAAACGCACAAAAACGTTTCACTTTGTGGTTTTAACCTCGCATGATTCTGTAAGCTGAAACATACAGTTCAGGACTCTTGATCATTCTTAGTCTGAAACCATTCAGTCATGTTTCAGATAGTTTGTTAGCTTATGTGTTCTTAACTTTTATTTTTGAATAAATATTGACATGACGTATACATGCTTATCGGATGTTATGTAAAGATTAAATAAAAGTTGAACAATGAACGACATCAAGGGAAAGGACCAAAAAGACAACATTCAATCGAATGAATTATATAAAAAAAAAATATTAAGCAATACGAATCCCGATGGAGAGTAGGATCCGCACTGACATGCTTATTTACATGACACATTCTGTGTATTTATTTTTATTTATAAAATTATATTTACTAAATAAAAAGTTGGTTGGCCTTTTATGGAATATCTGTTTCACAGATGTCGCCGATATGTTCCAATTGTCTGTCATGGCATTGTTATTTAATTTCGGTTGTTGAGTTTGAATGTCCTTTTGGTCTTTTGCCTCTCTTTTGCAGGAACTATTTTGATATCTAAATTCATAGTATAATAGCAGTGATGTAAGCTATAACATGAAGAAGCTCATTTTTCTAATTATAAGGAATTTACACGGAAATTACATTGATTTTCTACTAGTAATGTTATTTCATGATACCTTGTAAATGTTAAATTAGAATACTGGTTATGTCCTTAAAGAAAGGAAGACATTTTTGTATTCGTTTTAAAATGAAAATGAATACGATTAGTCGCGGGGAGCGTTGTGGCCTAGTAAGATAATGGCTTACATTGTAATTTGTTTTGTAACTTCATACTAATTGTTCTTGTATAAGCAACAATAAACGTTACATTTTTCATTCATATAAGTAATCAATTCTTCCATTTGTTTCGTAAATATATTTTCCCTGAAATATTGGTTTCTAATATATATCTATAAATAAGGAGATGTTGTACATGTATGAAACCAATGTATAGGTTGCACTTTGTAAATACAGCCGTTTCACAAACCACGCCTTTATTGGGGAGATATATAATATTCATAGATAATTTGATTTGTTGACATACTGGTTCCCAGATATGATCTCTATGTTTCATCTCATAGAGACATAACTGGGGCCTGTTACCAGTATAAAAACGTACTATTGCGGTGAAAAATAAATTCTGAAGTAGGCAAACAGTTAAGGTAGGGGTAGTACATAATTTTAGGTTAAGTTTAAACTCTAACAAGTTCAGGGCATATAAATGTTGAACATATGACGTACAGCCCTATGTTTTGACCTTTGAATAAAATAGTAGTGCATATCAACTTGCCATTCTAGGATATAATTTTTCACGAAACTTCATAGTAAAAGTGTCACAGTTTTAGGCGCAAAGGAAGTTCCTATGGGAAATTGCATTGTCTATATTTACAGAAATGCAACCTATATTTAGTTAAAAAAAGAAAACATACAGAATTTCACAAAATCTGATTTATCTCAGAGATTTTAAAGAAATTAACTCAAATATGAAGTTTTATAAATATTTCATCTAGATTGAGAAAATCCGGGCCTCAACTATGATGACTCAGCATAAATTCACAGTTTACAGTATGCATAGTTTACTTAAAGCCCTGAATTCAAAATAAATTCATAATATATGCATATTTGTAATTCAAATTGTTTAGAAGTGCTTATATTTTCTCTTCGCAGTCATTGAAACTCATTGATCCTTCCTGAATATAATTGATGGGGTGTTTTTGTCCTGTCGATAACCCAAAAGTAAGCCGTAACACCTAAATGTGCTTTTTTGTGACCGCGGCATAAAAATATACAAGCTAGAAATTAAAAAATACCTCAATAAAACTTACAAAAGTGTGTTCTATTCTAAAAATGTACTAAATATTCCACATTGCTAGAAACAGAAGAATAATTTAGAAAATTTGAGGCCCCAGGGGCAAAAAAAAAAAAAAAGAGAAAAATGCCTACACCCTGGGTCATAAAACAGATAATTTAATTTGTAAATGCTATTTTTTTATTATTTTAAAGGTCTTTTGTATAGAAAACAATAACTGTGCTTGGAAGTTATGCAAAAATCAGATGTTAGCAGTCATTTCTATGAAACTTTTAATGAATTCATACACCAGACTGGTATCTTCATACATACAACTTTTGCAAATATGGCTTTGTTTGAACTCTTCTAGTTCATATATAGCTAAATTGTGTGAGATATATGGTTAGAGATGAAACTGTTGTGACAAGAATTCTAAACCGACTATTTAAGGCAGAAATTGCGAACTTTCATTGATAAATAGGCAAACAGTAAGATGTGAACTGGAAACAGAGGCAGAATTGGATACTTTCTATAATCTTGAATGTTGGAATGATTAACTACTAAATATTACATTTATAGAATTTTGAAATGCTTTCAATTTGTTATCAGAATAGTTTCAAACAGGTTCTAGACATTTCATGTCAGAAAACATGCACATAGGGTAAGCTGGCAATAATTAAAGTCTTGTTTTCAAATTCTTTAAAAAATTGAAACAGGGGTAGGGGTAAAAAATGTACTGTAAAAGAAAACTTAGAGTATATGGAATGATTTCTTTAAGACTATAATTCTGATGAATAAATATTGTTGTGAGAAAAAGTGTTTTAGAGAGTTTTCTATTTGAATAAATGTTAGTATAATTTTGCACTTTGTAAATACAGCTGTTTCTCAAAACCACGTCTGTTTTGGGGAGATATATAATATTCATAGATAATTTGATTTGTTGACATACTGGTTCCCAGATATGATCTCTATGTTTCATCTCATAGAGACATAACTTGGGTCTGTTACCAGTATAAAAACGTACTATTGCGGTGAAAAATGCAAAAAGTAAAGGTAAGGGTAGTACATAATTTTAGTATAAGTTTAAACTCTAACAAGTTCAGGGCACATAAATGTTGAAAATATGCCGCACAGCCCTATGTTTTGACCTTTGAATAAAATAGTAGTGCATATCAACTTTTCATTCTAGGATATAATTTTTCACGAAACTTCATAGTAAAAGTGTCACAGTTTTAGCCGCAAAAGGAGATCCTATGGGAAATTGCATTGTCTATATTTACAGAAATGCAACCTTTAGGTAGTAATCCTTGATATTCATTAAGTATGATGTCCCATTTATAACACTTGTTAATCTGCCTATATCATAGAAGTAAATGATGACTCCTGAATTATAGAGGTAAATAATGATTCCTCGACAATGTATCACGTACATTTTCATGTACATATTTTTGAAGACATACACTTTTACAAAAAAAAAAAAAAAAAAAAAAAAAGATGAAAAAAAAACGGCAACCAATGAATCTTTTAATGTAGACAAATACTTCTATTTAGAATATAAAGCACGTATTATACAGGTTGTAATGTAGTTGGTGAAATATCAGTAAAAGGTTTCTGCAGGCTAACCAATACACGTTGCTTATATATACGTCATTTGGCCAGTAATGTATAGTTGTCTCATTTGCAATCATACCACAACTTCTTAGCTTCATATTATAACACCTTCTATGATTTTGCTTATCACACATCTCCCAGCTTAGATCCATAAATTCGAAATGCAACCTTATTAAGTATTAATGGATTGTTATTTAACAGTATGCAATACAATGGTAACAACGAGTTATCTCCCATGCCCAACCATTTAGCAGTAACATACCTCAATTCATACGTTACTTCCTGCATGATCACGGTACGATGTGTCATAGTTTTATATTCTACTTTAATAGTCGACTGTTAATATTCAGATTTTGTTCCATATCATGACATTTACATTGAGACGGGGTTATAAGGCAAAGACATATCCAATGCATAAGTTGTTTACCATGTCTACTCGTCCAACATTGTTCTGATGGACCGTTTTTAGAGAATATTTGAAGTCATTGGACGTCAGAGTGCAGTCTAATTATAAAACATGGAAATTGTCCGACCGAGACTTAGAACGGCAAGTTTCTGTCTCGAAACTGTAATACATCCTCTTTCCACTGACTGCATCCTTTATTCCATTAAGACGTAATTCGAAAATATGCTTTTTAAGAAGAATGAAAAGTATGTAAAATTATATTCATGTTACGATAAATTGGTGATGTTCTCCCACTGAATAGTTCAAAGTTTAGTGACTACATTAATCACATGCCTCTCTTTGAACTTGTAATTCATTACATTGAGACGGGGTTATAAGGCAGTTGTTAAATGGTTGTCGTTTGCTGATGTGGTTCATAAGTGTTTCTCGTTTCTCGTTTTTTATATAGATTAGACCGTTGGTTTTCCTGTTTGAACTGTTTTACACTAGTCATTTGGGGGCCCTTTATAGCTTGCTGTTCGGTGTGAGCCAAGGCTCCGTGTTGAAAGCCGTACTTTAACCTATAATTCTTTACTTTTTACACATTGTGACTTGGTTGTAGAGTTGTCTTATTGGCACTCATACCACATCTTCTTATTTAAATATATTAACAGTTTAGTCTGCTCCATATATTGACTAACGTAGAAAATGTCTGAAAAGTAAAAGCTTGAAGGCCACACGATAACAAATGAGATAATGTCATTTTTTTCCAATCGGGAACTTTCCATTTTTTGCTGCAACATTTCAGAAGAGCCTGCATATGAGGTACACATTTCTTAATTAATACAATACTCCAGGACTTTGCCTTTTTTAACCTGAGTTGGTGTTTCTCAATGTTTAGTTTATGTATGTTGTTTAATGGAATTATGTTGTCTGTTTGTCTTTTTTTTTCTTTTTTTGCATTGAAATTTTCTGTTTTCTCCGAGATTTACAAAAAGTTTAAACCAAGAAAATATAAAGTAGTTTTTAATGTTTGAGTATACATGACAATAGTTATTTAATTTTATTATTAATTTTGCTGACCAATCGCGATTAACCGGGAAAACTGTTAATTAGTTATAATTAGATATCGTAAAAAAAACGTGATTTGTAATATTTGCAAACCGAAAAAAGAACGGTTAGCTGGTATCCGTTGTAAGAGCAAACCACAACCATTTGATCGTTCCTTAAAAACACTTCAAAATGAAGAAAAGCAACAAAAAAGCTGTTCCTTACATGAATTGATATTTTATACCCCGCCCCTTTTCCATTACCAAATAAGCATTATCATTCGCCTACAACGATGAACCATTTGTTGTCTCGAACTTTGCGTACATTACCTTCGTTAATGCTGATTATATCAGCAAAAAGCTGTAAAGTACAATTAACTATATGAAACCCTCTTTAAGTTTAAGCAACTGGAAATATTGAAGAAAAAATACATGAAGTAATTATGCATAAACAACTGATAATTTCATTAAATAAGTGATTGTTTGGTATATGTAAGAGAATGATAATCCCTTTCTTCATGATTACGCACGAGCATTAGCGAGTACTTATCACGAAGTAAGGGATTATCATTCTCTTACAAACTTTGAATATTGTACAGTGCTCAGGGCTCAAATGATCTCTTGATTGGTTGTATTTAAAAATTAGTTTCATTGTCAGTGCAGTGTTCATAATTAATGTAGATTTCCTTTTTAGGCATTTCATTTATGGATTAGTTTTAGTGATGTCAGGACTTTCTTATAATTTGAAAAATATAAAAAAAATGCATTATAGACATTAGGTGACAAAACAGTACAAAGAAAAGGTACGAATTGTATATGTTTCCTGATTGTGAGTATGAATGTAAATCATGTAATATTTAAGTGAGGAATTATCCTTTTTTACTTACAGTTGAAATCAATAAATACATTTGAGTTACAAATAATTTTATTTCACAGCCAATATTTTGGTCCGGCTTTTAAATCAAATACTATTTCATTCTGTCAGGAGAATGTTCAAATAAAAAGACTTTAAAAGTTTTAAGTATATTCAAACCTTGAATTAAATTCCTGATTTATTATTTTTTATGGGAATATTGAAAAGAACCATTCTTCCCAACCGCTGGTCCAGTAATCATAGTTTTGGAAAGTGAAATATTCAGGTTATTTTTTATTTTAAAACTTTTATTTTTGCATTGCTTTGATATTGTTTAATATTTTAGTAGTTACTTACTTACTTAATCCTCTTTGTGCGTACTTGCACATGAGGCCACTACCAACGCCCTCCACTGTTGCCTGTCTTGTGCCTTTCTTTCTGCCTCTCCCCATGTCATTCCCATGATTCTCAGTTAACTCTCTATTGTGCGTCGCCATGTTTCTGTCTGTCTTCCTCTCTTTCTTTTCCCCTCTGCAGGTGTCCATCGAAGAGCTATCTTTGTTATGTCATGTTTGTCTTTTCGTAGAACATGGCCAATCCATTTCCATCGCCTTTCTTTAATTTCTTCTCTGATGTCTCTTTGTAAGTTTAGGTTGTATAGGTCTTTATTACTTATGGTTTTTGGCCAGAAGATCTTGCAAATTTTACGAAGACATGTACTATGGAATGATGACAGTTTGTTGAAGTCAGATTTTATAACCCTCCATGACTCTGCCCCATATAGCAAAACTGATTTCACATTGCTATTATAGATTTTTTTGTGGATCTGGATATTGATGTTGTTTTCCATATTGTTCGTAGTCTGCAGAAAGAAGTTCTGGCTTTGTTGGTCCTTGCCATTTTATATTTGCTAGTTCCGTTGTCCTGGCTGATATCAATACCAAGATAGGTAAAAATTTCCACTTCTTCTATGTTGTCTCCTTTAAGTGTTATTGGTTGTTTTCTAGTTTTGTCATTTAGGCTTATTATCTTTGTCTTTTGTATACTTATCTTTAAATTTACAGATAGAGCAGTCTCATGTAGTCTTGATGTTTTGTTCTGCATGTTTGTTCGATTTGTTGATAATAGGCATATGTCGTCTGCAAAATCTAGGTCTTCTAAGATTGTGTTCATCGACCATCTTATTCCAGTTGCTCTATTCCCAAGTCTTCTTCTCATGCACCAGTCAATGACAATGAGGAAAAGAAGGGGAGAGATGAATCATCCTTGTCTTACTCCAGATTGGACATTGAACCTTGGTGGATTGGGTTCCATTGTGTAGGACACAGCATCTGTAGTTGTTTAAAATAATTTGATCATGTTAATTATTTTATCAGGTATGCCGTATGTTTCGTTATTTCCCACAAGCTATCAAAAGCCTTTTCGAAGTCCACAAAATTGATGACGATGTTGTGTTGCCATTCTATGCACTGTGCAATGATGTTTCTGAGTGTGAATATGTTGTCACTACACCCTTTATTGGCTCTAAAACCTGCTTGTTCTTTCAGCAAAGTGTCACCTACAGCATCTATTATTCTCCTGGCAATAACTCGAAGGAACACTTTTGCAGATACAGATAGTAGAGATATACCTCTCCAGTTGTTGCAATTCTTCATATCACCTTTTTTTGCAAGTTTAACCAGTAGTCCTTCTTCCCAGTCTTTAGAATAACTTCTTCCTCCCATATTCTACTAAATATTGTGTGTAGTATTGATGCTGTTGGTTCTACATCTGACTTAAGGAGTTATGCACTGATGTCGTCTACTCCAGCTGATTTATCATTTTTGAGCTTGCATAATGCTTTCTTTAATTCACCAAGTTCAATTTTTTCCTCTGGTATATCTATTTTCATTTTCTCTTCGGTGTTATCAAATTGTGCTGGTTTGTCTGGTGTTTGTCTGTTTAAAACTTCTCTAGCTTTTTTCTTAACTTCTTTATTTAGCTCTGAGTATTCTTTTGTAGCTTGACTTTTAATCTTTCTGATCTTGTCTGATTGCACTTACTTTTTGTAAATCTTCTCTTTTCTATAACATTCCAGACTGTATCTGAAATCCACCTTTTCCTTGTACTGTCTCTAATTACAAGTACATCAGCAGCTGTATCATTAAACATAGTTTTTACTTTGTTCCAATGTTCATTTAGATCAGGACCAATGTCGTCGTTGTTTTCACTGATATTTTGTAATGCTTGGTATTGGTTTCTTATGCTGATGTTAAATTTTTGTCTTATCAGGTTGTCTTTAAAGCGGTGGAAGATATATGCTTTTCGGTTATGTTGTGGTCTGACTACCTTTCTCAGTTTAAGTTTAATCTTCGAAAGTAGAAGGTGATGGTCACTTCCACAATCTGCTTCCCTTTTAACACAGACATCTATCATAGACTTTCTCCATCTTCCATTTACAATTATGTGGTCTATCTGGTTTTGGTCCCTGCCATTTTGTGAGTTCCATGTAAGCTGTTGAATGTCCTTGTGTGGGAATAAGGATCCTCTAATAACTAGATCATTCAAGCCGCATAAATCTACTAAAAGTCCACCATTTTCATTGCGTTCTCCACATCCATGTCTGCCCATTATTATTTCCTTACATGACTTATCTGTCCTAATCTTTGCATTTAGATCACCAACTACAAGACATTCATAATGTGCTGATACTTAACTAACAAGTGATTGTAATTTGTCATAAAAATTATTCTTCTCCTCATTACTAGGTGCATAGCATTAAATCACTGACAGTTTTGAATATTTTGAGTAGAACCTTGCCATAATAAGCCTTTCATCAACTGGTTGTCATTCTAGAAGAGCTCTTTTTACATCATTGCTCAATACTAAAGCAACTCCCTCATAGCGTTTGTTGTCTGTTCGGCCTGAGTATAGTATGGTCTCACCAGTGTCAGTTGTAATCGATCCGTTGCTTACCCATATACATTCACTAACACCTAGTATACTGATGTTATACCTTCTCATCTCATTAAAAACTTGTGCTGTTTTACCTGTCTCATACATGGTCCGCACATTCCATGCCCCTATGCTGGTGTGCTGGTGGTTTGTACCACAGGCTTGTGTAAGCGTCTAGTGTGGTTAGAGCCATAGGCTCTTTATCACCGCTGGCTAGCAAGCTTTGCAGGTGAAAAGAAAGCCGAGTGTTTAAGTCTTTCTGCCAGTACATAGCCTCTACACTATTTATGACTCCTACAATGACTCCCCGCTACAGCACATGGTACCTAGGATCTAGCATCCTAGGCATTATTGTAGAGGATCTTGGAGCAGCAAGGGCCCTAGAGATGAAATGGGTAGGCCCATCGGCACTCATCAACCTTGTCCCAACTATGGGTAAATAGTACCACTGCCTTGTGGTTAGATCTGGGCTATGGGAGTAGACCCAGAAAGAAAAGACGGGAAGATGGAGCTCGTCAGCCATGGTAGGCAATCGTCTATGGGAAGGAAAACCAAGACAGCAAAACTCCATCCTGCAGGTAGTAGGTTTCTCGCATGGCTAATCACCAGGCAGAGTAAAAAAAGGCTGATTACGGAAACCACACCAAAAGAAACACTGAATTGCGTGAACGAGGACAAACGTCACACAGATGACCCAATGAATGTGTCTAGTGAACGCAGAAATGCAGCTAGGGGCAAAAAGTGTGGACTCTTAACGCCAAAAAATGTTCTCAGCAATATTTTAGTAGTTTGAAGTTATTAATATTTTATTATAAAATTAAAGGTACCAATTTTATTGCACCAGTAAACCATCTAATTTTGATGTTTTTGTTTGTTTCACAATTCGACTTTTAGTCAGTTTCAATCACAGTGTGATAAATCCTTTCAATCTAATAAATGTGCTTCGGAGCAGTTGTAACTCATTTATAGAAACTCTCTGTTTTGCACTGTAAGTAGGCCTAAGCAATAGGATAATCCTTTATTAAGAACATTATTTACATTCATTCTTCACAATTAAGAAACACCAAATCCTACAGTTTCATTGGTCGTGAGCACCTTGCTATATTCTAAGTAAAATTGTTATATGCATGGACAAAGGCGAAATCTGTTTGTTGATAATACTTATCAGAAGACAAGACGTCTGAAAGATTACCGACCGGTTTCTATATCAAAGTATTTAAGTGATATGTTCAGACTATTTTATGTTACAAATACTAGTCATGCTTTGTTGGAGTTTTTAATCATGTTCCTTAATCTTGCATTCATCCAACGAATATTGTTCTATTACCTTTTTCATATAACAATTTAACTTACATCAAAAGAGAAGGTTGCGATGAAGAATTTTGATTAATGAATGTTGATTATAGAAATTGTACACTTCCCTAAGAAGAATCACTATAATGACTTTGATTATGGATAGTCTGCGTTCCTATTTATCCAATAATGTTTTGTAAATTTTACCATTAAAATATGAGCCTTCAAACAACCCTATCAACCAATATACCGTTGTGAGGATAAACAAATGTACATTATAAATGAAGGAACAGTGGTATATGTTTAATTAGAACTAAAACAATAACAAATTGTCATTTAATTGTAATTGACGCTGATAGTACTGCTACAGGAATTATGTTTTAATTCAGTTATGTCCGAATAATGTTATATAGATTGATGTTTGTCTTTTCGTACTTTACCATTAATCAAAGGTTGATATATGTGTTAACTCAGTATTCACTTCGAAACGTAACATTGAATACTGTGGACTGTGTTCCAATCGTGAGATAAACTCGTTCCGATTAACTTTGATCAACAACATGTCGTATATTAGTATTGCGAATGCTCTCTCTATGTATATATTAGTATATTCAACTAAAAAAAAAAGATTTTTAATTTCTTATTACTTTTTTTAGAAGAAACTACATGCTTGTTAAGATTTAAGACAATTATATATGTTTAGTGAAAGTAGCAACAAATGGCTTATTTATATATTTATTATTTATAAACCCTCAATATTAGTAATACGTTCATATGACACAAGCCAACCACTCAAGTAAACAATGACACCTATAGCGATCAAGATAAAGTCTTTACCAATAGATAGATGTTTATGCAATATGTAAAGCTCCAACTCTCCCCGACTTCAAGATGAATAAAATAAATAAAAGGTATCAAAAACTTGTCATTAAAAGAGTGTAACGGGTTTAAACCATTTTTATAAGACCGCAATTAACCCTCCATCCTTTTATTTCTCAATCAGTTGACCTTGAAATGGTACATTAAGAACAAACGTAAAAATCAGTAAAGAATCACTAGTATTCAGATAGCATTCAAAAAGAATAACAGAATTAAGTTAAGATTATATTTGAATTATTAAGAAAGATGACTGGCCAAAATTCCCACATCCATCTCTGGACCATTCTGTACATAGACAATGTCATTGATCTGCAGACGTTCTGTAACAATGGCGGAAAATTTAAGAGAATTCGAATGAGGATATCTGAACGCAGTTGCAAGATTTGATTATTCTTTAAAATTTCCACTTGAATAAGTATCTGTATATACAAACATGGATATGAGATAAATTCCCGGTGTCTCACATATGAATTTCCCTTCATTCAACACTGGTGTGAAATTGTGTAGTCCACGTAAAGAAATGGAATCATCACATCGGCGGCAATTGTTCCTCCATTAGCATTAGCAGATAATACTGCTGAAAAAAAAAATGTAAATTGTGATACATAGTTGTATTTAACACCTACGGTTTTATGACAAAGAAAAAATGCTTGAATGTTCAATGTAAGCGGAAGACATGTATTAAGCTTTTATGATCAAAAATTTGTTTGACTGATCGATATTAGTGCATGACCTACATTGTGCATATATAATCAAAGATTTGCTTGATTGTTCGATGTTAACGAATGACCTGTATTCAGGTTTTATGATCAAAGATTTGCTTGAATGTTCGATGTTAACGCATGACCGGTATTCAGGTTTTATGGTCAAAGATTTGCTTGAATGTTCGATGTTAGCGCATGACCTGTATTCAGGTTTTATGATTAAAGATCTGCTTGAATGATTGATGTATTTTATAAAATATCAATGGAGAATGTTGCAGAAAGTACTGCAATGAAAATGCCAATCTGGCAGTACTTTCTCATTTTTATACGTTATTGACTTATGGAATGAGATCTAGGCGAGAAAAAAGACAATATGCATGACGACAGAAAAATTTTAGTTGTTTTATATTCAATACATATAAAAAAAGTTTAACATTTTGAATTTTCTTACAGAATTCGAACTGACTGCGATTGGATTCCTTTTCAACAAATTATGGTTGGAAAATAAATAAAATGGTATATACGTACATGTAAGTTTACTGTAAGTTGAGCTCCTATTTGGGTTTAATTGTGTTTTATGTTGTTTAAAGTTACACTTGAATCGTATTAAAGCAATTATGATTTCAATCTTAAATATCTGTCAGATGTCAGTCTATCCCAAAATCAAAATAATGAAAGGCAAACGTTAGCCCCCCCCACGGCCGTTCATAAGTTAATAATATTGCATTTTCTCATATTCTGTGTTGGCTTTCCACGGATCAGGGAATGCACCTTTTCTTTTTTTTCAATCCTAAAATCTTTCGTGGGCTCAACAAATGAAAAAATATAAATCTACATTTCGATAACATCCCTAGTCGTGCGAAAATTACGCCCTCGTCGCATTTTTCAGTTTTCAATTGTTCAGTATTGTTTTTAAATTTTTCGGTTATTTCTATATTTTTGCAATCGCATCGACCTAAGCTGACCACTTGACTGGTTAATTCCTGTTAAAGTCGTTGAAAAACGTTTTCCAACTGTTCACGAGATTTTCGCTCATCCACAAGTAATTTCAGAAGCGTTGTGAAATGACTTTCAGAAATTACATTTTCTGCTTGCGGAGACTTAGTACTGCCCTACATGCGTTCACTCCAGATAATGCAATCTATCTTAGAATCGAACTTTATACATGCACATTGTTCACCTTCAAGCGGTATATAAAAGTAACTGCAAATCCGGTCGGTTCGGAGACAGAATTGGTGTCCGGGTAAGCTGTCGGGTCTTCTTCTGATTGTTATCTTGTGAACTATCACGTTTAAAATCCTCCATCTATAAAAACTGACACTCACGAAATACCCAAAATCAAAATCAAGCGTTTAAAATTCGTCTCATCTTGTCGGTCTAGTACAAAGCAGAGTTTATATTCAAATAATATTTTCCACTGTACGTTCAACACTAGTATATCATCATCATACACATGATTTACACGTAATGTAATCCCGTGTCATCTGTCCTGTGATTTTTTGCAAACTGAATACTTTATGAAAGTTGCACTAATGGAATGAAGAGGATACACTTTATGCATATGCATGGTTATAAATTTTAAAAATAAAGCAAACCTGATATAAAGATTTTTCCTCAGCGAATTTTTCAGGAATAATCAAGAATAAATTAAACATTAAGGCAAATAGGTCGGTGCTGAAATAGAATCGACATGAAAAGACAGCGTCCATCGGAGAAAAAAGCATGTTGTGTAAGAAAAGAAAATGTGTCTTCAATAAAAAATAAATATAGAAAAGATACTACGGGCCAATCAAGAACCCTTGGTGCAAATATTTGAAAAAGAGACATAGGATACCAAAGGGATATTACTCGTGAGTAGAACAAAATATGACGCCTGCATGGAAAACTACGTCAAACGACAAAAAGACAAAACAATATAAAAATTCGAAAAATGTGGTATGATTGCCAATGAAACAACTCTCCACAAGATACCAAATAACATGGTAATTAACAATTATAGGTCATCGTACGGCCTTCAAAAATGAGTAAACCCATACCGCATAGTCAGCTATAAAAGACCACGAAATGACAAATGTAAAACTATTCAAACGAGATACTAACGGCCTGATAAGTCAATAAAACACTATAGACCGGTTTATATATGTATAACTTACAAATATGAAGACTGAGCAACACGAAGCCCACAAAAAAGTGGAATACGCAGTTGCTCCACATATGGCACCTGTCGTGTTACTCCTGCAAGTGCAAATCCGTTGATAAGTCTCATTTGGTTATTGTGATTACATTACTTTTATGTTCCATAGTAATCCGTACTATTTAGCTACAAACATTGCGATGCGTTCCAATATCAAATTGTATATCTTAATCAATCCAACATTGGTGACAGCACGTGAGTCTCAGGCCAACGTCACAAAAATAAATAAGAAAACAAAGAAAATATTTTCTATCACTCGTTATACCCCAATAAAATTAAAAAAGAAGCCCTTAATTCTTAAGTATTTTTAATGTAACACACTATACCATAGGTGTCTGTTGCTTAATATAGAATCTTTAAAACAAGAGGGAAACAAAAAACGGTGAAATACATTAGTTCACTATATTAGATTAGTTGGTGATACTTATTAGATAGTTTACAAGAATTTTTGTCAAATGTTGTTTTGCATTCGAAAACCTCATTGAAGTATTGATCGAATAGAATCATGTGTTTCTGATACTAATGAACATTTCTTTTAATAATATTTCATGAAGGAAGAACATCTCATCGAGGAGTCATTCTCTGTTGAAAAACGCATAATTGCTTCCATGAAACCTTTTCAACACTGATTTCAAACTCCACAAAAGTTACATCATAACCATGACAAAGAGAGTTTTGTAGTCTAACATTGTGAAGTTAGATAAATCATTATATTTTACTCGATCAATGTATAGCAGATTTAAATTAATGTAAAATGTAAATAAAACACGTAGTACTACTACATGAATTTACACTTGGAAAAGAGAAGCTTTGTCTTTTTACTATTTCGAGTTTTATCTTTAAATCGGTCCATTTCCGGCTATCTTTTTGAATTGTTTATCATACATGTTAGCTAATATGTATCAAAACTGATGAAGGAGAAAATCTGTCACGATTTCCGTCCTAATCAATAATGTAGAATTTTAAAACAATACAATAAAAATATCCTGTATAATTTGTGATCTAAGAAATAGCTTTAGTAATATGAAAATTCTTAATATACTTAAAATTTTAAGTGTAACCTTTCGGAACACCTTGGTTAGGAACTTCTTTATCAACAGTGAAGATCAGTAATCTATGGTGTACTATATGAATGCAAGTTGTATCTGTGATCCTAACATGTTGTCACCTTTAAAACAGAAGATTATGAAGATTGTAGATAATTCTATTGCTATAATCATGATAATATTGCATGTTTTCCGACCCTTAAGATCTATTTCAAATGAAGGCCATTTTACAAAGTAGTTCTTACCTTTTATGTTTCATTTTTCATGTGTTTTAGTAAGATAAATACATTGAATAGTCTTTAAAAGATTAGATTATTTCGGTAAATGTGCGCGCTGATACGATATATTTATTATAAATGTGAAACTATATATTTTATTCTCAATTTCAAGATGGTTACAACTGATTATATCTTACTACATTATATAAATATGATTCCTTAAAATTATCGACATTTAGTTGATAGAGGTTTTCCAAATCATGCAATAATAAGCTTTGTGATTAATTAATTGCCATTAAAGGATTGAACTACACAATGAAAATAGTCCAACAATATAGTAGTTAAATAAGTTTTTAAATCTCCATAATTGACCTTTGTTTACTGGTCAATCAGTCATAAATTGTTATTATGAAACACACCAACAAAGATGCAAGCCAAAATTCACAACTCAAGAATTCTTACGAGAGTATTTGTTTTAAAGACGTCATAGACTCATCAACAGGTTCTAGAACCCTTCATGATATCTAATTAATTAAAGTACAATAAGCTCAATATTTTAGAATAAGCTCAGTGCTATCTCAACACCTGCCATTCAGTTAATAAAACAGACAGCATAAACCCGAACACATTTAGTGTATGCTCTAGTTCAGACTATCTAGTGGTGTTACATTTTACAAAGTCTACCCGAATTAATTTGCAAAGAATTTCGCTCAAACCGATACACGGGCCGTCTTAAACTTGCAGTGAGGTGAGGTTTTTTTTGCTCCATGTTGAAGGCCTCACTGTACGTGATTTGAGATGAAGAACAGCAACAAAAGCACAGTTTCTTTGCTTTTTGTGTGATTTTTGCTGAGCATGTACTGATTTTGTGTAATGAGTGGATACCCCAAATCCTTTTTTTTTCTATTATCTGGACTATCTGGACAATGTTTCGTTCGTTGTTGTTTATCTTTGGCTGCATTTCTAGTTTCTCAGAGGATTCAAGTGTTGTAGTGTCTGTGTAGGACAGATATCTTCGGTGTTTTTTTTTAAATTTCCTTCTTCATTATGTTAGTTCTGTGAACGTAGGATTTGACCAGGCAGAGCCATATATTCAGAAGTTTAATAGTCAATAAATGTCCAAACAACAACACAATACATATATATGTAGACAGCTAAAAGTTGATATTTTAAAAACCATTAATCACATGTCTGACTCAGTTGCTACCTGACTGTAGCCCAAAGAATGAACGGCTCATGTAATCTGGCCTAACTGGTGTTTGTCCAATATTAAAAAAAAAAAGTTTTTTCAATTCTAAGCTTATGTGCCGTCTAATCAATATATCTTATTGAAGGATTTTCTGTCGGATGACTGTTCCACCCATGATATTGATGGAAATCAAAACTAAATGGTATGTCATTTTATGTTAGAAACTCTGCAAATTTAGAACATCTAAGTTCTAGTGGATCTTCAGTAATCAAAAATACTCAAAGTCGTTTTCTTGGAAAATTATAAATAACAACAATGATACTTTCTTCAACGTAAACATCCGTCGTTCTATTCATCGAATTTTGGTCTTCGCAAATTGAAACAAGTCCAGGTTTCATAACTTCCTAAATATGAACTAACAAACGTCAAAGAAAATTACATTTGGCACAATGATTACAACTCATTAAGATTAAAGGACTTGGAGTAATTCTAGCGGGGAAGCAGCGCAAATGTCGTGTCAAATGTCGTTTCGTGTTAAAGATAAAAAGTCGCAAACGCCCTACAAAAAAAAATTGGGTTTTTACAAAGCTTTTATCTAATTAGGAAAATATTGTACTTATAGTAATGAGTTCTTACATCGAATTTGATTCATTAAGGAATAACCAGTGATAAAATGATGACCTTGTACTGGCTAGATACATTAAGTGTAAACCTGTGATTTGGTTTAGAAAGAGATAAAACCACCAGGAGCTGATTTCTAATATATTTACAAACCTAAACGGTGAAAAAATAAAAAAATAAAGATTAAACAGAAATTCCTGTTAGCCCAACATCAGGATGGTTTCTTCGCCAAACATGGACAGCCAAAACTGAAGAAGAAAAATGTGCAAAACATGAAAAAATAAGACTGGATATGGCCAAACTTTGCATTTGAAAGTTTAAAGTAACAATTTAGAATATTAAAAAGCAATTAATTAATATAGCAATCCAAATGCAAACATTTCAACACTAGTTTCATAGATGACGGGTATGTAATCCTGAAAAGCTGTCCAGTAATTAAAGAAACGCAATGAATTATGTAAAAAAAAAAAAAAATGAATATCTTTATACGGTCAGATTATTCGAAAGTTAAAATACTTGAAAAGTGCTTAATAACAACTTCATCTGCAACTTAATATGGGGAACACTGATGAAAAAAAACACTATATGTCAAAGGGAGGTAATTCTGATATTCCATATGATTTTATACATTATTAGAAGAAATAAGTGCAAAATGTGATGTAAAATGGGGAGAATATTTATGCCTTTCATTAATTTTATAACTCTAAAGTGTAACTTCTATTGTTTCTTTCAATATGGACACAAAACTTATTTATTATACTCCATGCTTCCTCCCACAGCATACTCAGTGCATCCTTGCCAGCCGCAGTAAACATATAATTTGTATGAAAAACAACTTCAACAGGTTCCAAACAGCTTCCATTGCATTAATATTTACAGGAAATGAGGTTTGGGATTATTGTGGGGCTTTGAAAAAGTACAATGACAGAGTGCATATTTTCCTATAGGGGTAAATTCAGTAAAAAATCTCCCATTGACTTTAATGCAAATCTGTCTTAAATTAAATTTGTACCTGATTTACCTTAAGAAATCAGAAGCTTTCATATATCATTCATTAAAGTACAAATGTAGCCCCATCTTTTGCAACAATAAAAACATAGGGTCATGCGACATTTTTAGGCATTCACATGGCCTTGTTTACAAAACTGTAGGTTCGCACGTAATTCCAATACTAACCTCTATTACTTTTCAACCCTGTAGTGAAAAAATAAGTGCATTCAGCATTCATTTTTTAATTTTTTTTAACTCTTTTTTTATCCATCTATCAAAAAATATTTATTACAAACATTATCTACCAATCAGAAGAGCACAGGACTTAAGTGTTATACACTGATGACGTATATTTATTTACTGAATTTACCCCTATAAATATTATATATACATTGATTCTACTAGATAAATATTTATTACATATACAGTTTAATCAAGGGAAATTCTAGTTTTATTTATAAAAACACTGATTCTAAATACAAATAAACCGATTCAAGTAGAAATTACAGGAATGTTGAATAAAGTCGAACAAAATGTTAATTTGATATTTATTTGTGCATCACAGCTAGCCTACTTGCCTCCTACTGCAGTAGAGTTCATACAAGATTCCAAAGATTATAAGAAAACAACTGGTATATCATATATCCAATAAGTTCATGAACGAAGGACACATCATAGACGAGGTATGTTAAATATTAATGCCTTTTACTTGATTTTTGCGATGATTGACCACTCACAACTGAGACATTTGACAAATTATAATTTCTCTTGTAGCGTCTACTACCTATTCATAAAAGTAAAATAACAAAAATACCGAACTCCAAGGGAAATTCAAAACTGAAAGTCCTTTATAAAATGGCAAAATCAAAAGCTCAAACACATCAAACAAATGGTAAACAATTCCTGACTTGGTACAGGCATTTCCTTTTGTAGAAAATGTAACATACCATAGACTATGGCATTACCGAATCACCGTTGATGCGATAAACCGTGTTCTTATTATTGTGATTTCAGTAGAGATGTATAAAAAATGTTATCAGAAAAATAATGGACTCCATGGTAAATTCAAAAGGGCGATTCCATTAAAGTTGATAAAGCCAAACGCTCGACTATATCAAACAACGAAACGACCAGAAAACAACAGCTATATTTCTGAAAAAAATTGGGTAAAACCCGGTTTGTTTGCTAGCTTAACCGTCAACTTTTATTGCAGTTGTATATAGTTCCGGTATGGTGACAACATTAGCAACCCAAACAGACATACTAAGTTAACGTGAATATAAATTGGAATCCAGCAGCCAAAATTGTGCAAACATATGCATTTTAGACATAAAACATAGCTAAGTTATAAAAATCAAAACAGACATATAATTAGATCTAAGACAGACTCCCATAAAAAAGATTGTGCTGTTTATAGTAAATATAATCTAGTACAGTAAAGTAAAATATAAAGACAAAATCTCCCGATGAACCATAAATTAAGTAATATTTAGAAACGAAGGTACACAATGTGAAAAAAAAAAAACACTATAAAAATGAATGCGTTGTTCCTACTCCTTGTATACTCACATCATCTTAAACATTAGAAGCATGCATGTGGAT
Source organism: Mytilus coruscus (assembly GCA_017311375.1). Taxonomy (NCBI): domain Eukaryota; kingdom Metazoa; phylum Mollusca; class Bivalvia; order Mytilida; family Mytilidae; genus Mytilus; species Mytilus coruscus. The sequence goes on along the minus strand of CM029604.1, from coordinate 68,305,439 downwards.
TTATTTTAGCAATACTATAGAGGTTTTAAAAAAATCTAAATCAACAAGTACTCTAATACTTTTCCGGATGGCTCGAATTTTTGTATTCTTTTACATTCAGATATATTGCTGAAAAACTTGACTTGAAATGCATAGACGAGCAGAAATGCAACATATTTGGGTCTCATGTTTTTAAATTGATGATGATGTATGGCTGAAAACTAGGATTAATGTCACACTTTCAACTCTTGTGTAGAAACTTGCGATCTTCCTGTGGCTATGGCATGCATATATTTCAATTAAAAAAGAAACAAGGTTTATTGTCAATGAAAAAATGTATCAGCCATGTATCATCTATAACTATAGAAAGAAACCGACGAAATCTCTGTAAATATGCCTTTGGTTTGTTCGTTACGTATGTGTGGGAATTTCATATCATGATTGTAAACATCATATGCCTTCTTTTCCATTACGTAAATATCAGTTAGAACTTTTAATCGCGAAAATAGAAATGAATTCCGATTTTCCAGTAATGTTTGATTTAAAAACGTATAATATGTTGAGCTTTACATGTTATTACCGCAGTTGATATGACCTTCAACAGAGTTAATGTATTAAAAAGGATTTAGTTTTTACAAGACATAGTACTAAATTGATATACATTCTGGCACAGGCAAGTAACTCTAATTAATCTACATTTGTATTGTCTGCTAATAGAATACATTTTGACATCAGCAATATCACTTCATCTTATAGTGATGTAGATTTTTGTAATTTGAAAAACATAATATTCAACTTACAAATTTCGAACAATCGAAATTGTAATCGAGTTCGTGTTTGTAAAGCATAATTGTTTGCATATATTTGATGATTAGATTCATTTGATACAATCTATCAATCAATGACTGATGTGACATTGGATTTGATTAGGGTAATGTTTGTCTTTTTTAAATTGTAAGCCTTTGATGAATTATTTTTTCATTTATTGCATTAGTAAGTCAGTAAACCAAAGTTCAAATGTCACAAGTCCAGCCATAAAAAGATAACCATCGATGTGAAAACAATAGAACAAGTCTGTATAAGCTTGATTTCATTATAAGCAATTATTATTGTGAAACAGTACGTCAAATGACTATTTCGATTGAATATGCCAGCCTTAACATGTTGTGATATCAGTAAAATGATGAGAGATTGTGGCATGATTGTTCATGGGATCAAATGAACAAAAATAAAAATACAATCTCCTGAAACGCTACAACTAAAACTGTACAGGCAGTGTAACAAGTAACATGTACAAATAATCATGAAAACTTTGACAAAATGAATATCCCAATAAATAAAAAACAGAAACCAATTAAGGTGAGAGAAACGTAAATTAGCGCCTCTAGCGGAAAACGGGAAACATTACGTTCGTTGTTATGAGAGTTATCTCCCTTACACCAGAAAAAAAATATTTTCAAGATGTCGGAACGAGACGAAAAAAATGACAATGACGATGGAATTGTACTAATGCAGTTCATCAACATTTACCAAAGAGTGTAGTTATTGCACATGAAATGTTTTGTCCGAGTGAAACAGATCTCCACTCCCAAGACAATAAATAATTTAACATGGCGTGTCAGATGGTCGGAGAGTGGTTTACCGTTTAGTTCGGTTTACTGGTCGACTAAGCAAAACTGCCAAAAGCTTGAAAGAACTGCTATGCACCTTTTTTTTCCACAACTCTTTAACAGAAAACAGATACGGTCTCGGAAGTATCTTATATATCCTTGCTGGCATACAAATTCTCCCAATTGCAGTAAAGAATTTCAAAAAACGAGAAAGAGAAATCGGCAACACAATAGAAATTTATTCATAACTTTTATAAACTCTGTACGATTTAGAGCTTGACATATTGTATAACTGAACTACCCTTTGTCGTTGAATGGTTGTTCACATATAATCCGCAGAAAATAAGAATCGGTAAATTCTTTTAATACTCTTTTTAGACAGGATCATAATGATTTCATATTGCTCTTTAGCACTTTGATTTAGAAAGATAAAATATAATCAAAGAGACATCTTTTTGAAGCGGTCGTTGATTCGTACTTATTGGTTTATTTTAAGTTGGTAAACGATTCTGCTGATTGAGACTAATTGGCGTCGGAAAGTCCATGTGGCGACGTCTGAATACAATTTCATTTTCTTTTACGTCCGCAACACTTTTTCGACTGCTGATATATAAAAAAGAAGTTCTGTAACCCCATAAAATTATACACCAATAGAAAGGAAATTTCCATCCTAACAACATTTAATTTTTATAGAAAAATCGTAGGATTGGTTTTCACGGCAGAATAAATTAATCATTAAATTTCAATATTTTTAAGGTACATTTGACGTTATGTCTATATACTTGATAGTGGTTTTCTCACATTTTCAAATGGCTGAAACTCCGAAAGAAGATCGGTTACTCACTTAAATTTTTCGATTTTTATTGTATTTATCAAAGTTCTAAGTGTATAAAATTTCTTTTAAAAATCGCTGCACAAGCCATTTAAGTACTTGTTACCTTAAGTGGTGTAAAAACGTTTAATTATGCTTGCTTTACTATGGATATGCGTTTAACTGTTTAACTGTCTTTCAAAGAATAAAATCAAATGTATTTATCAAATAGCATGATTATCGACATTGATTCACCATTATTCGCAACTAGATATGTATCATTACTGTTGATTAGATACTTCAGGAAAGAACTTTAATTGCAACAGATTAATAAAATAGCATTGTCATGTTACAAAGTAACATTCATCATTTACACAGGTGACTTTTATTCATATAAAACCTCATATACAGTAGAATTTGTCGACATAATATGATTCTTTAAGGTATTTTCTTCGATTTATGATTTTTTTATTGTCCTTTTGGTGTCTTCTGCCTATTTTTAACATATGAAAATTCATTTTTATAGAAATGTATTCATAAACACATTGACATATTTGTAATCAGATATATTTAGGGACGTTATGGTATAGGTTGAGGAGCCTACAATTTACCATGTTCATGCAGCTTTAGGTAATCAGAAGAATTCTAGGTAACATATCAAAATCAATTGTCTATAGGTAATCCTACAACATACTACTTAACGTTCGGGACAAACTATTTATCGACGGAGATCAATTTGTAATCATAGAACAAACTAATACCAGTATAGAAGGTTCAGAGACATAATGATGACCCTGCAAATACTAACGGTCGACCTTACAAACGACAAAGATCTGCGTCAAGCCCAAGTAGTGAATCAACTCACCTATAGGAATGCCACAGAGAGCATAACCAAAATTTGACAGATGTAACTTTGAACTATAATGATACTTTAAAGACTTCCAAAAATGTACATTTTAGAAGTGATATAAATATTTTGTGTCTAAATTGTTGTGGTGTTAAAAAAAGATTGAACTATCCAGAATTTCAATCAACGGATACGGGAAACGATTGTTAGATTTATGCAAAGGAAACAATTTATTTATTGTAAGTGGAAGAATTAGGAACGATAGACAGTATGGTAAATTAACGTGTAGAAATAGCGGTATTGTAGATTATTGTATAAGTAGTGCTGAGTTGTTAAAATATTTTATGTACTTTATTTTTCTACATTTATACAGTATTCTGATGTTCATTCCCTATTAGAGATAACTTTGGCGAGCACTAAACAAGCTGTTGAAAGTAATCAGTGTTTAAATGTTTGAACAGATACATGTAACCGTCCAGAAAAAAAAAAAATGGGACAATGATAAAACTTTGGATTTTCAAAATAGGACAGATGTGGAAGAGGTTAACGCTCTAATTGAAGAGATTGATAAAGTTGAAGCAAATATGAACACAAATGAATTGAACCTGATTGTTAATGAAATGTGTGACTTATTTTTTACTCTGCCAGGGCTACATTTGGGGTTACTAAAACTAGTGGTTCGAAGAAATCTAAAAACAAGCCAGTAAAAGTGGATAAAGAATGGTTTGACAGTGACTGTAAATTTGCTCGCCAAATTATCGTAAGCTCAAAAGAAAATTTAAGAACAATAGATCAGAACAAAACTGCCAAATTATGAAATCTTCGGAGAAACAATATAAAAAGACTTGAGATAAAGCAGTTATTGCACATAGAAGAAAAATGACTAAAAAAATAAACATATTGAGATCCAATAACTCAAAAGGGTATTGGAAATTACTGAACAGAAGAAAAAAAAGGAGACCAACCCGACATCCCTATTACCAAATTTTTTGACTTTTTCAAAAACTTGAACGCCGCCCCAGATGATGAAGAAAATATAAGTATTCCAACTCTAAACCCGAATGATGTTGATAGGCTTAATTAAAATTTAAACACGAGAATTTCAAATTTCCTAAGGGCATTTAAAACCTGAAAAATTGATAAAGCATTTGGGGATGATCATATAATAAATCAATATATGAAGTCGACAGCTGGTTTATTCATTCAATTATACGAAATGATATTTAACGTTATATTTCGCACTGGTATTATTCCTGACAGTTGGCTAATTGGTTACATTAAGCCTATTTACAAAAATAAAGGTAGCAAGTCAGACCCCAAAAACTTTGGACCTATTACCATTTTGAGTTGTATGGGGAAACTTTTTACCGCAGTTTTATGCGAGCGGCTAAATCTTTTCTTCGAAGAATTTATGATTTTAAAGGAAAACCAATGTGGTTTTAGAAAGGGTTATTCAACAATTGATAATTTATTTGTAATTCATTCATTTTTGAAATTTTAAAATTAAAAAAAGAAAATTATTTTGTGCATTCGTCGATTTCGAAAAAGCGTTTGACAGGATTTGGAGAGATGCACTGTGGTATTAAATGCTTTTAAATAGTATGAATGGATGTATGTATAATGTAATTGTAAATATATATCAAGGTACTAAATCATGTATTTTATATAACAATTCCATTTCTGATTTATTCCCATGTAGTAACGGGGTTAGACAAGGCGAAAATGTATCGCCTTTTCTTTTTTTCTTTATTTTTAAATGATCTTGATTCATTTTTGCAAACCTGTAATATAGAGGGCCTAAAATCAGTGTTAACAGAGCTTGAAGAAAAAATTGACATATTTTGTATGCTGATGATAATGTTTTGATGGCCGAATCCGCAACTGAACTCCAAAAACTTTTAGATTGTTTCCTGGATTACACAGATGTATGGAGGCTAAAAATAAATGTTGATAAAACAAAGGTTGTGATTTTTTCAAGGAGACGACCATCATGTAATTTTCAATTTTTCTTTTATGAAAAAACTAGATATCGTTGACGAATTTAACTACTTGGGAATAGTTCTAACAAGAACAGGCAATTTTAATAAAACAAAACAATTTAATGTAGAAAAGGCTATTAAGCCTCTTTACGAAGTGTTAAGACTCGGTCGTCTACATAATCTTTCCATATGTAGTCAGTTGGACTTATTTGATAAAATGGTGAAACCAATATTTCTGTACGGTTGTGAAGTATGGAAATAATAACACAATTGAAAGGGTACATCTTAAATTTTTAAATTATTATTAAGTCTGAAAACATCAACATCCTCTTACATGATTTATGGGGAGCTTGGGAGATATCCTATAGACTTGGACATACAAACTAGATTGATCTCATTTTGGGGGAAATTAAACTCAGGTAAAGAGACAAAACTATCGTATACTTTATATAAATTGTGCTATCACATGTCTATTAATGACAATGTGAATTTTTCATGGTTAAACAGAGTAAACACTATTTTGCTAATGTGCTTTGTCTATATGCCTTTTTGTTTGTCTTTGTTGACATATTTGCTTGTTGTTGTAGTGATTCATTTGACGTGGCTCGGTACTTGTACAACCCGTCATTGTGTTGTTATGCTATGGTAAATCTTTGTGTTCCTGTCTTTCGTTTTTGCTAATGTGCTTTGTCTATATGCCTTTTTGTTTGTCTTTGTTGACATATTTAACTGTTTTTGTAGTGATTAAGATTATAACACAATGTTGACTGCTGAACCCATATTTTTGTCATTTTTACCTTTTATGTCTGTTTGTTTTGTTCACAAATCGTTGTCAATATAATGGAATTTTATGCGACTGTCATACAAGTGAGAGGTTTAGCTAGCTATAAAACCAGGTTTGATCCACCATTTTCTACATTAGAAAATGCCTGTACAAAGTCAGGAATATGACAGTTGTTATCCATTTGTTTGATGTGTTTGAGCTTTTGATTTTGCCATTTGCTTAGGGACTTTCCATTTATAATTTTCCTCGGAGTTCGGTATTTTGTTTTACTTTTTAAATGAATGTGGTATCCCTCATGTGTGGGAAACGTAATCATTCATGAATTGCAAATGATTAGTTTCATTCATCAAGCTCAGACTTTAAGATCAGTTTGTGCAAGTCTGGCATTCTTTGCTTGAAAACTCATCAAAAGCACTTAATTATAAACTTTTCAAAGATTTTTTTTCGAAAAGAAGATTATTTTGAAATTCTTTGGAACAAACTATCTATTGATTTGTGTAGATTTAGGACCACAAGCTCCCTATTGAACAGGGTAGATGGAATAATATAGATAGAAATGATAGACTTTGCCTTCTATGAAATAAAAATCATATTAGCGATGAATTTTATTACATGTTAGAATGTAAATACTTTGTAGAAAATAGGAAACATTATATGTCATATTATTACTTTAAAAATGCAAATATTGTTATGTACAATCAGGTTATGTGTTCTAAAAACAAATCAGAACTGATTAAACTTTGTAAATTTATAAAGATTATCAACACAGGTATATGTGCTCCTGGCGAAAATGTACTTCATATATTGTTTTAGCATTTGTTTTGTTTGTTCTGTCCTATTGTAAATATTGTACATGAATGTCTTCTCTATACCTATGAATATGATTTATTGAGAATAAAGATATATATATATATATATATATATATATATATATATATATATATATATATATATATATATTCAATATACTAATTACTAATTACTTAACCCACTGTGTGTTGGTAATCTATAGAAATACTAGACAACCAACCCTTTGTATAAGCTACCAATGAACCAATTCAAATGATCTTAAAGTTATGTAAAATTAAAGAATATACCTCCCTCATGCAAAGCTCTGATTCCTTACACAGCTTTGGTTATACCTTTTGTCCTTTTTGCCTAGTTTATACGCTCGTCATTGTTTTAGATTTTCAAATATTTTGGCCTCGAGCATCACTGAAGAAACATTTATTGTCGAAATGCGCATTTGGTGCAGAAACATTTGTACGTTAATTTTATATTGTACAGTCTTCCAATTCATCAAGTCTCCATTTCGGAGACTGCCAGTGTCCACAGGGTGTAGGAAAAGATTGATTAACATTTTAAAGCCAACTAATTCCCACAGCTTGTAGGAAATCTGTAAAAGTATTAGTCAACATTTCTGAGCCTACCAATTCTTAATATCTATAGGAAGTCTGCAGAAATGATAGTCAACAGTTATGAGCTTAAAGTGCACTTATTTCCAATATAATTACAGTGATAGTAAAACAATTAATGATATCATAAAAAATAATCAAAATAGTGTTTTATATTAAAATGTCATGATATGAATTTATGTTATGAATTCTAAAGAACATATAACGTTGAATAATCTACACTGAAAACACAACATGACAATATGTCATTTTCTAATTCATACATGCAACATCAATTTTTTTATTAAGTCCTTATTGTGATATTAAGAAACATGTAATAGTTCTAAGCTTTTCATTGGAATCATTCGATTAGATCTGTGATAATCACCAGTCGAAGTTCTGTGTTTGTATAGCTATGTTAGGAAAATGGTTTGCTCACACGATGAAACCCAGCATTTAACGATAACGATTATTGTACACTGCAGTTCTATGTTTTGTAGAAAATGACAATTATCTGAGTTGCTTTGATAGATGTGAAGTTTCCAGTTTTTGATGATAGATTTTTTTAACGACTGACAACAATTGCAGAAACCCGCTGTTTACTTGTCATAGCTTGATCATTCATCTTACAGAATAAAACAATGATGTTTCTTTCAATGATATAATTGACAAAAATCATAAGATAATATTATAATGCAAACATGTAATGTGCGTTCCTGGTGAAGATTAATCTCAAAATCTATAGCAAAATATGCGCATGGGCTGATAACTTGAAACATCGATCATTTATCTTGACGTTTTGAAGTCCGTTCATAGAAAATTTAAATTTCTCCAATTGTGTTGATTTCTTCGAATTCTTTCCTTTTGACTTGAAAATAAAGGAATCATATACATTCCCCATTTCCATTCTCAATTTTATCAAAGACCTCATAAAGAAAAAGTAAGTCAAAATGTGGTAAAACTACAGGATGTGCAGGATACAGCTGACAATGAAAATATTGTTCTGTGGAAGCGAAAACAAAACTTAGCTATGACAATAGTTAGGTCAATGTGAAACATAAAACCATTTAAAATATAAATCTGCTTTAACATCCAATCTTTTATGGTAATATTCTATACAAAGCACAAAAATGTCGTCATTCACATAAAAAAATAACCAAATCTTTAAACAGACTTATGCGGAAGGGATATAGTTACGATACTGTTATCAGGTCATTAAAGATGGCATTTTTAAAGAATTAATATTAATTCACTCATAGGGTCTTTGCATCGGAAATAAACTCATTTATTCTTAAATCAGTTGTTGGCATGATACGGGTTATGTTCTTCTAGTATATTTTATGATGGTATGATACGAAACCCCTAACAGGAGAGATTGTGCTTGATTTTCATATGATAAAGACATAATCTTTCAATCAGTTTAGTTGAGGTCTGGAGCTGGCATTTCAATAACTGCGAGTAGTCCGTTGTTAATTTATGTGTAATTGTTATTTTGCATCGTTTCTTCTGTTACCTATTCTGACATCGGACTAGGGTTCTTTTAAACTGAGTGTCACTGTGCGTTTTGCTGTGTGTTTGTTTATTCTACATTTGCTGTAGGTATTAGAGGAGGGTTGAGATCTCACAAAACTAGTTTAACCCCGCCTCATTTTTGCGCCTGTCCCAAATCAGGGCCTTTGTCCATTGTTAGTCTTGTATGTTTTTTTAAATTTTGGTTCATGTATATGTTTTGGAGTTTAGTTTGACGTCCATTTTAGCTGAAATAGTACACATTTTTGTTTAGGGGCCAGCTGAAGCCCGCCTCCGGGTGCGGGATTTTCTCGCTGTGTTGAAGATCCATTGGTGACCTTGGGCTGTTTCTGCTCTTTGGTCGGGTTGTTGTCTCTTTGACACATTCCCCGTTTCTATTCTCAATTTTATTTCAGACAACAACTTGTATCTAAACAATTTTACACACAAACACAGTCATAGTAGTCAATGGGAGATGACTCTGATTGACCATTATATCTCTCGAATGTGATGGTAACTTTAGGTTGATATTGTTCATCCTGATAATGTGGCTTGTGATCGAAATGGTTTCCATTTTTTCTCAAGGACAAGGAGTGATTGAGTATTACAATTCTATTTTGTTGCTAGTCAAGACAATATCTTGCAAATAGGTATAATACATTCTAAATACCATTAGGGTAACACTATTCGATATTTATCATAAAAGATATTTTCTCACGCGAATAAAAAAAAACGTAGCAATCATAATATATAAAATTTGAGGCTTTCCGGACAAAGATATGTAGCTAGCCTCTTTTCACTACATACTGGTACTTTTCCACTATTTTAAAACGAAAAGTATGATTGGAAAAGGATTGACGTACCAGATTGACACCAAACTAATAAAAAAAAAAAAAAAAAAAAAAAAAAACAAAAACTCGGCAATGTACCATTTTGAGAGTACTCACAGATATTAAAAGCTAATCCAAAGCATTTTCAAATCATGTTAACCAAGACAAAAGCAAGAACGCACGCATTGTATTTCTTACCATACCCCAAGTCGTAATTTAAACTATCGATAATTAAGGAAAATATGTTCAAATGAATAGAAAGCTAGCGTAAGATACAAGCTTCTGACCAACTATAAAGTTGGATTGTTCAGTAGTACACAAGAAAGGTGTGACGGAAGTAATTGATAGACGAACGGAAGGACGGATGGGCAGATGGATGGTAAAGGTGAATGTAATATACAATATCGATCAGTACACATCTAAAACAGCATGAGAACAGTATGCTACTATGCAATACCAACATATAAGTATCGCCAGGACGTAGGTCCACAAGGTTTTATAATTGTGTAAAATACACATCTAGTTCTGTTATAAGTTGCTAGATCAAAATCAATGTAAATAAACTCTTTATAGATACCAGGAATAAAATTGTGTACGCTAGACGCGCAATTCGTCTACAAAAGACTAACCAGTGACGCTCGATTCAAAAAGTGAAAAAGGCCAAATGAAGATCAAGTTGAAGAGCATTGAGGACCAAAAATTCCAAAAGGTTTTGCCATTCATGGGGTAGAAAATAATTAGTATTTTGAAAAAAAAATTTGTAAGTACGTATTATTCCTGCTTCTTATACAACATATCGATCATTTCTTTCAAGACAATTATGAAAAAGATTTTTTCCACTTCACCATAATGAGAACACCATAATCCTGATAATGCGAAAATTGTCTTTCTCAAATTCCTAGATACAGCTCTTGTCCTGGCTTTTGCCAGAATATACTTATTATTTAGAAGATAGACTTATAATGATTTATGTCGTTGTGACTTAAGTACAATTGGTTTCAGATCCGCTCCTAACGCCTGTAGCATTGTCTTCAGTTTTTAAATGATTAACACAATGTTGACTGCTGTACCCCAATTTTTGACATTTTTACCTATTCTGTCTGTTTTTCACACTGTTGTCAATATAATGGAATTCTATGCAACTGTCATACAAGTAAGAGGTTTAGCTAGCTATAAAACCAGGTTTAATTCACCATTTTCTACATAAGGAAAGATCTGTGCCAAGTCAAGACAATGACAGTTGTTTTCCATTCGTTTGATGTCTTTGAGCTTTTGATTTTGACATTTGATAAAGGACTTTCCATATTGAATTTTCCTGGGAGTTTGGTATTTTTGTTACTTTACTTTTTTCAACTGAAAATGACAAAAATAAAAATATGAAAACAGAAACAACTGAATATTTTATATATGCTGCTGTTGTATGACCTTAATTTTAAACACCACAAAAAAGGTTTACCAGTAATATCCGAAAATATAGGTTTTTTTAATGGCTGTGTTTTTTTACATCCCTAATTATATATCATGTTGAACCTTGTTATGTCTTATACATTCATTTCATTCAACCGCTCGTTGGTTTTAATAGTTGTACTGTACGAGTATAATACACTATAATCATGATGATCTTTTTTTTTTTTTGACAACGATAATTGATTTATTGGTCTAAAACTGTTACAATTACCTTATTGCTACAGCTTTCACAAACAAGGTACCCTGATATATTTATTTCTTTAAGAACAGGGTGTCTTAATGATAAGTTTTACTCCATAATTGTTAGTTAATTACATACTTTAATACAAACATATATAAATGCAAATCATCGAAATTGGTAGTTACGATTTTTTCCGGATTTGACCTTCACTTTTCCATCCTTATAGGTGGCACGGTAGTATTTCCTGGCCCATAGGCACAATGATAGCCTTGTATGAATTTTCACCACTTTCTAACACTGCCCAAAAATCATGATGATCTTAACAGTCAAGCGCCCCGTTATAAGTTGTACGGATACACTACTTCATAGTTCTTCTGAACATAATCGCGTAGTTGTTCACAAGTTCCAGTATATCGTCCCTAATAGTCAAGCGCCCAGTTATAAGTTGTACGGATACAATACTTCATAGTTCTTCTGAACATAAGCGCGTAGTTGTTCACCACTTCCAGTATAGCGTCCCGTTATAAGTTGTACGGATACAATACTTCATAGTTCTTCTGAACATAAGCGCGTAGTTGTTCACCACTTACAGTATATCGTCCCTTATAGGTTGCATTTCTGTAAATATTGACAATGCAATTTCCCATAGGAACTCCTTTTACGGCTAAAACTGTACCACTTTTACTATGAAGTTTTGAAAAATCATATCCTAGAATGGAAAGTTCATATGCACTACATTTTTTCAAAGGTCAAAATATAGGGCTGTGCGGCATATTTTCAACGTTTATATGCCCCGAACTTCTAAGAGTTTAAACTAACACTAAATTTCTTAACTATCCCTACCTTGACTGTAGGATTACCACAGATTTCTATATAGACAATATGCATATGTATATTTACTGGTAACATTCCCAAGTTATGTCTCTATGAGATGAAACCTAGAGATCATAACTGGGAACCAGTATGTAAACAAAATTAATTATCTATGAATATTCTATATCTCCCCAAAAGAGGCGTGGTTTGAGAAACAGCTGTATTTACAAAGTGCAACCTGAATATAAGCGCGTAGTTTTCATCACTTACAGTATATTGTTCATAACATTCAAACGCCCCGTTATGAGTTGTACGGTTACACTGCGTCAAAGACTACTGAATGTAAGCGCATAGGTATTCACATATCACAGTATATCACGATACATCATACTCATACTGCATGGGACTGTGGATATACATGCCTAATCATAATAAACGTGGATGCGTATTGAAAGTCATAACTCGAAAATAAACTGACAACGCCATGACTAAAAACGAAAAAGATCAACAAACAAACAGACAACCAACAGTACATAAAACACAACATAGAAAATTAAATACTGAGCAAAACGAACTGTACGAAGTTAATTTAGAACAATAGAATAACGGTTAAACACGAAATACATATTGTCCATGTTTTAATGAAGTGCTAATGCTGATACTATATAACTAACTCTTTTGACGCCCCTCTTCGAAAATTCTATAGACTGCTAAACAAGTCTAAAAGAGAGGCGAATGATACAAAACAAAAGTTTAACAAATAGACCGAACTCCAAGGCAAATTCAAAAAGTGTAAGTCCATAAAATCTGACACAATCAAATGCTATCAATCAACGAAACAAGTTAAAACAACTGCTATATTCCTGACTTGGTACCGACATTTTCTGAAGAAAATGGTGTGTTTAAGGGACATTCAACCTCACAAGTCGAACATAAAATGACAACCTAATGGGGAAAACAAGGTAAAAGACCAAAAGACAAACAACAAAATATAAAACACAACAAGGAAAACTAAAAATTGAGCAACTCAAACCCTACCAAAACCGAAGTGATCTCTGGCGCTCCGGGAAGGTAAGCAGATCCTGCTCGACATGTGCTATCTGTCGTGTTGCTCATGTAAGTACAAACCTAGTGATAAGTCTAACTCGGTAGGTCACATTCGGTGAAAAGATGAACGGGATTTTGGTTACGACGATTTGAACATACCCGGCGCTACCAGATATCATTAACTCAGCGTAAAATAACCTAGTGCCAACCAGATGATGAATTAAGTTGATCATTTTGATGTTTCGAAAATGAAATGAGATTGCGTTCCGTAGTCCTCTTTTAACTACCTATCATACAACGAAACATTTTCATCATACTGTGGAATCATTATTATTCGTTGATTTCGTGGGTACAGGGGAACCACGAATTTAAAAATTCAACGAAACGCAATTTTTCTATAAGAATATATGCAGACTTTGGCAAAACCACGAAATCAAATATCCACGAAATTGCAAGTTTTCCTCAATCCACGAAAATTGGTCACCACGAAAATAAATGAATCCACAGTATCTGACAACCCAATCGCTATTTTGCCATTGCACAATAGAGGATGGTTTTGCTATCTCGTATCATCCGCTGTAATACAAATCATTACGAGGCTTGCGATGCTGAGAGAGGAGCTATTTAATGTTTAATAAATTATATTGATAACTTTGAAGCGTTAGTTTACTCCAAGGACTATATGAATTATGTCTTAACTACGCACTCTAGATCCATATTATATATATATATATATATATATATATATATATAGGAATATGCTATTCCGTTTGGAACCCCATTTCGTCAGTTCACCCCAAAAACTAAACAGATTGTTTGTGCTGTGTAGAGAGTCATTACTGTCAATCGATTTGAAAAGACCATTAAAAGCACGTAATTTATCTAAAATATGCGAAGATTTTTTTCACACTTATAAAATGATTAATTTCAAAATGTTTATATGCTTTATTACAAAAAAATTAAGTAAAACATACTTAATAGTAGTAAGGGAACTAGTTAAAAGGACAGAGAAAAGTAAAAAAAAAAACATATTCCTGACTTGGTACATACATTTCCTTATGTAGAAAATGGTGGATTAAACCTGGTTTTTTAGCTAGCTTAACCTCTCACATGTATGAAAGTCGCATAGAATTCCATTATATTGACAACAATGTGTGAGCAAAACAAACAGACATAATAATAACTTTGACCTATAATTGTTTACTTTTTACACATTGTAACTTGGATGGATAGTTGTCTCATTGGCACTCATACCACATCTTCTTATTTATATATAATAGGTAAAATTGTCGAAAAATGGGGTACAGCAGTCAACATTGTGATATAATCTTAATCATTATAAACACAAATAACTATTTCAATAAAGAAAAAACAAAATGGCATATAGACATTCTATTATCAAAGTACATAAGCAAAAATGAAAGACAAGAACACATAAAAATGTGAGTTGTGGAACACTTATTACAATGATTAATCATGTATGAAGCATTTGTAAGCACATTTGGCTATTTCATAGCTGTCACATTTTATTGACGAAGGAAGCCGAGGTTTCCGGAGAGAACCACTGACCTTCAGCAGGGAAACTGTCAATCCTAATCACCTTGCCATATGCGGGGTTCAAACTCAAGCACTCAGTTTTGACAGAACACTTATTAGAAGCCGAGATATAAACAATATTTGACGGTGTTTGTAGGCAATACATGATGTAGATAATCAAATGTTAAAAAGAGGCCTCAAACTAAGATGTGGTAAAGGTAATGTATACTAGTATATAGACATTTATGTCACATATTCTAATACTTATTAGAAGTTGTGGTCATGTAAGGAATATCCAATACTGTTTTAATGGAATACGAACAAATATGTTATAATTAGAACAGTCAGTTGATTCATTTATCATAAAAACCATATCTATCTGAAGTTATATTTCACTGCCGTTTTCTTTTGGTCACAACAGGACAGGTTTGCTTCAGTCAAATTATTTTTGTCAAAGTGGATGATTGCTGTCTATTATATTTGTTTTTCGTGTGTTCATTTGTAAATAGATCATGCCATTTGTTTTCTCGTTTGAATTGTTTTCACATTTTTTCATGTCGGTCCTTTTATAACTTAGTAACCAGTGTCGGTTTTGCTCATTATTGAAGGCCTTGCGGTGGCCTATTTGTTGCTTGCATCTAAGTCATTTGGTTAGTGGTAGATAGTTGTCCCATTAATACCACATCTTCTTATTTTTATATAGAAAAATCTTGCTTTGCCAGCCCACACCTAAGAGTCTCCCATTGATATATTGAAATATGCAAGAACTTATGTGTACAGTTGAGACTTATGAGTTTGAATGTCCCTTTCGTATCTTTCGCCTCTCTTTTATAAAGAAATAAAACCACTAATTCATAGTCCCCATTGTTATCTATATTAAGTTCTGAAATTTCAAGCATTTATAACTATTTTGTCTTCAAGTTTAAATAAAGTGACAGTCATTTCATTTAAAAACTATAACTTATCATTGCCTGTGCTGAAAAATAGAGCTTACCTCTAACTGCATTTACGAGTGGACTGGTTCCTGAAGTTTGGTAGTACATTATAACATGTACTTCTGATCAAGCAACAAGCAAGACATGTCATTCTATTTCAATTTGATAAATATGTTTAACTATTAAAAAGAGTTTTTCAACAAAGTTTCCATAGTCATCCCAAGTATTTAGGTCTTCATTTGAACCAAAGTTACCCAAGTGTTGTACTTATTTACAAAGAAACAGCTAATCGTATAACCTGTTTTGTTTAAAATATGTTCCAGTTTCGTATATGTTCTTTCTAACCATGCCCGAATTAGTGGTTCTACACCTATAATAGACACAACTTACCTTCAGACAAACAATATGAAGTGTGATCGGTACTAGCGTACTTTCTAACTTCTCTCGTTTTAGATATGATTTATTATTCCAATAGCATTTATATATTATATTTTGTAAGTTATGATCAGTGCTTGTCGTGTCGTCTTCGTTTTTACGACAGTTGCAACTTATGATTTAGTATTACAACTGTCAATATATATTTGTAAATTCTTTGATATCAGGTGGAATATTTTTATGTGATGAAAACTATCAAACATTTTAAGCATTAGAAATATATATATTCAGATTAACGTGTCTCGCAAATGTTTGTACTGGTTTATACAGATTGTTTTACATGATTCTGTACATGAATATCCTATCTTATTTTGTTTTCATTCTGTGTTTGATAGAAATCAAATTCTGTTTTAATTTTGCGTGTATTAAATTACGTATCATTCTTAACCTAACTAAATAGATAGGCTGATTACCAGTAAGAACTGCGTATTTTTAATACAATCAATAAAAACAACGATTCAACTGCTTTTTTATTTCAGATTTGAGAATTTCTATTTTGATGTTCTTGCTTCTAGTACAAATGTCGGAAAGATACAATGCCTGTATTTTGTTCATTTTGTGACAAACAAATCCTAATAGTTCGATATACTGCGACCAGTATAGTATAGGTACAACCCTGTTGCCCTCAAATATAGTCAAAATGCACTAACATGTTTTTGTGGTATTAACCACGCCTAATTCTCTAAACTTAAAGATACAATTCAGGACTGTTAACCATTCTTGGTCTGAAAGTATATGCTTGTTGTCCACCTATCAGGGTTTCTATTGTCTGGCGACTTCGGCAGGTTTCAGATACATTGTTAGCGTATGGGTTCTCTACTCTTATATTTAAATGAATACTGACATGACGTATACATGCTCATCAGGTGTTATGTACAGAATTTAAAAAAAAACTGAACATTCAACTACATCAAAGAAAAGGACCAAAAACAACATTTAATCGAAAGAATTACATCACAACTAAATATCAAGCAATACGAATCCCGTTGGAGAGCAGGATCTGCACTGACATGCTTTTTTATGTTTTTACATGACACATTCTGTGTGTCAATATTCATTTCTGAATAATATAAGCTACAATGGACCTTTTGCATTTTGTCTCTGGTGTAGAGTTGTCTCATTGGCTTACTTTTATACTTGCATATTCACAGCTTGAAATAAATATCTACAGTAAATACCTACAACAATTACTTTTTGTACAATATTAATTGTTTTTAGTTGTTTTTGTTTTTTGCTAGCCTCAAAACTAGGTTCAACCCACCATATTTTTTCTTAAAATGTCCTGTACCAAGTCAGGAATATGACAGTTGTTATCTAATAGTTAGTTCTATGTATGTTGCATTGTCGTTTATTTTTTGTTGCACTTCAGTGCTTCTGCTGTTTCCTTGTTTTCCTCTTATAGTTGATGTGTTTCCCGCGGTTTTAGTTTGTAACCCGGATTTGTTTTCTCTCAATCGATTTATGACTTCTCAACAGGGTATACTACTGTTGCCTTATTTGGATTGTTTTTGATTGATTTGAGCTGTTTGTGGTTATTTTTGTTTTGTGGGTTGCTTTGGTTTTTTGTATTTGGTTGGTTTTGGTTTATTTTTGATTGTTGTTGGGTTTTTTTTATTGTTGTTGTTTTTTTTTTATTGTTTTGGGTTGTTTTTGGTTGTAGTTTGGTCGTTTTTGTGTTGTTTTTTTATCTTTTATTGTTTTGTTTGGTTGTTTGGTTTTGTTGTTGTAGTTTTTTTATTTAAGGTGCTTCTCTATTCAAAGAAATTTTAACAAAGAGTTACTCTTCATGTTCGTAAAGTCAATTCCTACATAACTTTTATATCTCTGTCAAATATTTATGATATCGTGTTTTAAAACTTCATGTTTAATTTCTAAAATTGAATCTTACAACATTATAACACTCACACGACGTTTTGTCTATGCCTTTCTTTAATAATCAGCATTTCTTTTCCCCGTATTTGACCTACCGAATTAGACTTATCACTGGGTTTTTAGTTACATGAGCAACACGATGGATGCCACATGCGGAGCAGGATCCGCTTACCCTTCCGAAGGACCTGCGATATCCCTCCCTCGATTTTTTGTTGGGATTCGTATTGCTCAATCATTCGTTACCCATGTTCTGTTTTGTATACAATTGTTTGTCTTTTGGTCATTTTTTTTTGTCATAGCGTTGTCATTTTAATTTCGACTTATGAGTTTGAATGTCCCTTTATTATCGTTCGCCTCTTTTTCCAGGAACTATTATGATATCTGAATGCATAGTATAATGGCCATGATGTTAGCTCTAAAATGAAGAAGTTCTTGTTTCCAATTTTAAGGTATTTACCCGGTAATTACATTGATTTTCTAGTAGTCATTTCACGATACCTTGTAAATGTTAAATCAAAATACTGGGTATGTTCTTCAAGACAGGAAGACATTTTTTTTTATTCGTTTGTAAAATGAACATGAATATGATTGGTTCCGGGGAGCGTTGCACATCAAAGGCCTAGTAAGATAATGGCTTACTTTGTAATTTTTTGTGTAACTTCATACTAATTGTTCTTTTATAAGCAAGGATAAACGTTACATTTTCTTTATATTAGTAATTAATTCTGGCATCTGTTTCGTACAGAAATATTCCCTAAAATATTGGTTATTAACATATATATATATAGATAATGAGATGTTGTTAAGGAGATACGAAAGATACCAAAGGAGATGTTGTACATGTATGATTGCCAATGTTTAGTTATGAATCCAAAATATTCAATTAATCTGATGGCCATTTCATTTTAATCTGCCTGAATCATAATAAACTCATCATAGATACCAGGATAAAGATATTGTGAAACAAACGCGCGTTTCGTCTACAAAAGACTCACCAGTGACGCTACAATAAAGAAAGTTTAAACGGTCAAATAAATTAAAAGGTTGAAGAGCAGAACATGCTAGTATTTCATTGAGTTCAAAAGTTTGTTAACAGTAAGTTTATTATTATGACCATATCAATGATGAGTCATGTCAACATAGAAGTCTTGACTACTAATGATGATTTCTCGTCAATGTCCCATGTTATTATTTTTGATTATACACTTTTGTCATAAGAGTAGAAAGTAATATTAAAGGAAACCAATTAATATTTGAAGTAGACAAATGCTCCAAATCAGAATCTACAGCACTGAGTATACAGAGTGTAAACTAGGTGGGTAAATATCAGTAAACGATTTCTCGAGGCTAACTTATTCAACTTGCATGCATCTACGTCAATTTGGGCTCTAGTGGATAGTTGTCTTATTTGCAATCATACCACATCTTCTTGTTTGATATTATAGTTATATTTAATTAATCATTGTCCGATGACCTCGGTCTGATTTCAGTTAGAATTTTAGAGTATGTATTCTTTACTCTAATATTGAAATACATCTTAACATGATGTTTAAATGTATACATGCTTATCGATTTCTTTGTATCGATTTAAAAAAAATAAGCGGGAAAGTGAAAGACATCAAACGATTATGATAAACTGACTTAATTCAGTTGAATGAATTACACAAAAAAGTAAATATCAAGCAATGCGAATCTCAGAGAGCAGGACACAATCCGCTCTGTAGTCAGTGTTTTTGTTATGACATGCTTTTTTGTTTTGTAAATATCCAGATACTTGAAATACAATTATAGAAATATATATCGTGTATCTTTATATTCAAATGTTTCTACAGCTTGAATTTAATACCTAAAGCAAAGAGTCTTGGCACATCATTTATTGTTTTGTTGTTTTGGATTGTTTCTAGTTGTTTCTGGTTGTTTATTGGTTGATTTGTAGTTTTTTGGGTACTTATTTTTGTCGTTTTTGTTTGTTTTGGGTATTTTTTTTTCTAAATGTGTTATTTAAAGGGACATTAGCTACGAGATATACAAAATTAAAATATGTCATTTATTTGGCTTAATCATTAATGAAAGGGAAATAATGAAATGATAATTCGCTTTTAGCCGCAGGTTAAGTACAAGTTTGTCAAAATAAGCTAAGAAACATAGCTGATGAATTATTCACTTGCAAGTGAATAACTCTACCTTATTAAATCCATATTTATGTGACCTTCAATTTAACTAATTAGCTAGAGATTGGTTACGCGTGTATAAGTCGTGTTCAGCCATTAAAAGAAAAAAAAATGTCAACATTGAAAAGGAAACATAGGAACCCTTTCGTTTACTGATTCGATCCACAATTTTCATTCTTATACAGGTAAAAACGATGATCAACTTATTCATTAAACCTATTACATGAATTCAAACAGATCTAGAAAAGTCCAATTGCACGAGGTCGCTATCTATTAATAGTTATGTTTATGTTTATATCGTTTTATGTGATCGTCGACATTCTTCGGCGTTGCCCATCAAAGGCCTTGTAAGATAATGGCTTACTTTGTAATTTTTTTGTGTAACTTCATACTAATTGTTCTCATATAAGCAATGATGGACGTTATATTTTCATTTATACAAGTAATCAATTTTTACGTTTATTTCGAACATAAAATTTCCTTGAAATATTGGATTCTAATATAGAAATGTTGTACATAGATATAAGAAGATGTGGTATGAGTGCCAATGAGACAACTCTCCATCCAAGTCACAATTTATAAAAGTAAACCATTATATGTCAAAGTACGCTCTTCAACACGGAGCCTTGGCTCACACCACACAGTAAGCTATTAAGAGCCTCAAAAAATACTAGTGTAAAACCATTCAAAAGGGAAAACCAACGGTCTAATCTACATAAAAAACGAGAAACGAGAAACACTTCTGAACCACATCAACAAACGACAACTACTGTATATCAGATTCCTGACTTAGGACAGGTGCAAACAATTGCAGTGGGTTTAAACGTTTTAATGGTACCAAACCTTCACCCTTATCTGAAACAATAGTGTAACATCACAACATAGAAAGACACACTATAAAATATCAATTGAAATGGCTTAACTCAATCAAAAGACATATTAACACAAGTGAACATACACTGAACGAATAAATTTGATCTATGATACAATGTAAATACAAAATCAATAAAATATGGGATGAATAATTAAAGTAACAGTATTATACCGCTGTGAAATGTTAAACAATTTCAGAAAATCAACAATAACCTTAAACAAATATCCGCCATTAACAATAATATCATACACAGGTAAATGTAAATAATTTTGTTGTTAGGTATACAGTTTAAAAGGAGAAAGGAAATATTTTTACAAAATAAAATATTTTGATGCTCATAGTTCGAAGAAGTGAAAATTTACAGTATTACACAAAAGCTGGTATATAGATCAGATATAACCCTGAATAAGTAAACATTAAATAACAAAAAAGCATTACAAACAGTATCAACAGGTCAAATTAATAAGAAAGTACGATTTGAGAGTACTCGCAGTTACTGACAGCTAGTTAAAAGCCAAAAACAATTAATAATAAAAAATCATGCATCAGAGACTAAAATCAACTAAAACACATCCCAGGGATTTAGTATTTTAACGTCATGGGCAGTCAAAGAAGACATGACTTGTGCAATGCCAAAAATAAATGTATCGACAGGCAGTAGGATAGTTAGGAGTTAACATCTTAATAGATAAAAATGAACGTGGGTGTGTCTTTATACATCCCGTTTGAAAAGAATACAAATTTAGTTATGTTTTAATTTGCTAATGACAAAATCAATGTTAGTGCCATTGTAAACTATTTTCAAAGATCTAATTACAACATTGGTAGGATAGCCTTTACTAATAAGTTTGTTTAAAGGTTCCATGAGTTTACACGGATCACATAGTGATTTCCGCGCTTTTAGTACAAAATTACCGTAAAATTTAGGATGTGAAATATCGTTTTTAATAAGTTTTCTACAGGTCCAGACAAATTTACTTATCAAATCTTTGTATCTATAAAAGAATTTAGTAAAAGTTTTAAGTAATTTATGGTAACGAAATCCCTAAGTTAATAATAAACCAGTGATGCATTGATTACGTTCGGTAAAATCTATGACATCACTACACACACGGGCATAACGAACGAGTTGGGATATATAAATACCGTATGATGGAGCCAAAGGAACATCGCCGTCTAAAAAAGGAAAATTAACAATAGGGAATGAAAAATCGTCTCTTTTGTCGTAAATTTTAGTATGGAGTTTCCCTTTAGAAATTGAAATGTCTATATCTAGAAAAGGACAACTACTGCTGTTTATGATAGATTTAGTTAAAGTAAGTTCTTTTGGGTAAATTTCGGTAGTATATATAGAGAACTCTGGATTATTTAACGAAAAAATATCATCCAGATAACGGTAGGTATTGTTGAATGTATCAACCAAATGTAACCATGACGTGTCTTTACTGAGTGTGGTCATAAAGTGAGATTCATAGCAATACATGAATAAATCTGCTATTAAAGGGGCGCAGTTAGTGCCCATAGGAATACCTACTATTTGTCGATACACTTTATCGCCGAAACTTACTTATATGTTGTCCAGGAGAAAATTTAAACCTTCAATCATATCTTCACATTTCCAGTAAGTGTATCTAAAATTGAGAATGGAAATGGGGAATGTGTCAAAGAGACAACAACCCGACCACAGAGCAGACAACAACAGAAGGTCACCAATAGGTCTTCAATACAGCGAGAAATTCCCGCACCCGGAGGCGTCCTTAAGCTGGCCCTAAACAAATATATATACTAGTTCAGTGATAATGGACGTCATACTAAACTCAAATTATACACAAGAAACTAAAAGTAAAAATAATACAAGACTAACAAAGGCCAGAGGCTCCTGACTTGGGACAGGCGCAACAATGCGGCGGGTTAAACATGTTTATGAGATCTCAACCTCCCCTATACCTCTAGCCAATGTAGAAAAGTAAACGCATAACAATACGCACATTAAAAGTCAGTTAAAGAGAAGTCCGAGTCCGATGTCAGAAGATGTAACAAAAGAAAATAAACAAAATGACAATAATACATAAATAACAACAGACTACTAGCAGTTAACTGACATGCCAGCTCAAGACCTCAATTAAACTGATTGAAAGATTATGTCTTCATCATATGAATATCAGGCACAATCCCTCCCGTTAGGGTTTAGTATCATACCATCATAAAATATATGAGAAGAGCATAACCCGTGTCATGCCAACAACTATAAGGCTTTAAACGAGTTACAGCAAATAAATTTGCAACGAGATTTCTCAAAAGACCATTCAATTAAATATGATTTCTTGATAAGATTGTGTGGAAGTGTAGTGTAGAGAGTAGAAAAATCATAACTGTCAACAGAATTTAAAGGACCATCAAAAGCACGTATTTTATCCAAAATCTCTAAAGAATTTTTAACACTCGAAAAATTATTAATACCATTATTTTCATAAGCTTTATTACAAAAGTTGATTACAAGTTCTTTGATAGTAGCAAGGGAGGTAGTTAGAAGCACTGATAAATTAGAAGTAGAACACTTACTAGATGCGGAGATGAAATTTAGGTAACCAGTACATAGTAGGGAGTTTCAAATGTTCGGAAGAGGCTTTAAGCTGGGTAGTGGCAGTGATATGCTTGTTTACAATTTGGCTCTCTGTGGAGCGTACGGACCTGAATGTAGAAGAATTGATAATTTCGTTTTGGAGAACTTCCGTGTAGTATATGCGTCACACCACCACTACATGGATGCTTTGTCTGCCGGTACGAACACAAACCGCTTTGCGAGTACTTGGAGTTTATTTTTATTCTAGAAATGGGAATATCATGGACCCTAATATTAATTTCAGAATTGTTTTCAAAATGAGATATACGAATATTAACAGTATTTATAATTTTATTCAAATAACTGTCTAGAGATTTTTAATCAGATTTTTCACGTTTACACCAACTTTTACAGTAGGCAGACAAAGCGTCTTTAATGACCTGACGACACTGTTTCCAATCTATTATAGATGGAGGACGATATTTCGGTCCTTTTCTTTAGAAAAGTTTGACCTCACGGTCTTCGACGATGTTGAGGTCTCCTGTAATGACATGACCATAGGGAACATATCTAAAACTAGATGTTTCACAGTCTCAAGTGGAAGGAACATTATTTTCTATATTGACGTCTGATGTAACTGACGTATAATTAAAATTCAAACTTCTGCTGGTTTTTTTATAAGAATAGGTGGTTCTATATTATCAAAATATGGAGGTATTTGGCTTTGGATGGTAGAGTCATTGAATATACTAGATAAGTTAATAAAATCAATACCTCGGAACTAAACACATTTATTTAAAACCAGTTGATGGCATGACACGGGTTATGCTCTTCTCATATATTTTATGATGGTATGATACTAAACCCTAACGGGAGGGATTGTGCCTGATATTCATATGATGAAGACATAATCTTTCAATCAGTTTAATTGAGGTCTGGAGCTGGCATGTCAGTTAACTGCTAGTAGTTTGTTGTTATTTATGTATTATTGTCATTTTGTTTATTTTCTTTTGTTACATCTTCTGACATCGGACTCGGACTTCTCTTTAACTGACTTTTAATGTGCGTATTGTTATGCGTTTACTTTTCTACATTGGCTAGAGGTATAGGGGAGGTTGAGATCTCATAAACATGTTTAACCCGCCGCATTTTGCGCCTGTCCCAAGTCAGGAGCCTCTGGCCTTTGTTAGTCTTGTATTATTTTACTTTTAGTTTCTTGTGTATAATTTGGAGTTTAGTATGACGTCCATTATCACTGAACTAGTATATATATTTGTTTAGGGCCAGCTTAAGGACGCCTCCGGTGCGGGAATTTCTCGCTGTATTGAAGACCTATTGGTGACCTTTTGTTGTTGTCTGTTCTGTGGTCGGGTTGTTGTCTCTTTGACATTCCCATTTCCATTCTCAATTTTATCTCTATTTATATATTTTAATTTAAGAAAATGCTGTTTATGATTTTCAGGTTTATCGATACTAGGAAACAGCCTGTGATGACAAAAGGCTGTAATAATACGGGTGTATTCATACAACGGGCTAAAAAAAGAAATTTTATCACACTCCAGAAAAATAGCATATAATTTACTTATTGGTATCTGACCCAGTTTGCATAATACTTGATGTCTGCCATTATTTTTTATTATAGATAACAGATCAGCAAGTGTATGATTTATACGATGTTTCATACATTGATTACGGTTGATTACCAATGTTTAGTAATTTACCCATCATTAAGTCTGAGGTTAAAAAAGTCTGTTGTGCCTTAAATGCCGCTTGTTAATCTACCTTTATTCTAATTTATATTTTTATGGAAAAGGGAAGATATTGTAGTTACGACAATTGGAACATATCCGTCGTCAACTGAGAAAAGATATTTCATAACGGTTAACCAACTCGTGATTGCGTCCGTAAAATTGACGATGGGATGACTTAAACGTCACCACTTGGTACTCTTAGTTTAAAAGCCTCCTTGTGAGCAGCAACCCTCTATCAAGGAAATCATGATAGGAAACATAAGCCCTGGAATATCATTTCAACTGGAAGATATATACTCCGTACGCAGGCGCTGCTGGAATATTCTACATAGAAATGGAAAGTTAACGATTGGGAAGTTGAAATCATCCATTTTGTCGTAAAGTTTTGTTTTCAACCGACCATTTCTAGATATAAGTCAAGATATGAGGCAGACCTAACTGTATCTGTTGTATCCTTTATCTCAAGTTCGATGGGATAGGTGCGTTCAACATAGTCATCCAATTGCGAATCATTTAGTAAGAGAACATCATCTATATAGCGGAAAGTGAAGTTAAAGGATACTGCTATTCCTATTCCTAAGAAGTTCCTGTGCGAAGTTAGCCTCATATGAATAAAGGAACAAGTCGGCAAAATAGAGGAGCCCAGTTGGTTCCCATGGGAATGCCGATTGTTTGTTAAAAACACGTCCATCAAACGTAACAAATATGTTGTCAATCAAGAAATCAAGCATCTTGAAAATGTCAGTTTCAGAGATTTTTTACAAATACGAGTTATCCCTCTCTAAGACAAGAAACGTATTTCTACGTAAGCCATTCTTTGTTATGAAACAAAGCAAGACCAACTCCCTCCATTTATCCTTTAGTTTGGAATGGGGAATACTTGTGTAAAGTGTAGAAAAGTCAAATGTTTTAATACCATTGTAAAATGAAAGAGTCTTATATAGTATATTCTCTAAAAGATCTTTAGATTTTTTTAGTATCCACATCTGATTCATGCCACCTCTAGAATAGGTAGTTTCACAATAACTTTGAATCAACATTTTATGTCAATTTAGACATAAGTCGTGCATTTACTTTTTAGGAAGAATGAAAAGTATGCAAAATCATATTCATGTGACGTCCTCTAACTGAACAGTTCAAAGTTTATTGACTACATTAATCACATGCTTTGAACTTGTAATAAAGGATATTACAGTTATGTTTGCTCCATATATTGACTAACGTAGAAAATGACTGAAAAGTAAAAACGTTGAAGGCCACCCGATGACAAATGAGATGATGTCAGTTTTTCCAATCGTGAACTTTCCATATGTTTGCAGCAACATTTCTGCAGAGCCTTCATATGAAGTACACATCTCTTAATTAATACAATACTCCAGGACTTGGCCTTGTTTAACATGAGTTGGAGTTTCTCAATGTTTATTTTATGTTTGGTGTTTAATGGATATTGCGTTGTCTGTTTGTCTTTTTTGCAATGACATTTTATGTTTTCTTTGAGATTTACAAAAAGTTTAAACCAAGAAAATATATAAGCGGGAGGTTTGGCTAGCCATAAAACCAGGTTCAACCCACTATTTTTCTTAAAATGTCCTGTACCAAGTCAGGAATATGGCAGTTATTATCAATTAGTTAGTTTCTATGTATGTTGGCGTTTTTTTTTTTTTTTTTTTTTTTGTGTTGCACTGCAGTTTTCATGTTGTTCCTTTGTATTCCTCTTATAGTTGACGTGTTTCCCTCGGTTTTAGTTTGAAACCCGGATTTGTTTTCTCTCAACCGATTTATGCCTTTTGAACAGCGGTATACTACTGTTGCCTTTATTTAATGTTAGTGCATACATGGCCATATTTTTCCAATTTTATTATTTGCTGACCAATCGCGATTAACCGGGAAAACTGTTAATTGGATATTATCGGAAATCGTCAAAAATCGTGATTGGTAATTTTTGCAAAACCAAAAACAGAAGGGTTGGTTGGTATTCGTTGTAAGAGCAAAACACAACCGTTTTATCGTTCCATAAAACATTTCAAGATGAAGAAAAGCAACAAAATAGCTGTTCCTTACATAAATTGATAGTCTATCTCCCGCCCCTGTTCCATTACTAATTGAGCAATTATGCATTCGCCTACAAAGATGAATCATTTGTTGTCTCACACTTTGCGTACATAACTTTCGCTAATACTGATTTTATCAGCAGAAAGATGTAAAGTACCATAAACTATATGAAATACTCTAAAAATTCAAGTAACTGGAAATGTTGAAGAAAAAAAGAAGCAATCATGCATAAAAAACTAATAATTTCATTAAATAAATGATTGTTTTGTAAAATTGTTATTAGCAAGGACAGCGGCGAAATCTGTTTGTTGATAATACTTATCAGAAGGCAAGACGTCTGAAATATTACCAACCGGTTACTTTATCAAAGTATTAAGTGATACATTTACAATTAAAAACCAATTGTTCAGAGAACAATTGAAGGTCTTTCCACATCAATTTTCAAATTTATTGAAAAGAAGCTAGTTCCTGTTTACTCAAAGTTGAAATTAGCATCTAATCATCAGTTTCTTCTAGGGATGTCAACGAGTACTCGAGTATTCGAGTATCGCTCGGTAGTACCGAGTATCGAATACCAAAACAATACTCGACTAATCGGTTTCCTGTTAGAATATTGCTGTTTTCTTTATATAAAATTGATCTTCTTGAGAACCTTTCATAAAATTAAATAGGCATCACTGATTAATACATTTTGTTTCGAATGCTTGTGCTAAATTGTTATTTAAAATGCCTCCGTAAATACGTGGGCTTTACCTAGACTAGCACTTTAAACTAAACATGTCTTAACAATTCCGTCACATCGGTACCGTCAGAGCAAATGTTTTCATCTGCAAAACTGTAATTTACAAAGTTGCAAAACCGACTGTCCCCAATAATAGTTGACAAGAAAATGTTTCCAAATAAAATAAATTTGTTGCATCCTTGGTGACCCTCAGTGAACAGTTAAACTTCTAATCCTTACGCCTTTGTGAACATTAAATGTGTTTTCTTAACGATTACCAAATACTATTGTTTAATATGGGTTTTCCTTGTTATAATTTTCAAATAGGTGTTCATTAAGTTTTATTGATTAGATTATTATTTTTACTTAATTAGTACATGTGGGTAATGAGATATTAATTATGGTGTGTAATATCTTGTCCTTATGTAGATGGTTTATCAAACAAGTGAACAACAAACCATAGAATATAAAGTACGTATTTTTGTGTTTCCGTGTTGTAGATATATTACCGAGCGAGTACTCAAGTATCGCTCGATAAAACCAACGAGTACTCGATTAGTATTTGTTCACCGAGTTGACATCCCTAGTTTCTTCATACTGATGAGATTAACAAGTGGTTTCTATTTACTTTTGAGTGAAATAAAGGAGATAATGTGCTACTTCCGGTGAAGTAAATGTCACTTCCGGTCTCATATGATAGCTTCTTTCATACTGATTCCAAAAATATATAGTTTCTATATACTTTGCCTGTAAACCAGGAGATAATTGGTCACTTCCGGTTTATCGAAAGTCACTTCTAGTCTTTAGTGATAAGTTAATGTATTAAAATTACAAAATAGATGGACTCTGAGTACTTTTCCATGAAAAAAGTGCAAAAATGGCTACTTCCGGTTTTCTTAAGGCCACTTCGTGTTGTCATTTTTCAAGGTCATATGTTACTCAACCTTTTGTAAAAGATCATATGGCTTTATAATGAACCAAGTTGAAGTAATCATCAATTAACCTTATAATTAGACATTTAGTACAGTAACTCCTATAAGATGCCATTAGATTGTTTCAGACCAAATGTAACATATCTTCATTACAATAAAGCAAACATTTTGCACTTGTTCTTTTATATATATCTTTAAAAGTGTTGGAGAAAATGCAGAAACAAGGAAAAGTCAAAATTGAGAACTTGACCTTGAACTTTGACCTTGACCTCATTTTCTAAGTTAGAACCTAGGGACCTTAAATACGGTTAACGGTTACTGAGTTAAAAAACATACCGACAAATTTATTTGGTAAAGGTAGATAACTCCATAAAATTTCATCGAATCGCTTCGATCAAAATTAGCCAAAAATTCCAAAGCATGCCTGTACCAAGTCAGGAATATGACAGTTGTTATCCATTCGTTCGATGTGTTTGAGCTTTTGATTTTGCCATTTGATTAGGGACTTTCCTTTTTGAATTTTCCTTGGAGTTCAGTATTTTTGTGATTTTACTTTTTACGAACAATTTAGAAAAAGAATTTTGTCGATATCTTTTTTTGTTACAAAGGAGATGAACACACTTGATAAACAGTGAATAGGGAGATAACTCTTAAAAAGAAAAATTGCTTGGCTTAGAATGGGTGAAAATAAAAGTACATAAACTGTATGATACTATATAAAAATATCTTATCGACATATTTGGCAAAAGAAAAAATAATAATTAAAACCAATTGTTCAGAGAATAAATGAAGGTCTTTCCACAGCAATTTTAAATTTATTAAAAGAAGCTAGTTCGTGTTTACTCAAAGTTAAAATTGGCATCTTAGCATCAGTTTCTTCATACTGATGCGATAAATAAGTGGTTTCTATATACTTCTGAATGAAATAAGGAAATAATTAGCTACTTCCGGTGAAGTAAATGTCACTTCCGGTCTCATATAATAGTTTTTTTCACACTGATTCCAAAAATATATAGTTTCTATATACTTTTGCTTGTAAACCAGGAGATAATTGGCCACTTCCGGTTTATCAAAAGTCATTTCTAGTCTTCAGTGATAAGTTAATGTATTATAATTACAAAATATATGGATTCTGAGTACTTTTCATTAAAAAAGTGCAAAAATGGCTACTTCCGTTTTCTCAAGGTCACTTCCGGTTGTCATTTTTTCAAGGTCATATGTCATCCAACCTTTTGTAAAAGGTCATATGGCTTTATAATGAACCAAGTTGAAGTAATAATCAATTAACCTTATAATTGGACATTTCAGGGGCACTTACTCCTATTAGATGCCATTAGATTGTTTCAGACCAAATGTAACATATCTTCATACAATAAAGCAAACATTTTGCACTTGTTGTTTCATATATATCTTTAAAAGTGTTTGAGAAAATGCAAAAACAAGGAAAAGTCAAAATTGAGAACTTGACCTTGACCCTTGACCTCATTTTCTAAGTTCGGGCCTACGGACCTTAGATAAAAAGATTCCAAGGTTGTACGGTTAACGGTTTATGAGTTAAAAAACATAACCGACAAATTTATTTGGGAAAGGTAAATAACTCCTTTAAAATTTCATCGAACCGCTTCGATCCAAATAAGCCAAAAATTCCTGAGGAAATAACGAACAATTCAGAAAAAGAATTTTGTTGATATCTTGTTTTGTTACGAAGGAGATGCACACACTTGATAAACAGTGAATAGGGAGATAACTCTTACAAAGAAAATTGTTCGGCTTAGAATGGGTGAAAATAAAAGCGCATAAACTGTATGATACTATATAAGAAATATCTTAGCGACACATTGCGAAACAAACTTACTCCTATTAGATGCCATTAGATTGTTTCAGACCAAATGTAACATATCTTCATACAATAACGCAAACATTTTGCACTTGTTGTTTCATATATATCTTTAAAAGTGTTTGAGAAAATGCAAAACAAGGAAAAGTCAAAATTGAGAACTTGACCTTGACCTTTGACCTTGACCTCATTTTCTAAGTTAGGGCCTACGGACCTTAGATAAAAGATTCAAGGTTGTACGGTTAACGGTTTATGAGTTAAAAACATA
Source organism: Mytilus coruscus (assembly GCA_017311375.1). Lineage (NCBI taxonomy): Eukaryota > Metazoa > Mollusca > Bivalvia > Mytilida > Mytilidae > Mytilus > Mytilus coruscus. Next base: position 68,274,241 of record CM029604.1, on the reverse strand, counting down.
CCGACAAATTTATTTGGTAAAGGTAAATAACTCCTTTAAAATTTCATCGAATCGCTTCGATCCAAATAAGCCAAAAATTTCTGAGGATATAACGAACAATTTAAAAAAAGAATTTTGTTGATATCTTTTTTTGTTACGAAGGAGATGCACACACTTGATAAACAGTGAATAGGGAGATAACTCTTACAAAGAAAATTATTCGGCTTAGAATGGGTGAAAATAAAAAGCGCATAAACTGTATGATACTATATAAGAAATATCTTAGCGACACATTGCGAAACAAAAATTTTACGCGATAACAAAATTTGGCGGAAGAAAAAATAATCAGAACAAATACAATAGGTCTTCCACAGAAAAGTGGAAAGACCTAATTAACAAGACTATTCTATGTTACAAATACCAGTCATGCTTTGATTGAGTTTTTAATCATGGTCCTCAATCTTGCATTCATCCAACGAATATTGTTCTACAATCTTTTCATATATCAATTTAATTAACATCAAAAGAGAAGGCTGCGATGAAGAATTTTGATTAATGAATGTTGATTATAGAAATTGTACACTTCCCTAAGAAGAATCACTGTATTGAATTAGATTATGGATAGTATACGTTCTTATCTATCCAATAATGTTTTGTAAGTTTTACCATTAAAAAAGAGCCTTCAAACAACTCTATCAACCGATATACCGTTGAAATGATAAATTTTTATTAATCAAGATATAATTTATGTCTTAACCTGAATGATTTTTTTATTGATTGTTTCGTTTACAAAATAGCTTGATAACACGTCGAAACTTGGGGAAACGGTAGTATTTCTTCTGCTATAGGCGACAATACTAACATTTTCTAAATTTACCACTTTTAAAATAAAACCTGGACAAAATAGTTATATGTGGTATTAGTACTTTATTGTTCTGTTTTAGAAATTGAAGTCAAATTGTATCATGACCATCTTCCAACGGATCCGACGGATGCCCACCGTAATTTTACATCAAATTTATTTTTTATGTTAAGAAATTACATGCTTGTATAGATTTAAGACACTTGTATTTATTTAGTGAAAGTAGCATTGCTTATTTGTATATTTATTATCTATAAACCCCCAATATTAGTTATACGTTCATATGACAGCAAGCCAACCACACCAATACAACAATAACAACTGTAGAGATCAAGATATAGTCTATACCAATTGACGGATTTTATGCAATATGTAAAGCTTCAACTCACCTCGATTTCAAAATGAATAAAAGTAAATAGAAGCTATCAAAGACCTGTCATTAACAAAGAGCAACGCGGTTGACTATTTTTTATTGAGATCGCGATTAACTCTCCATCCTTTTATTTCTCAACCAATTGACTATGAAAAGGTACATAAAGAACAAAAGTAAAAAATCAGTAAAGAATCACTAGTATTTAGATAGCATTCAAATGAATAAACAGAATTATTCAAACAAAGTAAGAAAAAAGTTAAGATTAAATTTGAATTATTGAAAAAATGACTGGCCAATATTTCCAACAACCATCTCTGGACCATTCTTTACATACACAATGCCCCTATTCTGCAGACGTTCTGTAACAATGGCGGTAAATGTAAGAAAATTCGACTGAGGATGTCTGAAAGCAGTGGCAATGATTCGATTATTACTGTAAATTTTAAAATATCCACTTGAATTTGTATCTGTAGACACAAAAACAGATATAAGATACATTCCCGATGTCTCACATGTGAATTTTCCTTCATTCATCACTGACGTGAAATTGTGTATTCCACGTAAATAGATATAGGAAGATGTGGTATGAGTGCCAATGAGACAGCATGGATTTGTGTGAATGGAATGACCACGTTGGCTGCAATTGTACCACCATTGGCATAAGCAGACAAAACAGCCGAAAATAGAAATGTAAAATGTTAATATAAGTGTTGTAACTAATGATTAAGGTTCTATAATATAAAAGATTTGCTCGAATGTTCGACGTTAGTGCATGACCTGTATGCAGCTTTCATGATCCAAGAATTTCCAAGACCCAAGGACGAATATTGTTGGAAGTGCTGCAGTGAAACAGGCCCGTATGCATAAAACATCTTAACTTAAGTGTTCCTTAAACTTAGATTTCACAAAGAATTCCCTTAGTTAAGTAAAATTCTTAAGTCGTATGCATAAAATTACTAAAGTATTCACTAAACTAAGGAGTACTGAAATCGGAACCTTTCTCTAATTACCGTATGATATATATTAGCTCATCGGAACCTTTCTCTAATTACCGTATGATATATTTTAGCTCATCGGAACCTTTCTCTAATTACCGTATGATATATATTAGCTCATCGGAACCTTTCTCTAATTACCGTATGATATATATTAGCTCATCGCAGGTACTCATCCGTGTAAAAGTTTGTTATGATTATTTACATTGATTGATAAATACATACTTTTAAGAGCTGGGCTTGAATTGATGTTGGTATATAAAACAATTCAATAATACGTAACAAAGTAAAATGAAATTGGCGCATAAGAGAAAAAGTTGACGTTTTAATGGATGAGCATGGGAAGAAAAATATTTGTAATTTAAAACTTCCCCACACACAATCTTTACTTGATCTTTCATTAATATTGCTGGATGGTGGGGCGTGTTTATTTTCTAGAAACAACAATATATTTTTGACTCTAACAATACATGATAAAGGTTACATATCGTAGCACCAGTTTAGCATTGTAAGCATGTGCTTACAAGTAATTTTATCAAACATTTTTTTTTCAATAAGAATTTTACTATAACCGTTCAGCTTCTGGTGGGCTGCCATCCCGCACCCCACCCCCTGTCCAGACCCCTGCTTACAATTTCTGTTTGGGTTTTAAAAAATCTATTTCGATTTGAAATAAACTTTATTTACCATTGCTTTTACAACAATAAAGAAAGAGGTAGGATCAATTTTCGTTGGAAGTATTACTAATTATTAAATTTTCTTTCAGATATAATTATTTGTTTAGGTTTAAGTCTTCTCTCTATGCAAAATTTGAAATTTGCAATATTTTCTTTAACAACAATATATCACCGGAAATATAAGGAAATATGAAAAATAATTTGATACGGTTTAGATATCTAAAATACGTTAAATACGTTATATAAACTTCAAATTCCATGGGGTAGGTCTTAAAACTTTCCGATTTTATCCCCAGTCCCATAATTCTATATGTTATTGACTTATAAAATCCAGGCAACAAAAAACAGTAAACAATATACATGACGACAGAAGAATTTAGGTTTGTATTCAATACATTTAAATAAGTTTAACATTTTGAGTTTTCTTACTGAACTGACTGCGATAGGATTCCTTTTCGACAATGAATTGTTGGAAAATAAATAAATGGTATATACGTAAGTATACTGTCAGTTGAGTTCATATTTTGGTTAAATTGATTTATGTTGTTTGAAGTTACAGTTGCCTCATATCCCAAAATTAAAGGTCGTATTAAGGAGGTATGGGTGTCTTTTGCCATCTTGGATTGTAAAAACAGAGAATCTAAGGTCCAAATTTTCAATCATATTAGCAAAATTTGATGCAGGAATGCAGATAACTTATTTGAATTTGCATTTAAAAGAAAGAATTTGTAAGATTATATCTTATGAGTATTATTTTTTACAAGTTTAGATTATTTTTCCTTGATTTTTAATGTTTTAAATTGGCATTTTAAGGGAGGTAACTCTGAAATAGTGCATTTTCTGAAGGAATCTACATGGAATTTTGCCATTTGGTATTTTAGCCGGAAAAACGCACGGTGACCCTATCTTTTCTTTTGATATTCTCAAAGCATGTTCTAAAAGCTATCTTCTCGTATTTTATTTCACATTCCTATCATTTAGTTTAGCTTCTAATCACATAATGCTGATTTTTCCTGTATAATCCATACAAAATGTGTCATTTTGTCACATTCTGTAGCTTGAGAAAATGCGCGGTGACCTATCATTTTTATTATATTTTTAAACATATATCAATATATACTAAGTTTTGGCAAAGTATGAACAAATTCTATCATTTTAATTTAGACTCCCATACCACCTTAATGCAATTCAATTTTAATCTTGAACATCTGTTATATAGATGTCACTCTACGAAAAATTCAGAAAAAGAAATAAACGAAAAACAACGCTGAATGGAAGTCAAACGTTTGCACCCTCCCCGTTAATAATATTGCATAAAATTTCTCATATTCTGTTTATCTTTCCACGAATCAAGGAATGAAACAGTTCTTATTCTATTCTAAAATCTTTCTTTGACTCAGCAAATGTGAAAAAGATGAATCTTCATTTCGATAGCATCCCTAGTCGCACGGAAGTTACGCTCTCATCGGATTCTATATAAAAATAAGAAAATGTGGAATGCTTGACATTGAGTCAACTTCCACCAAATACCAAATGATGTAGAAACTAGCAACTATATGCCATAGTACGGTCTCAAACAATGAGCAAAACCCTAACCGCCTAGCAAGTCCCCGAAGATTTATGTATAAATTGTGTAACCTTCATGACTAGGTACATGCACACGAAAATAAATGTTAGACTAAGTGTTGCTAATATTACTGAAATATTATTTTAATCCACATTCTACTTTATATAAATTTATAGTTTTGGAGAATACTTCCAATTAATTAAAAATTTGGTGACGAATACACATTTGTAGTTTAACGTTTACACAGTGTAAGCGTGTCTATTTCTATTTTAGAATAGGTTCGTTACCAGTTTGATACTGGATCCGAAATGTTCTATTTACAAATTATATAAATTATTCATCAAATAATCTATATCCATCAAATTATGTCAACGAACTAAAATATATACAACTACTCTTGCTTTAACAGTTCAATTTATCTATACATTAATCATTCCACATTAACTTATATACATATGATACAAATTTGTACAAATACCAATTTGTCCTTGGTCAGGGACAAACTTGTCTTAATGGTACAATTCAGTACCGTACAAGGTACGACTTGTCCTAATGGTACATTTTGGTACCCTACAAACTATGACTTATACGGTAAAATTAATACTTGACAAACTACAAGTTGTACAAGTCTTAAAGAACAGGCACCAACCTTGTCCTTTGTTGCATTACAACAACCTGACCCAAGGTTTACCCGACAAATATCTTATTCTTTTCTATATTTTATTAAAGTATATACAAACACATAAAATAAGGCTTTTGTCAAACTGTAACTTAGGTAAACTTTCGAAACTATGATACAAAATCATCACAGTAGAAAACTCAAATTCCGTTATTCAAAAAAAGAATTAAAAAGTACGAAATTTAACGAACTGTTACAAAATGTTCTTGTGGAAAATTTGGGAATTATTTTTTCAAACAAATATCCTTCAATATTCCTGTTTTCGTAAAGCTATTTGAAGAAACTATCATGGTTTGAACCAGTTTTTTTCAAGCCGGCCTATCTAACCACTTGTATTCATGACTGTCATTGCACCTCTTTTAAGCCACAATCTGATGAAATGATGTGTGAATGCGTTGACGCAAGTCTTTATTTAATTAAAAAACTGTTATTTAACGTTCCTTTACAAGCCTACCTCTATTAGAAATCTTGTCCAGTTTTAGATATGTGTCATTCAGCCCAGACTGTAAGTGCAGCACGCTATTCACCAAATCCTTTTGTAAAGGATGCTATGCCTTAGCTAGCTGTATTTGTAATGTTTAATACTGAGGCAGTAAAATAAGTCTCAAGGTAATGCATTTTATTCTAACAAAAGCTCCAATAATCTTAATTTATGAATCGTAACTTCTGTTATGTTCACTAAAGCTATAAATTCTTTTTTCCTGCTATTCATATCGGTCACGACAGCACTAATCTTACCATTTGATTTCTGTATTTCATTCGTCAAACAAAATGTTAAATTGTCTGTTGCCTTAATTTTATTTACAATACCTACTAGTTTTTCAGATCTGGCATTAGCATCAGATAAAATGTTTTGTAAAGAATGTTCAATGTTGTATACTTTAACCTCTAAATGATTTGTCTTATTTTCTAATTCAAGAATTGCTCCTAAATCTGCGACACCCTTTAGCTCTTTTAAGCCACCTGTATCCTGTGTTGGAAGCTCTGTAAAAGCTCCTGTTGACGATAGATGTTTATCGAACTGTCCAAAATGGAACTGTAAAGTATCAAATTCCTTTCGAAGGTATCCTAGTTCTGTTTTCAACTGTTGAGTATTGTTTTTTAACTCCTCGGTAATTTCTGCACTTTTACAATTGCAATGACCTGAGTTACTCACTTTATTGGATAATTCCTGTTGAAGGCGTAAAACAACGTTTTCCAATTGTTCACGAGATTTTCGCTCATCCACAAGTATTTTCAGAAGCGTAATGAAATGACTTTCAGACATAACATTTTCAGCTTGTGCAGACTTAGTACTGTCCAATAAAAATCCACTTATAGAAAAAATTTGCAAGCCCATAAATACAAGAATTGTTGAAACGATGATGGCTTTTACACTTACAAATACTATGTGCAAGTCATAAGTCTGATTGGAAGATATAATGCAATATCTGTGGTGCACGAATGTAAGGCAAAATTCCTAGGTAAATATTTGCTCTGGAATTATTTCAGTTTCTGTATTTAATTTTTAAACCGTTAATCTAATTTTTCGAAGGTTTCAATTATGGCAGTTTTGTTAACATATCTTTATGAAAATGAAACATTTATAAAACATGCATTAATCAAACTCTTAAAACTCTTGTTTGAATACAAATCACCGCAAAATAGAATTCTTTAGTAGCGGTGATTTGGCGTTAAGCAAACACATTAATATTGAAGAGATCAATCATCTTTGACTACAATATACTTTATGTTACGATACAAAAATGTATGATAACTGTTTCAGGTCATTCGTTCTAAGTGCTGATTAAGATAACTGTCATTTCTTAGAATAATAAAGATAACCGCAATGGATCAACATTATGAATGAAAAACAAAATAAACACATCAGATGTTTTCAAAATTTCATAAAATAATTACGCGACAATTTTACCGCATTGAGGAAATTAAATAACACTCGTCTTACATAATGTAACCGTCTCAGTGATTTCGTGGTAGCGTATTAACCTAAAGTGCTGGAGGTGTAGAGCTCGGTCCCCGGCAACCATCTCAAACAAAAATACTTAATAATTGCAATTTGAAGCAAGCGGCATATAAGAGTAACTGCAAAATCCGGTTGGTTCGGAGACAGAATTTGTGTCTGGGTAGGCTGTCGTGTCATCCATCAGATTGTTATCTTGTGAACTATCAAATCTAAAACCTCCACCAGTAAAAACTAACACTCACGAAATACCCTAAAATCCATCTCATCTTGTCGGTCTACTACAAAGCAGAGTTGATATTTTATCGTCATGATATTTATATAGTAATATTTTCCACTGGACGTTAAATACCAGTATATAATCATCTCACGGGCGCATTACATCAACGCGCATTTGGGGATTAATTTTTTTTTGTTTACATTTGCGCGCATTTATTTTACAGGTAACGCAGGTAAAAATAAAGACAACTCATAAAAAATATGATTATAGTTATTATGAATTTTGAAAATATAAATTTAAATTATAACTTTTTTCAAATTGAATTCTAAAAAAATATATATATTTCACGAGATATCACGTAACAGCTTAAGACATACATGTAACCAGAGACAGATAATAGTTTTGTGTCTCTGGTGTAACTTAATTGCAAATATTTCAGAGTAAAAATCATCTTTTTACTAATTTTATCGAATAGTGATCGTTCTAGTAAGGATCCAGGCGAACGACAAACGGTTCGGAATCATTCCATGCTCACTACAAGATTTCAAGATTTCAAGATTTATTGATAAAGCTCAGACACATAATTGTGTAACAAGAGGTCAAAGTATAATACATAAACAATTACCAGGCTCAAGCTGGCATCCACTTTTGGCAGCCAATCAAGATAGCAGCCACATTTTTCCAGCAGTCAATTTCATGATATGTCTGAAAACCAGAAAACTGTATAAGACTCAAACGTTCCAAAAATCTCAAAATCTTAGTTTAATATCATTTGACTGCGGAATTCGACATTTTCACGGCTTGCCGTGATTATCAAATGATGACAGTCCGTTTCAACTACCAATGATGATAGCAGCCACTTTTTTTCGGAGGACACTGTTCGTTTAATAAAAAATTGTACTATAAAATAGTTTTTCCGTTCTTTTTATCGTTTCTGATTCCTTATAATAAGGAGGTACAGAAAAAATGTAGGAATAGAAAATAAAAAAATCAAAATCAAAAAAAATCAAAGTACAATTACCATTGTTAATAATAGATTCAAGTAAGTTGTGAGGAATCGTGTTATATATATAATTCCAACCATTTTGGACTGAATAAAAAAGATGCAGTGCACAATAGAAAAATTACACACATGCTTTCCATACACTCGGCATTCTCAAATATCGAGTATTTCAGATGAAACCATTATTAATATCTATTTCTGTATATATGAAATGAAAACAATTCGATATACATGTAACAGTTATCTCTTTTTTAATGTGAACAAGTATTTTCTATATAAATCCTACGTGGACTATTTTGTACGGCATGCAGCATTACCAATTCGTTGATTTAAAACTGAAATTTTCCTTGTCAAATGTGCCAGTATAAATAATTGACATATAACTAAAACTGTGGTGGCCAGACGGGCCCGGATCCCAGAAAAATATTTAAGTGGCGAATAGCCTCGGTCAACACCTTTGAAATGAGCTAAGTCTGGTTCGGAACTTTGCCGTAGGGAGTTGCCGAGGAGTACCGAAAGCATGTGTGGTTAATATGAAAAGTACGTTAAGGAACAAATTTGAACCCCTGTGGTGGCCAGACGGGCCCGGATCCCAGAAAAATATTTAAGCGGGAAATAGCCTATGTCATTACCTTTGAAATGAGCTAGGTCTGGTTCGGAACTTTGCCGTAGGGATATGCCGAGGACTACCGAATATGTGGTTAATATGAAAAATTCGCTAAGGGGCAACTTTGAAACTCTGTGGTGGCCAGACGGGCCCGGATCCCAGAAAAATATTTAAGCGGGAAATAGCCTGGGTCAATACCTTTGAAATGAGCTAGGTCCGGTTCGGAACTTTGCCGTAGGGATATGCCGAGGAGTACCGAATGTGTGGTTAATATGAAAAATTCGCTAAGGGGCAACTTTGAAACTCTGTGGTGGCCAGACGGGCTCGGCTCCCAGAAAAATATTTAAGTAGCGAATAGCCTCGGTCAACACCTTTGAAATGAGCTAGGTCTGGTCTAGGTCTTGGATCAAACAATCAGACATGCAGTAAGAACCTTTTAGCAAGCTTATAGGTTGCATTTCTGTAAATATCAACAATGCAATTTCCCAGTGGAACTCCTTTCACGGCTAAAACTGTACCACTTTTACTATGAAGTTTTGAAAAAAAATATATTCTAGAATGGGAAGTTCATATGCACTACTATTTTTTTCATAGGGCTGTGCGGCATATTTTCAACGTTTATATGCCCCGAACTTCGAAGAGTTTAAACTTACATTAAATTTCTATACTACCCCAACCTTGACTTAAGGATTTCCACAGACTTCAACTTGATCACTATGAATATGTATATTTACTGGTAATATTCCCAAGTTATGTCTCTATGAGATGAAACATAGAGATCATATCCGGGAACCAGTACGTAAACAAAATTAATTGTCTATGAATATTCTATATCTCCCCAAAAGAGGCGTGGTTTGAAAAACAGCTGTATTTACAAAGTGCAACCTTAAAGTCTTTGCCAATTTGCCCAAGAGTATAAAGGTTACTTTCCTTATGTGAGTTATAGGGATGAAGGCTTAAACATCTGAGCTCTGTCTTTACCAGATACTGAACCACTATCGGTTTTTGATCTCCCACCAGCATGTTTAAATTGAACAAACATCCTTAGACTCTCCAGATCTTCCTTGTTTTGCTCTTCCATTGACAACAAACGTTCCACGAGTGCATCGATTTTTTGTTGTGTGGAGTTTTTATTCTTATTTACTTTTTCCTCGAGTTCTTCTTGCAGAGTGGTTTTAGACTCATCTACTAATTGTAATTCTAATCGTCTCGTATTGTCTTTCACTTGCCGCATGACCCATCGTTTTGTTGCAGCATCCGTACCATGAGATTTTTAGTTAGTGATTCGATTGTCGTTCATTTTTAAGTCTCACAGCAATTGACTCCTATTTATTTCTCTCTTTCCATAAAATCCAAATTTGTGTGTTATTTATTTATAGCATCCAATGAAAAACACAACTTCATCAAAAGGTTGACCTTCCGACAACAGTTTCAACACATACAAACAAAAGTGTCCACAGACCACTGTTCCTCTTGTCTGAAGTTCACCGGTGTTGTAGCAGATCTTAGGTATTAAGTTATTTACCATTTCGTCGGGGGTTGAAAGTCCGTAAGAATCAAAATACACTTTGCTAGTTGTCGTCTTATACCAACACGTCCAATGAGTTCCAGGTCCCACAACGGTATCATGGTTCAAAATACCCCACTCTTCATGGTGTGGTTGGGAAGGTAGGGTATCCCGCATGAATACACCTCTTAAATGAGGTATCTTAAGAGTTTCAACTGCTTTCTCGAACTCTCAGTTGGACAGGGGCTTGTTGGGAAGTAGAATGTTGTGTACTCGTATCATTTATTTTAAGTTTTCTATCCTCCAAACGGGCGCGAAGTTGCTATCGTCTTTCAATAACATCCATCTTCTGTTTACAAAAATAATAAATTTTTGTTGTTCTTTATATATTTTTACTAGGTTTGATTAATTCAGGCATTGTTACTTCTACCACCACACGTCTTTAAGGTAATTATTCAATTTTGTAATGTCCATGTGCCAGGGTACTGATTCCATCTGGTAAACTGTAACGTTTGTCATCTTGTGCTGACAGGGCTACTTTGTTAATTTCTTCAGTCACCAAGTTGTGAAGGTAACTTCGAATGACATTCATTTTTCTATGACAACTTTGCTGAGTCATCAAACACGTCTAGTAATCGTCAAACGTAATGTTCTGTCAAATAACTTGTTTCTTCATTCATTGAGCTTTCTTGTGTGTTGACCATCATCCATTCGATATGAGTACATCTTTGCACGAATCCCTACAAACTCAGCCATCAATTGACCACCACATTCATCCTTAAACATACCAATCACTTTTTTGTTGGCGTTGGTTGGAAGTCCAAACGGGTTGTCCGTACAGTAGTTTGATGTGTCAAACTTGTTTTCAATGTGAGGTATCATGTCCTTGTAAAAGTTGTTGGTTTGGATTTCATAGGCTAAACTGTCAGTGTCGGTAAACAGTAGTCGAGCATTGTTCCCATAGGTTTTACGCATGAAGTCATAGTGAAAGTCGTACATTAAAATCTTTGAAATGTCTAAGATGCATGCTCCAAAGTACACAGGCTTGTCAAACTTGAGTTTGGTTTTCTTCATGTGTAATGCTACCATGGACTCGTTAAAACCACACGCCGGTCAAAGTTGGGTTTAGCTATCGCTTGCTTCTCGGTAGTCACTAATTTTACATTCACACGTTTACGTATGTTTTCCATGGTCTTTCCAAACACTGAGTTGGGACCAACTGTGCCCTTCTTATTGCTGACTTGTTCCTTTATTCTTGACTTTATACAGGAACTTCTTAGGAAGAAAGAAAAGAAGTTAGCAGTAACCTTTAATTTTACTTTCCGCTATATAGAAAATGTTCTCTCACTAAATAATTCAAAATTTGGTGACTATATTGAACGCATCTATCCCATTGAACTTGAGATAAAGGATACAACAGATACAGTTAAGTCTGCCTCATATCTTGACTTACATCTAGAAATTGACAATGAGGGTCGGTTGAAAACAAAACTTTACGACAAAAGAGATGATTTTAGCTTCCCAATTGTCAACTTTCCATTTCTATGTAGCAACATTCCAGCAGCGCCTACATACGGAGTATATATCTCCCAATTGATACGATATTCCAGGGCTTGTATTTCCTATCATGATTTCCTTAATAGAGGGTTGCTGCTCACAAGGAAGCTATTAAACCAAGAGTTCGAAATAGTGAAGTTGAAATCATACCTTCGTAAATTTTACGAACGCCATCACGAGTTGGTTGACCGTTATAGATTTTCCGTTTCACAGATGATATCGGATATGTTCCTAATGTCGTAACTACAATCCCGTCCCCTTTTCACTAATGTGACCTACCGAATTAGACTTGTTACCGGATTTGTACTAGCAAGTCTTTTTCTTTTTAGCCATGGCGTTGTCAGTTTATTTTCGATTTATGAGTTTGAATGTCCCACTGGTATCTTTCGCCCTCTCTTGTTCATCAGACTCAGTGGTGGCTATGGTTCTAAGGCTAGTGTTCAAGTCAATGTAAGTTTTAAGCCAACCTAATTGTTTAACACACGATGCACTTTGGTTAATACCACCCCATGGAAACAATACTGTTTCAAATTTCTATGATAAAGAACGTACTTTACACGTTTGTTTAAATGCGGTACCAACTTATGAACCTTGTTCATTTCTATGTTTTCAGGTAAAAAGGGGTAGTCGTTATGACTATCGTGAATGTACCCAACCTCATCCTCATCTTCCCACATGTCAATGTCTTCAAAGTCGTCCACCCATTCAAAACCCCTGTTGGTAACGGTTCTGACATGGCCAACCCATACAAATTGTTAGCACCTAAGTATTCCAAGTAAGTCGTATGTTGTGAAATGTCGTAGTCACTCATGTATTTGTTGTTGTCCACCCCATGTCGATGGCTTATTTGAGCAACCCCACCTCGTGTCGCTTTTTCAAATAGAAGTAACATGTCTAGGTCGTGTAACAATTCTAATCTTACTTTGCTTATTTTTAACGCCGCATCGTAAGCTACCCCTGGTGACGTGTAATAATGTAATGGGTCCAGCCCATAATGCTTTGAACAAATATCCCTAAAGTTTTCAAAGATATCTTCCAATTGCACAACGTCTAATTTCAAGTACAAGTCGTAGTAGTCTTGTAATGTTTGACATGCAGTTAAATGTAGTAAACACATGTTGTGCATGTGCATAGTCAGCCTCACCAATGTGTTCATTGTTAAGTCGGTTGTAAAACTGGTCAGCAGGGGTAGTTGTGTTTCCTTCATGTTGTACGGACCCTTCATGTAATCGTAAGGATACACATCCTTCCTTGTCTTTAATTCATAATGCTCCCCAAAACAAACCTTCACTGCCTTAAATTGCTTCAGCTTTAAATTCTTAGCTAAGGTGCTTAACGAATTTAACATAAACCTACATGAATCAATGAATCGCATTTCTAACCGACCCACTTTCTTAGAAAAACTAATTTACTTTTCATCGTGGTTGGGAATGCAATTCACTTCACCCTCGGTTAACCCCAATGCCTTTACAAACAAATGAGCGTCATACCCCGTTAAGTTATGAAACACAATGGGAACAAAGGTGGGTGGTTGAAATTACATGTTTTATATGCTGCACCACGATACTTACCTGTCAAGTAGTCGTGATCATGCACTTTGTCTTCCCCTAATTGATCATCGCAAAATGTGTACTCGCTTTAAAACATTGCTGGTCTTCTTCAGTCATCACCATGTCTTTCTTATCTATGTACATGTCTTCAATGTCCTTCACCTCCTCTTCCATACAAGCCACAAATGTTTTAACCACGTCTTCCCCTGAGTACACTTTTGTTTCTTTGTACTCCCCATGATCATACTTGACGCGGTAGTAAAAACCTGAAGGTGTATGTCGTTGGTAAGCATTCGTGTAAGCTTTTCACTCGTCAGGTTGGCATGTGTCTATCTGTTCTAAGTAAAATTCAAAGTCAGCATAAATAACATAAGGAATTCGCATTTTACGTTTGTAGTTGTAAAGGTATCTTCTTCTTGCATCTAGATTTTCACTGCATCCTTCTGATTACAAAACTCTAAATATTCGTCTAAAATGTCTTCTCTTGAAAAGTGGTTCATACACCTTCGACAAAAAAAAAAACACTTTACCATTGTGGGATGACACTTGGGCACTTAATAAATGTGATAAACTTTTAATCCAACAGTAATGTTGTTTAGAAGCATTGGTTTAATACAAGTCTATGTGGGTTTTGTCCTTTCCTATGTTCTTTGAAATTCTTAACGGGTACACTTCAAATTTTTCTTCATCGTTGTTGTTTATTTCAGTAGTATTTAGCCTTTCAAATTGTTCAATGTGTTTCAACGACATTGGAAAAACTAACCACTCCGTGTTCAACTCGTTTTCCCGTTTTTTGTATTGACTCACTCGGTGTGTACTTCATTGATCCAACTCTTCATGATGTAATTTTGATAACACAGCCCATTGAAAACAACGGTTGTCTTCGTTTTCACGTTAATAATGGCCTTCTTTTGTGCAAGTTTTACTGGAAGTCGTATGTAAGACTTACCCTACAGGGGTACAAATTTATCCATATAAAGGTGTAATTCTACAATGTGGCTAAACGTCCACCCACTTCCATCACGCATGTAAGTTGCTATGCCTTCTTTAACCTTTTCTATCATTACACTCAGTGTCTAAGTTGGTTGATTCAGTAACAATAACTTGAGTTGACCTAAAAAATGGAATCACATAAGTACTGTCACCTGTTGCGGGGTTTGTTTATACCAGCTCTACTCGAAGCACTAACTGTACCTTCAATGCCTTCTTCGCTTTTTGTGCTTATAACATTTTACTAGTCAAAGCGTGGTTTTAACGGTTCAATGGTCACTGAACCGAATACACCATTTAGTACTTTTCTACCATCTTTTCTACCATCTTTTACCTTAATTAAAGGTTCGTTTGCTATGTCTTGTTGTATTAAGTGTAACAAGTTGTTTGTCCCTAACCTAGAAGTATAAGGTATACCACGTTTCTTAGTAAACACTTCTGTACGGGGTAACACTTGATTCGTTTTGTCTTCAATAAGCTGAACTAACACGTCTTTTGGTTTTCTACTATACCCTTTTAACCCTTAATCCTTTGCCATTTGATGTAATTGTTTTACCGTTGTTTTTACCTAACCCTCTGGTGTTGTCTTTATAAACCTAGCACCACCACTTTCATTAGGTATACGTGTAGTAAATGACATTCCAGATGGACCGGGTATGTTTTCGTTTGTTGATGCCATTGTTTATTTAATACCTTACACACACATGTCTTTATGGTGTTTTTTTTTTTCAATTTTACACCCCTAACTACCACTTGTATTTTTGTTAAAGGAGAAGGTCCGGTAGAGGACATTTTTAAACACTGGAGTGTCTAATTCAGTCGATTCAATTAGTTTGTGTAAAACATTTGAACTGATATGGTCATGAAAGACTCCTAAATTCAAGCTTAAATATGAAAAATCTATCAAATATGCCACAAAACGTCACTTTTCAGATAGTTTTTGTCTAATATGAAAGTGGCCGCATTCGTGTGCAGTCTCAACCTTTATATATATTATGTATTATCATCAAATACAACATATATTTAAATATTATACATGAACACAAGTGCGGCCACTTCCATTTTAGACAAAAACCGTCTAAAAATAAGCACAAATGCTAAAATTTTGAAGATTTCCGTAAATTTGCCTGAATTAATGATGCTATTACCTGATGCATGCACATTGTATTGTCAAAAACAGCTCATATTTATGTAACAAAAGTATACTACTTTCCAATAAATAGCTAAAAGTTTACATTTTTAACAAACTTTTGAAATGCTATATTTTGGGGCCAAAAAGGGTCTTACCAGATGTACTAGATGTAAAAAATCAATGAAACGTACTACTACTCAGTTTTCTGTCTAACAGTGTGCAGGAAAAATACTCTTGTTCTGTTTTATCACTTCGATTTAAACCATTACTTCTAATGAACGACCCTTTCAACGTTCTCTTTTCTTTATTTAACCCACTACAAGCCCACATCTTACTTGTTACCCACTTTCTTGATTTTAAGGTTAGTATGTAACTCTTACAAAATTTAACATCCAAACTTGTAGTCTCAATAATTTGATACACCTTACCTGCTGGTAGGTCCTTCCATTTAAGCACTACTTCTTTTTGTTCTTCTTTCTTTGTGTTAAAGGTATTCAGATCAATGAAATTACATTTTTATAAGATGCCATCGTAATCTTAATACTTACAAACCTATTTCTTTATTCTGTTTTTTTTTCAATTCTAAAAAAAAACAATTCTAACCCTAACACCCGTAACCCTCACACGTTACACATCTTACTCCTAGTCAACAGTTTAAATCATAGTTGTCCCTTAACGTACTTTTCATATAAACCACACATGCTTTCGGTACTCCTCGGCAACTCCCTACGGCCAAGTTCCGAACCAGACCTAGCTCATTTCAAAGGTGTTGACCGAGGCTATTCGCCACTTAAATATTTTTCTGGGATCCGGGCCCGTCTGGCCACCACAGAGGTTCAACATTGCCCCTTAACGTATTTTTCATATTAACCACACATTCGGTACTCCTCGGCATATCCCTACGGCAAAGTTCCGAACCAGACCTAGCTCATTTAAAGGTAATGAAACTGAGGTCATCGTTGCCTGTAGAAGCTCAACCGTAGTTAATGTTAAATTCTGAAAATATCAACTGAGGATTTAAGAAAAGTATATTATAAATCATGTCAGTATACTGAAACACTGACTTCTGTCACCCTCGATGACAAGAAACCCAAATTTCAACCCATGGGTCATCGCTTTTCTAACTAAACGTAAGAAAAAAGAAATAATGGGTTTTTACTAAGAAATAATTTACTAATAGTAAGGAGATCTTGCATCGAACTTGATTCATTAACGAATAACCAATGATAACATAATGACATTGTACAGGCTAGACACAGTAAGTGTAAACCAGTGATTGGGTTTATGAAGAGGTAAAAACCACCAGGAGCTGACTTTTAATATATTACCAAACCTTAACGGTGAAAAAATAATCTAGCGATCACATATACCAGCAAAATGCAGATAATAACTCTTAAACGATAAATGCAAAACCAAATTCCAAATTGAATTGTTTTATAGCATTGTGTCAAAATTTGTAAATATTTTTTAAAATGGTACACTCGTTATCAGATGGAAATAAAATAATCTGCAGTTTTAAGGTTTCTAAAAAACAATAAAAGAGAAGCGAAAGATACCAAAGGGACATTCGAGCTCGTAAGTGGAGAACAAACTGACATCGCCATTACAAAAAAAAAGAAACAGACAAAAAATACCAGCATACAAAACACAATATATTAAAATAAAGACTCATCAACACGAACCCAATCAAAAACCAGAGGTGATTGCAGCTGCTCCTCAAGCGTAAGCGGAGGCTGTTTCACATGTGGCAGCCTTCGTGTTGCTCGTGTAAGTACAAACCCGTAGATAATTTTCACTCGGGAGCTCATTTGCTCCACATGAGGCAGCCGTCGTGTTGCTCAGGTAAATACAAACCTGGGGATAAGTCTGATTCTGGAGGGTCATATTCCAGAAAAAGAGGAAGGATGGTCATCTATTCAATTCAATTCAATTCAAAGTTTTATTTAAAGCCGATATTCAATAAACTACATAAACACAAGCTCTGGTGAGCTTTTCAAATCGACCGAATAACACAATATATGCACACATACAAAAGTCTTGAAAACAACACAATTTCAAACATACAGTGCATAGTAAGATACATGTTGTACCATATATGACATAAAAGTTAAAAGCATAGTATGCAAAATAAAGTATATCTTAAAACATAGCACAAGTTAAGAATAATAAGCACAAATCAATATGTCACACACACAAAAAATAAAAAATAAAAGAAGCACAGGCATAAAACACTATATGCATGCACTGTACTGGCATGAGCTGTTATTTGAATCCCATGTTTGTACCAATTGTTTGAATTGGTCAAAAGATGTTTCCATTAGACAATGGTTCGGCAGCTCATTCCAGATATACGTACTCAGTAGCATTATAGCGAAACGATCTTAAATCATACCTGGTAGTTCTGACTCTCGGGAGAACTGCTGTTTCCTGTGATCTTAAATCATCCTTATTAATTTTGACTTGAATTAAATCATGAAGGTAGCTTGGACTTTTTTTGTGAATTATTTTAAAAGTTTCTGTTGCAATAGTTTTTATTCTTCTTAGTTTTAAGGAAAGGTAATTTTGATTTTTCTATCAATTTTTCGTATGAACTATCATAATCTTCATAGATGAATCTAAGAGCTCTTTCTTGAATTTTTTCCATTTTAAAAGAATTTTTTTCGCTACAGTAGTGCCAAATTACTGGACAATAGTTTAAATTCGAAAGAATGAACGAGTAGTATGCTGTTAACCTAACTAGCCTGTTTAAATATCTACCCATTCGTTTTAGAATATTTAATTGTCTTGATGCCTTTACATATTTCAGATATATGATTGTTAAAGTTTAAGTCCGAATCTATAGTTATTACAAGAAGTTTAACATTTTCTTCACAAGAAATTTTGTTTCTATTTAAATTAAATGTCAAATTATGTTTATTTGTTTTTTTTTTCCAATGGCTATAGCCTGGAATTTGTCAGGATTAGCCTTCATTAAATTTACAGAAAACTAGTTTATTAGATTTAAACTATCAGTTTCTAAACTTTCAACAACTTTATCTTTATCATGATAACTATATGATAAAGTGTTATCATCAGCATAATTATAAATGGTGCTATTTTGTACAAAATGAAACATGTCATTTTTTGAAGACATTGAAAAGAACTGGACCAAGAATTGACCCTTGTGGTTCACCTTTAAACATACGATCCCATTCACTGTAAGAACTTTCAATTTTAATACGTTGTTTTCTGTTTTCTAAATAACTTTGTAATAATTTAATAGAATTTTTAGACAGCCCATATGCTTCCAATTTTAGTAAAAGTAAATCGTGCGGTAAACAATCAAATGCTTTAGATAGATCCATCAAAATTGCAGCAATAAATTTGTTCTCGTCCAGAGCTTTTTTCTAGTCTTCTATTATTTTAATAAGTGCTGTTTGGCAACCAAAACCTGACCTAAATGTCGAAAGAAGAGGATGAAAATGTTTATCTAAGAATTCCATTAACTGATCAGTATAGCTCTTTCATAAATTTTGAGAAAATACATGGGAACACACTTACAGGTCTATAGTTTTCTTTATCTAGAGAGTTACTGGTTTTAAAAGTTGGGATACCCGAGCAGCTTTAAGATTATCTGAAAAAAATTGAACTTTCAATTGATTTATTAACTAAACTTTTAATAGGATATGATATTGCTGGTTGTGCCATTTTTATAATTTTTGGTGAAATATTGTCATATCCAGTAGCTTTTTTATATTTAAATTATTTATTTGTTTACTCACAAACTCTTCTGTTACAGATTTAAAATTCAACTCATTATAATATTTTTTTTTCTTCAATTCTTTGAAATATGCAGGCATAAATAGTATATATAAACAAACAAACCTTATAAGGTAAGTGGTATTTCTCTCGAACATCAGAAACGAAATTTACCTGCATTATTTTAAAAGGTCAAGCTTTCAGTAACTGCTAGTACCCTCAGATCTACACTTTCTGCTTTTGATTGGGTTTGTATGTCCTTTGTTTCGATAAGTTTAGCCTTTTTCAACTGATTTTATAGATTTTTTCTAATGTTGCTGTTACACCACTATACCAGGTCAGGGGAGGGTTTGGCGCCATAATACATGTTTAACCCACGTCACATTATGTATGTGCCTGTTCTAAGTTAAGCCAGGAGGTTGTGATTCAGCACGTGGTTGTCGTTTGATGTTGAAAATTTGAATTCAAGGAAAAGAAGTATATCTCGAATAAAACAGTTTTTAATGAAATACAAATAATTATTCAATAGGTCAAACCATTAATATGAAAGCAACACTACAGTATATGCCATCGAATCGTTTTTCTTGATTGACCTTATCAGGAAAGATCGAACTCCAAAATGGTGAAACTCAAAGATGTATAAATATCTTTAAACATGATCAGCTATATGACCAAAATGCGAAACGAATAGACAAATTGATCCAAACTTAACTTTACCTGAGATATTTGGGACCATAGTTTCTTGACAATTTCGAAATTTATCAACGGATAATTTGAAAAAAAATAAATATAAATCATGACAGTCGAAAGAACTAACTGAGGTGATGATATCATCTTAGATTTACTAGTATATTCCACCAGATATGGTATCTACCCAGTGCTATTAAATGGAAAAGCAGAAGTCTCGAGGTAAGTAAAGTTATTAACATGTTTACCATACCAAAACGTATCTGCCAGAAAGAACATTTAGCTTTGTAGACTACAATATACCAAATACATCACCCGATGATCTTCAGGACTTGGGGAAGGCATTTGGTGTAATACCAACATTGTTTTTCTCTTATTAATCTTTGTTAAATTTGCGTTTTTCAAAAAAAATGTGCAGAATTTATCTTTCTTTCAAATAAGGAAAAAAACTTGACATGAGTTAAGTTTTATCCTGTCCAGTACTACAGACAAAATTTCACATTCCATTTCATTTCATATAAGATAATAACAATACTGGAAGTTAACCAATCAATTTCCGACCCTTTCTTTCCCGTTTACAAGCTTTAGAAACCATGTAACCGCAAGTTTCCAGCATATTTTATGAAAACACCAAATAAAAAAAAAGAGAAAGGTGCTTTGAAACACCCAAGATATATGTTTATGACTCAGAAATTCAAGGGAATATTTATTTTCGACCCTTTTTTATATGCAGCCGGATGTGACGTACTATGATTTGGTGGTATTACACCATATTTACTAATTTTATTAAGTTTTCATACTGAATTTCACGAGGTACAAAAGCATATTTTCCCCGGCTTATTATATTTCTAGGATTTTGATTGGTTATCGCAAGTCGTTACAAAACCCGTAGCCCCGGGTTGTTGTTGACCAAATACCCAGACGTTGCTACCTATTACACAGGGGAACTTCACGCGCGTTTTCCTTAGTTCCATGGTTGTTCCTTGTGAAGTATTGAATTCTGTAGATTATCCATTTAATCCACTAACAATTTTATTTTATTATGTCGATCATTTGCACTCAATTTAGTAAATGCATCACTTAGCTGCCACAATGTCAATGAATGGAACTACTGACCTAGCTATGCAAATGACCCACGTTGACGTCAAACCGTCTATGATGTAACGCTTACAACAATGAGCGCCAAATTTGACCCATTCCAGTTTCTCTGTCACTGGATTAAAAACGTCTTATATTTGACTATCTGTAGTAGTACCCTACACCCCGTTAAAAATATGTAAAATTTTAAAATTTCAATAAAACAATTTTAAATAATGAAAAAAACGTTGCTTTCACATTACACTTTGGGGTCGAATTTTTCTAAAAATCGCCAGATTAAGACTAAGACCGGGGATAAATTTGTTATCTGCGTTCATACCCTTCAGTACCCTGTACACCATTCGGCTTCGGCTCAGGGTGTACTTGGATACTTCAGGGTGTTAAAATATCCATATCTACGGATATGAACGTAGATAACTTATAGTATAGTAAATCTAGGGTAGAATTTTATTGTGTAGTAATAAAGGACGACTAACTGTAAAAAAAAACATGACACACAGTTAAATATAATAAGAAATGCATATCGAAAACGTCTTGACAGTAAGCTCAGAGTACTTAATCTGCTCATATAGATATTGTACGGTATAAAGTTTGCAGCGCTTTAACGCAGACGTGAATCGGTTGAAACAAATAATAAATTATTGTGTTAATGTGACAGGAAAAATACGATATGATAGATATTTCTTATTTGTCTAATAAGAACTTCTTTCTTGACATATGGTTAGTTCTAATGACAGTCCTAATGAAACAGATGGGTTTTCGGTGTATCATTTTAGCCTTGAATATACGTTTTCATCTCTTAATGCACGAAAAAAAAATGACTTCAGAGATGAGGTTAAGTATGTTCGACAGGTTGGCTATTGTTTGCCGATCTCATCCATCTTGAAACTGTAAAGAAGAAAACCACGAAAAAATATCATTGATTCTTAATTATTGTATATCTTTACAAAACGTATTCAGTCTGCAGATTAAAAACATAATGTAGAATATTATTTCCTTTGAATTTGATTCCTCCTATTTATAATTAATATAAGATATCATAGATAACAGGACTAAAATTGTGCACACAAGACGCGCGTTTCGTTTACAAAAGACTCATCAGTGAAGCTCTAATAAAAAATTACAAGGCCAACTATATGTTTGTTTCTTTTTGTTGATGTTATGATATTTGTTATTATTTCTGTGACGCAGTTTTTAATTTCATATATTCGAGATCATACAAATTCTGACATTACGACTTTCTGATGAGATCCTCAAAGGTTTTTGTCATTCATGGTAGAAACACATGATTTGTTCATCAATTCAGAAAGAGGGGATAAAGAAAAACTCGAAAAATAAACTCACAATGCGGTGGCAATGAACGAAAAACAGTCAAAGACAAACAACAGAATACATTAATGCAACATATAAAGCAAAAGACTAGACAACATGAACTCCCTCAAAAACCGGGGATGATCTCAGGTGCTCCGGACGTGAAAGCAGAGCCTAGTCAACATGTAACTTGATATTACTCTCAGCATTGCTTGAATAACGCAGTATGACAAAAATTACAAAAATACCAAACTCCAAGGAAAATTGAAAATAGAAATCCTTTTATCAAATGGCAAAATCAAAAGCTCAACAAATGGATAACAACTGTCATATTCCTGACTTGGTACAGGTATTTCCTTATGTAGAAAATGGTGGATAAAACCTTGTTTTATAGCTAGTTAAACCTCTCACTTGTATGACAGTTGCTTAGAATTCCATTATATTGACAACAATGTGTGAGCAAAACAAACCGACAATAGGTAGACATGTCAAAAATTGCGGTACAACAGTCATCATTGTGTTTCAATCTTAATAATTATAAAAACAAACAACTATGTCAACAAAGTAAAAGAAAATGGCACAAAACACTCTTTAGATCGACATAGCACATGAGCATAATAAAAATTGAGTATGAAAAAAAAGGAGACAAGAAAAACAGTGTAATATGTTATGAATAATGAAAAACCATAGCATCGAACGGGTTCATTTGTGACCAAATAGTGACTTTTGCCAGATTTTTTATCCCCGTCAATGCAACAAGTAGAAAACTAGCCAGACTTGTCAACCTTGATACTTCACTCGGTGACTCTAGCGTACCCAGTTCTGATAGTACTGAGAATATCATATCATCTGTTGAAAAAGAAACGGTGTTTAAATTATCAGATGTTGTATGCGCTACTCTAAAAAATCAAGAGTTTATGGATTCCATCATCCCTCTTATCACAGAAAAGGTCATTGAAATGGTCAAACCCAAAATTATCCAGATAGTTGATGAATGCATGCAGCCTCACTTGCTTAGTATTAAACACAACAAAGATGCTCTTATTCTTAAAGACGTAGAACTTAATAAATATAAAGAGGAAATGAAAATGTTAAAACCAAATTAGACCAGGTCGAGGCCAGAATTGAGGAACAGGAACAGTATTCGCGAAGAACAAGCTTACGATTTCATAATGTTCCTGCTCCAACTGATGATAATGGTGACATAATTAAACCTATCAACACTGATGCACTTGTACTTGGTATTTGTAATAAAAATCTCAATTTGAATTTGAACACAAGAGACATTGGCAGGTCCCATCCAATTGGTGAAATTAAAGATGGCAAAATTGCAATCATTGTCCGCTTCCTGTCATACCGTCAGAGACAATTAGTTTTCAACAGCAAGCGTAATTTAAAAGGAAACAAAACAAAATTTTCATTGCAGAAAATCTCACCAAACACAGGTATGATCTGCTACATAGATTAAACACTTTGCGTGAAAAAGAGATCATACACTCCTTTTGGACACATGACGGGTCCATAATAGTAAAATCAACAGAAAATTCTCGTCCGAAAAAGATCAACTCAAGGCACGACATATACAGACTTGGTGGGGAAGTCCTTGAAGGTGATGACCAGAATGAGGATTAGACATTCCGTTACCATCATATTCTTGTTTGTTTTGCCTGAATAAAGTTTACAATTTCACAAATTTACTCAGAACTGTATGATCAAGTTTAATACTATGTACAATATGTAATTTGTCAATATACTGTTTCAAGAAAGTGTCTTAACTAGTAAGCACTATCCGTATTTACTTAATTTTCAACAGTTGTTACAATACACGTGTTAAGAAACACGTGGTAGTGTTTACATACACTAAAATAATACATCTTTGGCAATTTCAATTGTTCAAACAATAGGTTTAAATTCTACTCTATATCACATGAGTGATAATCAACGTAGTGTGTTAAAACATTCACGTGACAACCGTTACGGTTATTATGTTCCAGCTAATATAATTATATACCTTACCTTATTTGACAACAATATGCAAATCAGTTATTTCCTCTTTCGATACAATTCAGGAAAAAGCATAAAAATTGGTCACTTATTTGGGATTATTTCATCAAATTTGTACGTTTTTAAAGTATCATTAAAACAAAATTCTTCGTTAAAAATTCAGCTCTCTGATATTTGCAATATTAACATCGAATATTTACGATGTTAAAATATTGCCTTTTGTACATATACATATTTTTCTTTTTTTCTTTACTTTTTCTTTTTCGGAAATTCATGAAGGGTCATTCGAATTACATTTGTCCATGCTATGTATCATGTTTTACAATGCAGTCCTATATTGTTATCCTTTTCTTTTGTATTGTATTTGACAATGGGTAATGACATTGTAGCGTACAGGATAACAATAGGACTGTTTTATCACAAGACTAGTTTGGGTTGTTTGAGAAAAACAGTTTACCGGTATTGTTTTTCCTTAAATGATATGCTGGCAGAATTAATAAAGATGATTTCAAGATTTAAACTATGTACATGCAATTTATATAGAACTTGTAGTAATTTAATTGCTTTTTATTTATTGCTTTTATGTTTATTATTAATATGTGGTGACATTGAACCGAACCCGGGTCCTGAACGCACACATGAGTATTCCGAGAAAACATTGTCAATTTTCCATTGCAACATTAGAAGCCTAAGAAATAAACTGAACTATATTGCCGATATTATTGAGGATTATGATGTAGTATTTTTCACAGAAACACATTTAGACTCTAATATTACTGATGACGATATATCTATTATGGGGTTTCAAGTACCAGTTCGAAAAGACAGAAACTCACATGGTGGTGGTATTATCATGTATTTTAAAAATTACGTTCACATAACCCGTCGACAAGATTTAGAGCATGATGAAATTGAGAGTATGTGGTTTGAGTTAAAGACCAAACTACGATCTATTTTGATTAATATAAATTATAGGTCGGAAAGGCAATCTACAGTTTATTTCTGGCAATACTTTGATCAAATGTTGAAAAACGCCCTTGATGAAAATAATTGTATAATTTGCTTAGGTGATCTGAATAAAAATTTTATGTCTGATCTACCGTCAAATATTAGAGATGTTATTTTCATTAATGGCCTGATTAACATAATTGACAAAGCCACGCACTTTGACACACGAACAAGTAGCTCGTCACTACTCGATCCAATTTTAGTTACAGATTCTATACCAGTTTTAGATAAAGACACAATACCTATTGATAGATGTATAAGTGATCATGATGGAACATATGTCACAATTGATTGTGGTTTTAGTAAAAGTCGAACATATATTAGATCTATATGGGATTATAAGAGAGGGGATTATGACTTGATGAAACAAAAAGTACTAAATACTAATTGGGAAAATTTAATTTCTGATGCAAGTGATATTCATGTTGCTGCTACAAATTTCACTAACACTTTTATTAATATAGCATCTGCGTGTATACCTGCAAGGGACGTAACTATAAGATGCGATGATAAAGTTTGGTTTGATTCAAATTTGCGACGGGAAACGAGAAAACGGGACAGACTTCGAAAATTTTTTATTCGTTCAAGTAGTACATCTGCTGAACATAAATATAAGCAGCAAAGGAACAAAGTTAATAATTTAAAAAAGCAGGCTAAAAAGCATTTCTATGCGACTATTAACGAGAATCTAGATGAACTGAAAGTTGCAAACAGTAAACAGTATTGGAAGACCATCAATATGCTAATTAAAAGTGACAGACCAACTCATGATATTCCTCCGCTAAGAGATCCGGATCAGAACTTTAACCTTGCGTATGAAGGAACAGAAAAGTCTGAAATTTTAAATAAATATTTTGTTCCATTTCTAATTTAGATGATGCTAATAAAGATTTACCGGAATTTGATGATCGCTGTCATGATTTTCTTTCACAAATAATTGTTAGTGAACAAGATGTACTTGATATTGTTTCCACGCTCGATGCTAATAAAGCTGTGGGACCAGATATTGTTAGCAACAGGATGTTACTTGCTGTTAGAAATGAAATTTCAAAACCATTATGTTTACTTTTAATAAATCACTTCATGATAGAGTATTTCCCGATCAATGGAAAATTGCATATGTTATTCCCTTATTCAAAAGTGGCGACAAATCATTACCTTCCAACTACAGGCCTGTCTCCTTATTGTCATGTGTGAGTAAATTATTAGAAAAATTGTTTTCAAAAATATTTTTAACCATTTGCATGTAAATAAACTGTTGTATAAGTATCAATCTGGATTCATTCCAGGATATTCCACTACGCATCAATTGATTGAACTTTACAACAAAATTTTATTAGTGCTAAATAATAAGCTAGTAACTAGCATTACATTTGCTGATATAAGTAAAGCATTTGATACTGTTTGGATTAAGGCTTTACTATACAAACTTGAAAAATATGGTATAAAAGGAGATTTGCTGTGTTGGTTAAAAGCTACCTATGTAGCCGATCTCAGAAAGTTGTCTTAAAAGATTCACTTTCAAAATTTGGAAAATTAAACGCCGGTGTGCCTCAGGGTTCGGTACTAGGACCGTTATTGTTTTAATATATATTAATGATATAGCTGATGGTTTTCTGGATTTGGGAGACTTTTGCAGATGACACTTCAATAGGTCATACTGCTCTAATGAATCCATTTTAAGAAATTTAATCAGCACAGATCTTGTTTATTTAAGTGCGTGGTCAAAAAGATGGCTGGTGAAGTTTAACCCAAATAAAACAGATATTATGATATTCAGTATGAAAACTATACAAAGTAATTTTTCTTTTGATTTTGATGGCGTTACATTAGAGCCAGTTCATACGCATACGCATCTTGGCGTCATATTTAGTAGTGTTTGTAAATGGAGTAAGCATGTTGATAAACTGATAGAAAAAACTTCGAAGCAGCTTTATGTTTTACGAAAACTAAAATTTAGACTTAAAAGGGAATATTTTGAAAAAATTTATATGACTTTTATTCGGCCAATTCTGGAGTATTCATCAGAAGTCTGGGGCAAGTAAATTCTGGTCGGTTGGAAAATATCCAAATCGAGGCTGCTCGAATAGTTACGCTAGTCGGAACAGTATCTATGTAGAGACGGGATGGGAAAAATTAAGCGTTAGACAGGAGGTTAAAAAATTAGCTATGTTTTATAAAATTATTAATAATCAAGCGCCAGATTATTTACACGATTTGGTTCCGGATTTTGTATCAGATATTAGTAATTATAATTTGCGTAACAGTCAAAATATTACTATTCCCGTAAATCGTTTATCAGCTTATCAACAGTCTTATTTTCCGTCATCTATTGCATTGTGGAATGCTTTAGACTTAAGTATAAGACAGATTCCTACATTTTCCTTTTTTAAATTAAATTTGCATAAACTATACTATAGAAATAATAAATCTCTGAGATATGGTTCTTTAGGAGATCGTTTGTATTCAGTTTTACACACAAGGCTGCGTAACAGATGTAGCGCACTGCATGCTGACTTGTTCAAAGCAAATTTGATACAAAATGCTAATTGTTCATGTGGTTTTATCAATGAAAATGTTGAACACTATCTACTATATTGCATTAATTTTTCAACTCAGAGAAATCTGATGTTAAACGAAATTAATGTCTTTAATGTCAATATTACTATCGATTTATTATTATTTGGTGATGATGCTTTAAGTACTGAAGATAATGATAATATTTGTTTATCTGTTCAAAAGTATATAAAAAATACCAAGCGTTTTTCTCAGCTTTGACAACCTTAATTCTGTTTACAACACATGTGATTAAAGATATTTTTATATACATGTAATGGCAATAATCGAATGATCTTGATGAATAACTACTGTTATGTTATGTTATCAATAACGATTCAATGGATTTTAACGAAAGAATATAAGATCAAGTTTCAAATCTATACTTACCATTGTGTAGTTGACATCCTTTCCTTAAATTTGCATAATATATTAAGATCCCATGCATTATTATGAGAAACACACAGACACTTATTAAAGTTATGTCTACACAAAAAAGGATTTGCGCATAGGTAATTCCACACAACAATTCGGTGTGTTCGTGTTTTATTTATACTGTAAAAAGATGCACTCGATTAAAATCCATTGATTCGCTTCAACAAGTTTCCTTTTGTTTTCATGTCTTTATTCTTAAATTATTTGTTAATATGAAATATTTGATGTGTTCATTAATTAATGTGTATATTTTTTGTTGTTTTGGAGAAGACGTTACTAAGTTGTAAAACTTGTGTCTGATCCATTTGTCATTTTGAACAATAAAATATGTTTAATTTAAACTAACACAATGGCGGGATGTTTAAATACCTAGCCATGCTAAAAGGATGTTATCAAAAATGAACTAAACATCAAAGGTTAAAAATAAACAAAGGCAAATATATAAAAAGAACATGTAATTAAGATGATAAACAACGTCAATAACTATAATTTATAGTATGTATTATTTATGAAGTTGATATGACATATTTATCAACAAGGTCTTGGTATCTTCCGATAAACTTGTTTAGAAAAAGGACAAGACGTTCTTAGACTTAACCCTGGTTCATCAACTTTCTGCTCAGATACGTGTGACATTTTACAAAATCTGAGTAATAAATGCAAGCTTTGAATACCAAATGAGTTAGGAAATTGTATATCTCACATGAAGTAGGAATATTGCTGCTAAGATGGAGTAAGTTTATAATTTCAAAATTAAGATCGTCTCGTTTGTCACAAATGCTGGTACTGAGATGACCGCGTATGTCAAATTTGAGGTATTAGTCTAAAAATTAGGCAGAGGAAACCGTGCCTTATGCTTCTTTAATTTCTAGTTATGGAGGATAAATTAATGAAACCCAATCAGAAAAGTTTGAATATTTAATGGAAAGAACTTCATCAATATATCTGAATATGAAATTAAATAATTTGGCTTCTTTGATATTTTGTTTTTGACAAGTGTCTTAAAATAAGAAGAGGTCGACAAGGAGAGACACACAGTTCTTTCCGATAGGACTGCCGACAATTTGTTGCAAAAGTCTTCCAAATGCTACAAATATGGTGTCAATAGGAAACTAAGGCATTCTGATCATTTGTTCCCCGTTGTAATATGTTTTATCATGTTGTTCATATTGACAATTTATTTCTCCTAAGTGATGCTCGAGATCAAAATATTTGAATATCCAAAACCAAATAAAAACGTTGCAGAGCTGATCAAATCTAACAAATTGTATTGGTCTAAGCTTTAGTTGTCATTGATTGTAATTTGTTTAATTCCTGTTTTTGATCATTTCAAATGTTTCGTTGCATATACTAGAACGTGAACTTTTTCAGTCAAAATCACGAAACTATTTCCAAAACATCAACATATTTGACTTATCTGCTTGCTACACTACTATTACTCATTATAAAGATTGTTAATACATTGTTTTTCCTAGAAAATATGTACAACATAAATTTTTTATCAAAGGATCAAGGAAAATCGTAGTTTGTCTAGAACAATATAAAGATAAGAAGATGTGGTATAATTGCCAATGAGACAACCCTTCATCAGACACCAAATGACATAGGAATTAACAACTATAGGTCACCGTACGGCCTTCAACATTGAGAAAAACCCATACTGCATAGTCAGCTATAGAAGGCAAAGGAATGGCAAATGTAAAAAAAATAAAACGAGAAAAAGGTGCATACACTGATTCTAAATATAAATAAATCGATTCAAGTACAAATTATAGGATTAATGAATAAGGTCGAACAAACTGTTCATTTGATATTTGAAAAATAGGTTTTTATTGTGAATCACAGCAAGCCTTCTTGATTTTGCCTCCATCTGAAGTAGAGTTTATAAATAAACTGTTTACAATAGTAGAATTTTACGAAATTCTCAGATTTTTCTACACCAGGAATAGCTCATCTTAACAATAAAATTGAGAATGGAAATTGGGAATGTGTCAAAGAGACAAAAACCCGACCAAAGTGTAGAAAACAGCCCAATGCCACCAATGGGTCTTCAACACCTACAGCCAACCTTGGTTGACAGAACCTTTCGGTAGGTTAGGTTCCCAATGCTCGTCTATTTCGTACTTTATTTGACCTTATTAAATTGGGCTTTGATTGGATCGACTAAACGCGCGTCTGGCGAAGCCTGGCATCTATGATGATTTTATCTATACAAGACCTTGATAACGATTATAAAAAAGCATCTAGCAAAATACAAAAAAGAAAAACATGAGTCAGATAAAACAATTATTGTTTTTTTATATACTAGTATATATATGTGTTTTGTATAAACAAGGTTTATTATCATTTAAGAAAAAGGGTATTAACCATGTGTAAACCTATGAAAGATCTGTTAATTTGCCTTTATTTTTTTTCGTCACGTATGTTGGGGAATTTTATATCATGCTTGGAAACACCACATGCATTCTTTTTCATTACGTAAATACCAGTAAGAACTTTTAATTCCGAAACTATAAAGGATTCCCTTTTTTATTGAAACACATGTTATATGGTGATTTATAATTTGCATGTTATTAGAGCAGTTAATTAGACCTTCAACAGAGTTAATGTGTTAAAAAAGGATTTTTACAAGATACATCAAGCACTTAGTAATACATTGATATACATTCTGGCACAGGCATGAAACTAATTCATTTACAATTTAATTGTCTGCTGACAGAATACAGATTGACATCAACAATAGCACTTCATCACTACATCTTATAGCGTTGTAGATTGTAATAAATTGCTAAAAAAAAACAATATTTAGCTCCCAAATTTCAAACTATCGAACTAGTAATCGAATTCATGTTTGTAAAATATAATCTTCTGCATATAATGAATAAATAGATTAATCTTAAACAATATATCAATCAATGTCTGATATGACATTTGTTTGATTATGCCATTGTATGTCTCTATAAGAATCAAAAGCCCTTGTAGATCTATTTATTCTGTTAGGCATTGTTTAAATGTAAATAGTAAGTCAGTAAACCAAAGTTCAAATGTCACAAATCCAGGGAATAAAAAGTTAACCATTGTTGTGAAACGTAGAAATAAGTATGTTAAAGCTTGATTTTATTACAAGATATTCTTATTGTAAAAAAGTACGTTAAATGATTTTTTCTGATTGATTATGCCATCGCAGACATATTGTGATTTCAGTATAATGATAGAAGTTGTATGTTTGCCAATGATACCAAATGACGAAAAATAAAGAGCACTAGCCTAAAATGTTATAACTCAAAGTTTACAGGCAGTAGAAAATTAACACATACAAATAATCAAAAAAAGCTAAACTTTGGCAAAACGAAAATCCACATAAATAAAGATCTATTTGTATCCGTTTTGTTATCTTTTAAAGAATTAATGAAAATTATACAACAAATAGCATGATTGCGACACGCACATTTTGTCATGTTTAAATGTACATGACATACAAAGGAACATTTATTTATATAAATAGGTCATTGTTATTGAGATAAAACTTATTATAAAGAAAGATTTGTCGACGTGATACTAATTTACA
Organism: Mytilus coruscus; assembly: GCA_017311375.1. Classification (NCBI taxonomy): domain Eukaryota; kingdom Metazoa; phylum Mollusca; class Bivalvia; order Mytilida; family Mytilidae; genus Mytilus; species Mytilus coruscus. Next base: position 68,242,178 of record CM029604.1, on the reverse strand, counting down.
TGGTAATTTCTTCGACTTATGATTTTTATTTTCTCATTGGTGTCTTCTGCCTTTAACTCATGATTATACATTATTATAGAAATGTATTTATAAAACATTGATTTGTTTGCAATCATGTTAGGAATTTTAAGGACTTTATAGTATGTGTTGAGGAGTCTACAATTTCATGAAGCTTTATGTAATCAGAAAAATATTAAGTTATATATCAAAAGCAATCGTATGTAGGTGATCCCTCAAAATAAAATACTACTAAACGTCTTATTGGCTTCTTAGTAAGGCCCCAGTATGTTGGTAAAATGTAAAGCCATTTTCAAACAGCCAAATTTTGCCCACGTGAAATTCACGTCAAATGAGCTTATTCGTGAAAAAAAATGAAAACAACACGTTTAATAATTTCATGCGTCCGAAGCGCTTTTCTGGATTTACCTTCATCAGGAACGCTCAATGCCAAACATTTGAAATCCGAGGGATGTATAAGTACCGAAACAGTTGAAGAGCTATATGACAAAAATACCTAAAACAAATAGCCAAATTCATCTAAGGTCAACTTTGCCTGAGGGAGTTGAAACCTTAGTTTCTTTATAATTTCAAAATTTATAAACGGACAATTTTAGAAAAGTTTGTTATAAATCATGTCAGTACCGAAGTACTGACTACTGAGCTGATGATACCCTCGGGGACTGATAACTCACGTGGAAATTTTCAGATGAATTTCTCGTGAATTGAGATTCACGTGAAATTTTCACATGAAATTTACGTTAACTTTACAAAACAATATTTTTGTAAGAAAAACTTTATTTTGAAAAGCAATGTGAATATCTCCGAAAAATACATGTGAGTTTCACATGAGATTCGCGTGAAATCAGTTCACATTAATTTCACGTATAAGCTTGTTTGAAGTGAAATTAACATGAATCTTAATTCACATGAAATTCACGTAAGTGAAATTTCCCTATGTATAGTCTACCATGTTGCAATTCGCATGATCTCAATATAAACAGTGGAAATACAAGGCTATATTTCTGAGCCTAACAAAGCAGAAGCTCCAATTAACTTATGGTAATCTGTAAAAGAAAAGATTTTTACACATTTTGGAGCCTACGAATGCACAAATGCCTGTTGCCTGTATGTCTTTGATGGAATAACTATCCACACCAGTTTAATTCCTTGTTTGACGGACCCGCCTACAAATTTTTCAAAACGAAACTTTTTTTTTTAAATATTCCCGCTTCCCGCATCCGGAAAAGTAATCTTATCTATTTCTCGCACCATTTTTTTAATTTGTAAACATTAAAAAAATAAAAAGTGATGGCATAAGCGTTTTAGTCAACGTCAAATCGCGACCTTTTATACTGTTTCGAGCATTAACACAGATTCTTATCAAAGTCAAGGACGATTTTGTTGTTAGAATAAAGAACGCAGAAAGGAGGAGAAGTGTTGCCTTCAACTGCAATATCGTTTGCCGGCGGAACAAAACTATCCATACCCGCTCCCTTTTTATGCACCTGTCCTAAATCAGGAGCCTGTTGTTCAGTAGTTGTCGTTTGTTGGTGTGGTTCATAGGTGTTTCTCGTTTGTATATAGATTAGACCGTTGGTTTTCCTGTTTGAATTGTTTTACACTAGTCATTTTGGGGCCCTTTATAGCTTGCTGTTTGGTGTGAGCCCAAGCTCCGGGTTCAAGGCTTTGACCTATAATTTTTAACTATAAATACTATTAAAATTGTCCCTGATGTTGCTGGTGTAACAATTAATGACTCAGAATTTTCGTTGAGTCAATATGCTGACGATTCTTCCTTAGTCCTGGATGGTGACCAAAAATCCCTAAATCAATGTTTATATTTGTTGGATAAATTTTCAGAATGTGCTGGACTTAGGTGTAATGTTGACAAAACTGAAGCCATATGGATTGGGTCAAAAAAAAGGGTAGTATGGAAAAACTTTTGCCAGAAAAAAATCTTGTTTGGAACCTTTCTGGGAGGTTCAAACTATTAGGAATATGGTTTTGAGCTTGCTAAAATGGATAAAACTCTATGTAGTTTTACAGCCAAGATAAACAGTATCAAGTCACTTCTCAATACTTGGGCTTATAGAAAACTAACATATATTCGAAGGGTTGTAGTTATTAAAACTTTAGCACTTCCCATTTTGGTTCAAGTTCTGACTGTCTTTCCTAACCCCCAGAAGGGGTTTTGAAGGAGATTCAAAATATATTTTTCAATTTTTTATGGAAAGGAAAACCCGATAAAGTGAAAAGAACAGTGGTAATGTCCGAACACTGTGATGGCGATCTTAAGATGCCTAATATTTACTATTTTTTTGTTATAGTGTAAAAATGTGCTGTATAAATTATTAGACCCCCAAAATTACTCACCTTGAAAGTTTTGCTGCTTAGTTATATACAAAAATTTGTGGGGGGGGGCAAAATTTTACACTTAAGTAAGGAAGGATTGCTTTATTTAGCAGGAAAAGTCAATCCCTTTTGGCATGATATCCTGGTAAATTTTTCGAAGTTGAAAAATAAGTTGAAAGTTGAAAACAATACAGATATTCTGGCCAAGTCCATATGGCTAAACCCAAACATTAAAATGGATGGCAAGATGATTTTGAAGGTTAAATATATTGAAAATTGTATATTTTTTATTAATGATCTGGTGTCGGATAATAATACACTATTCTCGTATGAAGAATTAAAAAAAAAGTATAATAACAATACTAATTTTGTAGAGTTTTACTCTGAACTGAACTATGTACCATTATAGATTGGATTAGAAATTATGACATCTTCTTGCCTTTCAGTGCAAAAGAGGTCATTTTAGGTGTGTCTGAGTATTTTGTCAACAGTAAAACAGTTAATAATATCTTGTTGTTATTTAAATACTATATATACAATTGTAGATGTAAGAACACATTGCCCACAAAATATGGTGGGATAGAATATTTAAAGTATTGGATTAATATAGAAAAATACTCTGTATGTTTCTTAACCCCTGCACAAAAAATAAAAATGGATCAGAAGTGGCAATTGTTAGAAGCAGCATTTAATTAACAATCAATTGTAATATTTATATCCTATTATACCATTATGATTTGATCGATCTTACAAGTGTTAATTAACTCTTTATATTTTGTGTCTAATACTGTACTATGTAATTTCACATGTTTTATCTTGAAAAATAAAAAAAAAATAAAAAAACTATAAATACATGTGACTTGGACGGGGTTTTGTTTCATTGGCACTCACTCCACATCTTATTTATATACAAAGAGCCAAAAAAGACAAAGAACAAAAATGAGAACACCAAAACGACAGAGACACAGACAACCAACCGATATAACACAAAAAACTAAAAAGTACACACATCAACGAACGACACAAACCCCAAAAAAACTGTGGGTGAACTCAGGTGTTACTGCTTCTTGCAAGACACCCGCTGTGTTGCTAGTTAAGTCATGTTCGGTGAAGGACGAAAGACATCTATGACAATTCAATGGAGACCATTTAAAGCAGTTGAAATAATATGATTCAATTATTCAGTTCAAGATCTGATGTCCTCAGAAAGTAACAGTAATACAAGAAGTCATAAATATGTTGCAATTAAAAGTGGGCATTACATGTCTTAGTTAACAGGGGGAAAACATGATAAATTAAAGAAATGTCATAGTACAAGTGGTAAATCAAGTTTCATACCATCTTGTTTTGATTTATGTTGTCAGAAACCTATGATATTATGTTTACAAAAAAAAGTATAATCGCTCGCCTTTATTTTTCAAGCTTCGCCTCAAAAATTTGCAAATTACATTTTTTTTATTAAAATTTTCAAATCGCTCGCTCGCCCCAATTTCTGGAGTGGAAAAATCCGTAGAACAAGAATTTTTATTAGTGTGGCCTAACACATTTTTTCAAATTATTTGAAATTAAAAGAATTAATTCGAACGCACCTTTGAATAGCAAGGACGTTAATTTCAACAGATAAAAAATCTCCAATATATGTCGGATTATTTGGATTTCCAGGATTCATATTCATGTTCTGGCAGAAGAGCTTACTAGTTTAAAGTAAGTGATGTTTCTATGTTAAAAACTATGATGTCCCTGTTTCACAAAGACATTTTTTCAAGCTGATTGTTTATAGCTGTACCATCGACCTAGATATTAACATATAACATTATTAAATATGGATAAATTTCCTGTTTATTTGGTGAAGTCAATAGAAAATGCATGTAATATATTTGACAATATAACATTTACAATACACGGGGATGCTAGTAAATATCAATAATGTTCGGACAAAGTGATAATAAACAGTCAAAATCTACGGAACGCCGAGATAACAAAAAAAATATATTCAAAAGTTACAAAAGAAGATGACAATCGAGATACAAATAAAAGTATTTTTGAAGAAACTGTTAATATCAATGATGATCAATGTCAACCCGAAATAATAATCCAGAGCAGTCAGATGGATCGAATGGAAATGATGATGATGATGATGATGATGATGATGATGATGATGATGATGATGATGATGATGATGATGATGATGATGATGATGATGATGATGATGATGATGATGATGATGATGATGATGATGATGATGATGATGATGATATAATAGCAGTTTCAATTCATGATATTATTTCAAAAGCGGTGATAAAGAAAAGTATACTGTTACCTAATGAATTTCATTCGAAATTGAGAAGGACTGTGAACATCATAAAATATTATCAAGGATGTGATGAAGTAGAACAAGTAAATTCAGATAATGTTGATTATCAAATATATAAGAAAAGCGTAGAATATGACTTTGTGGATGTAAGTACTTATGAATTTCGTCCGGATGATACTGACATTAAACTTTTGTTGATGGCTAAATTTGCTTTTGACAAAGAACTTTTTATTTATATGAAATGATTGATATTGTATATGAAAACGTTTCTTAAATTTTAAATTTTGAAATTTCCATGATTTCGAATAACAGTTTTTTTAATGTTATATTTCAACTAACAAGTCTTTGAGTTAAAATAACTTACAATGTCGAAATAAAGTTGATTATGTGACTGAATTGGGAAACCATCCGCATACATTCAATAATTGTTTTTCCGCTTTAATAACTGTTGTAACTGAAAGCAATGTTGTGAAATATTAAAAGATTGATTGTTTTTTAGATAGTTTTTATTATTTGCTATTTATTTATTTTTTTTTTTTTTTTTTTTTAATTTAAAGAAAAAAAAAGAAAAAAAAGAAAGCAAATTGATAATGCTGTAATGTGTAAGAGTACGCATCAGTGTAGTATTGTATGGTCTATCTTCAAAATGTGATAATATTGTAAATATATGTATAATGACTGTAAAGTATGTATAGATATAAAGTGCGATGAATAAAGATAAAAGAAAAAGAAATTAAAAGAATAATTTGGCCTCGATTATCACCGAAGAGACATTCATTGTCGAGATGCGCCTCTTGTGCAGAAAAATATTGTACTGCTGATGTTATATTGTACAATCTACCAATTCATCAAGTCCCCTTTTCGGAGTCTATCAGCTCCCACAGGAAGTATGCAGAAATGATATTAAATAATTTTGAGCTTACAGTGCAAATATATTGATAGTTAAAAAATAATAATATCATGAAAGATAATAGTGTTTTATAATAATTATCATGACATGAATTTTTGTCTTTGACGGCAAAAGAACATATAACTTTGAATAATCTACGCTGAAAATACAACATGACAATATTTCTTTTTCTAATTCATACATGCAACACCATTTTATTTTTATTTAGTCTTATTGTGATTATAAGACACGTTATTCTTCTGAGCTTTTCATTGGAATCAATGGATTATATCTGTAATAATCACCACTCGAAGTTCTGTGTTTGTATAGCCGTCGTAAGGAAATGTTTCACTCACACCATGAGACTCAGCATTCAACGATAACGATTATTGTATACTGCAGTTCTATGTTTAGTAGAACATGACAATTATCTGAGTTCCTTTGATAGATGTGAAGTTTCCACTTCTTGATGATAAATTTTGTTTCACGACTGACAACAATTGCAGGTACCCGCTGTTTATTTGTCATAGCTTGATCATTCATCTTACAGAATAAAATAATGATGTTTCTTTCTATGATACAATTGTCAAAAATCATAAGATAATATTTTAATGTGATATGCCTTCCTGGTGTAGGTTAAGCTAAACATCAATAGAAAAATTTGCACATGTGCTGTGCTGATGTCTTTAAACATCGATCATTTATATTGACGTTTTGAAGCCCGTTCATAGAAAACTTAAATTCCTTCAATATTATTGATTTCTTCTTTCCCTATTGACTTGAAAATGAAGGAAACATATACATCAACGACATGAAAAAGATAGAAAAGTAAGTCAAAATGTGGCAGGATGTACACGATACAGGTGGCAATTAAAAGATTGTGGATGCGAACTAAAACCTAGCTATGAAAATAGTAAGGTCGATGTGAAACATAAAACCATGGAAAATATAAATCTGCTGTAAGACAACATATTTCATTTAAAAATTTTACCTAAGTACCAAATGTGACCTATTCTCGAATATGAATCTTATGCCGAGTGTGAATTCGCATTGCTATACGACGTGTCTCGGTATTTATACATGCACCATTCATGTTTTGTAAGTACGTTTGGTTATTGTGTTATGTATTATCGTTTGTGGTTTGAATGCTTTATTTTCAGCATATTTCACATAATTATGTCTTATTTTTCAGAATAGTCAAATTAATTTACATTTGCAATGGATAAAGTATTGTGTTAGTCCAAATAGTTATGACGTCGCCAAAGCATTAATATGACCGTCATAATTATGGTATTTATTTGGACTACTATTGTGAAAATAATTGTGAATTTTCTTATCTCGTTCCATATAATTATTTGTATGTATTTCAAGATTACCTGTGATAATATATACGTCATGTTTTGTGGCTTTGATCCATTCATGTGGCGCACAGTTTGCGGTTTCCCTTGCTGTCGTTCATTCGTGGGAGATTTCCGTTGTTTTTCTGTGGTTTACATGTTGTAATGTACTATTATATTATTTATTTATGCATTTTTCTGTGCCGAGTGTTTTCGTGTTTGTTTGCACTGTATTTCTGTCAAGTAGTGTTGTCATTTTAGCGGTATTTGTTAATATTGCCATATAACCGGGAGGTTGGGTAGCCATATTACCAGGTTCAACCCACCATGTTTTCTTACAATATCCTGTACCAAGTCAGGAATATGGCTTTGTTATCAAATATTCCGTTTCTAAGTATGTTGACGTTCAGTGTTGCCGTTGTTCCGTGGTTTTCCTCTTATAGTTAATATGCTTCCCTCTGGTTTAGTTTGTAGCCCGAATTTGTTTTTTCTTAATCGATTTATTACTTTTGAACAGCGATATACTACTGTTGCCTTTATTTACACAGAGACACTGCCATAGTGTGCAATGGGAGATGACTCTAATTGACCATTATATCTTTAAAGTTAGATGGTAGACTTATGTTAATACTGTTCACTCTGATAGTGTGGCTAGTGATCGAAATGCTTTTCATTTCTTTCTCAAGGACAACAAGTAATTGAAAAACTATTACAGATCTATTTGTGTTACTAGTCGAGACAATATCTTGCAAATAGGTATAATGTATTCTAAATACCACTAGATCAACACTTTTCGATAGTTATGATAAAATAAATTTGCGCTGGTAAATAAACAACGAAACAATAATAAAAATAAAGTTTTTAGACTTTTCCAAATAAAGATATGTGTTTTGCAACTTTTCACGACCTACTGGTACTTTTCAACATTTTCAAAACGAAAACTAGTCACGATTAGAAAAAGATTGACTCATCAGATATACATTTTTATAAAGAAAAACCAAGCAAAATATATCAATTTAAGAGTGCTCGCAAATACTTAAAGATCATTCAAAGCTCATTCTTATTATGTTAACCAAGACAAAGCAAGGATGCACGAATTGTAGTATTTACAATACCCCAATTTGTAATTTAAAGTATCGACCAAGAAGGAAAATGTGTTCAAAAGATTAAAACGTGCGCGCAAGATACAGGCTACTGACCAAATATAACGACAGAGTGTTCAGTAGTACGGGAGAAACGTGTGACGAAATTATTTGATAGACAAACTGAAGGACTAAAGGTCAGATCGACGGGAAAGGTGAATGTAATATACAATATAGATCAGTACACACCTAAACAGCACGAGAACTGTATTCTGTAAATAGCTGTACCACTGAAGAAATCTGTTAACAGCATGTGTTATTATGTTGAATACAAAAAAAAAAAAAAATTACCAAACGGGTTGCGTATTTGTAAATGAATAGCAGCCAAGCGCCCTTTAAGTTATACGGTTGCATTACGTCAAATACTACTGAACTTATGCGCGTACGTAGTTATTTACCACTTACGGTATATTTCCCCCAGCAACCAAGCGCCCCTTAACATGTTTTACGGACACACTACTTCTTAGTTCTTCTGAACATAAGCGTGTAATTGTTCACCACTTACTAGAAATTGCCCCTAACAGTCAAGCGGTCCATTATAAGTTGTACGGTAATTAGTTTCTTCGACGACCACTGAATATGGCGCGCAGTTATTCATACATCAAAGTATACCACGATACACCATACTCATACTGTATTAAACTGTGTATTTATATATGTCCGATCTTGATAAACGGTGCAGCGTATTGATACACCTTTAACAGTCCAGTTCAAATTGGGTCATAGTACATGTTCACGACATCATTAACGAAGAGTGGCGAACGATACCAGAGATCATTCAAACTCATATTTCGAAAATAAACATACAATGCCTGGCTAAAAAAAAAGAAGACAAACAGACAAACAGACAAACAATAGTACACAAAACAAAACACAACACAGAAAACTAATTTAATATCATTGATATATTAAGTTTCTCTAAATTTACGTCTATGTAGAAAAAACGCGCGTCTGTCGTACAAATTATAAGCTCTGTATTTTTGATAATTATAGAATAACTCATCGAAGAATTCAAATAGAGAAAAATATTCAACGAGTGACCTAACAACACATTAATTCACGAATGCGCGTAGCGCATGAGTTAATTATCAGTGTTGTTCGGTCACGAGTTGAATATTTTTTCGATATTTGAATTCTTTGATTAGTTATTCTTTTTATCAAATTGGCAAATGGCTTTTTTTTTATGAAATTAAAAGAATAAAATGTAAGGAACTATATTTTTTTCTACGCATTTACAATTTGTTTTGATCCGACGTTATCGACGTCTTGACAACGCCTATTGTTGTATGACATCAGAGGAGTGAAATAAGCACGTTTATTTTACATGTGAAATTATCGGTTTTTATTTCACTGGGAAATAAATGTAATTCATTGCAACCAATGTAATAGTCAGCTGTTCGGACTTCAACGTTCAATTTTGATATTTCATTTACAAATATATTTAAATCAGCGTCACTGATGATACGTTAAATTTTATAATGGTTATTGATGCAGTAAAATGGTATTAAATTAATTCATATTGATATATAGAATGTAATAAGAATTTTCTCAATAGATTATTGATTTATAAGACAACCTAATACAATTGAAGAAAGGAAAAACAAATTACAGTTGTTTCCCATTCGTGTCTCCAATTCAGAATAAATTTCTGCATATGGGTACAGACACAAGTCGACTAGAGGGATACAGACAGGATACACATATATACCCTTTTTGTATTTTGTAATGAGATTCGAGGCACTACAGTTTACATATATAATCAAATCAAGAAAATACAAATAAAGACAAAACAAACAACTGAGGGAATCTCATGAACACCAACAGTAACGACGTATAATTTGATTCACCAGGCGTGCGTTTCCTCTACATTAGACTCGAGATTCGAGATTGCATGTTAGTTACGTAAGCGCGTCACTGTTTCTTGAGACCCTGTGGTTTTTGTCGTTGATGGAATATGTTCGTTGTTGTTCTACGGTTTGCATGTTGTGTGGATCTATTATATTATTTCTGTGTGCGTTTTCTGTTATGAATGATCTTACGTGTGTTTGTGCTGTATTTCTGTCACGTAGTGTTTTAGCTATATTTTTTAACATTGCCATAAAGTGGAAGGTTTGGCACGCCATTAAACCAGATTCAACTCACCATTTATTCTTCGAATATCTTGTGCTAAGTCAGGAAGATGGCAGTTGTTATCAAATTGTTCGTTTCTATGTAGTTGGCGTTTGTTTATGTTGCACTCTGGTGTTCCTGTTGTTTCTTTGTTTTTCTCTTACAAATGATGTGTTTGCCGCGGTTTTGGTTTGTATACGGATTTGTTTTCTCTCAATCGATTTACTATACTTGAACATCGATATACTACTGTTGCCTTTATTTACCATGGATTAAACAAAACAAAGAAATTTTGGCATCTGTGTTCATCATTTATGCTTTACAAGAAAGATAATGTATGTTATGTGTAAAATATTGAACATTTTAATATTGTTATAAAATTCCAATGTAATTTGATGAAAAACATTGAAGCAGCAAGTGATGTATGCAATTTGGCATGTGAGCATGCGTGCTTACGTACGTGACATTGATTTGAAGAATTAGGCGATAGCTATATAATGAAATAAAGCTTGAGTAGACGATTTGAAAATAGCCCATCATTTAAAGAAACATAAGTGCATCAAAATGGTCAATGTTTGGATCGAGGATGTTAATGTTCCTTAATAAATTGAAAAACTCTACACAATTATCGTCTTCGTCTAACTGGTGAAGTTTTGCTTCTCTTACTGTTTTTAAAAATGCCTTATACCGGTTGATATGACTACTCATTTTTTCCATTCCCAAAGGAAACAGTTTTAATGCCTCATCTTTTCGCATATTAAAGTTTGTGAATCCTTTATAGAAATAAGATAAGAAGTGAATATTGTTAGGTGAATTCAATAAATATGGACCATGAATAGAGATGTTGTACATTTCATCAAGTTTGTATATCAGCTCTTCAATACATTTGTTTTCTTGAATTTTCAAACCGAGATTGAAAACGCATGCGCCATACTCCAGTGTCTGTATTTTATAATCTACTCCATGTTCTATATCTGTGCCGAACAGCATGTGATTTTTGAACTTATCTTCCAGAACAGCCATCAAAGGTCGATTACTTAGTGGCTGACTGCTTTGGAATGTTTCAGTGTTTAGTACTTCCCAAAGGCCAATGATAGCTTTAATACTTCCGTAGGCTAATAAATATTTTTGCATGAATTCTTTAAAATGAAAACAATATCCGTTTGTTTGCCTTTGCTGGACATACCGTCGATGATGTAACGAATTTTATACAGATTATCTCGATTCTGATATTCATCTAGAATTTTGTTCAAAAATCTATTGACAAATTCATAATTTTCTTCTTGAACTCTTATTCTGTATAAAAATTTGCCAATTTCTGAAATAATTTTATATTTCTTATTTTCGTCGATGATCGCACATAGTTTGTCTTGGAGTGATTTATCGTCTAATTTATAAAACTTGCAATTTTTTATATTCGAACTCTCTGGTCTAAAAAGTAGACAAAGGACACTTATGTCAGCATAATTTAAAGCAAAATCACGGATGATGTCAGAATTGATAGCTAAATTCACCAGACAGGTGCCCCTTCTTGTTAGTCCATTAAGAAACCTCGTAATTTGATCTAGTGGTGGTGGTGACAGTTTTGAAAGTCTTCCGAGAAAAGTTTTGACAAATAAATAATATCTCTTTTCAATAATGCATTTTCGAATGTATTCACCGATCTGTTCTGAATAGCCACGTAAAAATCGACCTGCATTTTCACTAAACTGTTGATCTTCATATTCGTCATATTCGTCTTCTGAGTCACCTTCATCGCTGCCAGCATCTTCTGTCTGTTGATTGAGTGAGGTTTTAATATCATTCGTATCGCTACCAAGATCTTCTGTCTGTAAATCCTCTAAGACATTTACATCATCGGTAGTTTTATCACTGCCAATTTCTTCTGTCTGTTCATCGTATGATCTATTGGCGTCATTAGTATTTTCATATAGATCGCGTTCATCAAACTTTCTTTGTTCTTGATTATCGTCTTCATCATCTTCACCATCAATTGGTATAGGACGCCATGGATGGGATATACTTATTATTTTTTGTATTTGCAAGGAGTGAAAAGAAATTTCTATATCCAGAAAATGAAAGAGCTTATCAAGGACTAGTTTAGGATCAACATGGATGACGGAAGAATTAGGATCAGGTGGTTTGATGCTTGGTCTGACATAATTTAAAAGGAATCCAAGATCGCATATGTCCATATCGAGTAATATGTCGGGACGTTCGTTACCAAATGAGACAAGAACAGCATCACAAACGGCCTGATGTTTTATCATGTAGGCATTTCCACGTGGAAGATAAGTACAATCCAGATGAAACTCACTAAACTGTGAGCTTTTGATAAGATATCCACCTTCAAGTTTACGTATAGCTTGTTGGACTAATGTTTTTCTTATCTTTGTTTCCTTGTCATCAAATATTGAAAATATCTTCTTGAACAATTCATCTTTTTCTATATGGCTTCCTAAAATATTGTTATCGAAGAAATTACATTTCAAAGCAGTATAAACCAATACACAGTACTGATATCGACATGATAATTTATCGAAGCTTTTTGAGAACAGATCGTTTATCTTATCAACTAAGGATTTATTCGTGTTACGGAAATATGCAACACCAAGAAATGTCAGTGATCTATCGCTGCAAAACATACGACAAGTTTCCGGAAATCCAAGAAATGTGTCACACATACAGCATGCATAAAATATGTCGGTACATATTTGAGTGTTATCGTTTGATAACTGTATTACATCAGCAGTACATTCAGACGAACAGCATGGTATGGGATTGTAGTCAAACAATATATCTGTCTTTAGTGGGCTTTTGCATGGAATAATTGAATTATTTTTCATATGACTTAAAAGAATGAGAATACGTTCTTTATCTGAAAGTCTTGAATCATAATCCAAATTGAGAATACACTTTTTATGAAATATGTCGTGATTTGCCAAGATGTTTTCCTCGCATTTCGGGTCATTTCTGATTGTAAATATCATTTTCAAATGCGAAGACTTCTTTAAACAATTTGACAAAATATCAAGTATATTTCTGTGGTAATCCTCGTAAAAGTCAACGTTCGTTCTGCCAAAAAGATCTTCAACAATGACGACTTGTTTTTCGGCTAGAGATATTAAATCTCTGTACTTAATAACATCTTTGTCCGAGAAGAAAAGCGGAATGTATCCTTCATCTCGGTAAATGGATGCTAAATTACGAGCTATTTGTGTCTTGCCAGATCCTCCTTTCGCTACGAGAATCAAGAGGTTTTGATCTTTCAATATAGTGCTCCCCTTTTCAAGTGCAGCTGTTTTAACAAATGTTTCATCTTCCAGATGACATTGAATAATCGCATTGCTGTGATCTATAAAAAGAAAAAAAAAACAGGATTCACATTATATTCTTTCATTACAGCAAGTTTCTTTTCTGTGTTACACTTTCCAAATATTGAAACACAATTCATTGTTAAACTGATTTTAGAGAATAGTAACATTGAAAACGTACAGTAAAAAGCAATTAAATATATGGTTATCACAATACAGATGTGCTCGAATATTTTTTTATCTTCCATCACTCATTTTCAAGTTAAATTTAGGCGTATTAGTTGTTTTAGTAATAACAAAATACCGGACTCAAAATTCAAAACAGAAAGTCCCTCATCAAATGGCGAAATCAAAAGCTCAAACATATAAAACGAACGCAAAATCATACAGTCTGCTATAAACGGCCCCGACATTAAAAGTATGAAACAATTCACTGGAGAAAACAGTAAAAACCAAAATTTAGTGAACATTGTTGCAACATTTTAGATAACCGTTTGTCTAAAAATGGAACATATTTTTTATCATATAACTGTATTTAGTAAAACACAGTTTAAACATCACACAGGTCCAATATATATGGAGCAGAATCAGTCCAACTTAGTAAGCGCCATTTGATCGAGTGTATATCGAGTTTCCGTAAGCGACATTTTCCATTTTTGTCTCGAAGGAGTAGAAACCGGTGGGAGAAACTTTATATTAATTGATTGGATGACATTAAAGTATTGTCTGAGCTTCGTTTATTTAATCATTTACTTCATAGTGAGATTTTGTGTTATTTTTTGTTTTATGTACATGTATCTGTGATCACTTAAATTCTTAAATAAGTAATCATGATGTACAAGTAAGGAAAATGTTTTGACAAAGAAAAATCGTAAATTATCTCACCTATAAGATTCTGTTTTCTTACATCTGAAAGATAATAAAAAATAATATAATTAAAATGTAAATAATTTGGATTTTCAAATGAAAGTTTAAATACCATTTCATGATAATATGACTGTGGTCGTATTCAGTTTTAAACCATTGTATAGTCCATTGCACATTCTTACAACTGGCCGTTTTTATCTTATAGTTCGTTTCTGTGTGTGTTACATTGTCGTTTGGTTTTTTGTTGAACTTTAGTGTTTCTGGTGTTTCGTTGTTTTCCTCTTATAGTTGATGTGTTTCCCTCGGTTTTAGTTTGTAACCCGGATTTGATTTCTCTCAATCGATTTATGACTTTCGATCAGCAGTATACTACTGTTGCCTTTACTTACAAAATGACTTATTCAGTGTAATACATACAGTAATAAGTTAATGTTCACTGCATTCAAACATAAAACGTTAACATATCAATGCTTTTCCAGGCATAAATATATGTTTAGTGATTGCTTCATTCTTTGTAATTTTCAATTGACTATAAATGTCAAGATTATTTTTTATTCTAAAATGACGTTCATCATACGCTCTTATTACACAACCGTGGTAAAATATGAATATATTGTAAGTCAGCAGATTGGCAACGTTATGACCAAAATACCATGTCCTATGATTCTAATGAATTAGATTCCGGAGGTCAATCGGTGTAAATAACGTCCAAAACCCCAGAGATTCATAAGGTAATGGAATTTCATCAGCATACAATCAAGCTTTGTGAATTTTCATGAAATCATCTTACGATAATCTAAGTTTATTTTGAAATATTAGATATACCTAATTTTCCCAACTTTCCCGCCTCAAAGGTTATCGATTCTTTAATATCATCACCCAGATTGAGAATTTTATCCTCTATATCTTGTCTTGCTTCTTCTACTTGTGTCAGAACATTTTTTGCTTTTTCTTCTGTTTTTGTTTGAATACTCTGTTCTGTTTTATGTATAAGTCCGATGAGTTCCTCATGCTTCACCTGTAGATCATCTTTCTCTGTTTCTATCGTCCTTATAATGGCTTTTGTGTGTTTGTTACCCTCATCATTTACCGTAACCTCCATACTTTGTATTCGTTCGTATAAAATATCATATCTATTACCAAAATTTAACTGCAATCCTTCGATTTGCCCTGTAATTGTTTTACTGTGAGACAAAATATTGGTGGTAATTTTATTGTCTGTTTCCAAGATGCACTGAACAATTTGATCATCGTTTTGTTTAGATTGCTCTCGTAAACTCTTTATTTCCTGCGGAGAAATTTGAATATTTACAACAGTTAGACAGGTGTGAAGTTGAAGTCACCATGTTTGTATACACTACAAATACTATGAAATTAAAACAATGACAAAAGAAGGAAATAACTTAGAAGATTTTTATCTATTGCAAGAGAAATATATACAAACAAATGTATACATACACTAACAACCGATTGTGAATATTGATATCTGGCCATGACCCAAACCCAAACCTAACTGCTAACGAAAGTTAAATCTTATGCATCTTGAAGAAATGATGTTGCTTTGTGCGCATTTTGATTTTTTTCTGCTACCATAAGTGATATGCTGCATTGAAAAAGTTCTCCCCTATCTAGAAAGTAAAATAACAAAAATTCCGAACTCCGAGGAAAATTCAAAACATTAAGTTCCTAATTAAATGGCAAAATCACATCAAACAAATGGATAACAACTGTCATAATCCTGACTTGGTACACACATTTTCTTATGCAGAAATTGGCATAGTCTTTTCCCCAATGACAGTCTAAATTTCCCGCACTTAATCATCGGTCTTTCAAAACTTGCATGATAAATTTGTCACTAGGAGGTTAAGCGAACAATAATGCATTATACATTTGACTGGATAGTATATGAATATGAATTTGAATATAACTCTCCGTCGTCTATTCTTTTCTTCCTGTTTTCATTGCATTTCTTTTTTATATACAACCCATCGAGAATAAATGAGAAGATGTTTATATTTCATTTGTACAAAATGTTAAGCTTACCGTTCTGATGTCTTCGTTCCGCTGAATATCAAATAACAAACAATTTTGATATTGTTGACATATTGTTTCATCCAATGGTCGAAATTCAGCATCTTTGAGTTTCTGTTTCATTTCATTTTCTTTATTGCACGATTTTGCAATTGTAAGAATAGCTGCTTCAATTTGATTTTTATATAGTGAATAATCAGTACCTGAACATCTGGCTTCTTGTGCATGTCCATACAGTTTATTTCGATATCCAATGAGGTCATCAACTGCAAGTCGAATGTTGTTATTCGGAGGACAGATCGAGGCAAAATTAATCAGCAGACAACGAAGAAGTGTTAAATCCAGAAACTTTGTTGTAAGAGTGGCTTTTGCTGGACAACAACAGAATTGTGCCGCGCTTTTTATATTATGACAGGACAGTGTTTTTCCTTTTTTGTCTAGCAGTATATCTAATTGATCCGGATGCAAAACTCTACTCGCGGGAGTTGTAAGCGGTAATTTTCCATTTTTACATTGGCAACATGTATATTTGTTAAAGCATAAATGATATATTTCATGCTGGTTTAAGTTTATAAAATCCTCCAGAGTTTGTTTGTTAGAGTTTAGTTCATTATCCAGTAACAAAGTCAATGAATATTTTCCATGATCAACAATTATTGTTGAGATTCTGTAAAAGTTTTCTCGTTCTTTTTGTGTGCTTAACCTAAAATAAACATTAATATACTTATATTAAGAAAGACAATAATGTTATAGATAATGCATATTTTTAGTGTTTTTCTAGACGTATAACCCACCAAGGGATGTAAAGATTGGTCAAATGAAAGACCGACCGTAGGGAGGTCATTCTGTGGGCAATCCTGACACCCCGAGATTGATTATACGACAAGAAAACCTTAAAACATGCATTATCTGAATTTTATATCGTCAACAAACATAATTGTCTGCAAAGATTTGCAGTATTTCTATCCTATTTTACGGACCATAATAAGGTGGGCTATTCTTTCCTGATGCGTTCAGGTTTTTATACGCCCTGTGGCTCTTTTATAAAATTCACTGATTAATCTAGATATAAACCATAGAAATCATTGTCCAGTTACAATAGAAATATTACAGTAGCTACACAAATCAAGACACACATCGATGTTGCGGTGAATGAAAATACAAGTAATATATTGTATCAACTTTATTTATGAACGGGGAATGCTAAGGTTTTGTTTTGTTTTCATGACATTTTTATCAGATTAATTTTTCAACAAGTTTTTGAACAAACTATATATTTAGGATAACTGTTTTCTCTCTTTTGTCTGACAGTAAAAATTTTTTTTTTAAACTCAGAACCAGGATTTAGTATATCCCCTCCCCATTTTAAAGTACGCAAGGTATAATTCTATAGAAAATGAGAATAGTGTGTCAATTAAAAATTAGACAGAGTAAAAGATATATCAAGATTATTTCTAAAAATGCATGAAGAGAGCACGAAATCATGATACACGTACATGTAACATGAAAACCGAATATCCATATGTCAAAGTATGATTCTAAAACAATGTAAATAAATAAGATTTTCAAATTCCAACACATGAACGAAGGAAAGGATTGTTTCTGCCTGAAACCTATCAAATATGGAAAATCAAAAAGTAAACCTCAATTGGCAACATCACACGATAACTATCTACCGAATTAAATGTTTAAGTAAGTTATAGTTTGCATTTTAAGCAGAAAATTAATGACCTTACACAGGTCATTATTTGATGCCTTGAAGCAGATAGCATTGAAACTTGGTATCGTCCGGGTTGATTCTTCAAAAACATTACCTCTTGTTCTGATAGAAAATAACTCCATGTAGGTATATAAGATTTTCGAACGTTTTACTGAAGATCATTTTTATCCTGTTTACTGTGCGATACATATTGTATTCGAGTTTAACGAGTGTATAAAATTTGTATTAAATTATGTAATTCAAAAAACACATTGAAAGCTAACAAATAGTTATTTTTGGCATTTGTGTTGTAAAGAATAATGGAAGTAGTATTTTTCATATTGAAGACTTGATTCCTTTAATAGGCCACATGTCTACCCCAAATTCCACATTTTAAGATAATCGGAAAGATAAACTCATTACACAGTGTCCTTGTTACCTGATACGATATATAACTAATAAAATCATTGTTCTGTGGTCATTTTGTTGGTTATTATTGCAACTGCCATCATACATCTTTTGATTTATACTTGTAGCGTATTTAGATTGTTCTTTTTTTTTAAAATTTAATACACTGGCAACATCGTTTTATTTTTTACTTCTTTATTACGTCCGAATTAACCAAGATTCATTGACGTATAAAATGAGGAAGTTATGGGAAGTGTTTTCAGATAGTTTTTAAAAATAAAAACAACACGCTATAAATATTATGCGTCTGAAGCGCTCCTCTGTACCCATCCTCATCAGAAACGCTAAAAGCCGAAAACATGAAAACCAAGAATGTATAAGAACCCAAACATTTGAAGAGCAACGTAACCAAAAAGGATCTTGTTTGAAATTTACAATAGATACAATATCAAAAGAAAGATTGTAATGAAATGTTAAATAAGAATATTTCAATAGAAGTGTTATCTTTTATCAGGTAGTAGGTACCAGTTTTAGTGAACCAGAACATGTGTCCCTCAGAAAGATTTTATTATAGCTACGTAATAAGATATATGACTACATCAGGGACTGAAAAAAAAACCCATATGAATGTAAATTTTAGTATAGGCTTTAGGATTTAAGAATTAGATTTATATCAGGGCATCACATTTTTTGCCTTATTTGCAACGCATTTATAGATTGTAAGATTTCGATGCTTGTCAGGCATCCAAATGTTAAGTTTTACTATAAATTCACAAAAACATGTACATACCTTACTTATCAAAACCATAAATTTCATTTGTAAATTAGCTGAATGATTTTTCAGGAAACTTAAATCAGAAACCAAAAGTACTAAAGGTTTCTTGTAAAATAATTGGTATCTGTCATCCAGCAGAATGTTCAGATTATTGGCAGTTAAACCAGAAAAAGACACAGTAGTAAAGAGATCTATATTGCCAAACAAAAGTAGTGATACAGAAAAATAGACGCAATAAAGATTGAATTCCAAATCTATAACTACAAAACATCTTTTGAAAGTGTTACTGCATCTGGATATTTTGAGATAATGACACTTTTCCTTTTTAATCAAAACTAATTGCTCTTGAAAAAAAAATAGATTATTTATCTCTTATAAATATCTATACAGTTCTATGTATATCAGATGTGATCCTCTCATATCTTCTGCACTGACCCCCTCAGATATGAGAGGCTTATATCTAATACACATACAGATAAGTATTCACAGGCTAGTTAAATTAAGTAACATTTTAATTTTTTCACATTTAAGTTTTGTTTTCAATAGATCTTTAAGAAGTTGCAAAAGATAAAATTAATGTTGAATAAAATATTGAAAATATACAAAACGAGTATGTGCGCGCTATCTGAATCACGTGTTGTTGTTGCTGTTTGTTTTTAATTGCGCTGGTTTTTTTTTTAATGAGTCACGGTTATTTCAGATCAGGTAAAACGACACTGCCATTCAATTGTTCGAATAAACTTTAAACATTAATATATCACTGACAATTAACTTTCAAATGATTAGATAATTTTAGGTTAATATCTAGAACGCAGTCACTACATCACGTATCTAGTAACCATTGAGATAGTGAATATAATAGATTATAAACAAAGGATTTCTTTGTTAAATATGCATTTTATGATAAAGATATGAATTTGTTTTTAAAGATTTAAGAAAAATTGTCCAAGTTTCATAGATTAATAACGCATATTTATGTAGATACGTTCATGAAGTTGTTTTCTAGTCACATTGAGTTGCGATATTTGCTTTATATGTCGGATAAGAAAAAGGGGTGTACGCAAGCGCTTTACACTGGTAAATGTGATCTGGTGTTCCCAACACGTATACTATAGATATGTGTCTTCTTTTAGTTTAAGGCTAGGTAAACTGCATGCTATTGTTGATAAAAAACAATAAATTTGGACTGAACAACAAAATATTGAACGATCATGTGCAGGAATTTAAGAATTAATGAAATGTGAAATTTATATTATTTTTACAATTACGTTAAATAATACCACAAAGTACAATTACTTCACGCTATGAGAAGGAACAGGCCCGTAGCCAGGAACTTCCAAAAGGGGGGGGGGGCGGTTACATGGACTCGCGTAGCTCGCTTTAACTGCTACAATTCAAACAGCGCCGACTTTTAACAGTGCTTATTTGTTTTCAAGGGGGGGGGGGGGGTCGTACGAACCCCTCGAACCCCCCTGGCTATGGGTGTGAGGAAAATTGAAATTTCATTCATAACTTTTCACCTAATATTATCTACACAAAGTCATTCTATTTTTAAACCAAGTCTGTCTGACCCTTATCTGATCTTCAGGCGATCACTGTGTAATACGAGAAATTGGGTTAACATAGCATGTGCGCCCAATCAATTATGACTACTTTAAAATCAACATGACCATGCGCCTTAATAGAAGTATTAAAAACAAAAAGACGACACAACTTTAAGTAAACAATAACAACAAAAGGACAATATTATATACATTAGAAGCTTTTAGCAATTTGTTTACTAAGAAAAATAACATTATCATATACAAGGCAGACAATTGTTTACGTGAAGGGTTAAGACAATTAAATATAATACAATATAAAGAATAAGCTTATTTCAGAATAAAGGAGGAAGCCAAGATTGCGTTTAGCATAAATGAGAACTTGCACAGTGAAAACTATCTTGACAATATTCGTAGACTTCGTATTCATAAAACATTATCATGTACTCGTCCTGAATGTACATTTAACCTGCCGCTGAACGTTAACTTACAACAGCCTTCCATTATCGTGAACATGTATTATCTATTTTACAGAAGTTTGTCGAGCAAAGCAATGGCTGAAATGAATCTAAGTGGAGCAAAATCAAAATTCAGTTTTTGGAATTCCAATCTATAAAATCATCAACGGTAGGTTTTTTGTGTTCCGTGTTTAATACGGGCGTATCATGCGCTCATGGCACAGTTCTTTTTTTAATGATGATAATAATAATAATTAATAATTCTTTATTTAAAGAGGGTTACACAGTAAGTTACAAAACTAATCTTCCCTGAGGCCCTCATGAAATACATTGAAATATAACAAACAAAGAATTACAAAATAATCGAACAAACACACACATACGAAAAATGTTAATGAACTTGTGCAGTTATCAATTAAAAAACGTGAAAGGTAAAGTGTTTTGGGGGTAATTAATTACAAAATCAAACCTGCAATTTACAAATCTCGGGTAGAAGCTTCTTCATTAAATATCAAAAACTACCAATAGTAAATATTTTTTTTTTTTTTTTTATTAACGATTAGCTTATTTCTTTATGTGCTTTGCCATTATGGTTTTATTTTTCATTGCTTCTTGGTGATATCTAGAAACAAATTTAAGGTGGATCAAGTTTAGGATATCTTTTCAGGACATACAATTTATATTTATTATCATCTTATCTTTTCTAGAGGTTAAATATACTGCAAAAGTATGAAGATGTCACTGAGAAACAAATATCTGATAAAGACTCCTCCTGCTTGAAGTGTGCCGCAGAAAGAACGCGAGGTGGTGGATGAAAGTTAAAATGCAAAAAGTACAAAAGAGACAAAGATAACAAATGAATCTATAAAATAAATCTTGATTCAAAAGAAATATCATTGTATTACTATAGTTAATGTTGTTATTCAGTAAATTTGTATTCGTGTAATGGATTATACCAATTATAGCCTTCAGGTGTGAGGGTAATATATATATCATCAAGGACATTTGGTTTCTAGTGGAGAGTTGTCTGGTTAGCAGTCATGCAGCATCTTCTTATTTTCGTATTGCGATCAGCCTACCGAGTAGCGTAATGAACAGCTCACATTACTAAGCTGGTTTCAATCCTTAATGGTCTTTTGAACAAAACGTCTTAAACATCTCTCTTTGTATTGATATAATCTCAATTCGATTTTTGATGCTAGGTCACATATACAATACATGCACCATACAATAATCTAATATTAACATTTATTTTATGTAAATAAATATATATAGATATTCAAAGGAAAAAAAAAACCAGAAATCACACTGTTAGTTTCACAGTGAAAGCGAAAGTGAAAGTAGTGAACAGCCTTATTTCTATTACGTTCAAAACATCCAAAAGAACACTGGTTAATTCTTTGCTGCATCAAGAACGTTCAGTTAATGTCTGAAGGGAAGAATGAAGCTAACAATGTGGTTTGTTTAAAATAGTTTTCACTGTGTCGAGAACTTCAATTTTATTTCTGATATAGATTTATATATCAAATGTGCTATAAATGTATCTAACACTCACATTTTAGTTACTGTTTAATCACCACGTTGTCAAGTCCCTTTTCGTTATCCTTATATTAATGTGTGCAATGTAAACAGGAAAAGGTCGTCATAGAATAAATAGTTAATGATTAACTACTAATAAACTATTTACAGAACTTGAATATGAAAATCGATAAACGTTTATAAACTATAATATTACACAGGGTGTATCATTCTACTTTTTTCATTGGATATTACGATCACATGTTTCAAAGGTTATTTTATGTATCCAAAGCCTTGTTTCTATTTATAAATAAATTGATGCTATGTTTCTATTTATATGTTTATTGACGGTCAGTATTAAAATCACTCAACGTCAAGATGTCACACATAACAACCACGGAGGAGGCGCCGCATCAGACGAAAAGAAAATGTGCAAGCTTACAAGAAAGATATATTAGGAATTTGATGTTATTTGCAAGAAAGATAACGTATCAAGCTATGAAATTGTTCAAAGAATATTGATATTTTCAATGGCATGTTAAAAATGTTACAAAATACAATTCAAAAACACACAGAAAGAGTATGAAGTCTATTTTCCTAATACCTATATCAAAAATAAAATTGAGGTCCTCGGCACAGTTGTAGCTATTTGAAAATAAAAAATAAAAAAAAACAAACAAATCAGATTGTTAGCATCATTCTGCTTTTCAGAAATTAACTGAACGTGGTGGTGTAGCAAAGAGTAACCAGTGTTCATTGTGACGTTTTGAACATCATAGAAATAAGGCAGTTGACAAACAGTGAAACTAAAATTGTAATTAGTTGCTGTTACTTCTGTTTTTTCCACGTGAATATCTCTATATATTTAATTACAAAAATTATATGTGAATATTTGATTATGGAAATGACCACGTATTGTATATGTGACCTAGCGACACAATCAAATTGAGATTATATCAATATAAACAGAAATGTTTAAGACGCTTTGTTTCAGGATTGGAACCAGCTTAGTGATGTGATCTATTCATTACGCTAGACATATAAAGCAAGAATCGCAACTCAGTATGACTAGAAAACAACTATATGAACGTATCTACATATACTATGCGTTGTTCCAAATTATAAATGTATGCAAATGGGACAATTTACCTTAAATCTATGACAGACTTATCATATCTTTAATATAAAATGCATATTACATACAGCCATCCTTTGTTAATAATCTATTATATTCTATCTCAATGGTTACTAAATACGTGATGTAATGAATGCGTACTAGATATTAACCCAAACATTATATAATCATTTTAGAGTTCATTTTTTAGTGATATATTATTGTTTAAAGTGTATTCGAACAATTGAATGGCAGTGTCGTTTTACTTGAACTGAATTAACCGTGACTCAATTCAAAACTGATGAATTATTGAAAACTAACTGCAACGACAATGCTTTGATCAGAGAGCGTATAATTTCTACTTATTTTGCATGTTTTCGTCATTGCATTCGATATTTATTGTATCTTTTGTACCAAGTCAGTACTATAACAGTAGATATCCCTTCGTGTGATGATTTTTTTATTTTTCCACTTGCTTAAGGACTTTCCGTTTAAAATTGTCCTCTGTGTTCAGTGTTTTTGTTTTTACATTTTTCCATGGGTTATATTTCCTATCATGATTTCCTTGATAAATTTCCTTAATAGAGATTGGCTGCTCACAAGGAATACACCAGTATTACAAAGTGGTGAAGTTGAAATCATCTCTTCAAAAATTTTACTTACGCCATCACCTGTTGGTTGATCGTTTTAGAATAACTGTTTCACTGATGACAACGGATATGTCCCAGGAAACATTACGGGTGCTACGTGTAGAGCAGATTCTGCTTAACTATTCAGCAGTACACATACGGTCATCCCCGTTTTCTGTTGGGGTTCGTGTTGCTCAGTCTTTATTTTTCTATGTTGTGTTTTGTATAATTTCGTTTGTCTTTGATCGTACTTAGTTGCTTGCCAAGGCATTGTCAGCTTGTGTTCAACCGACGGTATCTTTCACCTCTATTTGAACTATCAAAATGTTGTAGAGTCACAGAATATAACTTCATCACATACAATAATCAATACAATAATGATAAATAAACTCATCATAGATACCAGGATTAAAATTTGATATTTACGCCAGACGCGCGTTTCGTCTTCAAAAGATTCATCACTGACGCTGTAATTAAAAAACGTTAAAAAGGCTAAATAAAGTACGAAGTTGAAGTGCATTGAGGACCAAAAATTCCTAAAAATTTTGCCAAATACAGCTAAGGTAATCTTTTCCTGAGGTAGAAAAGCCTTGGTATTTATAAAAATTCAAAGTTTTGTAAACAGTTAATTTATTATTAGGACCATATCAAATATAATTCATGTCAACACAAAAGAACTGACTACTGGGCTGGTGATACCCTCGGAGAATAAAATTTCTACCAGCAGTGGCATTGACCCAGTGGTTGTAAATAAACTCATCATATATACAAGGATTAAAATTCTATATTTACGCCAAACGCGCGTTTCGTCTTCAAAAGACTAATCAGTGACGCTCTAATTAAAGAAAGTTAAAAAGGCCAAATAAAGTACGAAGTAGGAGTGCATTGAGGACCAAAAATTCCTAACAGTTTTGCCAAATACAGCTAAGGTAATCTATTCCTGAGTTAGAAAAGCCTTAGTATTTCAAAAATTCAATGTTTTGTAAACAGTTAATTTATAATTATGACCATATCAATGATAATTCATGTCAACACAGAAGTGCTGACTACTGGGCTAAACAGTTGATAACAATATTTTTATTTGATACGAAGTATCTTCATTGTTATTTGTAATATAAAAATAGGCATATTAATGATTGATAATTTGTTTTGTAAACTTGTGTGATTATTTATATATATATGCATGTAAGTGCCTCCATTTTCCTTAGTAATGCCATAATAACATTTTGTTTTAAACAATTTTCAGATTTGCTTAAAAAAAAAAAGAAAAAAAAAAGAAATACAATTTATTTCATAAACCTTTTCAAAACATAACTGTTTTACTTTTTTTCAGAATTTACCTTCATAATGAACCCAATCATTTAAAACACATTTGTGTATTGATAAATAGAAACGTTAGGAACGTTATGAATAAAAACCACTTAAAATATATCAATTTCATCTAAGGTCAGCTTTGACTAAAGAAGTTATAATAAAACAGTCTAGAACAATGTCGGATTGTTATTGACCTTCAACTATTTTAATTGAAGCCATTTTAGCAACAATCAAGCTGTCTAATGTGTATGTGAAAAAACAAACAAGTTTTGAATATAGAATGAAATATAATTCTTTATACTTGAAACAACAGTCAACGAATCTATGATTTTCAATAACGAACTTGTTTTTTAAATGCTTGTTCACCATCGTCATCGTCATCATCCTCGCTAATAGGTTCACTGCTCTTAGGATTGAGTATGTTCATGTTCCTAAGTATACACAAAAGCTCAATATTAACTACGTCTTCCTCCGACTGATTGGCATGGCTTATTGCTTCTCTTACCTTCTTTAAAAATATTTTATATCGCTTCAAATGACAATGCAGTTTTTTCATTCCAAAAGGACACATTTTTGTTGCATCTTCTTTTCGCGAATCAAATTTAGTAAATCCATTATAGAAATAAACTAAGAAATGGAAACTGTTTGGTGATTCAAAATGATAAGTCAATCTACCTCCAAGAAACACTTCGTAAATTTCAATCAGTTTTAATATCAGCTCTTCGATTAACTTGTTGTCTTGAATTTTTATACCTAGATCGAATATACATGCTCCATATTCTTGTGTTTGTAGTTTGTATTTTACTCCATGTTCAACATCTGCGCCTAGCAGTATATGATGTTTGAATTTATTTTCTAGAACTGCCATTAATTGTATATAACTTACTGTCTGACTGTTGTTGGGTGTTTCAGTGTTTAGAACTTCCCAAAGACCAATGATAGCTTTAATACTTCCATAGGTAATTAAGTGTTTTTGCATGAATTCTATAAAATGGGGTACAACGTCAGTTCGGCTGCCTTTGCCAGACATACCATCGATAATATAACGGACTTTATAAACATTTTCTCTTTTGTTATATTTATCTATAATGCAGTCCAAAAATCTTTGGACAAATTCATGGTTTTCATCTTGAATTCCAATTCTATACAAAAAGTTTCCAATTTCCGCTATAGTTTTATAACTTTGATTTTCGTCCATGATCGCAATAAGTTTGTCCTGAAGTACGCTATCATCTAGTTCATAAAAATTATAATGCTTGGTAGTCGAACTCTTTGGTCTAAAAATTAGACAAAGGACATTTACATCACCATATTTTAAAGCAGAATCACGAATGATGTCGGAATTGACTGTTAAGTTCATCAAACAGGTGCCCCTTCTTGTAAGTCCAGTAAGAAACTCATTCATTTGCTCTGGTGATGGTACACGTGTAGAGAGTCTTTCAAGAAATAGTTTAACAAATGAGATGTATCTTTTTTCTATAATGCATGTCCTAATATATTCCCCTATCAGTTCTGGATAACGACGGAACCACGGTTCTCCGTCATCATTGTCATCATTTGTGTCATTTGTATCGCTTTCAGGATTTGAATCTTCAGACTCTGAATCAAATAAACTATTTTCGTCATCAGTACTTTCATAGTCTTTGCTTTCGTCAAATATTGATTGTTCCTGAAAACTGTCTCCATCATCTGCACAGTCAGGTGGCGGCGGATTCCATGGATTAAAAATTCCTGTAATCTGAAAATCTGAGGAAAAATTGATTTTGAATGATATATCTTCATCTAGAAAGTAGACCAACTTATCAATAAGAAGTTTTGGATCAACATGTAGGACGGATGAATTGAAATCAGGTTGTTTCAAGCCTGGTCTTATATATTGTAAAATGAATCCAAGATCGCAGATATCCAGTTTCATCAATATTTCGGGACATTCGTTACCAAATGAGACAAGAACAGCATCGTGGACAGCTTGATGTTTAAACATATAAGCGTTTCCTCTTGGATAAGTAAACCAATTTTGGTAAAACTCACCAAACTTAGAGCTTTTTATTAGGTACCCTCCTTCAAGGGTAAGAATAGCTTGTTGGACTAATGTTTTTCGTATCTTTGTTTTCTTGTCATCAAATATGGAAAATATCTTCTTGAACAATTCATCATTTTCTATATGGCTTCCTAAAATGTTGTTATCGAAAAAATTGCATTTCAAAGCAGTATATACTAATACACAGTATTGATACCGACAGGATAATTTGTCAAAGCCTTCTGAGAACAGATTTGCGACCTTATTTTTCAGCGATTGATTCGTGTTACGGAAATATGCCACACCAAGAACCGTCAGAGATTTATCATGACAAAACATCCGACAAGTTGCTGGAAATCCTAAATATGTGTCACACATACAGCATTCGTAAACTGTGTTAGTACATATTTGAGTGTTGTTGTCTGACAACGTAATGACATCAGCAGTACATTCAGATGAACAGCTAGGATAGGGGTCATCGTCAAGACATATATCTATCTTTACTGGACTTTTACAAGGAATTATTGAATTATGTCTCATATGACTCAAAATAATGGTCATTCGTTCTTTGTCTGATAGTCTGTAATCATAATCTAAATTCACAATACATTTTTTATCAAATATATCGTGCTTTGCTAAAATGTTTTCACTGCATTTTGGGTCGTTTCTTATTGTAAATATTATTTTCAAGAGTGTAGATGCCTTTAAACAGTTTGACAAAATATCCAGAATATTTCTGTGGCTATCTTCATAAAAGTCAACATTTGTCCTACCAAAAAGATCCTCAACAATTACGATGCTTTTTTCGGCCATCGAAATTAGATCTCTGTACTTTATTACATCTTTGTCAGAAAAGAAAAGCGGAATGTATCCTTCATCTTTGTAAACAGATGCTAAATGCAGCGCTATTTGTGTTTTACCAGAACCTCCTTTTCCTAGTATAATCAGGAGGCTTTGTTCATTTAGAATAGTTTTCCCCTTCTCGAGTGCAGCTGTTTTAACAAATGTTTCATCATATAGGTGACCATGAATTATCGCATTGCTGTGATCTATATCAATGAAAAAAAAAATTATTATATTACAGTTTATCATTACATCCAGTTTGTCAGAACAAATTCTACTCGAATTTTAGAAATCTATCTTTTATTCACAATTGAAAGTTTATAGTGTTATTATTATATTGATTCATTCCCGTTCCTCTTTCAATACCTCTTTGGCATGCACAGAAGGCTACTCAAGTTTTCCAGTCTGTTTAAAAAAGATAGTCCAAATAAATTTGTGTACGTTTATAGACAAATGCTCTTGTTCCTCCTCCAGAAACTAAGATAAGAATTGTTGAACCTAAAATATGCTAGATTTTCCCCGCTACACAATCATATGACTGTCCCAAATCATGATTCTCGTTATTGGTCATTATTTTTTTTTATGTCAGAATAGTTTTTTAGTTGTGAAATTTAATGTTAATTAGACATAAAAAGATGTGATATGAGTGACAATGAGACAACTCTCCATCCAAGTCACATTTTGTAGAAGTAAACCATTATAGGTCAAAGTACGGTCATCAACACGGAGCCTTGCACACATTTGACAATATTGGTTAAATTCATTTACAACTATTTCACACTAGGGGCGATTTA
This sequence comes from Mytilus coruscus, assembly GCA_017311375.1. Taxonomy (NCBI): domain Eukaryota; kingdom Metazoa; phylum Mollusca; class Bivalvia; order Mytilida; family Mytilidae; genus Mytilus; species Mytilus coruscus. Next base: position 68,212,710 of record CM029604.1, on the reverse strand, counting down.
GAATTTGATATATTGTAGACTCTATTCTACTTTTGAAAACCGTATTGACCTTTCAATCTTTGTCGGATAGCTAACTCATTATACTGCAGCCCTGACCTCTGTTATCAATACTCCTGTCAGATGGTATGTTGAGTAAGATTTAGTTGCCTTATTTATACCAGGACCATTTTCATATTCAACATATTTGCATTACAGAATGATCATAATTCCCAATTTAAAACGGACAAACCTTTATCATAAAAACAGCGTTGTCAATATAATTGAATTGTATTCGACCGTCATGCAAGTGAGAGTTTTATCTAGCTATAAAACCAGATTTAATCCACCATTTTCTACATGAGAAAATGCCTATACCAAGTCAAGAATATGACAGTTGTTATCCATTCGTTTGGTGTGTTTCAACTTTTGAAATTGCTATTATATTACGGACTTTCCGTTTCGAATTTTCCTCGGCGTTCGGTATTTTTGTTATTTTACTTTTTATGTGTACCCCTAAAAATCTAATATTTACTATTTCTCGTAAACACCAATCAATTATGAACATTCCACTGCGTTAACATATCAAGTTGTAGGTGGGAATCCAACACAAGAATTATATATATATTCTCTCTCGACAAATGTTGTGACGAAGTATATATACTAGTATATTATGCTCTGTAACAACGGGTATCCGATGGAGAGCGTCTCTATTCAAATCGGTGTTAAAACGTGTACAACAAAGTTTTTTGATGTGAAGGCATGGTTAGTCACATCCTTTACAACAGAAAAAAATTTATCTGTTCTGAAATGTACACCATCTACTTGCCACTTTTATGCACTGTATAACATAAGGAAAGGAGTTCGGTATTTTTGTCATTTCACTTTTTGCAACACTAGATAAAGCCGATGAGGAAATGCAGTACTCGACAAACGAAAGCTTTATTATATGGCCTAGTTGTTCGAGAGGTTCAGGAATCTGGATACAGTGCAGGTGGTGTTTCCACGATGTCACTTGAATCCCACTGAGAGAAGAACAAATGTTTACAAACGCAAATTTTCAGATCAAGAATTGTTGTGCCTACTTTGAAACGAAGTACATATATCCATGCAATAATATATAAACTAATAATGTTCTTTGTGTAATTTCCTGTTTCCTGTTTTCAGTTTTATCTTTGTCGGATAGCTAACTCATTATACTGCAGCCCTGACCTCTGTTATCAATTCTTCTGTCAGATGGTATGACTCTAAAGTGCGATGGGGACGCTAAAGTACGATGGTCACGCTAAAGTGCGATGGTCTGTGCTAAAGTGCGATGCCTCCATACGCTCAAGTCCGATGATCCGCAAAAGTATAGACATAAGAAACGTAGTTGGATTGTGACGTTAACAGTCGTTTATACAAACCAAAAATGAATATGCCGTAAGATAAATTAAGAATACTTGATTGACAACTTTAAAACCAAATGTCCATGACTTAATTTCAGATCTAACCGTGCTTTGTCGGTTGAAGCAAATGTGTTTTTTTTGGGGTGCTGGAAGAAGGACTTGCATTTAACAGGAAATACATAATTTTGTCACACCTAAATTACCTTTTTAGCAATTATTTTAATCACTTAAGCCTACCGGTAGATTATAAAGCCTATCACATATGTTATAGTCCAGTCAATCTAGCTAAAATAATCGCCCAACCTCAAACTATAATTGCCTTAGCATACTAGCTTTTGCAAAATTTTCAAATCCATTTATTTTAACGTTTTAGTCCCTCGAACCTTACCCTATTGGTCCATTGCACTTTAGCGTGATATACATGTACCATTGTACTTTAGCAAATAAACAACCATCGCACTTTAGCGTGAGACACAATCGTACTTTAGCGTAGACAATCGCACCTTAGCGTGGCCATCGCACTTTAGAATACCATCGCACTTTAGAGTCCTACATATTGTAATAAAACCTTATGGGTAAAAACAGATGAATAAACAGTTAATGGTCATATTTTGGGGAAGTTACTTTCTGTGATGTATTTATTTTTATGAATTTAATCCTCAAGCATTTTTTTCGTACTTTTAATATAAGATGCAGGATATAAATCTTGATTTTTGGTAAAACGTTTCAGTTGATTTGACCTGTTTGCTGATCTTGTTACATTTTAAATTTGTCCTATTGGCCTTGAGCTTTTTTATTGAGCTATCGTCTGAGGAAGTCGTATTTTGATTCTTCTATAATATGCTTATACTTGTTCTGATATATTCTACTTCCTACTAAATGGTTATAATATATAAAATTCTTATCTGAAAGGTAAATCTTTACATTTCTACAATCTGCAAGGTTAATTTGAGAAGACTCTTTGTTTACTAAACAAGTGAAAAATATAATATTCAAGTACACGCAATACAACATGAAATTGAAAATTTATCTCACCCATCAGATTTTGTTTTTTAACATCTGTAAGACAAATGAAGATAATCTAATTAAGTGTTAATCATTTAAATGTTCAAACATACGTTTTAATTTTACTTCTTTTCTCATAATAATAGTAATGCGATAAATCTGATTTTAAATAGATTATGTAGAAAATATTTAAAGACTATCAAACAGAAATTAAGAAATATATTCAATGTCTAATATTTCATGTTATTCAGGGTATATAATGTGACATTCGCGAATTAGGGTTAATATTCTCTAACCCTGAACCCTTCGCGCATTTGTTGAAACATTCACCATGCAGTATATATTTTGTGTCTGTTTGTTTGTTTCACACATTGTTGTCAATATGATGAAGTTTTATATGACTGTCATACAAGTGAGAGGTTTAGCTAGCTATAAAATCAGATTTTGTTCACCATTTTCTACATACGAAAATGCCTGTACCAAGTCAGGAATATGTCAGTTGTTACATTCATTCGTTTGATTGTTTGAACATTTGATTTTGCCATTTGATTAGGGACTTTCCGTTTTGAATTTTCCTCAGCTCGGTATTTTTGTGATTTTACTTTTTACTACATGTATTTGCATACTTTATGTACTTAAATACACTTCTTTTTTATCTTAAAAAACAAAATGAGTAGTATGCATTTCCACTGTTTGTATGTAATTGATTTCATATGTACTTATACCATCAACATACGATTTTGTTTAGCAAATTTATGTGACATTATTTTTTCTGAAACCAACGATATTCTAAAAATATAAGAATTACCTAATTTTCCTGTTTTGATCGCCTGATTGATTACCGTTTCTTTAACATCATCACTAAGGTTGTGAATTTGATCATTTATGTCTTGTCTTGCCTGTTCTACCTGTGTCAGAATACCTTCCAATTGTTCTTCTGTTTTTGATCGAAAATTGTGCTCTGTTTGATTTAAATTTCCAATCAATTCAGCATGCTTCATCTGTAGATCCTCTGTCTCTGATTTTATTGTTTTTATAATTTCTTTGCTATTCATGTTAACTTCGTCAATAACTTTAACCTGAAGACTTTGTATTCGTTGATATAAAATTTCATCCTTTTGAGTAACATTTTCCGTGATTCCCTCGATTTTTTTCGTAAATGTTTCACGTTGAGACGTGATATTTGTGGTGATTTTCTTTTCGGTTTCCAAGATGCGCTGAAAGATTTGATCTTTGTTTTGTCTAGATTGTTCTCTAAGCATATTTATTTCCTAAATAAGAAATTGATGACATACAATAAGAAAACGGTATCGAACTAACCACTACCCAAGTTTAAAGAGTTATGTTTGTAGAATACAAAACAAAGTCATGAGTACAGGAAAGAAAGACGCTAACAATTACTAAAGATGATAAGCTAATGCAAAATGAAACCCAAGATATTCACAATTTAATACAGAAGATTTGTCATGTAATAGAAATGTAAACATATACCACGCTTAAACCCGTTGTAAGTATCAATATTAACTATTGTTGCAAACTGTCTTTTGACCTTCAGACTTGTTCTGTTTGTGTGTCGTATTAATTATATCGTATAACGTATACCGAATGTCTACTTGTTTTCATAGTATCCTAGATATATACGTTAAGGATATTGGGTACTTAACCTCGACATTCCTGTTTTTTGTTTCATTTTCGCTCTACAAGAACCAATATTCCCCTTTTGAAACATATTGATTAAAGAAGCATCACATCCGAGACGTCTCCATTTTTCTAGCGGTAATACCAATGCTTTGGTTTTGCTGAACATAAGAGTATACAAAAAGACGACCATGTTCGCTCGGAAAGGGGACGTTTAATATGCTTCGTGAAAAGAGGATATACTACCATTTTTGCATGATTTAAGCCCTTTAAACATCCCATTCAGTGTCCGTACAATATACTTGATCAGTTGTAAGGCAAAAGTTCTAACATAAGTAATGGTAGTATAAATGTGCCATCAGTTATCCAAATTAATCATTTATGAACCTGTATTTTTTTTAATTGTTGCTAACCCATTCTCGTTCGGCATGGGCATGACATATATGTGACTACACGTTAGGCAAACAGAAACCAATTATATTTGAAAAGAGTGATGAATATTAAAAAAATGAATATGAATATTACTGTCGTCTCCATTTTTTTTTTTTTTTTTCTGTTTTGTGTATTTTGGTATTTTGAAATCGGAATATAAAAATAGTATAACAATCGACATTGCATTTGTCTATAACTTGAGCTTACCGTTTTAATTTCTTCGTTTTGCTGAATATCAAACAACAAACAATTTTGATATTGTTGACATATTGTTTCATCCAATGGTCGAACTTCAGCATCTTTAAGTTTCTGTTTCATTTCATTTTCTTTTTTGCATGATTTTGCAATTGTGAGAATGACTGTTTCAATTTGACTTTTGTATAGTTTATAGTCAGAATCAGAACATCTGGCTTCTTGCGCATGTCCATATAATTTGTTCCGATATCCAGTGAGGTCATCAACTGCAAGTCGAATGTTGCTATTCAGAGGACAGATCGAGGCAAAATTAATCAGCAGACAACGAAGAAGTGTTAAATCCAGATGCTTTGTTGTAAGTGTGGCTTTTGCCGGACAACAACAGAATTGTGCCGCGCTTTTAATATTATGACAAGATAGTGTTTGTCCAGTTTTGTCTAACAATATGTTTAATTGATCCGGATGTAGAACTCTACTTGCGGGAGCTGTAAGTGGTAATTTTCTGTTGACACATTGACAACATGTATATCTGTTAAAGCATAAATGATATATTTCATGCTGGTTCAAGTTTATAAAATCCTCCAGTGTTTGATTGCTAGAATTTAGTTCATTATCAAGCAACAAAGTCAACGCTTCCTTTCCGTGATCAACAATAATTGTTGAGATTCTATAGAAGTTTTCTCTCTCCTTCTGCATGTTCTGCGTGCTTAACCTATAACAATTGTTATACTAATTTTACATATAACGGTAGTTATACTTTCTTACAGTTATACAGACCAACTTTGACCATGTTGACATTCGAAATGTGTATTAAGGTGTTTTTCTTTCGAAAGCATGCATTTGAAATATTGCATTGACCTTACACAGCTTAATATATACATGTATACCACATTACAAGCGTTAATTTTTTGTCGTGGCATAGACAACGTCTTTACGATTGACATGTAAATGCTGCATTGAAATCCCTTGGTATAATACTTTCGTTTTGAGATAATTCATCCAAATTGTCGCAGCTTGATATAAACATGTACTTAAATACCACATGACGAGCTCTATCCCTTGCATAGACAATGTTAATGTGATCGATTTTCAAATACTACAATGACATGCTTAGGTAAAATACACATACAGTTATTTTACTGATGACGAATTATATTTCTTATTTGTTGACACTTTAATTTAGACATTCATTAGATTTTTTTATATGGTTTCATAGAATCTAATGTTTGTAGTAAAATTTTACTCTAATGACCATTTATACTTTTTAGGTATTAAATGTGTATTTTATTCTTTTTTGTATTGTTTGACATGTTTTTGTTTTTATTATATGCAAATATTATTACAGGCATGGTTTTTACACTACGTTGTTTTTCGATGGGATGGTTGTCATGGTTGTTCGGGACTTTTAATATGCAAATCATTTCGTCTACTCATGTCATTTGTATATATTTTCTTGTCTATTAATCAATATTAACACTGCATGTTAATATTTAGCAAAAACCAATTAATCAATGAATAGTAAAAGATTGTATGTTATAAACATATTTACAAAACTCGTGACAACTTCAAATTTGGCACATGATAAATAAACATGTCTACTGATAAATACCATTTGTTTATCTTTTTCATGTATCGTTACTGTTTCGCTGTTCACAAAAGTTTATACCTCTTTTTATTATATAGTGACTCGTAATTTTGACCCACACTTTGCCTTTTTCTGCACATTTTTCACACGGTTCCTCTTATTTTATGACGATATCTTTCTCAACTCTACGAATTGGCGAAGCGAGACAAGGGTAAAGGTGTCCTGTGACAGTGAGGTTATCAATACGGTTGGTCAATTTTTTATATGCTGGTTTATTAGCTTTACCACATCTGATATTCATATCGACTATTTGACCAAACCCTTCAGCCATGGTCCATTGACCTTGAACCTTTAGATTTCACCACTAATTTCACAATAGATTTTATTTATTTCTCTAGTTATGTCTTAAATTTTCAACAACAAAATCAACATTGGTACCAATAAAAACAACATTTAAAGATTGTACAACTGTGTTAAATTGATAACCTTTAAGAATAAGTCTTTTCAAGGAATCAATTTTTTTACATGGATCGCATCATCACATAATTAGCTTTCTCATGTGAATATCTAATAAACAAAGAAGACAAATAAGATAAGAGCACCTTAACAGTATTTAACATTAATATTCCATTTGTTAGCTATTCCTGTTAGTGTATATAAATGTTATATTAAATGAAAAAGTTCCTTAAAATAAATATCTAACACTTACATTTTATATAATATTAAATCTTTCCGTTGTCAAGTCCTTTTTCGTTATCACTGTGCAATGTAGAAAGGAAACATGAAATGACGAAAATACATGATAAATGCTTAAGTAATTAAAGAACCAAAATACTAAAATCGATAAACGGTAATACACAGTCACTACAATTTAAACCACTAGCCAATCCGTCGTGGAGACACTTATTCTTTTTCCTGTTTCCGCTTCCTGTAGTTTGTATTAAACCGACATGTTCGATGTTAGTTTAGTAATACATATTTTCCACCGTGAGTTTGCTATGAAATAAACAAATTGTTTTTGCATTTTTTCTCATGCTTTTGGTGTATTAGCACATGTAGTTATTAAAGTTGCTTATCAGTAATTTAAACCTATTTCTAATGAGTTTATTTTCATACATGTCAGTGATGAATAGATTTAATCAAAAGTCAGTTACCAGTGTTCAAATCTTATCAAGATATAAATTTACAGGTAGAGACACATCAAGGTTACGAAAAATACCCTGAGTGAATGGCTGGAACTCCAAAGGAGAAGGACCAGATGATTTGACAGGGTAATAGTCTCGTCCTTTTCATTCAGCACAAAATTAGAATATAACAGTCATGAATATAACACAATAAGATAATACATGTCAGTGGTGATTACGTTCATTGATGTCACTGGTGTATCAAAAAACAACGTCAGGGTTTTAAAGGATCACGCATGTCCGTTGTTTATAAAATTATAAGAATTTCCTTATACCTTGCAAATCGTCTGAAATCACCATAGGTATTTATGTGTGGTCTGTCTTGCTCATTTTGAGTTTGTATCACTGGTATGTTAGATCATAAATGTCAAAAATGTGTAAGATCATTTTATGTCAGTTATGTCATGCATGCCAGTGGTTTATTTAAATTTATAATTCTTATATGATTTGCATATCTATCAATACTTGAAACGGATTGGTCGATTGGAATTTTTTCCCTTGGTTTACACTTCGATAAACCATGTTTCCGAAACTACTTTAGTAACTTCCACTGTAATCTATTCATGTGCGATTATCATGCATGCCGGGATTCTGGGATTTTCAGCAAATTGAGATTAAAAAACAAAAAAACATAACAGTTGTTTCTATTAAAATACAAATATAACAATAAAGAAATAATGCATTTAAGCTTTGAAAATGTATAGAATAAAAATTTATATAAATTTCCGCGAAATTTCACGAAAGATTTAGCGAATTTATGTCATGACTCAATACGAAGTCATAGAATGAAAACTTTTAAGCAAAAGATTATTTCATAACTTGTACTCTTCAAATTCAGATAATATCTCATTAAAATAAAGTTTTTGAGGTGCTATTTCATTTTAGATTCTGTTGCATTTATCGAACATTTATGATTTTAGAAAGTCAATATGGCGGCTAACTCCTTACTTACAGGGAAAACGGTACTATTTATTCTGTCATAGGCGACAATACTAACATTTTCTAAATTTACCACTTTTTATAATAAAAACCTGGATAAAACAGTTATGTGTGGTGTTGGTACTTTATTATTCTGTTTTAAAAATTGAAGCCAAATAGTATCATGACCAACTTCCAACGGAGCTTGTTTATGTTATCCATGCCCACCATCATTTTACACCAAATTTGTGAAATTTTGGAAGTCTTTTCGAATAATTCTCTAGAAAATATTTCAATGGGTTTCAAAATTTATATTGTAAATAAACACACTGCAGTTATTTATAGATAAATAAAAAAATATATTGTACCCTTACATCCAATCACAGCGCTCCTAAGTTGACTTCCTTCACCTGCCTTGGGTACACAAAAGGCCAACCTAATGCTGGGAAAATGTAATAGTACCGTTTTCCCTATACTGTGACATAAAGATTTAAAGAATTCTTATAACACCATTAATGCAATACTGGGTTATTTTTGAAAACCTTGGCTATAATAAAAACTTGTATGCCCCCATTACTTATAGAGGCATGGATCATTTTATGTCCCCACCCCTACATGCTGGGTTACCTCTTTTCTGTACTTCTTTCAGATAAGGCTTAATAAACAACCTGTATCCAATCATATCTCATCTTATTTAAAAGAATAACAAACAGTTCCATTTAAACAGATAAAAATGAAAGTTCCATTCAATTTGTATTCATTTTTATCCAAAATTTACAACATAAGCACAAATTCAAGATTTTTCATACAAATCTCCATTCCATGCTTTAGTATATGCCATATTGTGGTTCAAAATTTCAGAGATTGTTATAAAATCCCTTATTCTGTCTTGAGATGATAAAAACAAAGATATTAGACACTTAAAACATTAAATATGCAAAATACTCAGCTGTAAAGCTGCCTTTGTTGCCTGTATTAATCTATGAATAGGCTGAATTATGTCCCTTGGGAGTATTCATTTCCAACAAAAGTCCTTTCAAACAGAAGAAAATGAAAAATTATATATGCTTGATATAATAAAAGATAGAAACTACAAAATGAAGCACTATTGAAATGTTTGCTGCATGAATTGCCAAGAATGTGAACAATTCTTTACACAGGAGGGTATAAATTCTATCTAAATTTAGTCTCAAGTGGGCCTCTTTTTTCTTAGATGGACAATTGTAACACTGAAAATGCTTCTAGTATGACCAAATATTGCCTTACTCCATAAGCAGTACAAACTTAACCAGACAATTTCCCATTTTAATAGATTATGTCTTGAGAAATACCCAAGTTATACATTTAGGGAGTTACACAGCAAAAAAGGCATATAAAGGAAAACTCCATACGAAAATTTACGACAAAAGAGACGATTTTTCATTCCCTATTGTTAATTTTCCTTTTTTAGACGGCGATGTTCCTTTGGCTCCATCATACGGTGTGTATATATCCCAACTCGTTCGTTATGCCCGTGTGTGTAGTGATGTCATAGATTTTAATGAACGTAATCAATGCATCACTAGTAAATTATTAAGTCAGGGATTTCGTTACCATAAATTACGTAAAACTTTTGCTAAGTTCTTTCATAGATACAAAGATTTGATTAGTAAATTTGGCTGTACCTGTAGAAAACTGATTAAAACGGTATTTCACATCCTAAATTTTACGGTAATATTGTACTTAAAGCGCGGAAATCACTATATGATCCGTGTAAACTCATTGAACCTTTAAATAAACTTATTAGTTCAGGTTATCTTACCAATGTTGTAATTAGATCTTTGAATATAGTTTACATTGGCACTAATATCGATTTTGTCATTAGCAAATTAAAACATAACTAAATTTGTATTCTTTTCAAACGGGATGTTTAAAGACACACCCACGTTCATTTTGATCTATAAAGAGGTTAAACTCCTAACTATCCTACTGTCTGTCGATACATTTATTTTGGCATTGCACTAGTCATGTCTTCTTTGACTGTCCATGACGTTAAAATACTAAATCCCTGGGATGTGTTTTAGTTGATTTTAGTCTCTGATGCATGATTTTTTATTATTAATTGTTTTGGCTTTTAACTAGCTGTCAGTAACTGCGAGTACTCTCAAATCGTACTTTCTTGTTTATTTGACCTGTTGATACTAATTGTAATGCTTTTTTTTGTTATTTAATGTTATTCAGGGTTATATCTGGACTATATACCAGCTTTGATAAGTGTTTGGTACTAATATAAATTTCCACTTCGTACTATGAACATCAAAATTTTTTTTATTTTGTTAAAATATTTCCTTTCTCTATTGTAACTGTATACGTATACCTAACAACAAAATTATTTTATTTACCTGTGTTTAAAGTTATTGCAAATGGCTGATATTTTTGTTCGAGCATATTGTTTTTCTTAAATTGTTTGACATTTCATACCGATATAACATGTTACTTTTATTATTCTTCCCTTAGTTTATTTATTTTGAATTTACATTGTATCATAGGTCAAATTTATTTGTTTAGTGTATGTTCAATGGTGTTACTATGTCCTTTGATTGAGTTAAGCTATTTCAGTTGATATTTTATAGTGTGTGTTTCTATGTTGTGATGTTACACTATTGTTTCAGAAAAAGGGTGAAGGTTTGGTACCATTAAAACGTTTAAACCCGCTGCATTTGTTTGCACCTGTCCTAAGTCAGGAATCTGATGTTCAGTAGTTGTCGTTTGTTGATGTGGTTCATAAGTGTTTCTCGTTTCTCGTTTTTATATAGATTAGACCGTTGGTTTTCCCGTTTGAATGGTTTTACACTAGTAATTTTTGGGGCCCTTTATAGCTTACTGTTCGGTGTGAGCCTAGGCTCCGTGTTGAAGACCGTACTTTGACCTATAATGGTTTACATTTATAAATTTTGACTTGGATGGAGAGTTGTCTCATTGGCACTCATACCACATCTTCTTATATCTATATATGTCAGTTAAAAATATTTGTCGCGACTTGAATTCTGGTGTTTCGAATTGAATTAATCATTGCAAAAGGTGAGAACAAATCCAAAAAAACTTTAGTTTGGTGCATTTAATACAATATAGTTAATATTGAAATCCTAGAATAAAGTTTTATATCAGTACCCATCAATTTGACTTATTATGATGACTCATCACTTTTCTCAACACAGTATTGGTCTCAGTGAAAAGTTTCTTTTCTTTGTGATAAAAATCAAATGTACTCATCAAAAGCTTCAAAATAGTATAATCTAACTGAAGTCTAATTAATTTTGATTTCTCTTGCTATCTTCATTATAGGGAAAACGGTACTATTTATTTTGTCATAGGCGACAATACTAACATTTTCTAAATTTACCACTTTTTATAATAAAAACCTGGATAAAACAGTTATGTGTGGTGTTGGTACTTTATTATTCTGTTTTAAAAATTGAAGCCAAATAGTATCATGACCAACTTCCAACGGAGCTTGTTTATGTTATCCATGCCCACCATCATTTTACACCAAATTTGTGAAATTTTGGAAGTCTTTTCGAATAATTCTCTAGAAAATATTTCAATGGGTTTCAAAATTTATATTGTAAATATACACACTGCAGTTATTTATAGATAAATAAAAAAATATATTGTACCCTTACATCCAATCACAGCGCTCCTAAGTTGACTTCCTTCACCTGCCTTGGGTACACAAAAGGCCAACCTAATGCTGGGAAAATGTAATAGTACCGTTTTCCTACAACACGTAAATTGTGCATTTGATGGTAAATATAGAAACAATCAAACAACTAAATGTTAATCAATTTTGACGTTACTAACCTCAATTGGCTAAAAAAAGAACTAACTTGATTGTTTTTAAAAAATTCAACGTTCAAAAACTTCCTATAACATAAACATGTGTAGTGCTTAACTAATGGGGAAGTGTTTATATGTATCATCTACCTAGTATTTTAAGTTGTTTTTTTTTTAAATAAATCAGTTTTGACATGGAATGTGTATTTAAATGTAAAAAATTCAATATATCCCGTCACTTCCTGTTTCCTTTGGCGAGTTCTGTTAACATTGCCGACAAGAATATAAAAATATATAATTGTTGATATGCTACTGGAGTAAAGATAAACAATTTTAAAATGTAAGTGTTATCTATTATTGTAGCAATATAAAATACACATATTAATATTAATTTGTTTTAACCTGCAACTTACTGTGATACTTTAGGGTATGTTTTATGTATTATATGAAAGGAAAATGTTAAGTCAATTAATTACCCATTTGTAAACAAAAATATAAACCTTCATTGTTCAGGACTGTTACAATAAAAGACAATGTAATTTGATTGACTAATAGTTGTTTGAATAGGGTTTAAATATCACGATTAGTTATATTTGTGTAGCAAAAGATCAGAAAAAAACAGAAGTTTAAATAAAATAATTATGCAAAATGATTGCAATTAACATTGGTAAACAATCTTGCTGTCATTGGCAACGCATATATATACATATCCATATTTTGTGAGTTAATATTTTATGTTATGAACACCATATTGGATTACAATGACATTGATTTCATATTTGTTTTCAATTATATAAAGTATTTTTTCCACAGGTACACCTTTATCTTCATCCGCTAATAACACAATGATACCAAGCGTTAGATCTAACCAAATTTTCGAATTTTGATAATGAATGATTAAATCTGATTAATAAGCACACTTTGGTTATAATGCGACAAGAGATAAAAGACAAGCATGTAAGATTCAGGCAAAAGAATAATTACATGGTTTAATCGTTGTTTCCAACATACACATCTTATTCCTCACATATTAAACATCACCCAGTGGTAGAGACATAACAAACATAGTTAATTGCTTTATCAAACATTTATATCATATATATATATTTTTTTGATATTTTAAATTCATGTGTTTTATCCAGATTGATTAATCATCTCACTTGGAGTATAACATGTATAAGAAAACAAATCAAACGTATTAATATTATTGTCAATATAGGTTGTACTGTAGAATACATATTACGTAATTGAAATCATTACAATATACTTATTGAAATCATATATACCATGGTCCACAACTTCTTATAAGAAAATGGTCGTCGTCCTTGCATGTGTTTATTGATTTTGAAAAAGTTGAATACGCAATTCAAATGTATGACATGAATGAATGTAAAAGCAATTAAATCATATTTTAAAAATATATAATCGCTTTCAGCATTTTTGATCATCAATACACATTGATAAATGTAAATTTTAAATCAATACTTGGTTGAAATATATTTTGTACTCTCATGTACGACGATTGGATTACTTGTGATTATTATTTGGAAAATAGTTAATAGCTTATGTGAGTCCCTGAAAACAAATATATATCTTAATCCAAACGATTGAGTTTCAAGTCAGATTATGCTAAGAAACGCAACATATACAATATTCTTTAACTATTTAGATGTTACCTAAAAGTAAAGTAAGCAGAACTGTAAGACACTTGGGTACTTTTGTCAATAAAAACAAAATAAAAATTGTCAAATTAAAGGCCGTCTTTTCATGTCTTTGTGTTCATTGGGAGGGGTATTGTCAGTTCAACAACACTGTGTATGAGGTTTTTTTCTTTAAACGTTTTAGCTTCGAGCATCACCCATTACTAGCTGCAATGCAAATGTTGTGCAAATAACTTACCGCTTATGTTATTACACTCTGAAAAATGCAATTTCCTTCAATTCCGACAATTTGTAAGCATAGATCAATCAAATTATTTCCAAAGACAATGTTTTATTGTTATCTTTCTTATACGATTTGCAATTTGGAAATACGTTAATATGATTGATCTAGAAGGCTCCCGATAGTGAATCATTTTTGGATAAACAATGTTGACGTAACTATTTTTTTATATATTCACACGCCAGGCAAATCCAATCACCTTTTGAAGAGAATTTATATTAGAAGGGTTGAGATCTCACAAAACATGTTAGACCCGGCTGCATATTTGCGCCTGTCCCATGCAAGTCAGGAGCCTCTGACCTTTGTTAGTCTTGTATATTTTTTAATTTAATATAAGAAAGAAGATATGGTATGATTTAAGTTTAAGAATTTAAGTTCATTTATATGTTTTGCAGATAAGTATGAAGTTAATTTTCACTGAACTAGTATACATTTTTAGTTAGGGGCCAGCTGAGGCCCACCTCCGGGTGCAGGATTCTCCGCTGCGTTGAAGACCCATTGGTGCTCTTCGGCTGTTATCTGTTCTTTGGTCGGGTTATTGTCTCTTTGACATATTCCCCATTTCCATTCTCAAATTATGGGTGTATAAACTGGACCAAGTCACTCACAAACATATATGTTTGGGAGTAAATTGGTCAAGTTTTGACATCAATACATTCCTTTAAAAAATGCTTTATTCTATAAAAAAAGTTTATGAATGTTGTCTGTAATGAAAGAAGAAGAAGTTAGTGCAAAGAATTATTAACATGATTAAATAGCATTGTTATTCTCAAGAAGTATCGGTTTTGAGGGCTGCGAATTCTTCATTCGATGTTGTTCCGAAAACTAAAATCTACGGATTTAAGTATTGACTATCATGTAGCTTTCGCTCATACCACGAAAATTGATACCCACGAATAAAAGTACATTCAGAAGGAGTAATATAGGAAGCGTAGACAGTGTTATGTCCTATTATAAAAACTAGGTTAACTAGAAATATAGTAAAAACAAAAACAAAGCAATCGTAATAAAGGAAAGTTTTCTAACCTTTTTTTAAATATTGAAAGTTCAGCGCACAGAAGAAGAGAGAAAACTTTTACAGAATCTCAACAATTATTGTTGATCACGGAAAAGAAGTGTTGATTTTGTTGCTAGATAATGAACTAAACGCTTGCAATCAAACACTGGAGGATTTTATAAACTTGAACCAGCATGAAATATATCATTTATGCTTTAACAGATATACATGTTGCCAGTGTGTCAACAGAAAATTAGCACTTACAACTCCCGCGAGTAGAGTTCTACATCCGGATCAATTAAATATACTGCTAGACAAAAATGGACAAAAACTATCTTGTCATAACACAAAAAGCGTGGCACAATTCTGTTGTTGTCCAGCAAAAGCCACACTTACAACAAAGCATCTGGATTTAACACTTCTTCGTTGTCTGCTGATTAATTTTGCCTCGATCTGTCCTCAGAATAGCAACATTCGACTTGCAGTTGATGACCTTATCGGATATCGGAATAAACTGTATGGACATGCACAAGAAGCCAGATGTGCATACACTGACTATATACTATACAAAAATCAAATTGAAATAGTCATTCTTACAATTGCAAAATCGTGCAAAAAAGGAAATGAAATGAAACAGAAACTTAAAGATGCTGAAGTGCGACCATTGGATGAAACAATATGTCAACAATATCAAAATTGTTTATTATATGATATTCAGCGGAACGAGGACATCAAAACGGTAAGCTTAACATTTTGTACAAATGAAATATAATCTTCTCCTTTATTCTCGATGGATTATATAAAAAAAAAAATGCAATGAAAACAGAGAAAAAAAAAAAGAATAGACGACGGACAGTTATATTAATATTCATATACTATTCAATCAAATGGAAAATGCACTATTGTTCGCTTAACGTCCAGTGACAAAGTTCTCATACAAGTTTTAAAAATCTAATGATTAAGAGCGGGAAATGTAGACAAAATTGGGGATAAAACTATATAGATATAAGAAGATGTGGCATGAGTGCCAATGAGACAACTCTCCATACAAGTCACAATTTATTAACAATTAAGAACAAAGATATGATAAACATATGAAAGCTCTCTCACAGGAAAACATTCTACACAAAAAACTGCGTGTACCAAGTCAGATTATGACAGTTGTTATCCATTCGTTTGATGTGATTTTGCCATTTGATTAGGAAAACATTAAAGCGGTAAGTTTCAAGTTTGGTGGAGATTAGATAAAACATAATTGCACTGGTACACAAATTATACTCAACAATCTTCATTAAATAATTGGAAGATTTATTGAAAGTTTAATGGGCGTTTGCTTAAAGTTCAGTGGCAAATATAACATGCATATTCAAGGCGAGGGTATTTTGACTATCAATAACAATAACGGTACTGTCTATTAAGGATGAACTGCGCATTCGACCATAAATGACTGTCCAGTCAACGATAGAATATGTGTAAAAGTAATACATTCCTTCTAAAGATGATTAAATAGATAAACGCATAACAAGAATCGGACAAAGAAACAGGACTACTCATGAGTGAGTCCTTAATTTTGGATGATTTTATAATGGTATAACATGCTAGTAGTGCACCACCTGCGACAACAAAAGTGATAACATCGGGGAATTACAGTGCACTATCATGGCTTTGTATATAAGATGACAGCATGTCGTCCAACCGACTACCTCTGAAAACAGTTGTTTTTTTTTTATACAATGTTTCCATACGTGCAGAATTTTCGTCTCTCTTTCTACAAGGGTCACCAGATTAAACCTTTACATTTTGGCCGGATGTTGATATCTAGTTAAACATATCTAAACGGACATCCAATTTAAGCGTAAAAGTAACATACCTATTCGTGGCCTGAAATTAAACATCAGAAAATCGTCCTGTACGTTTTAATGCAACCAAACGACGCCAATAAGACTGCATCAGTGTACAAGTGTTCATACAAATTTTTGTAGATCAATTGAAAATATAATGTTATTTCCAAACGCGCTTATTTTTTTGCACTAATGTATATTACACTATGTCAATTTTGGTCACGACACTTTTTCATAGTACAATCAAAGTGTAATATTTGCCTACATTCGGATTTTACAAATATTATCTTTTGAATCTTAAATTTCTACATTTTCTTATCAAACGTTTTAGCAGAAATGGTAAGCAAAAGAACATAGATATTATATTACCATTAACATGACGAAATGAAGAAATATTTCTAACTTGAGCAGTAGTTAGTCTCAAATTGTCTTCTTTCTTCATAACTATAACTTTTCTACAGGAAATAAATATGATAAGAGAACAATCAAGAACCAGCAATGATCAAATTGTTCAGCATATTCTGGAAACAGAAGATAAAATCAACACCAATATTTCGTCTCACAATAGAACTATTTCAGCAAAAATGGAAGAAATGCAGTTGAATTGTGCTAGAAGAGATGAGATTCTATATGAAAGAGTTCATAGTAATGAGGTAAAATTTAATGAAGAAGTCCATAAACAGAATGAAGCAGTAATGAGAATAATAGAAAAAGAGAAAGAAGTTCTGCAGGTGAATCATGCGGAACTCATCGGACATTTATATCAGACAGAACTCAACATACAATCGAAAACAGAAGAAACAACGGAAGGTATTCTCGCAGGTGTAGAACAGACAAAACGAGAGATAACGGATAAAATTGACAATCTAAGTGGGGATCTTAAAGAAACTGTTACCATTGGAGTATCCAAATTACGAAAACTAGGTAATTATATTATTTTGAAATTAAGTTGATATAGGTAAGATAATTTTATTTAAACGTTTCTCATTCAATGATATTGAGTTCAAGTATGTATTATCTTAATGCTTGTGCTTGCACTCATTATAAGAATAGACAAAGAGATTGATTGATTATTGTTCGCCTCTAAAAGAAGAATTTGGCAAACTAAATTAGAATTATGGTGGATACTTAACTACTGACAGTGTATAGTTCTTATTTTAAACATTTGACATATATCTTGACGATTCATCTTACATTGATGTTTCCTAGAAACATATACAGATAACGTTGTTAGACATATATTTATGGCTGAAAAGTTTAGAATTTGCATGTTTTATGTTTACGAGCAAATGAATACAAACACTGTGCATCTTCTGATAATGTGTGTTGAATATGCTTATTTATTGCTATCCAAATGATTTTTAAAATGAAGTCTACGAACAGAAAGTATTAATCACCATAGAAAAAAAGGAAATGTTCTGCAGGTGAAACATGAGGAACTTATCCGACATTTATAGCAGATAGAGCTCAATCTACGATCGGATACAAAATTCATCAGACGCATTTTCGGGATTTACCTTCATCATAAATGAAGAAACATTACTATTTGTATGTGTTATGTTTACCCAACAATTACAGTGTAAACTACTTTGATGTTACCAAATTTTTTCTATTGAATATACATCACGAACTTAAAATGGTTTTCAACGACAAAATTTATTTCAATATGTGTTGAAAAAGACTCTTCAAAGGTATGAAATTGTATTAAATTGTTAACGTTTATTTAGTATTCTAAATAATGCACAATTAAATTATGTATTTATGTTTGTGTTCCAGATGAAAGAAAACAAAATCTAATAGGTGAGATATATTTTGTGTTTCGATTCAATATTAAACCCGCCATAATTTTTATGTGCCTGTCCTAAGTCAGGCGCCTGTAGTTCAAATTTTGTCGTTGGCTCTTGTCTGTTATATATGTTTTTCGTAAAATGTTTGGATATAAAGCTGCTTGCGTTCTCGACTAATAAATGAATAAAATTTCCAAGAAAAAAACAGTAGTAAAACGATTTCCAAATCTCATAAATGATTAAGACAATTCAAGGTAACAAAAAAAGCTGAGGGTATCAAATGGATCGATTACCGGGTATGTTGGCATTTTAAACAATATACAAAGTTTGATATTACTCATGTTATATCTTATATAATATTATTTGATATCTTCCTCATACAAAGCTCTAGGTACTCGTCCAAATTTAGCTTTACTCTTTTGTATCGTTTTTGGTTTATAACTCGCTCTTCATCTTTTAAATAAGCTTCAGATTTTCAAATATTTATGTCTCGAACATCACTGAAGAGACATTGATGATCGAAATTTGCATCAAGACAGAAAAATAAGTACGATTTATGTTATTAAATTGATAATCTTTAAAGGAAAACAGTTATTTGAAGGATCGATACGTTAACACGAAGCGTACATACATATGTATGACTCCATTCTATTCTTGAATCAAGATCTATGACAGAATCATAATCTATGATAAATAATGTTTCTACCATCCCCATTATATGGAAGATTTTTACAAATTCTAAGCTATGGCAATTTTTTAATTTCCTAATCTATAACGAATTTCTTTTATCAAACATAAAAATCCTGATTTCTCCTACAGTACATTTGCTAGAAATATGCGCATATTTTTGTTTTCCAAATCTCAATTAAGCTACAATAGTACAGGTAGTCGCTGTTACATAGCTGACAAAATAATATTGGTTATGTTAAACAAAATCTTAATAACACGAGAGCAAGAAAACAAACAGCGGAAACAAACATGAACAGCGAAAACACCAAAAACATATGTATTTGCTTATTACTGACTGCACTAGCGATTTTTGTTGTTGCTACGAATGACTTCATTTTGTCGATTGTATTCTTATTTAATACGAATCAGATAATAACATCTTCTCATTTGCTGGGATTTTCGTTAACGTAAACTTGAATTCTGAAATTTAAATAAATCAATAGATTGAGAACTTATCTGTTCTTTTACTTCTATATATAAAAAAAAAATCGTGAGCGGTTACGTGGGTTTTACATGACGTTTTCTAATTGTGTCATTACAATATACTCCGAAAATATACTGTTTTTATATTAACAACTTTTCACTCCGAATTTTATAATTTTTGACAGGTTACCTTTTCTGTGGTAAGACATTCTGGTACTCGGTCAAGTAAGGGCAACCAAAAAATGTAAACTCAACCGGTGTTATAAGCAGTTAATTTTCACCACAAATTGTACCGATTGAAAGCTTGATTTTACTCTTTTACGTTGCTCTGACTTGACTTGGTACATGTACCAGGATGTCCAACCACAGTGTAGGCAACCAGTCAACTAAAATATAAATTTCGGAGTCGAAAGTCGGTAATATGAAACTAGTCTATTATGTAATATCAAAATATGCCGTATATTCATGATTTGTTTCGTTTGTGACGTCATTTTGACCATAGATTGGGATTTCACCCTAGATCTTGAACCCACCAAAGATTTGAGTCCTATTCTTTAAGTGCTCTATAAACAACATCACCGTAAAGGATCCGAAAGTTCACACGATAATCAAGTTCTGTTCTAAACTTATTATAGTATTTTCATTGAATTAACGAGATTTGAATGTCAGTTCACTATTATTGCCTTTATTTTCGTATGAGTATGGTGTTAAGTTGGTGATATCAGTTGATTCTGGTCTGTTAAACCGTTTTATAGTTTTGTTATTCCTTTTATTCGTTTATCATTGTATAAAAATAGAATGGACATCATATTGTTTTTTTTTTTTTTATTTCTTAGTTAAAGAATACAATGTAAAGTCATTTTATTATTTTTATAGATCAAAGTAATGCAATAATTCAAAGTCACCGAGAAGATGAAACCTTTATCAAAACATATGCGCTTGAAAAGGGAAAACGGATAATTGATAAACGAAACCTTTTAATTCTTCTAGCTAAAGGAGGATCAGGTAAGACTCAGATAGCAATACACTTAGCATCCATTTTCCAAGATGAAGGCTACATCCCGCTTTTTTTCTCCAACAACGAAATTGTTAGATATAGAGATATGGTTTCTTTATCAGAAAACAACATAATAGTCGTTGAAGACCTATTTGGTAGGTCTAACGTTGATTTTTTTTGAAGATTATCATAGAAATATTCTGGATATTTTATCGAATTGCTTGAAGAAGTCAAAACGTCTCAAAATGGTGTTTACAATCAAGAACGACCCAAAATGTGAAGAAAACATTTTAGAAAAGCACGAAATATTTCTTAGAAAATGTATTATCAATTTGGATTTTGATAGCAGACTGTTAGACAAAGAACGTATTAACATTCTTTTGAGTCATATGAGACATAATTCAATAATTCCATGCAAAAGTCCATTTAAGGTTGATATATGTCTTGACTTTGAACCCTTTCCTTGCTGTTCATCGGGTTGTACTGCTGACGTAATGGAGTTGCCATGTGGAAAAATCCAAATATGTACCAACACAATTTATCAATGTTGTATGAGTGATACATATGTTGGATTTCCGGAAACGTGTCGGATGTTTTGCAACGATGAATCGCTGACATTTCTTGGTGTTGCGTATTTCCGTAACGCGAGCAAATCCTTGGTTGATAAGATCAACAATCTTTTCACAGAAAGCTTTGAAAAATTATCATGTCGCTATCAATACAGTGTTTTGGTTTATACTGCTTTGAAATGTAATTTCTTCGATGGCAATATTCTTGGATATCATATAGAGAAAGATGCATTGTTCAAGAGGATATTTTCCATATTTGATGGAAAGAAAACAAAGATAAGAAAATCATTAGTCAAACAAGCAATACGCGAACTTAAAGGTGGATATCTTATTGAAAGCTCTAGATATAGTGAGTTCTACGAGGATTGGTGGTCTAACCCCAGAGGAAAAGCCTATATGTTTAAACATCAAGCTGTTCATGATGCTGTTCTGATCTCATTCGGTAACGAATGTCCCGAAATGTTAATAAATCTAGAAATCTGTACTCTTAATTTTATTTTACAATACATAAGACCAAGCTTGAAATTCTCCGCTTTGAATTCATTAGTTATCCATGTTGATCCTGAATTAGTCGTTAATACGCTATGTCAATTTCTAGAGAAAGATAAACCAATCGACTGGAAAAATGTCAAAATTAAAGGAATGTCTGACCCATGGAATCCTCCGCCAATTGCCACTACAGATGAAAACCACTTTCAAGAACAAAGACATATTTGTGAAAGCGTTAAATATGAAAGTAACAATGACGACAGTATTTCACTCGATGCAAAATCTGCAGATTCTGACTGCGATATGGATGTCTTTGAAAATAATGACTTGGAATTGGGTCGTGAATTATCCCATCTTCTGTCACGTCGATCTTCAGAATTAATAGGGGAATATATTAGGAAATGCATTATTGAAAGAAAATATGTTTCATTCGTTAAAATGTTTCTCAAAAGACTGGCTTCAGTGTCATACTCTCCAGACCAAATAACGAAGTTTCTCAATGGACTAACCAGAAGGGGCACCTGTTTGATGAATTTAATTTTACATTCTAACATCATTCGTGATTTTGCTTTAAAATATGCTGAAGTAAATGTTTTCTGTCTAATATTCAGACCCAAAAGTTCGACTATCAAACATTACAAGTTTTATCAATTAGATGATAAATCGTTTGAAGACAAACTCATTGCGATCATCGACGAAAATAAGAACTATAAAATTATAGCAGAAATTGGCAACGTTTTGTATAAACTAGAAATTGAAGATGAGAATCATGAGTTTGTTAAAAGACTTTTGAAAACCATTTTTGATAAATATAATGATACAGAAGATGCCTCAAAAATTCGCTACATAATCGACGGGATGTTCTCTAAAGGCAAGCGAACTGATGTTGTTCCTCATTTTAGGAATTCTTGCACAACAATTTATTAACACACGGAAGTATCAAAACTATCATTGGCCTTTGGGAAACATTGAATAATGAAACATACAAAAGCAGTGAGATGATCGATTATACACCATTAATGGTAGTTCTTGCAGAAAAGTTTAAGGCTCACATACTAACAGGTACAGATTGGGAAATAGGAGTAGATTACAAACTACAAACACAGGAATATGGAGAATGCTTATTCAATCTAGGTATGCAAATTCAAGACAAAAAATCATTGAAGAGCTTATGAAAACATTATTTGACATTCACAACATTTTCCTTAACAATATGAGTGTATATCATTTTGTTTCACCCAACGATATTAAGTTTTGATATATCTATATAATGGAATTACCAGCTATTGCACACGAATAGAAGATGCAAAACAAATGTGTCCATTGGGAATGGAAAAACTGCATTGTTATATTAGCCGATATAAATTGTTTGTAAAGAAGGTTAGAGAAGACTTAAAACACTCGAATCAGTCCGGTAACAACCAAGATACTGTTGTGTTTATTTTGACTCTTATGAACATGAGCATACTTCATCCCGATACCAGTGACGACGATAACGATGATAGTGACAATGATCCTAATAATGTTTAGGTGTTTTGACATACACTACATGAAAATCATAGATGACTTGAGAAGTTTAGGCGATTGTTTTCTTTTTCACAAATGCAAATTCACACACACTTAAACACTTCAAGATTGCTTCTCTAAGGCCTTTGATTAATATCACTGATATTTTCAAACAATATTTTAACATTCGACTTTTCCAATTAAAAATCTTTATCAGCACTTTTCATTAAACATTAAACCAACCTGTAAGTAGATGCCAGTTTTTCTTTCTTGTTTTATATTGTAGGAACTCCTTTGTTGAGACGATGGGTGTTTCAAATATCTAATGAACTGAATTAGTAATGATTTAATCTGGATATTTTAGTTAACAATATAATTGCGCAGTGTTATTGAAATTTCAATAGGCTATATTTAAAAAAAATAGGGAAGTCTCTCGTAGAAAAGATGAATAAACGCTTTATTTCAGTTTTTAACTTTTTAAAATACCCTGATCTATATCTATAGATGTACTTTATAACAATAAACCGTTGGTCAAGTTCTTACATCCAAAATTTAAACAGTAATCACTTTTTCTTCTAACCTCCGGTTGATATTTTGATTTCTTGATTTTGTCACGTCCCCGGAGTACGCAAATACATTGATCGATGTTTGATATAACCAAATTACAAACCACATAAAAAATAGACAAAATAATGTTAGGTTGTGTCTGGAATGTTATCAAAGTTATGAGCTGGACTAAACTTCAGATCTATGTGAGAAAAAAAAACATTATTTTTCATTTTGTTCGGTACAATACAAGAAGTGTTTTTGTCGTTAACTGATTACTTTTTTCATTAACTACACTAACAAACACAATCTGGATCAACACACACTAGTAATGAAGAACCCTAAAACAAACGTCATGCAGAATTAAAAATATAACTTATATTTCTAATTTTTTTTTAGAAATGCTAAAATAACAGGTTTGGACTCTCTATACGTTCTTAATCAATAAAAAGATAATTTAAGCCGCAATATCATTTCAAAGAGACTTCTGAGTCCTGGATTTCAAGACATAATCTTCATACAAAGCCGTGTTGGTCATCATTCATCACCTTGCTTTCAAATGTTAGGGCTTGGTTTTTCTTGATGGAAGTATCTCCAGGAGAACGTCTAGAATCGGTATGTTGTCATTTTCATTGTTTGTATCATATTATTTATATATAATACTTTATCTATACTTGATTATGTGCTTTCATTATGTGTTACTTTATTCATACGATATATCAACTACAATGTTTATACTACAAAACATATTTGTTGGCGTCTTTGTTAGCTGTAATCGTATGATTGTTGGATTAATTAGTTTATTGTACGTTAGTCAATTATGCTTATTTGGGTTGTTCACATGATTTTGTCTATATTACTGAACTAAATATAACTTTCATACAAGTGGGAGGTTAGATAGCTGTAAAACCAAGTTTAACCCACAATTTTTCATACAAGGTTAGAAATTCCAGTTGTTTCATTGTTTGTTTAAGTTGGGAATCAGATTATTTATTTTCTTTGGACTTTTTTTTCAAATTAACCTCCAAGGTCTTTTTTTGTAATTACATTTTTAATTGCTTCATTTTTTACATTTATAAGATACAATACAAAAAAGAGGCGAAAGATACCAAAGAGACATTCATACTTCATACAAGTCGAAAACAAGTTGACAATGTCATAAGAAGACACGAAAAACGACGAAAAGATAAACTATATTACACAACAAAACAGAACAGAACAAAGAAAACTAAAGCCTAAGAAACTCGAACCCTATCAGAAATAGGGGTTATGTCATGTCATCCAGATGAGAAGGCAATTCCTGCTTTACATGTGGCATTCGTTGTGTTGATGTACCAACTGAATTAACACGGTAAGGTTATGTTCCGCTTATCAACCACCATTCGATTATCGTTGACAACTGATCAAAATTGATCTCAACGTTTTACATATTGATTACATTGTGAGATAATATTTAGTATCAACATTGTCATATGGAAACAATGACTGTGTGGGACTCCGCCACATCATAATCAAACTTTAAGATATAAAATATTAAAAAGAAGATGGGGCATGATTGCCAATGAGACAATTCTCAACCACCATTCGATTATCGTTGACAACTGATCAAAATTGATCTCAACGTTTCACATATTGATTACATTGTGAGATAATATTTAGTAGCACAATTGTCATATGGAAGTAAAACAATAAGTGTGTGGGTCTGTGCCTCATCATAACTAAACTTTATGAGAAAATAGTCGATTACAATTTTCCTATTGTGAACTGTGTAGTAAAGTTCAAGCAGTGTATAAAATTGAGAATGGAAATGGGGAATGTGTCAAAGAGACAACAGCCCGACCAAAGAGCAGACAACAGTCCGACCAAAGAGCAGACAACAGCCCAACCAAAGAGCAGACAACAGCTGAAGGCCACCAATGGGTCTTCAATGCAGCGAGAAACTCCCGCACCCGGAGGCGTGCTTCAGCTGGCCCCTAAACAAAAATGTATACATGTATACTAGTTCAGTGATAATGGACGTCATACTAAACTCCGAAATATATACAAGAAACTGAAATTAAAAATCATACAAGACTAACAAAGGCCAGCGGCTCTTGATTTGGGATAGGGGCAAACATGCGGCGGGGTTAAACATGTTTTCTGAGATCTCAACCCTCCCCCTACAACCTCTAGCCAATGTAGAAAAAAAAAACAAACACACACTCACAATACGCACAGTAAAACTCAGTTAACAAAGGACTACTAAACTGACAAGTCCCAATCCGATGTCAGAATAGGTAACAATAAATTCAAAAAAAACTAGACAAAATGACAATGATACATAAATTAACAAAGGACTACTAGCAGTTACTGACATGACAGCCAGCTACCAGACCTCAATTAAACTGATTGCACCCCAATTTTTAAAGATTATTTCTTCATCATATGAATATCAAGTACAATCCCTCCCGTTAGGGATAACTGTGTCCTCGGACCATTAGATATTATACCATCATAAAATATATGAGAAGAACATTACCCGTATCATGCCAACAACTGCTTTTAGAATAAAATGTGTTTTTTTTTCCAATGAAAAGACCTTATAAGTGAATCAATATTAAAGCCAAAATATGCAATCTTTTATGACCTGACAACAGTATCGTAACTATATCGCTTCTTAATAAGTCTGTTTAAAGGTTTTGTTAGCTTTTGAGGTGAATGCCGACATTTTTGTACAGAGTACCAGTATATGTCTCCTAGTTGGTGTAATATCCAAGGGATATATTTCCTATCTTGATTTCTGTGATAGAGGGTTATTGATTACAAGGAAGCTTTTGTATCAAGACTGTAACCATGGTTCGTTTTATTCCCGTTTTCGTGTTACTTTATTAATACGATATATCAACTACAATGTATATAGTACAAAACATATTTGTTGGCGTCTTTGTTAGCTGTAATTGTATGATTGTTGGATTAATTAGTTTATTGTACGTTAATCAATTATGCTTATTCGAGTTGTTCACATGATTTTGTCTATATTACTGAACTAAATATAACTTTCATACAAGTGGGAGGTTAGATAGCTGTAAAACCCACAATTTTCATACAAGGTTAGAAATTCCAGTTGTTTCATTTTTGAATAAGTTGGGAATTAGATTATTTATTTTCTTTGGACTTTCTTTTCAAACTAACCTCCAAGGTCTTTTTTTAATTACATTTTAATTGCTTCATTTTAACATTTATAAGATACAATACAAAAAGAGGCGAAAGATACCAAAGAGACATTTATACTTCATACAAGTCGAAAACAAGTTGACAATGTCATAACAAGACACGAAAAACGACGAAAAGATAAACTATATTACACAACAAAACAGAACAAAGAAAACTTAAGCCTAAGAAACTCGAACCCTATCAGAAATAGGGGTTATGTCATGTGATCCAGAAGAGAAAGCAATTCCTGCTTTACATGTGGCATTCGTTGTGTTGATGTACCAACTGAATTAACACGGTTAGGTTATGTTCCGCTTATCAACCACCATTCGATTATCGTTGACAACTGATCAAAATTGATCTCAAAGTTTTACATATTGATTACATTGTGAGATAATATTTAGTATCAACATTGTCATATGGAAACAATGACTGTGTGGGACTCCGCCCCATCATAATTAAACTTTAAGATATAAAATATTAAAAGAAGATGTGGCATGATTGCCAATGAGACAATTCTCAACCACCATTCGATTATCGTTGACAACTGATCAAAATTGGTCTCAACGTTTCACATATTGATTACATTGTGAGATAATATTTAGTAGCATAATTGTCATATGGAAGTAAAACAATACGTGTGTGGGTCTGTACTTCATCATAACTAAACTTTATGAGAAAAGAGTCGATTACAATTTTCCAATTGTGAACTGTGTAGTAAAGTTCAAGCAGTGTATAAAATTAAGAATGGAAATGGGAATGTGTCAAAGAGACAACAGCCCGACCAAAGAGCAGACAACAGCCCGACCAAAGAGCAGACAACAGCCGAAGGCCACCAATGGGTCTTCAATGCAGCGAGAAACTCCCGCACCCGGAGGCGTGCTTCAGCTGGCGCCTAAACAAAATGTATACATGTATACTAGTTCAGTGATAATGGACGTCATACTAAACTCCGAAATATATACAAGAAACTAAAATTAAAAATCATTCAAGACTAACAAAGGCCAGCGGCTCCTGATTTGGGACAGGGCAAAAATGCGGCGGGGTTAAACATGTTTTTGAGATCTCAGCACCAATGTAGCCAAAAAACAAACACACAACAATACGCACAGTAAAACTCAGTTCAAAAGAAGTCCCAGTCCGATGTCAGAAAAGGCAACAAAAATAACTAGACAAAATGACAATGATACATAAATTATCAAAGGACTACTAGCAGTTACTGACATGCCAGCTCCAGACTTCAATCAAACTGATTGAAAGATTATTTCTTCATCTCTTAGGCCCGAGAACACAGTTATTTCGTAGTGCATTTCTTTTAGACAATAAATTCAAATTTAAAAATCGCACCTGCTCTATCTCAAAAGATGTTTACAGTGTAGTGTACTACTATTGGGACAAATAATATCAAAATTATAGAAAAGTCTACCAGCTCTAACTCAAAATATTGACAATTCTATGTTAAGGGGTCTAAAATTCAGTTTGACAGCTTCAGACATACTAGTTTTGACCTTTTGAACTGGACCAAATCACTACTTAACATAAAGATTCAGCACCCAATTTTTTAACATGTAATTTCATCCCTTTACTTAATATTTCATGCATAAAATATAAAGAAATAAATTTGGAAAGTGTATGAAGAAAATTTGCAAGTTATACACTGTCCATACTAGGGACTATATTTGTAGACAACGAAAATCTAAGGACGATAACTGTGTCCTCGGACCATCATATGAATATCAAGTACAATCCTCCCGTTAGGGATTAGTATTATACCATCATAAAATATATGAGAAGAACATAACCCGTATCATGCCAACAACTACTTTTAGAATAAAATGTGTTTTTTCAATGCAAAGACCTTATAAGTGAATCAATATTAAAGCCAAAATATGCAATCTTTAATGACCTGACAACAGTTTCGTAACTATATCCTTCTTAATAAGTCTGTTTAAAGGTTTTAAAGGTTTGTTAGCTTTTGAGGTGAATGCCGACATTTTTGTACAGAGTACCAGTATATGTCTCCTAGTTGGTGCAATATCCAAGGGATATATTTCCTATCTTGATTTCTGTGATAGAGGGTTATTGATTACAAGGAAGCTTTTGTATCAAGGCTGTAACCATGGTTCGTTTTATTCCCGTTTTCGTGATAGAAATAATTCCGCTTTGTCTTTTATAATCATGTTTTCCGATATTATGGTAAATAAAAATACGGGCAAACCATTTATATTTGGTAGTTTGTAAGCGGACAGATGTGCCAAGGGTAGTAATGACATAGTAATATCACTTAGGTTAAACTTTACAATAAGAGGAATACAAATAATCCCATCAGTATTAAAGGAACTTCTATAACATGTTTATAGAGGTGCAAATAATACAGAAAAGCAGTTTCTGCATAAGGCATGGTAGTATTTGCATTCCTGAATTTAGGTTGCTCTTTTATGTACCCTACTTACGTTAATGTATCTGAACAGTGTTATTGGACAAAAAATACAGTATCAACTGTCCCAAACTGACGGATGAATCCTCGAGGATGAAACAGGTGTAGAAAAATATGAAATAATTTTTACATACAGGTGAAAATGAATTTTCGAGAATTTTTTTAAATTTTGTATTCACTGCATGATTAAAGACCTAAAAGTACGAGTGAACTTAGGTTTTTAAAGATAGCAAAAAAAGTAAACGGTCATGATACATATTTGAATTCATTTCTGAATATTATAATTAAAGTAATTCAGTTAATAGTTATCAAAGGTACCAGGCTTATAATTTAATACGCCAGACGCGCGTTTCGTCTACATAAGACTCATCAGTGACGCTCAGATCAAAATAGTTATAAAGCCAAACAAGTACAAAATTGAAGAGCATTGAGGAACCAAAATTCCAAAAAGTTGTGCCAAATACGGCTAATGTAATCTATGCCTGGGATATGAAAATCCTTAGTATTTCGAAAAAAATCATACTTTTGTAAACAGGAAATTTATAAAAATGACCATATAATTGATATTCATGTCAACCATGTCAACACCGAACTGTGTATGTAGAATTTTGGGCTGTGTTAGAAAGTGGTGAAAATTCTACAAATTATCCCTTATGGGCCAAAAAATAATGCCGTGCCACCTGAAGCAGAACACTTAGTAGCAGAACACTTAGTATCAATAAATGCACCATTATCGTCAACGTTCAACATTCCGATGATTTCTAGGAATAGTTTAACTATTTATAATATACTCCGTCACTTCCTGTTTTCTTAGGCGAAGTAATGTTTACATTGACAACAATGATAATTTAAATCTTACGAACACAATAAAGTCGAATACGCACGAATTACTTCTAAATAAAAATGTAAGTCAGTGTTATAACGTATCGTATAAAATATTCCAACATTTTAAAAGCACTTTTGTTTTACATAAAACACCATGCAAAACTTTGATGTTAAGCAAGCAATAATTACTAGTCATTCCCTGTACACATAATTAAACAGAATCGGGACTTCTCAATAAATGTAGATGTCTGACTGTTAGTTATGTCATCGGATACACTCCTCTGACAGACAGCCAATATATCTTTTATCAAACAATACCTTAATTAAAGTTCTTTTTTTGAAATATCACAGGTTAACTAAAACGAAAGTGCTTTTAAATTGTTGGAATATTTTATACGATACATTATAACAATAACTTTTAAATTTTATCCATATTTATTTAGACCCCCTACAATTTTTTTGATAATTTGCTTTCTTCCCAAGCTACATGTTGTGCAAACAATAGTTCTTTTGATGTGCTTTATACAAATAGAAAAATAAATAGAAAAATAGGGTCCTGGGATTAGTGAAACATGTAATTTCATAGCACATTCCGTTTTAAAAGTAACATTATGTAGGTTATCTCCGCCCATATGGAAAAGTTTAAAGAATTGAATCAAACATAACTTTATTCTATTTTTGTAAGAAAGAGTCGAAAAAATATGATAAATCATATAATTGCTTCATTGAGTTGAAAAGTTTATCAAATGAATTAAGGTCTTCTCTTAAAATTTCCCCATTTCATTAAATTCTGGAACGTTTGCTTTTTTGCTGTTTTACAATCCAAGATACCGGAAGACATCCGATATTCCTTAAGGAGAATAATAAGCATTCTGGCTCACCCTAGTCAACCCATGTAAAATTGCAATAATTTTTAATCATTTCGCTAGGAAAAAGACGAACAGTATTTCAGATAATTAAAATAACACTTAATTAATGTCGTGTGTACAAAGTGCTTTTTTATTAACTTTCAATGGAACTATAAAACCCAAACATTTAGAAGTCTAGGTTGTATAAATACATTAATAAAAATGGTCTGGTACTTTTGTCAATAATGGCTCGAAATCTCAACATACATTTTATTTATCAATAAGATGAAAATTATTCATATAAATCTTTTCTGATTTGTTTACGTATCGTTAACGATCGATAGACCATCGTAAAAGACTCATAATAAAGTTTTTTTTAATATAAATATAAATTATTAAGATATATTCTTAGGTCAAAAAAATATACAAAAACTGATTTTATAAAACAATTACCATTTAACTTTGCACAAATTGAACAAAAGTACCACTTGAGTAATATCAAATAAATCAAACATTTAATTACAAAAAAAGATATAAGGGAATGGACATTTGGTGCTATTTTCACATTGCCTGAGCGGTGGGAGAAAAATATTCCTCATAACAAGAAAAAAAATCTGTTCCCAACAAATGATTGGTCGAAATCTAATTATGACGTTTAATTTTCTTGATTTCTTCTGAATTTCCTATTGTGACGTCATAAAAAAGGCGACCATGCCTAATGACGTTACATAAAAAGAACACAACTTTCTGCAAATGTTTGAAAAGGAAGGAAAAAAATTATTAGAGAAACAGATTCCACCACTATAACTCGTATATTACAATATTTCTCCACTCTCAGCAGTT
The DNA here is from genome assembly GCA_017311375.1 of Mytilus coruscus. Lineage (NCBI taxonomy): Eukaryota > Metazoa > Mollusca > Bivalvia > Mytilida > Mytilidae > Mytilus > Mytilus coruscus. The sequence continues at coordinate 68,180,606 of CM029604.1, read as the reverse complement.
AAATTTTAATTATTTAAATCGATCGGCAAGCCTCGCGCTTAAAATATCAAAACTTTTCTGTCTCGAGTGGAGAAATATCGTAACACACTTGTTGAAGTTATGGAATCTATATATCTCCAATCTAAATCATTGTTTACCACGGTCAATAATTTCTTTTATGCACTACCAAAATATTATTCATGTCGTCTTTGATATACATGCATAAATTAAAAAAAGAGGCGAAATATAACGAACATCCAAACTCATTAGACAACGTCATGCCAAAACAGAAAACACACAAACAACAGTATACAAGACTTGATAGAAAACCAAAGAATGAGCAACTGCAACCTCTCCAAAACCGGGAGTGATCCCATGTGCTCCGAAAAAGTAGGGAGACCCTGCTACACGTGGGGCACCCGTTGACAATAAAACGATTTATAATACACAATTCGTAAATGTGACACAGTTGAATACACATATTACATACACAAGAGTTCCAAATGGTGATGTTGTAATCATCCCTTCGTAAATTTTACGGAAGCCATTAGGTGTCAGACCACCAATTACTCCTCCAATTTAGAACGTATGTAAAGTAGCCCTACTCTGACACAAAATAGTGCTTTTGATGTCCTTGTTTACTTAAACTAACCAACAAATTTGCAGAAATGAAACTTTTGGTGAAAGAGAAATATATTTAGACCATTTTGAGCTAAAATTTACTTGTCTATGAGTTTGCATTAAAAATTGAGGATTAATGCGCTCCATAGTATACTAATTTAAGATTTCAGAAAACCAGGGTTATTTTTGGAGTACCTCTTTGAAGGTCAGTTTTTTGTTAGAAGACTTTAAAGGTATGTTGAAAATTGGCATGCAGAAAGCTGATACATGTACAATTCAGGATATACCTGGTTTCTATGAAGTTAAACTTAAGGTAAAATATTTAGAAAGCTTTGAAAATTGCAAAATTTGGTTGAACAGATAGGGATATTTAATTGGTGGTCTGACACCTTTAAGCGAAATGCGGTGAAACCCCAAAATCAGAAAATGATAGATTTTTTTTGTTCTTACTGATCAATTGAAATGATAGTAACCACATTTCAATCTTTTTTGGGCCAAAAAGTCAGATTTTGAAAATTTAGAGCCTTAAACTTGAATTTGAGCTATTTTAGCTTTTCCCACCCTGACAATATGCTTTCATATAAAAAAAGGTCCTAAATTGTTATAAATGGACAGTAAGTTGTTTCTGTGGTGTTAAACATTAAAACATAGGTTGTTTACTACCCTAAAAAAATCGTGGTCATGAAGATTTATTGAAATTATTTGATTTTTATCCCTTATATCATTGCGTTATACCATGTATTTGGCAGATAACATAGCCTGAGGTAAGCACTGCATAAACTCACAAAAATCCCATTTATAATCTCAAATGAAAGTTTTATATCTTAAATTTTATTGACTGATAGTAAATAAAAACAGTTTAATGACCATGACCATACTTTTGATCAGTTAATAGTCCCATTACTGACACCAGGTGAAAAAAAGGGGGGTCAATTTTCCATGACTCTCTAATACCTTGGATTTTTTACTAGACTCATTGTAAAAATTGTGAAAAGTCTATAAAGTAGTAGAATAAACAAGGAAAAATCAACAAAAACTGATCTTGATATTGAAAGTTTATGTTACTGTAGTCCAAAATGAAATTTTCAAGTATTTTCTATCAAAGTCATACATTACAGTCAGTTTAAATTGAGCTGTGAAAATTGTAATATAAGTCGCATTATGCTCAGATAGGCTGTTTTTAACTACAAATTGACAAAGGATTAAGAATAAAGCAAAACAAAAGATTTCTGATCAACTTTTTTGTCTCTTTAGGTGTCAGACCACCAATTACTCCCTTCAATTTAGAACGTATGTAAAAGTAGCCCTACTCTGACACAAAATAGTGCTTTTGATGTCCTTGTTTACTTAAACTAACCAACAAATTTGCAGAAATGAAACTTTTGGTGAAAGAGAAATATATTTAGACCATTTTGAGCTAAAATTTACTTGTCTATGAGTTTGCATTAAAAATTGAGGATTAATGCGCTCCATAGTATACTAATTTAAGATTTCCAGAAAACCAGGGTTATTTTTTTGAGTACCTCTCTTTGAAGGTCAGTTTTTTTGTTAGAAGACTTTAAAGGTATGTTGAAAATTGGCATGCAGAAAGCTGATACATGTACAATTCAGGATATACCTGGTTTCTATGAAGTTAAACTTAAGGTAAAATATTTAGAAAGCTGTGAAAATTGCAAAATTTGGTTGAACAGATAGGGATATTTAATTGGTGGTCTGACACCATTACGAGTTGGTTGACCGTTATGGAATATCCGTTTCACAGATAATAGCGGATATGTTTCTTATGTCGTGTGTACAATCCCGTCCCCTTTTCACGAATGTGACCTACCGAATAAGACCTGTTACCGGGTTTGTGCTTACATTAGCAACACGAGAGGTGCCACATGTAGAGCAGGATCTGCTTACCCTTCCGGAGCACCTGAGACCACCCCAAGTTTTTTGTGATGTTCGTGTTGCTTAGTCTTTAGTTTTCTATGTTGTGTTTTGTGTACTATTGTTTGTTGATTTGTTTGTCTTTTTCTTTTTAGTCATAGCGTTGTAAGTTTATTTTCGATTATTGAGTGTGAATGTACCTTTGGTATCTTTCGATCCCTCTTTTGAATTGCCCGTGTATACATTTTTTTCCAAAAATACTAAGCTTTGAACTCCGTCAAGCATAATTGATCTTTGACGAGTTTTGGCAATTGTCTTAATGTTCTTTTTTTGTCATAAAGCTATTCAGGTTTTTTTGTTCTTATACATACTGGGCTTTCAAATATTAGACTTTGAGTGTTCCTGGTGAAGGTTAATTCAAAAAAAGTTCGGATGCATAAAATTTGATAAAGGGATGCGTTCACTTTTAAATGCATTGCTATCAGAATCTCACAATTGCTAACAAAATATTATTTATAACACGATTTATAATTGAATTCATTCGATGTATCCTCTTGAATTTTCCTTGGAGTTCGGTGTTATTGTTATACTTTTCATTGTTATTTTCACTGAATTACGTCTCCACTTTTCGATTTTCACGTTGTTGATCACTATTTGTTTTTATAACTTTAATGAGGCTTGTAGACTCAAAAATCGGGGCATATTCATAAAAAAAAAAAGAAATAAAAGATCCAAAAACAAGGATTTCATCAACTACAGGTCACCGTTTGACCTCAAACGTATATGTAGCTAGCAATGTTAGAAAAACGTAAAAAATGATAATACTTTAAATTAAGACAACAAGAGTCAATCGGTTTTAAATCTCATAAATATACAAACCAATGTAACATGTGTAACAAAACAAAAATGAGGAAATCTCATAAACTTATATAGTATGCGTTTCCTTCTGTACATGCATCAACGGCATTTGAATCCAATCTTATTCAAACTGTTATTCTGCAAAACAGTTTTTTTTATACTAGTAAGTACAAGTTATTTAACTCTTTTTCATTGCTTTAAGTTAAGCATAAAGAAGGAGAGAGAAAACTTTTACAGAATCACAACAATAATTGTTGCTCATGGAAAAGAGTCGTTGATTTTTTTGATAGATAATGAACTTAATTCTAACAATCAAACACTGGAAGATTTTATAAACTTGAACCAGCATGACATATATCACTTATGCTTTAATAGATATGCATGTTGCCAATGTAAAAATAGAAAATTACCACTTATAACTCCCGCGAGTAGAACTTTGCATCCGGATCAATTAAATATATTGCTAGACAAAAATGGACAAACACTGTCGTGTCATAGTATTACAAGCTTGTCACAATTCTGTTGTTATCCGGCAAAAACCACACTTACAACAAAGCATCTGGATTTAACACTTCTTCGCTGTCTACTGATTAATTTTGCCTCGATCTGTCTTCGGAATAGCATTATTCGACTTGCAGTTGATGACCTAATGGGATATCGGAATAAATTGTACGGACATGCACCAGAAGCCAGATGTTCAGACACTGATTATTCACTATATAAAAATCAAATCGAAACAGTCATTCTTACAATTACAAAATCGTGCAAAAATGAAAATGAAATGAAACAGAAACTCAATGATGCTGAAGTTCGACCATTGGATGAGACAATATGTCAACAGTACCAGATTTGTTTGCTGCATGATATTCAACAAAATGAGGACATCAGAATGGTAAGCTCAATGATTTACACATATAAAATATAAATGTACTGTTGAAACAGAGATATGTCTCGCATGGCAGCAGAAATGTCAACAATGCCCGACTATATCATGATCGAGGGAACAGGACATCTAAATAGTCGTCAGACTAATATGTCCTTATAGTAATGCAACTTTGTAGAAAACGTCGTTGATCTATCACAAGTAGTTTCTATCAACTGCCTCGAAACAGTCGTAAAACTGATAGTAATGTAAATTTATAGAAATATCATGGATCAATTTTTAGAAGTTCTTGTCTAGCTGGATTAAGTAGAAAACTTTAAATTGTTGACTCTGCCTACCGTCGCTGCTGGCAAAACAATACCTATGTCGCGCCTTTAGAGACTTTTGTCGTAATCAAGACAAATAATGCACTTTCATTCTATTCTGATTTTATCTTTAAAAAGAAACAATGAAACAGCAGCAAAAAACACTTAAAGCAAAAGACGTTTGAAGGTCAAAATACGGTTCAAATCACTGGACAATAAAAGTGTCTTAAAATCAAGCTCTATGTATACAAATATTCGTCAATTACAATTTAATATTAACACTCATAGCTAGTTACTTCTAACAAAGATGCGAAAGATACCAAAGACTCATGTAAACTCAAATATTTGTTGACAACGAAGAGAAAAGAAAAAGACCAAATGACAAACAATTGTACACAGAACACAACATAGAAAACTAAATAATGAGCAGCACAAAAAAACGGAGCTGATCTCATGTGCTCTGGAAGGGTAAGTAGACTATGTTTCAACTAGTGGAACTTGTCGTGTTGCAGCCCCAATGACAAGTATAAATGAATATTCCTGTTGCACAACTTAAAACTTGCAATATGCTATACATGCATTAGTTTTATCCTTTTTTATTCATACTCAAATGTTTCGTTATAAAATTCTTAGTTGAATTGGCATGTCTGAGTTTATATTTTCAACTTCTACAGGAAATAAATATGCTACGAGAACAATCAAGACAAAATAATGATCAAAATGTTCACCACATTTTGGAACTAGAAAATAAATTTACCACTAGTATTTCGTCTCACAATAAAGCGATTACAGAAAAATGGAAATCATGCAGCTGAATTTGTCTAGAAGAGATGAGATTATATACGAAAAAATGCAAAGTTATGATCTTAAACTCGTTGACGAAGTTCATAATCATAACATAGAAGTTAATAGAACAATGGAAAAAGAGAGAGCCGTTCTGCAGAGGAAGCATGAGGAACTCATCGAACATATATATCAGACAGAGCTCAGTGTTCGGTCTAAAATAGAAGAAACAATGGAAGGTGTTCTGACAAACACAGAACAGACAAGACGAGCGATACAGGATAAAATAGACAATCTTAGTGGTCATCTTAAAGATAGTCCAACTATTTGCCCGGTAACTTTAGGAAAACTAGGTAATTCTAGATGTTATCATTCTTTACCACTTCTTCCATTGGTTGATAACGTTTAATTTTGTCAATTTTACGAACTTCCCTTAAATGAAATTTATGTATTTTTGTTATACTTTTATACATATACAGATCTAAACATTGATGTTTCCTTACATAATACAAAGTTGTTTTGTGACGCAATCGCTTAAATATTTGTATACATGTCTGACGAATCTTTATCATTTCCATATTTAATTTTGAAAACGAAAATACTATAAGTGTCCTAAAAACTATGCATTCAATATATTGTTGTAAAATTACTTTAAATATTTTTCAATGTAAATTATTTAAACTGAAAACGATCACAATCATTTGGGCTGTGATGAAAACCAATTTAATTTAATAATATTTTTATCTTTGTACCGGAAATAAAATACATTTTTTTCTAAACCCAATTGCTTGCATGATACGAGTTATATTCGTCTCGTATATGTTATGATGCTATGATACTAAACCCTTAACGAGGGGATTGTGCTTGATTTTAATATGATAATAATATAAGTTTTCAATCAGTTAAATTGGGGTCTGGATCTGGCATGTCAGTAACTGCTAGTAGTCCTTCGTTAATGTATGTTGATCATTGTCATTTTGCTTAGTTTCTTCTGTTACCATTTCTAACATCGGACTTCTTTTAAACTGAGTGTTACCGTGCGTGTTGGTGTATGTTTGTTTATTATACACATGCAAGAGGTATAGGGGAGGGTTGAAATCTCTTTAAACCCATCGCATTTTTGCATCTTTCAGAAACATCTGGCCTTTGTAAGTCCTGTATGTTTGGGGGGTTTTTTTTTTTTGTTTGTTTTTTTGTTCATTTATATTTTTTTGAGTTTAGAGTGACGTCTCCTTTCTGAACTAGTATTCATTTTTGTTAATGGCCGTCTAAAGTCCGCATCTGGGTGTGGGATTTTCTCGCTGTGTTAAATAGCCTTCGGAGGCCTTCGACTGTTTTCTGCTGATTGTGTAGATTGTTTTCTCAATGACACATCCCCGAAGTGTTTAATGTTTCCAACTCCTATTATGTTTTATGTATTAATCATTTTCATTTTTTTTATGGTTTTCGTTTCAATTATAACTGGGGTTTTTAATTATGTTTCTGCAAAGAAATACTTTTCGAATGGCAAAATGTCAAATTCAAAGCAGAGATGCGTTTTAAACATTATTGGTAAAATGCATTGTATTTTGTTTGTTTTTTATTCATTTAGATCACAGCAATGCAATAATCAACAGTCATGGAGAAGATCAAACGTTTGTTAAAACATGTGCGCTTGATGAGGCAAGACGTATATTGAATGCACAAAACCTCTTGATTCTGCTAGCTAAATCAGGGTCTGGTAAGACACAGATAGCTCTTCATTTAGCATCTCAATACCAAGCTGAGGGATACATACCGTTTGTATTCTCAGATCAAGATATTAGGAACTACAGAGATTTAATTTCATTAGACGAGAAAAATATTGTAATTGTTAAAGATTTGTTTGGTAGAACAAACGTTGACTTTTCCGAAAATAAATGTTCTTGATATTTTGTCAAGTTTTTTGAAGAGGTCTACATTTTTGAAAATAGATTTAACAATCAGAAACGATCCAAAATGCGAAGAAAACATTTTAGCAAAACATGACATATTTCATCAAAATCGCATTCTCAATTTGGATAATGATTTCAAACTGTCATATAAAGAACGTAGCACGATTATTTTGAGTCATTTGAGGCATAAGTCAATAACCGTATGTACAGGTCAAATTAGGTTAGACATATGGCTTGACTACGATGGTTTGCCATTCTGTTCATCTGAATGTACTGCTGATGTTAAGCGGTTGTCATGCGGTGAAATTCAAATATGTACAGAAACAATTAGCACGTGCTGTTCATTTGATACATATATTGGATTTCCGGAAGCTTTTCGTTTGTTTTGCAACGATGAATCATTAACATTTTAGGTGCTGCATATTTCCGTGACACAAGTCAATCCTTAGTTAATAAGGTCGATGATCTTTTCTCAGAAAGCTGCGAAAAATTATCATCTAGATATCAATACTGTGTATTGTATACACTGCTCTGAAACATAATCTATGCAATTACAATAGTATCAGATATCATAAAGAGAATGATAAATTATTTCAAACGATATTTAATATATTTTATGGAAAGGAAACAATAATAAAAAAGAAATTAGTCCAACAAGCTATACGTCAGCTTTAATGAGGATATCTGATGAAATGTTCAAGATTTAATGAATTTTACCGCAATTAATGTCCTTATCAAGGAATAAATGCCTACATGTTTAAACACCCGGCTATCTATGATGCTGTTCTCATCTCATTCGGTAACGAATGTCCTGAAATGTTACTGAATCTGGCCAACTGCAATATTGTCTTTTTTCTATAATATATTAGACCAAGCTTGACACTACCTGAACCGAAATTACCCGTCATTCATGTCGACCAAATATTAGTCATTGATAAACTGTGTGTGTTCCTAGAGAACCTTATATATCGTATAAAAACTTTAAAGATGAAGACGTCCAAACAGCTCCTCTGAGGCTTTCTCCTCCAATGAATGATCAGCATGATGAGGACAACAACCAAGATGAAAGGAAATTTGATGAAAAAGACGAAACTGAAAACACTGTTGGTGTAAATAGCGCACTCGGTTTACAGACAGACGGACGATAAAAGTGACTCAGAAAACGAAAATGATGATGCAATAATGATGGGTTGTGTTGTCACACATTCATTTGTATGTCGCAATCCAGAATTGATAGGGGAATATATTCGAACATACATTATTGAAAGGTATGTTTCATTTGTTTACAAATTTCTTGAAAGACTTTCTATACTTTCACCAACACCAGAGAAAATGATGAAGTTCCTTAATGGACTGACCAGAAGGGGCAACTGTTTGGTGAATTTAACAATCAATTCCGACATTATTCGTGACTGTGCTTTAAAATATGTTGATGCCAAGGTCCTATGTCTAATTTTTAGAACACAGAGTTCTTCCATAAAAACTGACAAGTTTTACCAGCTAGACGATCAAGTACTCCAAGACAAACTTTTTTCAATCATCGAAGAAAACGAAATTTATAAAACTATACAGGAAATCGGCAATTTTTTATATAGAGTTGGGGTTGAAGAAGGAAACTATGAATTTGTGAAAAGATTCCTGAACAGCGTTATAAAAAGATATAACAATATAGAAAACTGCTATAAAATTCGGTATATTATTGACGGCATGACTGGAAAATGCATGCAAACTGGCGTCGTTATTTCTTTAATACAATTCTTGCATGATAATTTGATACCTTTTGGAAGCATCAAGACTATTATTGCACTTTGGGAAGTAATAAACGCTCTTCTGTACGAAAATGCTAATGATAATGCTCCAGTAATGGCAATTATAGAACAAAGTTTAGGGCACACTTATTGTTCGATGGAGATTTAGAAGAAGGAGTAAATTACCAAGTACAGACGCAGGAGTATGGATCATACGTATACAACTTAGGTATGGAAATTCAAGACAACAAAGTCATTGAAGAGCTCATTTTAAGACTGATTAATATTTACCACAATACTTTACGTTTAGACTCGATAAACCGTTTAGACTTTTTATTCTATTTGTTTATCGGGTTTACTAAATCTCCGGCTCGACAAGAAGATGCAGAAAAGATGTGTCCATCTGGAATGGAAAACTATACTGTCATATGAAGCGATTTAAATTATTTCTAAAGAAGTTAAATAAAGCAAGCAAACCTTATACGTATGGCCAATTACGCATTCTCGTGGACATACTCATTCCCAAGTCCAATGATAACTAAGAGGAGTGGAACAAACATGCTACCTACAGTTTATGTTCTTCTTTAAGAAAATTACTGCTTTGTTAAACAGTACAAAACATACACAGCTGAGGCAAAAAGAATAAAACTGTGGAGTGCAGCATCAATATTAATTTTGTTTTTAATGTAATGGACTGATATTCCAGTAAACAGTCGCTTATTCCAATGGGTGCTAATTGTAAAACTCATTTAGTTGACTTGTTTTGTACTCATATGAAGTAATTTATAAAACAAAACATCACTACCAGACAGAATTTCTTTATCAAAATTATTAAAATGTACTATCACACAACAATGTTTCAAAATCACTTATATAACACCTATATTCCTGTAAACCTAAAATTCGGAACACTACGTAAACAAGAAGTTTGTTAGACATCGGGAAATATAGATTTATTGTAGACCCATTTGTGGCCTTCGGCTGCTCTTTGGTCGGGTTGTTGTCTCTTTGACACATTCCCCATTTCCATTCTCAATTTTATGATGATCAAATCAATCAATTCAATTTCCATTCATCAGTTGTAACAAACCATCTTCGTTTGCTTGTGGTGTTTATGTGTGTACAAATCTAGAAAATGTATGGTAAAACATGTTCTGTTTGTGGCTTTTTCAATAACAGAGGGTAACCCTATTCTTCATACAAAAACTCCTGCATTCAAAAAACAGTAGATAGTCATATCATATGTTCCTCGGTTCCTCTGTCCACCTTATACAGTTATCGTATCATCACTTTTTAAGCACTTTTTGTGATAGATTAATACGATATATCCACTGATATCATAATGACGAAAGAATTTCGAGTATTAAAAACTTAAAATGTCCTGTACCAAGTCAGGAATATGGCAGTTATTATCAAATAGTCCGTTTCTATGTATGTTTGCGTTTTGTTTTTTTTTCGTTTTTGTATAGTTGATGGGTTTCCCTCAGTTTTGGTTTGTGATCCGGATTTGCTTTCGCCTAATCGATTTATGACTATTGAACAGCGGTATACTACTGTTGCCTTTATTTACAGTCGTTATCAAAATTTAACTTCAATTCTTAAATCGAAAAAAGAACTATATACTTTTTTTAAATGATCTATTTAAATCGGGAAGTCCTTATATCTTTCAACAGCAAACGCTGCAATACCAACTAATGCAGTAGTTTAAAAAAAATGTATTTGTCAATTCCTGTTTTTCATGTAATATACATATTGTTTCAAGTAAAATTTTCTCAACTGTTGTTGAGATATTAAGAGAGGGTATAACTTACATCCAGAGGGAGAAGTTATGAAGTAATGTTGCATTTGAAGTTAGCATGCAAGTCTTAACGCATTTTCAGATAGTAACTGTTGTTAAGAGAGCTGCTGCTCCTAAACGTCCAGTGAAATAGGTACATTCCGTTAATTAATCTAGTCGTGATGAATTAACATAATTATAGGTTAGATTTATCAATAGCTTATGAGATTGGTTGACTTTTGTTTGCTTTAAGTTCATCGGCGAGTATTTCATGTATGTTTATTGTTTACTTTTTTGTTGGTGTCCTCTAAAATGCACAGTTCACTTCCAATCAATATACAAAATCAAAACAACTCTATTTGGGATAAGACAATAGCATCAAATATATGAATGATATTTTGAAGGAAACTGTTATTGATGTTCTGTTATGTTAAAAACTTTAGAGATAGAGAGAATCCATTTTTCTATTTGCTATTTCAAAAAATAGAAAATAAAAAATTCTTGAAATAAGTCCAATTGAATGATTGATTGGTTGGTGGTTGACGCTGCTTTCAGCACTATTGCGTTATTTCGTGGCTGTCAGACTTTAGTAGTGGAAGAAGCCGGCGTGCCCAGACAGCACCACCGACATTCTGTAGGAAAACTGATAAGCCTAGTCAATTAGAATTTGCAATCAAACACTCTTATAACGTATAACGTGCTGGATTCAAACTATCAACTTCAGTGTTGACTGGTAAATTGTACAGTAGTTCGAATACTTTTGTTTTATAACACTCGGCCACCGAGGCCCCTCCGTGGTATTATAAAAATTGATTAAAGACCTTATAAAAAGGTTACTTATAAAAATCACTTTAGGTGAAAATGCCTTTATTTTAAACATTTACATATTAAGTTAGTGATTTGTCGGAAACAAATGTAACTCATAAGTCTCATTGAGAAGTATCCACGTGTGTTAGTTAAGTATACGTACGTTATGGGAAGTACGCTAGGAAGACTTAGTCATTTCGATAAATACAACTGATGGGTAACTTAAAATATCTGGAAAATAACGAATTTATTAGATTGTGATGTAAATAGCAAGTTTTGAAAACTGATTTTCAACCTCTATATTCTGAAATTAAATGAAGTAATTTAAACTGTTAAATGCGTCATTATGAACATCATGAAGTCTTTCGATATCTGTTAACTACTTTTGAAATATTAGGTCATCTACGTTAATTCGGTTTTTATGTTCCATTATAGAAGATCGACCATTAACCTTAATGCTTTGCTTTGCTGTTGGATTGCTAATTTTGTATATTTACTTGTCTTCATTGTCTGTATAATAGTCATTGAAAAATTGGTTATGGATATGGTTTGCGGTGGAAAGAACAAGCATTATGATCCATTATCATGTGAAAATATGAACCAAAAAAATACAAAGGATATACAACAATGTAGTCATGCGTTAAGCAATGCAGTGCTTTACCTATTAATAAAGGCTCATTTAAAAGGCAGTTTTTAAGTATTTAGTATTTCTTCTGCTTTGGTAATAACATAGATAAGATGGGGTTGCAAATATACGTACAATTGTCCTTTTTTCCGTTTTTTTTTTTTTTGTTTTTTTTTTGTTGTTTTATTTTGTCTTTGCATATTTTTTTACTTCTTAACAAAAACAATTATCAAAATGTCAGTGTTAAAAATATCACAAAATACAGTGAGAAAAACGTTTTAAATATTTTGATGATCGGATATGTTATCTATGTTTGTTTCCTCTGTTTATTCCTGTCTTCATCATACTTTCATATCGTATTCAAATATATATATATTCAATGACTGTTATGATGCTGTGACTAAAAGGTAAGTTTTAATTCAGTTCTATAGAACTAGGTATGATGTTATTGAATTGTCTTCCATGACTGGTTCAAGAGTAGTGTACAGACAGAATCGGTTAGTCCTATATGCTCGGGTTTAATGTTCTATAATTCATAAAGTTTAATGTTCTATAATTCATAAATGTACTAATTCCTATCCACGTTAAATTGTTCACTCTCAGACATTTATGAGGGAATGATCATTATACCGCTATTTACACATCAGACCGTACTGGATACCGGAATTTTGGATACACCAAACCAGGTACTTCATATACGAGAAACAGGCAACATATGCCCTCAATTTTTCATTCATACATCTTTTTTTTTAATTCAAAATGATCTGTCAAAATTTATCTACAAGGACCACCAGTTCTTTATCTTTCATTTAATACCTAAATTACCACAATATGTTCTACGTAGGTTGATATTTACACCTGTGAGTAGAAACTATTTTCTTTTAAATATGTACTACTTTTTTTTAGACAGGGACGATTTAGTGGTGTAACATCTTACAAAGTCTAATCGAATTTTTGCATAAGAATTCTGCGCAAATCGGTGATAGAGGCCATCTCAAACTTGCAGTGGGGTGTGAGTTTTTTTTTGTTGTTTTTGTTTTTGTTATATTGTTTTTTTTTTTTTTTTTTTTTTTTTTTTTTTTTTTTTTTTTTTTTTTTTTTTTTTTTTTTTTTTTTTTTTTTTTTTGGCTCCGTGAGTAAGGCCTCACTGTGACTTTGAGTTGAAAAAAGCAATAAAAGCGCTGTTCCTTTGATTTGTTTCTGGTTTTTTTCCCTGTGCATGCATGTACTGCTTTTGTGGTTTGGTAAAATTAAAAAGAGTAAATTTGAGTCAAAGCGAAATCATGTTCTAGAGCTCATATATACCGATATTATACAGTAACCGATTGTATGGGTCTTTCGCAATCCTGGATGATCGGTCCAGATTTGTATAGAAATAAACAAATTTAAAAGAACTTTAAGTTTTTTTTTTAATGACAACTTTTAAGACTTATTGATTTATCTCATAAAACAAATGTTTACCACTACATCTCAGCTATTGATTTATTCATACAATCATAATATAAGTGGAGAAAACTCAAATGAATTCGATTTTTGTTAATTAGTAGCAACGTTATCCATGCTAACATATATATATATATACAATAATTTTAATAATAATGGTATTCTATTAGGCAGTGGCTATTTTGCTGGCACTAATTTAAATATCTTAATTCAAGCCTGCAAAATAGCATATTTCTATAGAAATGGCTATTTTACCGGCACCAACAATATAGTGAGCTTGTTATTTTGCCGGTGACCGTTTTTTGTAAAGAGGGAAATTTAGTACATTGTATGTATAAGATTAAAATCTCAGATTTTTGAACTGTATGTTATAAAAAAAATTCACGTTATAAATCTCATTGCATTAAAAATTTGATAAACATTATACAATTTAACAAAGTCAATCACATACATGTAGCTTAAAAATTCAAAAATGTTTAAATTAAACTTGCTTTTGAAATAATAGTCAGTTCTTTGAATTGCATATATGAGTAAACAAAAAAGTTAACAATTGCCATAGAAATATGCTATTTTGCCGGCTTGAATTAAGATATTTTAATCAGAGACGGCAAAATAGCAAATTTGCTATATTGCCGGCGCCGGCAAAATAGCCACTGCCATTCTATTAACATCCCCGATCAGAGTAGCAAACATGGTCACTCTTGTGCCTTATATAATAAAGTATGTCCCCAGCGTCACTAAACTGTAAAAAAGGTGCACAAAAAAGTATCCAGTCTAATAAGATATTAGAAGACCATTTCGATAATCCCCAGTTTTCTTTCTATTCTCTGGAAAAATTGTTTTAAGAACTGACCGTGTATTCTCATATTTTATTTTAATTTGAAACTTTATCATTCAGTTTTCTTTCTGTTCACATTATGTATCTTTCCAAAACAAATATTTTTTGCATAAGCTACATGTAGAATAAACATCCTTGTCCTGTATATTGATTTGATCCATTATGTTCACTGTAAATTTGGTCATAATATATTGATTATAGTTGATCATAGCCTAACAGACATAGTTAGTATACTGACTGTTCCTAGTTGTATATTAACTTTTTCCACATCGTAAATTTTCACAGTACAATAATACTTTTAAAATCACTTATAGTCGTAGATCCTAGTACATGTTGGAAAGCTATTGAAAACCAAAATTACATTTGTTTTACTCGAAATTTCATTTAACAATGGTTATGTTGTGTGATCGGGGTCACAGTACTAATTGTATACTTCTGTAGAGTTGTCTCACCTTAGACCAGTCTGGAATCATAAACATGATAATCATGATAAAGGAACAACAATATAGCTCTAGGAAAAACCAGGGTTTGAAAATACTCGACAAGGACTAACATTGAAAGGTTCATATTTTTTTAACTGTCAACAAATTTAGTTCAGGTGAAACCTTTTTTATCACATGATTGTCTGACCTAAATAATTTCATTCACATGACTGTGAATCTAACTTTTTGTTCCCATGGTTTATGAATGAGAGCTAGTCATTGATATTTTTATCCTCAGATAAGAAATTTTTAAACTAATAAAACTTTCCAATAAAATTGATACTTTTACAACTGTGAGCCCAGTTGTGCATCTTAACATTGGAGCTTGTCAATACCTCACACTTTAGATAGTTATTAACTAAGTGGAGTTAAAGACAGACCTACAGGGTAAGACATCTACAAATGTAGTCTAGATCATCATGATGTCTACCAAGGCTAATTTTTTTCCATTTTGAGCTTTTGCATGTAGATCCCTCATTGACTTGGCATGAAAGCATTGAATTTTTTTTTTTAATGCATGCTATTGTTAAATATGATGTAGCTTCTAAAGCATCATAAATATTTAGACGACTACAAATGTTTCCCCACTAATCTGGTCTATATAGAAGGTGTTAAAGATGCAGAAAGTTATCACTACATGGGGAACATAAAAACTGAGAGAAAACAGTAGCACAAACATGTCATTCACATAAGGAGAACATCAGCACGTACAGCTTCTAAGGATCAACTTGTTTTTATCCTGCCTTCAACATGTCTAACATGACTGTGATTTAAACTGTACATAGGCCATGTGTGTGATAATGCTCCAGAGGAGCCCTGCATAGTAAAAAAGAAGATGAAGAAGAACATCTACATTTATATGCATTGACTAAACTATCTTATCATTGTATTGCATTTTAGGCTCTTGCACTGCATAAGTTTTCTAAATCATGATTTATTAAATCCAATTTTGGGCCAACAAGAGTTACAAATCCATCTAAAACAACAATTTTCTGTATTGAACATGTTGAAAAATATTAGAATTGTGTCAATGTCAATTAAAGATTTTTTTTTTCAAATTTGTTGTTACAGGTTTTATTCAGTGTCGACTGTTAATGTGGCATGCATGTACATGTACACAACTAATATGAATAAAAATAATGTGGTATAATTGCCAATGAGACAACTCTCCACCAGAGATAAAATTTAATGATAAAGAAGTTAAATTAATATTTATTTTCTCTGGTCCTTCTCTAATACTGAATTTCCTCTACTCCCTTTTAATAAGTATACAAAAGATTATACCCTGACAAAGATAAAAAAAACCTTGTATATAACAAAAAACACCTAAATTATAAATATCCTGTCTATCATTGTGTATCAGGGTAAAAGCATGAGGAAAATTGATTGTTTGAAGTGTTGAACATTTTATTTGTTTACAAATGTTTGGTTTGAGCCAAGGCTCTGTGTTGAAGATAGTACTTTGACCTATAATGGTTTACTTTTACATTTTGTGACTTGGATGGAGAGTTGTCCCATTGGCACTCATACCACATCTTCTTATATCTATTTATAAAATCAATTTCAATACAGATCTTGTGTCCATGCTTTGCTAACAAGAATCTGACACTGCTTGAAGACCTTTCATAGTTTTTTGGGTAAAGATTGCATGAAATGCAATCAAAACCCTATGGTACTGACTTGATATCTAAATCTTCCGAGGCTTATCACTACCTTTTTGATACACAAAATAGAGTGCATTAATCAGAGCATTCTATATTTCCAATCTGTGAACATTTCCCAAAATTGATCAATGTAACATATGTTCAGATATTCAAGTCACAAAATGATGTGCACTTGTCAAGAAAATTACTTAACTTTTGCAAGGTACAGGAATCTTATATCTGTTCTAAAAATATAAATGATGTGATTGTTAAAATCATCTTTAAAACTTGGAGTTGTCTTCCGTTGTCCAGAATAGTATGAACTACAACCAATGCTTTATACAATGCAATATATAATTTTACTTCCCATTGATAAATTAAAGCAATCTTTACCCCTCAGTGCTTACAAGCATTTTGATTAGTTATAAATGTTTAAATGTAACATTTAATTATTATTAGAACAGAAATTAGAAGGAAAGTTTGTAAGCAGAGGATGGACACAGGATTTTAATTAAATCATATTGAAAGTAATACTTCTTGAGGGGAAACTATTGTTTTGTTTTTATTTTTCAGAATAAACTGCCTCCTAGATCTTAGCATGTGTTTTAGAGGTCTGAGTTATTTGCCAATCTTGTTGGTATTGACATCCTTTGCAACATTTATTGTGTCATATATCATTGCCATTGTAAGGCATGATGTATCTCCATATTTTCCTTACATAAGGTTAGTATTGAGATCTTCAATATCTCAGTGTTCTTGCCACATTTATTGTATCGTATATTATTGCCATTGTAAGGCATGATGTATCTCCATATTTTCCTTACATAAGGTTAGTTTTAAGATCTTCAATATCTCAGTGTTCTACCAAGGGCCTTTTACCAAAGTGTATATTGAGCTATAAAAGGCCCTGACTTGTAACATGAGGAAAAATTCAAAAGAGAAAACTAACAGTATAACTTATAACAATTCAATGAAGGAAAAAAACATCACGGCATGAACAAACAACAACCACTGAATTATATTCTCCTAACTTGGGACAGGTACATAAAGGATGTGGCGGGGTTAAACATTTTTATGAGGCCTCAACCCTCCACCTGGGGCAGTGGTCTAACAGCACAACATAAGAACACTCTGAAGAAATGAGTTTCAAAAGGCTTAACTCAATATATATGTGCATGAAGCACAAAAAAACAACTACCATAAAAACAATAGACAAAATAATAGTTACTGAAATGCAGTTCAAAGCCAGTTACAACTAATAAATCCTTTTCTCCCAGACTCAAGTATCAATCAGTACACATTCAAAGCACTGAACCAGTTAAATATTTCATTCAGAATTAATGCACTTGACCATGTGACATGTTATATTATAATTTCAGTGACACTGGTACCAAGCCACCAGAGAGCTGTATTTTTGGGCAGTTCCTGAATATATCAGCTGCATTAGGTAATACTGTAAATTCAAATTATTGCATGCATTTATTGTTGCAATTTTTGTGGAATGGACAAAAATGGGAGATTAATAATTGTGATTTCAAAAACATCTGCATACGGAAGATTGTATCAGATTTCAGAATGCAAGTTCTTATTATTGCAATACTTGATCTGTTGAATTATTTGCATTAATAAAAACCTTGCAATAATTTCTGAATTTACAGTACATTATAGGTTTCAATTATTTCTACACTGTCATACACACATAGAATGTATGTAAAAAGTAGTATGGTTTTCATAAAACACAGATAAAATTATATGGTGTAAACAACACCTGCAGTACCTGGTGTGAAGTTGAATGTCCAGTGGCAAATATTTGGATATGATCAGGATTATATATGATTTATATGCCTTTAAATAAGAACAACAAACTTTTTTTAAAGAAAAAAAAAGCTTCAATTTGAAAGGAGAAGGATTAATTTAATTGATGAAGAAAGCAGAACACCAAAGATTCAGCAACTTCAAGATGATGCATGTAGGCAGGGAAAAAAAGTCTTATAAGCCAAAACATTTTATAGTCACAAACATTTTAGGAAGATAACTAAAACAGTAACACATTGTGATCACCAAGTAGATATTTATATATTATATAAGCAATATATTGCTACTATTGTATATGTTTCAGCCATTGCTACTATGTATGTTAGATATAAGCTGGTATCACAGATCTCTGTTGGGAAGATACAAAACTTGCCTGTTTAAACAAAGCTGGTTTGGTGCTTGGTATTTTATCTGCACTGGGACTAAGTATGGTTGCTAACTTCCAGGTTTGTATATTAATTATAGTATGATAATTTTATAAGAGTTATGGTTCTTGGTGTTTTCTCTTCACTAGGACTGTCAGAGTATGGTTGCTAACTTCCAGGTTTTTATATTAATTATAGTTTGGTTATCATTAAATTCATTGTCAAATATGGCATGGAAAAATACAAATTTCAGTCAGTTCAGTCCATCCAAAATTTGTTTTCAACTAACTTATTAAAAAAAATTGCTGTTGTTAAAAAAATAAAATTGAGTTTCTTTAAATTGCACATCTTATTACAAATAATTTCATCCTGTTGTATGTGTTCTTATTTTGTTGAAGATGTTTTCTAGATGTCTTTTGGATATATTTATCATTGGTTCATGACTCATTGATATACCCTACATCATATCAAAATGAACTACTTGTATTTCAAGTAAAATGGTTGCTGTTTAAATAAAAGTATGCATCTCTACTCAAAATATATCATAATTGGGAAATGTTTTCTGAGATTTCAAAATAATATTTACCTTAAATTAAATTCAAAGAATAGGAGAATGAAATAAAATGTGGGGTAGGGATGGGCTGCTGGAATATGTCACTAGTTAAAGCTTCAGGTTATATGATAAGGTTGAGAAATTGAGACAAGATGGTTTTTTTCTTCTTTTTTAAATCACAGATGGCATAAAACCACAGTTGTCAATGTGTAAAATCTTTGTCAAATCTAATTACCTTTCCATCAAAGAGCATAATCATATTGTTTGTCAAAAATTTATGACCAGATTGGTATTTTTGTCCCATTTAAAATAGGTGAAAAGAGTGTGGTAATGGATGTCTCAGCTGCTCACCTGTAAAATTCTGTGAAAAATCTATTACCAGATGGAGAAATTTCCGAGTGAACCACGTCATATCAACATCATACACTTTTAAAAAATATCATCACCAAGAGTGAATTTGCTTAGATTGTATGATCACTTTTAATTCTTTGATTAAAATCAGAGTTGTCTTTCTTTGATCAAGGAGTCATTTAAAACTGACCTGGTACATAGAACTTACAATTATTTAATTGCTGATTAAAGTAAAGAAAATAAAGTAATTCCTTTCTTTTGATTCAACAACAAAAACTAACCAATCTGAAATCTTCTGTTTAATATGTTTTATGAACTGCTTCTTAATTCTTTTTCTTACGGTTATACAACTTGTATTTTCCTTTTTAATTGGCGATTAATATGTGTTTTGTATTTATTTTTAAGAATTAATTTACCGAGATTGGTTTGAAAACACAAAACACAAAACTCCCTTAATTGTAGAAACAAAAATATGATGTTTGGTTTTGATGGCTTATATATAGATATAAGAAGATGTGGTATGAGTGCCAATGAGACAACTCTCCATTCAGGTCATAATTTGTAAAAGTAAACCATTATAGGTCAAAGTACGGTCTTCAACAACAAGCCTTGCGTCACACCAAACAGCAAGCTATAAAGGACCCCAAAAAATGATTAGTATTAAACCATTCAAACGTGAAAACCAATGGTCTAATCTATATAAAAAACGAGAAACGAGAAATATTTATTAAACACATCAACAAACGACAACCACTGAACATCAGGTTCCTGACTTAGGACAGGTGCAAACAAATGCAGCGGGTTTAAATGTTTTAATAGGTACCAACCTTCACCCTTACCTGAAACAATAGTTTAACATCATAACATAGAAAGACACACTATAAAATATCAATTGAAATTGCTTAACTCAATCAAAAGTAAATCAAACAAGTGAATATACACTGAACGAATAAATTTGATCTTTGACACAATGTAAATACAAAATGAATAAAATAAGGGATGAGATAATAAACTATTTCAGAAAGTCAACCATATCCTTGAACAAAATGCCGCCATATACATGATTTATCGATGTAAACCTTGAACAAAATGCCGCCAAATAGAATAATATACACAGGTAAATGAAAATAATTTTGTAGAGTAATGGAGTAGAGTATACATGAATGTCCTAAATTTTTACATTTATTTTTATGTGACAAATGATGCGCCAGTACATGTGACAGATGCAGCCTTGGTCCTTGTTTTCTTGTTTGTCCTACATTTTAACCTTTATTTTACAGGAGACAAATGTTGAGCCAGCACATGTGACAGGTCCAGCCCTGGTCCTTGTTTTCTTGTATGTCCTACATTTTAACCTTTATTTTACAGGAGACAAATGTTGAGCCAGTACATGTGACAGGTGCGGCCCTGGTCCTTGGAGTTGGTGTAATTTATGCTTTTGTTCAGACCTCTTTATCATACCGTATGAACCCTGACTACAATGGACTGAAGATCTGTAGAATCAGATTAGCTATCTCATGTATAGCATTAACAGCTATGATCATTAGTATCCTTCACTTGTATCTGTGATCTCATGTAAAGCATTAACAGCTATGATCATAAGTATCCTTCACTTGTATCTGTGATCTCATGTAAAGCATTAACAGCTATGATCATAAGTATCCTTCACTTGTGTCTGTGATCTCATGTAAAGCATTAACAGCTATGATCTTAAGTATCCTTCATTTGTATCTGTGATCTCATGTAAAGCATTAACAGCTATGATCATAAGTATCCTTCACTTGTATCTGTGATCTCATGTAAAGCATTAACAGCTATGATCATAAGTATCCTTCACTTGTATCTGTTTACAACATTTAATCATTCAGTTCGTACAAAAAACATTGCAAATTACCATAAATCTCATTTGTCAAGTTGTCTGTATTAAGAGAAAGAAATGCATATGTCCAATATCAATGAATAATTCTTCATATTCAGGTTTTAAGTCATTCAAAAACTTAACTTAACCTCCAATAAGTTATAGATAATGCATGTTTTAAGGTTTTTCTTGTTGTATAACACATCGAGGGGTGTCAGGTTTGATCAAATGAAAGACCAACCATAGGGAGGTCTTTCTTTGGGCAATCCTGACACCCGAGGTGTATTATACATCAAGAAAACCTAAAATACATTACCTGACTTAAAGATTTGCAGGATTTGTATCCTATTTTACCAACCACACTAAAGTGGGATATTCTTTTCTAATGGGTTCAGGTTTTAATATGCCTTACGGCTCATTTATAATGTGAAATAAAACTCACTAATTAATCTAGATATTAATGTTAGAAGTCATTATCCAGTTACAATAAAACTATATCTGTAACTGCATGAAGCAAATTTCATTGAAACTTGGTATCGTTGGAGTTGATTCTTTCTACTTGTATTTCAAGTAAAATGGTTGCTGTTTAAATAAAAGTATGCATCTCTACTCAAAATATATCATAATTGGGAAATGTTTTCTGAGATTTCAAAATAATATTTACCTTAAATTAAATTCAAAGAATAGGAGAATGAAATAAAATGTGGGGTAGGGATGGGCTGCTGGAATATGTCACTAGTTAAAGCTTCAGGTTATATGATAAGGTTGAGAAATTGAGACAAGATGGTTTTTTTTCTTCTTTTTTTTAAATCACAGATGGCATAAAACCACAGTTGTCAATGTGTAAAATCTTTGTCAAATCTAATTACCTTTCCATCAAAGAGCATAATCATATTGTTTGTCAAAAATTTATGACCAGATTGGTATTTTTGTCCCATTTAAAATAGGTGAAAAGAGTGTGGTAATGGATGTCTCAGCTGCTCACCTGTAAAATTCTGTGAAAAATCTATTACCAGATGGAGAAATTTCCGAGTGAACCACGTCATATCAACATCATACACTTTTAAAAAAATATCATCACCAAGAGTGAATTTGCTTAGATTGTATGATCACTTTTAATTCTTTGATTAAAATCAGAGTTGTCTTTCTTTGATCAAGGAGTCATTTAAAACTGACCTGGTACATAGAACTTACAATTATTTAATTGCTGATTAAAGTAAAGAAAATAAAGTAATTCCTTTCTTTTGATTCAACAACAAAAACTAACCAATCTGAAATCTTCTGTTTAATATGTTTTATGAACTGCTTCTTAATTCTTTTTCTTACGGTTATACAACTTGTATTTTCCTTTTAATTGGCGATTAATATGTGTTTTGTATTTATTTTAAGAATTAATTTACCGAGATTGGTTTGAAAACACAAAACACAAAACTCCCTTAATTGTAGAAACAAAAATATGATGTTTGGTTTTGATGGCTTATATATAGATATAAGAAGATGTGGTATGAGTGCCAATGAGACAACTCTCCATTCAGGTCATAATTTGTAAAGTAAACCATTATAGGTCAAAGTACGGTCTTCAACAACAAGCCTTGCGTCACACCAAACAGCAAGCTATAAAGGACCCCAAAATGATTAGTATTAAACCATTCAAACGTGAAAACCAATGGTCTAATCTATATAAAAACAGAAACGAGAAATATTTATTAAACACATCAACAAACGACAACCACTGAACATCAGGTTCCTGACTTAGGACAGGTGCAAACAAATGCAGTGGGTTTAAATGTTTTAATAGGTACCAACCTTCACCCTTACCTGAAACAATAGTTTAACATCATAACATAGAAAGACACACTATAAAATATCAATTGAAATTGCTTAACTCAATCAAAAGTAAATCAAACACGTGAATATACACTGAACGAATAAATTTTATCTATGACACAATGTAAATACAAAATGAATAAAATAAGGGATGAGATAATAAACAATTACAGAAAGTCAACTATATCTTTGAACAAAATGCCGCCATATACATGATATATCGATGTAAACCTTGAACAAAATGCCGCCAAATAGAATAATATACACAGGTAAATGAAAATAATTTTGTAGAGTAATGGAGTAGAGTATATATGAGTGTCCTAAATTTTTACATTTATTTTTATGTGACAAATGTTGCGCCAGTACATGTGACAGATGCAGCCCTGGTCCTTGTTTTCTTGTTTGTCCTACATTTTAACCTTTATTTTACAGGAGACAAATGTTGAGCCAGCACATGTGACAGGTCCAGCCCTGGTCCTTGTTTTCTTGTATGTCCTACATTTTAACCTTTATTTTACAGGAGACAAATGTTGAGCCAGTACATGTGACAGGTGCGGCCCTGGTCCTTGAGTTGGTGTAATTTATGCTTTTGTTCAGACCTCTTTATCATACCATATGAACCCTGACTACAATGGACTGAAGATCTGTAGAATCAGATTAGCTATCTCATGTATAGCATTAACAGCTATGATCATTAGTATCCTTCACTTGTATCTGTGATCTCATGTAAAGCATTAACAGCTATGATCATAAGTATCCTTCACTTGTATCTGTGATCTCATGTAAAGCATTAACAGCTATGATCATAAGTATCCTTCACTTGTGTCTGTGATCTCATGTAAAGCATTAACAGCTATGATCTTAAGTATCCTTCATTTGTATCTGTGATCTCATGTAAAGCATTAACAGCTATGATCATAAGTATCCTTCACTTGTATCTGTGATCTCATGTAAAGCATTAACAGCTATGACCATAAGTATCCTTCACTTGTATCTGTTTACGACATTTAATCATTCAGTTCGTACAAAAAACATTGCAAATTACCATAAATCGCATTTGTCAAGTTGTCTGTATTAAGAGAAAGAAATGCATATGTCCAATATCAATGAATAATTCTTCATATTCAGGTTTTAAGTCATTCAAAACTTAACTTAACCTCCAATAAGTTATAGATAATGCATGTTTTAGGTTTTTCTTGTTGTATAACACATCGAGGGTGTCAGGTTTGATCAAATGAAAGACCAACCATAGGGAGGTCTTTCTTTGGCAATCCTGACACCCGAGGTGTTATACATCAAGAAAACCTAAAATACATTACCTGACTTAAAGATTTGCAGGATTTGTATCCTATTTTACCAACCACACTAAAGTGGGATATTCTTTTCTAATGGGTTCAGGTTTTAATATGCCTTACGGCTCATTTATAATGTGAAATAAAACTCACTAATTAATCTAGATATTAACGTTAGAAGTCATTATCCAGTTACAATAAAACTATTACTGTAACTGCATG
Organism: Mytilus coruscus; assembly: GCA_017311375.1. Classification (NCBI taxonomy): domain Eukaryota; kingdom Metazoa; phylum Mollusca; class Bivalvia; order Mytilida; family Mytilidae; genus Mytilus; species Mytilus coruscus. The sequence goes on along the minus strand of CM029604.1, from coordinate 68,155,746 downwards.
AAGCAAATTTCATTGAAACTTGGTATCGTTGGAGTTGATTCTTTAAAAGAAAGACCTATCGTTCTGAAAGAAAACAACTCCATATAGGTACATAACAGAATGATAATTGATTGCTACCATTTTATATGAAATAATTTCCTTAACCAGTATACAGCATTTGTCTCAGCCACTGTGTCCAGAATACAAGTACATGGACACATAGATAAAACAAAATGGAAGCCTGAAGATGGGGTAAGATTGATATTAATAAAAGGAGATGTGAGGTATACAATGAGACAGCAACCCAAGTTTATATCATCATTTTGGATTATGATTTGAAGTCGTTTTATATGGAAACTCAACATTTTGCATTTGTAAAACTAAAATAAAAAGTTGTACAAACTAAAAAGTAATGGAGTTGCTTCCTTGTATTAAGAAAGACTAGATGGCTTGAAAGCAGTTGTTTTCCCGGTAATCCTATTGATGTAGAAATCTGTTTGAATCAGAGCTGATTATGTAAAAGCACACAGAAGTTATGACACCATAACAACTACCAACATTTATCATTCAAAGTATATATTTTTAATTTCACATTTCTTTTTAAATTCTTTAATAAATACTCATACGTATTTTTATATATGGAAATATGTGTACATTATCAAGCTAACATGTACCAGGTGAACACATACAGTTTCATTCCAACATCTAAATGCTTTTAACTTCTCATTTTTAAGGAATTCAAAATGAACTGATTTTTTTCAGAGGATGAATTTGATATGAAGCCTTGACCTATCTGTTAGCTTATGAAGCCCCTATCTAACCACTTTGTATCTGTATTGTTCATTTATCTGTATGTTTTAACCGTTCCATATAATCCTGACCTATATTTTAGGGATTTACAGCACACATAATCAGCACTATATCAGAATGGGTGACAGCCGTTACTTTTCTCCTGTTTTTCTTCACATTTGTCAGGGACTTCCAGAAAGTAAAGCTTGGAATCGTAGCCACAGTTCTAGTCAGACATTTAGATGTAGAACCTGTAGAAGATATCAGTGAACATGTGGATGAAAGGAGACCTCTGTTGTCTTGATGTACAGAGGGAGAAGTACTAAGACTAATTTGTGATCAATTGGCATTGCTTTACTGACTCGAGTCAAAACAAAACATACCCATTTTATGTTGGTAATGGGTATTATGGTACATTAAGTCTTTGATCTATAAGATTTTGTGTCTTTATGCAGCTTTATGACAGTTATAACTTTAATGCATTCCTATCTCATGTAAAGCATTAACAGCTATGATCATAAGTATCCTTCACTTGTATCTGTGATCTCATGTAAAGCATTAACAGCTATGACCATAAGTATCCTTCACTTGTATCTGTTTACGACATTTAATCATTCAGTTCGTACAAAAAACATTGCAAATTACCATAAATCGCATTTGTCAAGTTGTCTGTATTAAGAGAAAGAAATGCATATGTCCAATATCAATGAATAATTCTTCATATTCAGGTTTTAAGTCATTCAAAAACTTAACTTAACCTCCAATAAGTTATAGATAATGCATGTTTTAAGGTTTTTCTTGTCGTATAACACATCGAGGGTGTCAGGTTTGATCAAATGAAAGACCAACCATAGGGAGGTCTTTCTTTGGGCAATCCTGACACCCCGAGGTGTGTTATACATCAAGAAAAACCTTAAAATACATTACCTGACTTAAAGATTTGCAGGATTTGTATCCTATTTTACCAACCACACTAAAGTGGGATATTCTTTTCTAATGGGTTCAGATTTTAATATGCCTTACGGCTCATTTATAATGTGAAATAAAACTCACTAATTAATCTAGATATTAATGTTAGAAGTCATTATCCAGTTACAATAAAACTATATCTGTAACTGCATGAAGCAAATTTCATTGAAACTTGGTATCGTTGGAGTTGATTCTTTAAAAGAAAGACCTATCGTTCTGAAAGAAAACAACTCCATATAGGTACATAACAGAATGATAATTGATTGCTGCCATTTTACATGAAATAATTTCCTTAACCAGTATACAGCATTTGTCTCGGCCACTGTGTCCAGAATACAAGTACATGGACACATAGATAAAACAAAATGGAAGCCTGAAGATGGGGTAAGATTGATATTAATAAAAGGAGATGTGAGGTATACAATGGGACAGCAACCCAAGTTTATATCATCATTTTGAATTATGATTTGAAGTCATTTTATATGGAAACTCAACATTTTGCATTTGTAAAACTAAAATAAAAAGTTGTACAAACTAAAAAGTAATGGAGTTGCTTCCTTGTATTAAGAAAGACTAGATGGCTTGAAAGCAGTTGTTTTCCCGGTAATCCTATTGATGTAGAAATCTGTTTGAATCAGAGCTGATTATGTAAAAGCACACAGAAGTTATGACACCATAACAACTACCAACATTTATCATTCAAAGTATATAGTTTTAATTTCACATTTCTTTTGAAATTCTTTAATAAATACTCATAGGTATGTTTATATATGGAAATATGTGTACATTATCAAGCTAACATGTACCAGGTGAGCACATACAGTTTCATTCCAACATCTAAATGCTTTTTTAAAACTTCTCATTTTTAAGGAATTCAAAATGAACTGATTTTTTTCAGAGGATGAATTTGATTTGAAGCCTTGACCTATCTGTTAGCTTATGAAGCCCCTATCTAACCACTTTGTATCTGTATTGTTCATTTATCTGTATGTTTTTACTGTTCCATATAATCCTGACCTATATTTTAGGGATTTACAGCACACATAATCAGCACTATATCAGAATGGGTGACAGCAGTTACTTTTCTCCTGTTTTTCTTCACATTTGTCAGGGACTTCCAGAAAGTAAAGCTTGGAATCGTAGCCACAGTTCTAGTCAGACATTTAGATGTAGAACCTGTAGAAGATATCAGTGAACATGTGGATGAAAGGAGACCTCTGTTGTCTTGATGTACAGAGGAGAAGTACTAAGACTAATTTGTGATCAATTGGCATTGCTTTACTGACTCGAGTCAAAACAAAACATACCCATTTTATGTTGGTAATGGGTATTATGGTACATTAAGTCTTTGATCTATAAGATTTTGTGTCTTTATGCAGCTTTATGACAGTTATAACTTTAATGCATTCCTTGGTGTGTGTTTCCTAATGTCATTAGTGCAGAGGTGTCTCAAATTTTACCTCTCTCAGAGATGGCTTAATATAGTTTTATTTTCTCGACTGCAACAAAAGTCGCAGAATGCGATACAGTGATTACAATCTAGGGTGGAGACTTCATAAACTATTTATATAAAGCTTTATATTTCAGAAGGTGAAATACCTGGATGCTTCATACCTTGTATGTAGATGTTTTTGTGACGCAGTTTCAGTCTGTCATATGTTCATTGTCCTTGACCTCATTTTCATGGTTCAGCAAATCCTTGAAAAAAATTTATAGTTATTTTTTTGTCATGTGAAATTCTCAATAATTATGAGTATTAGGATAACAATATTAAGTATATGGGATACTTGCAAGGTCTGTTTGTCTGTCAGATAGGGTTCACCTGACCTTAACTTCGTTTCATGGGTCAGCGATCAAGGTTAAGTTTTCGTGGTCAGGTCAGTATCTCAGATACCATCAGCAATAATAGGTTGACTACATTTGGTGTATGGTATGAGTGTAATGTGTACATTTCTGTCTGGCAGGTTTCATCTGACCTTGACCTTTTTTCATGGTTCATTGGATAATTTAAAGTTTTTGTTGTTTGGTCTATTTCTCAGATACTATAAGCAATAGAGTCACTATATTTGGTGTATTGAATAATAGTAAGGTGTACATATCTGTCTGGCAGGTTTTATCTGACCTAGACCTTTATTGATCAAAGTTAAGTTTTTCATGGTTTTGTCAGTTTATCGATTACTATAAGCAAAACTATATTTTGTGTATAGAATGATTGTATGTTGTATGTGATTCCATGAAAAAGATCCTTTTTATATTCATTCCCATGCACATGCAATTATGTTTAATTTTATTTCTTTCTATATTATATCAAAGGAGACATATCTCACTATTAACTGTTAAAACATGTATTATCTATCCTGATTTTTGACATGATGCAGATTATGTTTCTCTTGGTTTTATCAAATTTTATTAATTGTTTAGGTTGTAAGTGTAATACCTGTGATTTACAACTTCATATTTGGTGCATTATATAATTATTGCGTTTTTGAATGTTAATGCTAGTCTTTTTAAAAATGCGTTTTCTTGTGAAATTAAAGGAGAAGGTCTGGTAAGGGCTAATTTCGGCCTAAAATTCAAAGTACATCTGATGAAAGAGTTTTTACATTTTTTAAACACTTAAGTGTTTACTTCAGTCGATCCAATTAGTTTATGTAAAAGATTTGAACTGATTTAGTCATGAAAGACGCTCAAATTCAAGCTTGAAAAATCTTCCAAATATGCCAAAAAACGTCACTTTCCAGATGGTTTTGTCTAAAATGGAAGTGGCCGCATTCGTGTTCAGTCTCAACCTTTTTATATGTTATGTATTATCATCAAATACAACATACATTTAAATATTAAGACTGAATACAAATGCCGCCACTTCCATTTTAGACAAAACCAGTCTCAAGATTAGCACAAATGCTAAAATTGTGAAGATTTCAGTAATATTGCATGAATTTATGATGCTAGTACCTGATGCATGTGCATTGTATTGTCAAAAACAGCCCATATTTATGAAACAGAAGTATTCTTCTTTCCAATAAATAGCTAAAAGTTTACATTTCAACAAATTTGTAAAATTGCTATATTTTGGGGCCAAAAACGGGTCTTACCGGACCTACTCCTTTCAATGCTAGTCTTTTACTGATTTTTTTTCTTGTGTTATTGAATCGTAATGGTCTTTATAGTCTTCCATTCTCTATTCTATTTTTAAACTACCTTGGCTAGAAGATGAAACAATTGCTATTTTCATTGTTTATATTATCAATCACATCATGAACATGCAGGAAACAGTTTATCACAATTTTCATGTCTCCTTGACGGAGTGAAAAAGCTAGACATAGGTATGCTGTTTCTGGCAGCTGCGGAGATGGCGTCAACAATGTATTAGTTTGTGATTAGGTCAGTTCATGGAAAACCACTAGTGGTAGGTCAATAATATTTGGTATGCAGTTGTATTAGCATTGGCACATTTCATTTCCATGGAGATTTTTTGCCCACCCCCCTCAGTCATGGTCTATTGACTTTAAAACTTTTGCTTAAGTTAACATGTATTAGTTTGTGATAAGGTCAGTTTATGGTGACCCATTAGTGGCAGGTCAATGATATTTGGTATGCAGTTATATTATAGCATTGGAACATTTCATCTCCATGACGATTATTTGGCCCCACCCCATGGTCATGGTCTATTGACTTTGAAACTTTTGCTTAGTTTACATGTATTAGATTGTGATTAGGTCAGTTTATGGGCAACCACTAGTTGTAGGATATTGATATATGATATGCAGTTGTATTAGCATTGTCACATCTCATTTCCATGGAGATTATTTGGCCCTGTATCTCAGTCATGTTTCATTGACTTTGAATATTTTGCATCACTTACATGTTAAAGTATTTCAATTTTTATCAAAATAACAAAGAGGCAAGACATATCTCTCTATGTTAACAGTTTATTAAATATAACATACCTTTCTAGGTTTAAAGGCAAGACATATCTTTGTGTAAGCAGTCTACTGAATGTAACATACCTGTCAAGGTTTAAGGCAAGTCATATCTCTGTGTTAACAGTCTTTTAAATGTAACATACCTGTCTAGGCTTAAAGGCAAGACATGTCTCTGTGTTAACAGTTTATTAAATGTAACATACCTGTCTAGGCTTTAAGGCGAAACATGTCTCTGTGTTAACAGTTCATTAAATATAACATACCTTTCTAGGTTTAAAGGCAAGACATATTTTTGTGTTAGCAGTCTACTGAATGTAACATACCTGTCAAGGTTTAAAGGCGGGACATATCTCTGTGTTAACAGTCTTTTAAATGTAACATACCTGTCTAGGCTTAAAGGCAAGACATGTCTCTGTGTTAACAGTTTATTAAATGTAACATACCTGTCTAGGCTTAAAGGCGAGACATGTCTCTATGTTAACAGTTTATTAAATGTAACATACCTGTCTAGGCTTAAAAGCGACACATGTCTCTGTGTTAACAGTTTATTAAATGTAACATACCTTTCTAGGTTTAAAGGCAAGACATATCTTTGTGTTAGCAGTCTACTGAATGTAACATACCTCTCAAGGTTTAAAGGCGGGACATATCTCTGTGTTAACAGTCTTTTAGATGTAACATACCTGTCTCGGCTTAAAGGCGAGACATGTCTCTGTGTTAACAGTTTATTGAATGTAACATACCTGTCTAGGCTTAAAGGCAAGACATATCTCTCTATGTTAACAGTTTATTAAATATAACATACCTCTCTAGGTTTAAAGGCGAGACATGTCTCTGTGTTAAAAGTTTATTAACTATACAATACCTGTCAAGGTTTCTTATTTTGTAAAGAAATAATGTGAATTATTGTAGTTTGTTTAAACCATAAGTCTGCTTTAATTTATTTCATGAACATGATTTAGTCTTCCTCTTATGGTTTTTGTTATATCATTTATTAAAGATCATGTTAAATTTATTTCATTTGCATATTATGCATGTCTATAGTATTATTATCCAATCAAATCTCTTGTTTTATTTTTATCAGAATAATATCTCATTTTGTCTTTCAGTTTTATAATCATTATTTGGTTTGTTACATGAGATGTTTACTTGTGTATTTAGCTAAAATATTAAATTGATTTCATTCATTTTACATAAGAATTTATTCTTAATATATATATGTGATTTTATTAAAAATGAAGGATGCAATTTTACCTTATGATTTCTTATTCCCAGCAAGTGGCAACTTGGAGTCCGTTCATATTTTTTTAATTTGATAAAATAGTGTCTAACATATTATTCTCAGTATCCCCTGTTATTGAAAAGGTTTTAGGAGAATTTTAATATGCTGTTACTGATGACAAAATGGTGGTCAAGTTTGATATTGACGATTTTCATTTTTGCTGTTCAGGAGTTATGGTCCTTGATAGATTGAAAATTAATAGAGAATGTGTCTATGGGCCACAGATGCCTCCGCTTGTAAATATGCATGAGTCAACTTTCACATACAGATGCAGGATTCACGTCGTTAGGACCATTTTGTGATTAAGAGCATCGTGTATATGTTTCATAACATTTGGTTGAGGCAAACTAAAGTTAGAGAACGGAAACGAAAAATTCAGCAATTTTTATGTTTATAATGAGGCATAACTCATGAACGGTAAAAGTGACGCTACCCAATTTCAAACTTGATCTGTGTTTAATGGTAGTAAGCATTGTGTATAAGTTTTATAACATTTGGTTGAGGCAAACTAAAGTTAAAGAACGGAAAACGAAAAATTCAGCAATTTTTATGTTTATAATGAGGCATAACTCATGAACGGTAAAAGTGACGCTACCCAATTTCGAACTTGATCTGTGTTTTATGGTAGTAAGCATTGTGTATAAGTTTTATAACATTTGGTTGAGGCAAACTAAAGTTAGAGAACAGAAACGAAAAATTCAGCAATTTTCATGTTTATAGTGAGGCATAACTCATGAACGGTAAAAGTGACGCTACCCAATTTCGAACTTGATCTGTGTTTTATGGTAGTAAGCATTGTGTATAAGTTTTATAACATTTGGTTGAGGCAAACTAAAGTTAAAGAACGGAAACGAAACAATCAGCAATTTTTATGTTTATAAAGGGCATAACTCATGAACGGTAAAGGTGACGCCACTCAATTTCGAACGGAAACCAATTTTGGGGACGTACGGACGGGACGGATGGGACAGAAGGGACAAGGGTAACTCTAAATGCCCCCTCCGCTACGGCGGGGCATAAAAAGGCATAGAATGTGGCAGGGCAAAAAACTGGAAAGCGCTTTTCAAAATACAGAAAACCAGCCTTTGCTGCCAATTCTGCAGCTCACACCTTGTTATAGTTTGTTCATATGTTGTGCTGTTTCATTACTGCCCGAGGTTAGGGGAAGGTCGTGAACCCTTAATATAAAAAAAGAAGATGTGGTATGATTGCCAATGAGACAACTGTCCACCAGAGACCAAATGACATAGAAGTTAACAACTAAAAAAAACAACAACTATAGGTCAATGTACGGCCTCCAACCATGAGCAAAACCCATACCGCATAGTCATCTATAAAAGGCCCCGAAATGACAAATGTAAAACAATTCAAACAAGAAAACTAACAACTACTGAATTACAGGGTCCTGACTTGCATGGGACCGGCACACAAAGAATGTGGAGGGTTAAACATGTTTATGGGCGCCCAACTCTCCCCTAACATTGGACAGTGGTGTAACAGCACAACATATGAACAAAACTATAAAAAATAGTCGTAAAGGGCTTAACTCATTAGTTCGATACAAAGCAGAAAAACAGACCGGACGTGGCGTGCTTAACCCCACAACAATATATGCCGGTGTGTGCCTGCATGTCCCAAGGCAAGAGCATGTAATTCAGTGGTTGTAGTTTGTTGTTGTTTATCATATTTTTTTCTTTTGTGTTTTGTACTTAAGTTAGGCCGTTTGTTTTCTCATTTGATTGTTTTACATTTTGTTATACTGGGGCTTTTATATAGCTTGCCATGCGGAATGGGTTTTGCTCGTTGTTGGAATACGTATGGCGACCTATAATTGATGATGGATAGTTGTCTCATTGGCAATTACATCATATCTCTTTATTTAAAAGTGTTGACACAGAACTTTCAAGGCATACAATACGCTGTCAAAATGGACACAGAATGTGAAATGAACACCAATCAATCATTTCAGTGTAGACACAGAAACTGAACTGTAGATACAATACGATCACCTCGGTAAATGAGCACTCAACATTACGCTCGGCACCACTCCTATATATATCTTGTTGTGGGATAAAGAAACATCCAAAGATACAATAGAATATTTGTATTATATGTCTCTGATGTAACTACGGACACAGAACCATAATGATGTATACAATTTAACACCAACATGACAAACAATACAAGTTCCAGAAAGCCTGACTGTGGTCCCCCTTTTTTCCATCGACGTAATAATTCTACCGTCAAACATACACATCTTTGTTATATCTCTTATTGTCTGGTAATACGGTATATTTATTATTTATCTCCTTTAGTTAATATATATATAACTTAATTGTTCTACTCTAGATACAGATACCCTTTTATTTTGCATGAAACAGGAAATGCAAACCCTGAATATCGCATTGACCGGCAGACGTATTTCGTGTGCAGGTGATGCTTGAATAAAACAAAATAAAAATGAAACTTTATTTTCTCTGTCATAACGTTAATGTATTGTCACTAACAAAATAACACACGTTGATGATGTGCCAGAGAATTTTGTTCTAAAAATTATGAAGTACTTGTATATATGTTTGTCTTTTTTTTTGTGTGTGAATCATTTCTTGATATGACCAATTTCTCTCAGTCTGTATTTAAAGTTGTGTGAAGGTGGAAAAGTGTAATGAGTTTAGTGAAGGTGGAAAAGTGTAATGAGTTTAGTGAAGGTGGAAAAGTGTAATGAGTTTAGTGAAGGTGGAAAAGTGTAATGAGTTTAGTGAAGGTGGAAAAGTGTAATGAGTTTAGTAAAGGTGGAAAAGTGTAATGAGTTTAGTAAAGGTGGAAAAGTGTAATGAGTTTAGTAAAGGTGGAAAAGTGTAATGAGTTTAGTGACTTTGCTTTTACTTCAACAGATCTTTGCACATTAGAATCGACATCTGATTACTACCCCCTAAAGTAGAAGTTTCAAAGTAACACGGGTTTTGATGGGTTTGTAGAAAGTTTTAATAATTTGTTCCCTATTTACGGGACAAAAAATGTCAAAGACATTGGATACTATATACATGATTCATGCATGTTGCTCAGTCTTAAGTTTTCTATGTTGTGCTGTATACTGTTGTTTGTCTTTAATTTGGTCTTTTTCTTCTTTTTTCCATGACGTTGTAAGTTTGTTTTCGACTTATGAGTTAGAATGTCCCTTTGGCATCTTTCGCCTTTCTTTTATCATACGAAACAAGTATATAAGCCATATCAGGAAATTCAATTCTGACTTCACAACTTCAAAATCCTAATGCTTTCCAAACAAAGCACACTTTCAAAATAGTGTGTTGCAGTCAAAAAAATGCTGTGCTCCGGCATCTTCTGGTTTATTGCCATAATAGCTAGTATTCAATCAACAGCTAACAGGCACTTGTCATAGGTTTTGTTTACCCATAGGTTAAAGAAAGATCAGACAAGTGCTTGTGCAACAGCTGTGTATATATCTTATCTAGCATCCTGCAGTAATGAGCACATTTTGCCCTTCTTTGAGAAAGAATGTTATGTCGGTAATATAAAATAAGGAGAAGGTCACGTTCGTGACCCCTATAATACGAAAGTTAAAAAAGTAACCATGTGATTGCTGCTGTCTGTCTCGCCTGTGATTACTGCTGTTAGTGTAAAAGTGTAATGTTGACCGTAAAAAGTGAGTCCATTTAACATTAAAATTCAGAATTTTAAAAATTCAAATGTGCTATTTCTTTATCTTGAAGATTAGCTTTTGTCCAAGTTTCATAACAATCAATGAAGTTTTACAAATTTATCATGTCCAAAGTTTTAATCCCAGACTGTCTGCCAAATTCTAAGTCTATCTATCATTGAAATACTTAAAAATGAAAGAAATATAATATAAAAAAAATTGCGTCACACATCTCTTATTCATTAAAAAATGCTTCATTAAATTCTACGAAGGTTTGAAAAATTAATTGATGTGTAACAAACTTTAAGCCCAGACTATATTCCCTTGCTAACTGAAAAAGTCCTTTTATCAGTAAACTACGGAAAAAAATGTCTTATTTTGCACGGTCGTTTAATCATAAAAAAGCTTCTGTCCAACTGATGTAATATTCCATGAAGGTTTGACAAAGTTGACTGAAAATTTTAACCTTAGACTGTATTTAAATCTTAAATTAAAAAAAAAACTAAGTCCATTTGATAATAAAATACGGAAAAATGAAAATCAATATTTTCAAAATTTTGTTCTAGATAGTCTTTTTTATGCCGCTTTTAAAACTGCTTGTATTTAAGGTAGTTCAGGGTATAGAAAAAAAAAAATAACAGAATGTTCTTATACTTTGCCAAAATGAAGATTTTACTATGCTTTTTTTCAAAAAAATGATAAATAGTATGGGTCACCGCGCTATTTTTCAAGGTACGAGTCGATCAAAATTGCCAAAATTTGCTTAGATTGTTCATGAAAATAACACATTTTTGTGCATAAAAAGAAATCTATGAGACAGAATTTTGAAATAAAATATGAGAAGATAGGTTTTATAATATATTTTAAGAAAATAAAAGGAAAAAAGGGTGTCACCGAACTTGTTTTCTTGCTACAAGTAAAAAATGAAAATTTCCTATATGTCAATTATAAATTTTGTACTAAAAGAGTTATCTCCCCTTAAAATGGCTTATTTGAAAAATCAATTGTTAAAGCACAAATATTTGGTATTTGTTTAAACCTTTTTTGGTAATGCAATGAATAACTAAGTTTTCTTTATATAAATAACAGTGTAACCAATAAATTGCAAATTTGTATCCAAATTTGCAGATTTGGATAAAGAACTAGACCGATTATTCAAATCAAATCAAATCAAATATGTTTATTTCCTAATCAAAGGGTCCCCACTGATCATCAGTCACGTCTCAGTCATTACAGCTGAACGGACGTGCTGGGTCAGCTCTCTTTACCCGCTATCTTCGATGAGGGTTTACTGTTAGATGGATCAACGACTTACTACTTTAGATGACAGAAACCAATCCAACGCTGTACAGTAAACGTTTGTTTTGTGCGTAAATTCACGACTTTGGTCCGCGTCAACATGCACTCCAAAACCCATTGTGGATGGGGAGTGTTATGCCGACTGACGTCCGAGGGCTGTATCCTAGGTGTTAGATGATTGACCTTCATTTCACTGTCTCACGACTTTGGTCCTGATAATGCTTCCTGTCATCTTTAATACTACGTCCGAGACTCATCTACCAGTGCTCCATCATCGAGGTTAGCGGGCTGCCAAGCTGACCAATCTGGCCCTGAAAGCAGCCGTTGTGAAGAATTAACACCAAAATAGTAAACAAAGAAAACCAAAACAACTCACAAAACCAAGATGGCGTCCTCCACCTGTTCCTGACCGATGGCACAAAATTATTTAAACGCTCACCAATCGCCTTCGGGCACCGAGCCGACCGTGCGAGGGCTTAATAGCCAGTCAAGGTCGTTAAACACCCCAGTAGAGGGTCCCCACTCAATCACAATCAATCACATTTCATCACATCACACGTCACGTCTCAGTCCTTACAGCTGAACAGACGTGCTGGGTCAGCTCTCTTTACCCGCTATCTTCGATGAGGGTTTACTTTGGATGGATCATCAACGACTTACTACTTTAGATGACAGAAACCAAGCCAACGCTGTACAGTAAACGTTTGTTTTGTGCGTAAATTCCCGCGTCAACATGCACTCCAAAACCCATTGTGGATGGGGGAGTGTTATGCCGACTGACGTCCGAGGGCTGTATCCGAAGTGTTAGATGATGGACCTTCATTCACTGTCTCACGACTTTGGTCCTGATAATGCTTCCTGTCATCTTTATTACTACGTCCGAGACTCATCTACCAGTACTCCATCATCGAGGTTAGCGGGCTGCCAAGCTGACCAATCTGGCCCTGAAAGCAGCCGTTGTGAAGAAATAACACCAAAATAGTAAACAAAAGAAAACCAAAACAACTCACAAAACCAAGATGGCGGCCTACCAAAATGGCGTTCTCCACCTGTTCCTGACCGATGGCACAAAATTATTTAAACGCTCACCAATCGCCTTCGGGCACCGAGCCGACCGTGCGAGGGCTTAATAGCCAGTCAAGGTCGTTAAACACCCCCAGTAGTGGGGCCCACACTACCGACCGTGCGAGGGCTGAATAGCCAGTCAAGGTCGTTAAAAACTCCCATCGTAGGGTCCACACTCAGTCACGCTTCGGTCATTACAGCTGATCGCACGTGCTGGGTCAGCTCTCCTATACCCGCTATCTTAAGCTTCGATGAGGGTTTACTTTTAGATGGATCTACGACTTACTATTTTAGATGACAGAAACCAATCCAACGCTGTGCAGTTAACGTTTAATTTTGTGTGTAAATTCCCGCGTCAACATGCACTCCGAAACCCATTGTAGATGGGGAGTGTTATGCCGACTGACGTCCGAGGGCTGTATCCTAGGTGTTAGATGATGGACCTTCATTTCACTGTCTCACGACTTTAGTCCTGATAATGCTTCCTGTCATCTTTAATACTACGTCCGAGACTCATCAACTAATACTCCATCATTGACGTTAGCGGGCTGCCGAGCTGACCAATCTGGAGCTGAAGGCAGACGTTGTGAAGACATAACATCAAAATAGTCAACAAAAGAAAAACCAAAACAACTCACAAAACCAAGATGACGGCCTACCAGAAATGGCGTCCTCCACCTGTTCCTGACCGATGGCACAAATTATTTAAACGCACACCAAACGCCTTCGGGCACCGAGCCGACCGTGCGAGGGCTGAACAGCCAGTCAAGGTCGTTAAACAATACCAGTAGGGCCCACACAGGCATGTCAATTACAAACAAATAAATCATAAACAAAAACATGTACACATGTTTAGAAATAATATGAAATTAAACATTATAATATGATTCATATAAAACAAAAGAACAGTTTATAAGACAGTTTATTTACTGTGATTGTACAATTCAAGATGGCGGTATACCCCCTGAACTACCTTAAGGAAATATGTCAAAACAATCAAATTTGTATTATTTCAGATCTCATTCATAATGAAAGTCTACAGGAACTTTTACAAATTTAGGTGTTGATATGTGTGAAATATCGTTCTGGGTAAGAATGGTGTTCATATTTAAGAATAAACAAAAACTACATATGATGATTGTTAATCAATTTTATCGTGTCTGTCTATTATTTTGAAAATCTAAATACAGTAACAAAACTTTGTACATAAAAAATTATCAGCAATACATTAGGGTCTGGGATTTACAGACTAGAGAAAAATTAACCCTCCCACCCCCTAAAAAAAATCCACAAATTGCTGTTATCTCGACAGTAAAATAGATATGAGAAACTGTAAACAAAAGAAATTTATAATCGATTTTTATATTCATTAGGCTGAGTGATTTATGTTCCTTTGAGCCTTAGTATAAAAAAAATAAGAAGATGCGGTATTATTACCATTGAGACAACTCCCCACCAGAGATCAAATGCCGTAGACGTTAACGATTATAGGTCAACGTGCGGCCTTCAACAATGGGCCAAACCCATACCACAAAATAAGCTATAAAAGGCCCCGAAATGACAAAGTCTGTATGTCTTTTTTTTTCTGGTTTTATTGTTCTGGGTTGCTGTCTCATTGACTATACCCCGCGTCTACTGTTCTTGATATACTTTCAATCATCTACATAGGCCGTCTCTTGAAATCATTTTCGCGAATTTATTTTGGATATTCAATATGTCTATGTATAATTTTGAAAATTTATGTTGTCAGGATGTTGTATTTATCCATATCTCATTTATTTAGACTATTACAGTTCTCTGTAGTCGAGATTTGCTGGAGTTGAGAGGCACCACGTACACTTTGTTATGAATCATGAAATTCCTGAAAATATCATTTTTATGTCATTTTGGTTTTTCGGTTTTTGACCAAAGCCAAAGAGGTAGATAAAAACACCTCCAAAGACTAAAACACATCTGTTAGACGAAAATCAAAAAACGTAATAAACCATTTAGAAAATAAAGATAGAAAAAATAATTTAGTGTTAATTGAAAAAAGATATTAAGGAAATAAAATCGTGACCATGATCAGCCCTTAGACATAAGATATTATGTAATGCACAAGTTAATATGTAGCTTCATTAGATTACCAGCGGGAAATCCCCCTTCATCACGCTGGGAACATAGTCGTCTGCTGGGTTCTATAGCGACATTATTCCGATAAAAATGAAAATTTGTTATTAACAGATGATTAAATATAATTATAGGCACTGTTTGAAACATTAGTATATATTACAAAATGAATTTTTGATTCAATGTTTAATGGCCATGTGGTGAACGTGCGGAGATACTCTGATACTGTAAGATTTCGCTTAACGATGTATAAAGTAAATAGACTTTGGAGAAAGTTTTTTGCACCTGATCAGGAAGGAGAAATGCTACCAAATATTGTTTCCCGAAGGTAGTGAGTAAAAATGACGTTTAATAATAATAATAATGACTTTATTTAAAGAGGGTGACTCAATTAGCATTCACTAATCTACCTTGAGGCCCTCACAAAAAAACTTACAGAACAAGTATTACAGATATTACAATTTTTGAACATATAATAAAACTTTCACGCTAAATGATTGTCTGTAGAACAAGAAAACAAAATAGTACATTATACACAAACATTAAAAAGACATGATAGAGTTAGAGAGTTGTTACTTATCATTCATAGTTAAAAAATCTATACATTTTCTTTTAAAAGTACCTAGATTTTCACATAGTTTTATTTCATTTGGTAGTTTTATTCCAAAGTATTGAGGAGCTATATGTGAATGATTTTTTCATCGAATTTGTATTAGGCCTCACTACAGATAGATTATTATTTGCAGAAGATCTTAAATTTCTGCTGTGTAGGTTTATAATTTGACACCATAGTTCTTTAAGGTAATTAGGTGCTTTATTATTGAGAATTTTAGGAACAAGAATCAATTTATGATAAGAAATCCTAGATTTGAAATTTAACCATTTTAGCTCTTTAAATAAATTTACAGTATGCGTTAGTATTGGTGCATCCAGTATAATTCTGGCAGCTCTTTTCTGCATCTTAACAATTCTTTGAATTCCATCTGTAATACAATTTCCCCATATTGAGTAACAAAAATCCATTATGGGCAGAATATAAGCATTATAAAATAATTTTCTACTACTAATATCTAGATATTTCTTAATTCTGGATAACAGTGCAATACGAGAACTTATGCTTTTACATACATGATCAGTTCGAACCAGCATATAAGTTGTTTTTACGGATTAATTACCATTTTGTTGTTTAAACACTATTTATTTATAGTGTTGGCATCATGGTTTAGTTTTCTCTCTATATCTCTTCCTTATTTATACCATGGGTATGAAGTTTTGTATCATCAGCATACATGTCACTGACTGAATTTGATGCCTGTAAAGTCATATCATTTATGAATAAAACGAACAGTAGGGGACCTAAAATGGATCATTGAGTAACCCCATATTTAATAAAATCATAATCTGAAGCTGTATTACCTGAGCACACTTTTTGTGGTCTATGACTTGAACCATTTCACTGAATGATCTGAGACTTTGTATAAATGTTATTTATGGCAGAGAATGAGATGATCAACAAGATCAAATGCTTTTTTTCAGATCTAGAAAGACTGTTCCTACAACATTGCCGTCATCAATATATTTAAGGCAGTTATCTATCAATTTGGTAAGGGCTGTTTGGCATGAGTGGTTTGATCTAAATACGTTTGACCGTTCAGTTCAGTTGTTAGTTCATGTCTTTGGACTAGCTGAACTTTGACCTTGTTTTCTGGTAGTCGGTGCATGTCTTTGTATTAACATGCTATGTCTTCACTATGTGCCGAGAATCTATTAAAAACAAAACTTGTTATTTGTTATATTATAAAACAATTTTCTAGCTGCACAACTTGTTTTGTTGTCATTTTTGTGTTATTGGCGGTTTGGTGATCTGCAGTTTTTATATCTTTCGGATTTTCTATATTTTGTGTCGAGCGCCAAGGACGAGAAATAAATGATCGAACTACACATATGCTGCATCAAACTAGCGTCGATATCTTGTAATGTTGTATTATATGATGTCATGTTGCCTTTGAATGACGTCCGTTTCATTTGTGGTTGGGTTAGTGTCTCATTGATGTATATTGGATACGTCACTTTTGTTCATATTCAAATCATTTACGATGGTTTGAAGTCCAGAGTATAGAAAATGCCCACTTTCTCTGTATGAGGGGAACATACAAATCTCCAGCAAGGGTATTAGCTGTGCGGTTCGTATAAATACACCAACCATTATCTGGTTGAAATAGGAATATGAAATTCGATACCTCGTTTAGGAAAGGGCCACACTCTCTCCTCAAACAATTTTGAAAGCCTACCTATATATATATATAGTACCATTTTGGTGATGTTGTACCCTTTTAGACTGGTTTTATATATATTATTTGGCAATCGCCAATGGCAGTCAGTCAGCAGGGTTTAAGAACATTTGTTGTTCGACCTGTTAGTCAAATGCGTTTTGTTAAAATATACTTTTCACTTTTTGGTCTTTTGGAAAATGTTGTTTGTGCTGTATTTAGACCCTCTAACAAGAAATTTGTTTTGCATGCACACGTATAAAAGTGCGGTTTTATCCAACGCAATATATATATATATATATATATATATATATATATATATATAAACAAAAAAGGTAACTATAAATGTAATTATTTATAAATATTTCGGATAACAGATATCCTTCCTCAGTAAGATTCTGATGTTAAATGAATCATCTTTTAGTCTTCTTAGATTAAACTATAACAATCTTGAAATTTATACAATAAAAAAGTCAAACCGAACATCAGTTAAGACGCTTGCACCATTCTAAAATTTGTTAAACATGACATAGGTTATATGGCTAATTACAGCAGAGAGTTCAAATATATGCTTTAAATAAAAATAATAATGTGCGATATGAACTAGCACAATTCTGAAGCTTTAACGGTAACGACAGTTATGATGGTACTAGAACGATTACGTCAATAAAAATACCAAATAAACAGTACTGAACGATCTAAATTTATAAATATTTCAAATTGACAGAGTAGAGTAGTTGCAACAGAGTCTGCGTATTTAAACATCGCAAACAAACGGCTGTTAAAATATTATAATATATAAGTTTTGACTTAGGTAAACTAGTTGAACGTGGCTTGGTACTTTTACATCCCTCAAAAAAGTTGAGGGATGTAAAAGTACCAAGCCACGTTCAACTAGTTTACCTAAGTCAAAACTTATTATAATATTTTAACAGCCGTTTGTTTGCGATGTTTAAATACGCAGACTCTGTTGCAACTACTCTACTCTGTCAATTTGAAAATTTACTCGTAACGATCCAGCGCCCTCGTGTACGTCTAAACAAGTGACAACTCTAAGACAGATCCATCCATTGGATCACCAGTGAAGGTGATACACGGCTGAAAACACATTATATTCATAACTACTCTAAATATCAGCACAACAATGTTAAATCTGCAAATTTGCGGAAGCAAATTTTTGTTCTTTCCTCGCCGGGATTCGAACTCATGCTATTGGGATATCGAGACAACACCGCCTGCACTGTGTTCATCGCTCTAGACCACTCGGTCACCTAGACTGAACTAAAAATTCAGCTTTCGGTGGCCTAGTGTTACCTTTCCTCGTCAGTAGAATCTAGAGTTGTAACATATATGTATGTATTAAGTTATTTGTTAATTGTATTAATTTTGAATATGTGCATGAAATATATGCATCTGAACTTTAGGCAAACAACACTCGCTCAATCAATAATGTTCAAGCCTGCATTTAGTTTTTCAGTAAAGCTCGTCTTGGAATTCATGCATTTTGTCCTTAGAAGACAGAGAATCAACAGCCAAAAGTCCTCGTTTTCATTTACAGGTATTTTCTAAAGACTATAAATTCTTGAAACGACCAATAAATGTTTGAACAGCATTCCTACTTCAATTTTATTTTATTTATGTGTAGGTAAGTATACGTCATGATACAAATTACCCGATACATTATCTAAAATGCGCGACTTTGTTCAAATACATTTTGTACCGTGATATTTCATGGGTGTTCATTAACCAGTTACTTTTAAACGAAAAATTATTTCAAAAAGGCACATTCACTCAATTTGTGGGAGAAAAATACAATAATTATTTATTTCAAATTGATTAAAGATGTAAATATAATAGAATGTTTATAATAACAATGATAAGAACATTTGTGATATAAACAAAATATGACAACCCAACTTCAGCAGTATAAATTTCGGTACAATGAAATTCGTCAAAACTGAAAAAAAGAATTAGACTATTGTTGCAAGATATCTCAAAATAATAAGAAAGTAGAAGCTTTTGCTGGTTGTTTGTTGAACACATATGTTGATGACTAGGCTTTGTTTCCACTATCTGTATGGACTGAAACTCCATCAACCGCGAGACGCACTAATAATGGACCTGAAGCATTGCATAAGCACAACAATAAACTGGTTATCGCATCCTTATATGTTTGAATTTTCGGACAAAATCAGGCTTACCATTTGCATTCTCAATTTTTAAATTCTTAAATTTTTAAGTTTGCGCCACTAGTTTTCAAAATGCATAGTATCATTAGCGCCAAAAGTCCGAGTCCGATGTCAGAATAGGTAACAAAAGAAACTAAGCAAAATGAAAATGATACATAAATTAACAAAGGACTACAAGCAGTTACTGACATGCCAGCTCCAGACTTCAATTAAACTGATTGAAAGATGTATATTTTAACGTAAAAGAAGTATTGGACAATTGTGGAAAAGGTTATTCAAATAAATAAGAACAGTTGGAACTTTTAAAAGCTGCAAGAAAAGTATCTTCACAAATTCTGATTATTGTTTTACAGGAAAAACTTAAAGCTGCAAGAAAAGTATCTTCACAAATTCTGATTATTGTTTTACAGGAAAACTTAAAGCTGCAAGAAAAGTGTCTTCACAAATTCTGATTATTGTTTTACAGGAAAAACGTAAAGCTGCAAGAAAAGTATCTTCACAAATTCTGATTATTGTTTTACAGGAAAAACTTAAAGCTGCAAGAAAAGTAATAGGCTTATCTATATCTTCACAAAATCTGATCATTACAAGAAGTTGGGTGGGAATCTTAAAAGGAATAAAGAAAACTACAGAGGTTTTGTAATACTAAGTATCAAGAACATTAATTCGCTGACAATTATATATATATATGGTGTGTACAAGTTATCATTTTGTACAAATTATAATTTGTATGTTGACTTTGTTCAAATTATAATTTGTCCAAAAAATGCTTGTACAAATTACAATTTGCACAAAATTTGACTAAAATTCACTAACAACTTGTACAAAGGATATATGATAATTTAACATGATAGAAAAGATGGCCTTTTATATATTTTTAACAGTAATACATTTTATTTTCCATGAGGAAAACATGTTTGCATTAAACTCTTCTTGAACACTTTTGGACTGTTCATTTTTTTTGGGGTCAATTGTTTTAATAAGTTGTCAAAGATATATATCCCCGGTGTTTGTGAACACTCTTTTGGTCGTTTACTTATTTGATGTAATAGTCATGGCCAGCATTGTTGATCAGCAGGATAAAATTGTCCGAGAAATTCTGAATCTAGCAGAGAATAATACACGAGAGCACAATCATGTGTTCGCCAAGGATTTTTGGTACAACATTGGAACAGCTGTAGGAATTTAACAGGATATTTGTCTAGAATTCAAATTGAAGCTGTTAAAGAAACAGCACCGACTCATGAGCTTCAACTTTCGCCACGTGAAGCAGTTAAAAAACTTTTAAAATCTGGTGGTCAGGGGTTTCTTTCATGTAAATGCAAAGGGGTGCCGCACTTTTTAATGTAAAAACAAGAAATTATTTGAATATGGAATAATTTTTAATTCAGGAAAATTGATAAGAAATGAATGGTAAAACTAACCCAATTAAGGAGGGTTAGTCATGCATGCACGGCTAAGGGGTTAGTTACTTCATACTGAAATATCGGTCAAAGTAACTTGAACCTTAGCCACGCGCTAAAGTTGGGTTTGTTTTCATCATACATTTCTTATCAATTTTCGTGAATTTTAAATTATTCCAGATTAAAATAATTCCTTTTTTAAATGTAAAAAGCAAAAGATGTTGTGCAATTCCAGATCCCATTATTCACTCACATGCTCAAACAAATGATACAGAATTATTTTTGTATTTTGTAAATAAGGTTTACTTTGTGGTCATTACATATAATTGCTAAAGTGTGTAATAATGTTTTTTTTTTACCAAATCCATAATATAAATTATTGTATAAGAAATAAATGAATTCTAGACAAATTTTGTAGAAATTGTAATTTATACAAGCACTTTTTGAACGAATTACAATTTGTACAAATTTAAAAGACAAATTATAATTTGTACAATTTTTTAGTACAAATTATAATTTGTACAAAATGATAACTTGCACACAACATTTATATTCTAAGCAACCTTGTCCTTCAAACATTCAAAGTACAACACAATATCCTTGACAATTTGACAATATATCATTTTACCATTCTGCAGGTTGCAGCTTACTTCTCAATCATTTATATATCTATAAGCCTGTATGAATAACATCTTGAAATCGTGAAACAACATGTCGATGTGGTTCGGATATCGTGGATATGCAAATTTTGAAAATTTATTGAGAGACGAAAATGATTCCTTGTGATACATCGTTTTCGTTTTTTTTTTTTTTTTGTTTGTTGGGTTTTAAAATTTATTGGTTTTTGTTTTTGCGTTTTTTTATCACTTTTTCTTGCGCTTCAGTTTAGCTTCGTGATATTAAAGCTATATATTATATTTCATAAACTCTAATTTTGCAATTATAAAATCTCTCGAAATTAAATTGACATTAACACGTGCTATGAAAACATTTAATCGAATTGAACTTAGTATAAGGTGACGGTCGGGTGAACTTTTTTGTTGGATTATGTTTTATACGTAAATATATATTCATGTTGTATTACACATGTCACTTTACCAAACAATTTGCATAGTTACTTACTTATATTGCATGGTCACTATAATGTTGTTTTGTTACATGTATATATTGTATCGTGGAGAAGACTACAGTATGTATGTTCCATTTTGCTTTGAAAAAATAAAACTAAACCTCAAACCTCACACTATATCACATATCTTGACATATATACGTCTTGTGCTGAGGATATGCACTTAAATAAACCTTTTAACAAGTCTTCATGAGAGATATTTCGTGACAAGTTGAATGTGTTTAATTAATTTCATACAGAGTCAAGATTCCATTTAGAAAAATTGATACGTTGTCCTTGTAGCCGATGATTTTATTAAAAAATCCTTGGTTACGCTTTGAATAAAGTTTTGTAAGAATTATGTCAATTATTTTGAAAAAAAAATATTTATTTTTTATAAAACTCCCAACTCTTACTTTTGTGTTATTCAAAAGAGGTTAGACTAATTTCCCGTGAAATCATTTCACATAAGAGCATCCTTCAAAAAGAGTTTCAATCTCAACTGTATCAGAGCTTTATATGTGTATACTTAGGTTTCTAATTAACCTCTATATCTTGCGGTAACAGCAACATAATAATAATAAAAATAATAATACATTTTAATAGTTTTATTTGTGCAAGATTTGTATCTGTTCTTGTGTACTTGATTATCATGAAGGACCAACAATGGCGATTGCATACATAATTATAAAGTGTGTCATATCGAAAACAGGCACACTGTTCAAAGTATCTAGTTTACGCAAATCTCATAACGTATTTCTTGCATTCCAAATTTTGACGACACACTCGACCTCGGATGAGTCGAACCTCGGATGAGTCGAATACTTTGGTCCGGTCCTTCGACTTCGACACAACGAGGTTCGACTGTAATAATATACTGTTTGAATAAAAAAAACACCCTTTAAACGAAATTCAGTTTTGCTATATAAACACTGGCAAATTGGCTTCAAAAGTTTTTTTTTTTAAATAATGAAACATTCTATGTAGAATTGTGTAGACCATGTTTTATACGTATTTCATATGATCTGTAACATTTAGATATATTCTATTTATTCCACTTTGGGCCAGACTCTGACTTTGGGCAACGGGAATCCTTTATTGTTGAATAAAAGTTAGACACGAATCAAACGGAAATTCAAATATACAAATATTGGAATAAAAAAAAATAGTAAAAGATTTTTTTTTTCAAATCGAAATAAAATAGTATTAGCAGGTTAATAATTTCTTAACACTAAGATTGTATTATACTAGTGTAGAGATCGGTTAAACAAATACATTTCAACAGTCATTAAATTAATCAAATTTATTCGTCATATCTATTTTAACCGAAGTCGACATTTTACAAGTTATAATATCAGTTGTGTTTTGTGGTTTTGCAAAAAAAATGTATGTCTTTAAGTTTTATGC
Organism: Mytilus coruscus; assembly: GCA_017311375.1. Lineage (NCBI taxonomy): Eukaryota > Metazoa > Mollusca > Bivalvia > Mytilida > Mytilidae > Mytilus > Mytilus coruscus. Next base: position 68,132,293 of record CM029604.1, on the reverse strand, counting down.
GCTGTATAACTACATGTATTAAAATAAAGATGTATAATAATAATCCTATGCTTTCAGTATACGAAAGAAAGTGAACTGATATAATGATTTCCGGACGTATATCCACAAATATTTGCACAAGGAGAATATTTTCGCACTTTTTGTGAAATAATCCAATAACAAGTCATACATGTAAACAAAATATAGTCAGTTGGATGTGAAATGGCAGTCTGATGACCAGAAGTATGCCCGCTGACATTAATCCATTGGATTATCTGTATCCTCTGTAGCTAGCGGGCGTGGTCTTGCAACTTGAGATGGGGCATCTGGACCAAGACGTCAAACACTCCCTGCCGTGTCAATCTACATTAATATAGATATGTTTGTTTATTTATCATAATAATATGATGGTTAGGTATATCTTTGCCAAGACGTAACAAAGTGGTAAGATAATCGCTGTCATTATTGTACTGGGACTTCACATTTACAGCAGTCATCTGTATTTTCTTTGATTTCACAAAACAAGTGGAAGTTTTGCTACTTTTTGCCTTTAATTGCTACCAAATGTTAAGCACTAACATGATTTCTGAAGATTTGATTGATAAGCACTCCATGTACTTGAACTATATTAAACCATCTGAGACTGTCGACGTCGATACAGCGGAGTATACCGACGGGCTAGAAACATTGCAACCCATGGACCACAAATCTCAAATCAATAATCATCATTCTATTGAGGGCATATTAGCTGGACGGAAAGAAATGGACAGATTACACAAAGGTACAAATTAATATGTATTAGAGTTGTAATTTAATTAATTATCACAAATTATTAAATTAAGATCAGTATATTAATATGGCGGAAATGAATATAAGCGGGTTTGTATCAGGTGTTATCAAAGATGGAATACATTTTATAATTGGATTTTTAATATTCATATTATTTATGCTATTATGCATTTGTTTTATATCTTTAATTTTATATAATTCATTTAATTATGTATTTTTATTATAATTTAGTTACATCTTTCATTAAGATTTTAAGATAATGACAATAAGTTGGAATATTTCTAAACGGTTCTTATTAAAATCAAACTATCCTTAAAGTATAAAAATTTGATTTGAATTATTCATTAAGAATTCTTTCGTTTATTTACTCTTTTTCAGAATTTATTGACCATACAACTAAGAATTCAGAAACTTCTCCGGAAAACAAAAATAAAACTCCAAAGTCGGATAAAGGAGTTTCTAAGGATCTTAATTCATCGGTTGATAGCTTATCACGAAAGTCGGAATCAACGGAGGACGAAGATGAAAATATAAAGAAGGAAGACACTGACGACGCTAGAAATAAAAAGAGACGAAATAGGACGACATTCACAAGCTTTCAGTTGGAAGAAATGGAACGTGTTTTCCAAAAGACTCATTATCCAGACGTATATGCGAGGGAACAGTTAGCTCTTAGATGTAACTTAACCGAAGCCAGAGTACAGGTAGGAAATTATTCTTTCTTTCTTTCATTTCATTTTATTTCTTTTCTTTCTTTTATAATATTTCTATTCTTTCTTTCGATATATTTCTTTTCTTTCTTTTATTATCATTCTTTTCTTTCTTTTATTATCTTTCGTTCTTTTCTTTCTTTTATTATATTTCTTTCTTTCAATTATGTGTCTTTTTTTCTTTATTTTACTTCTTATCATTTATTTTTTAAGAGTTGTCAGCGTAAAGGAATCAATTCTTTATTTATTTTGCTTTTTATTGTTTTATTCTTTGCAATGCTACATTGTAAATCATGGGGCTGTTAAAAAAACGGAAATGAAAAAAACAAGGTTGCTGTCGTCATCATAATAACTTCCATGCTGTCGCAAACCGGCGAATCCCAGTATATTTGTTTCAAATTCACTGTTTTATTTTTACGATTTTACTATCCGGATATTTGCTTTTTTCATTAAAGTTCATATGGCCAAAAGCAGAGCTCTATAGTCAAAGTAAAAATAATAAGAAAATCAATAAGTAAACAAATAACATATAATAACTTCTACCGAGAAAAAAAAATTAAGTTTGATTTTTAAAACTCGGAAAAATATCTCTATAATAAAATGATTCAACTTATATATTTATATCTTTATACATTTATATTAGTTTTTGATGAAAACCTGTACAGTTGACTTCTGGAAATCATAAATCAATCTAAAGTGAAAATTTCTAATCTATGAACTTTCATATATTATAATAAAGATTATAAGACAATAACACCTCTTCCTTTTAACAATGATAGACATTCATAAATAGGTATATAATTGAATGTATTAGTCGCGTTAGGGATCAAAAAGGTAATTTTACGAAAGAGTAGCAGCCACGTGTGGTTGATTATTGGCTATTTACACTAAATAAACAAATTGTTGTTTTACAACACATGTACGTGTGACCTCCTGTTGTTCGTTTATTGTCAGACTTGTTATTTTTATTGACAAACTCGTTATTTCGTCAGCAGATTATTGAGTTTAGGAGGATTTAATCCTCATTATAATAAACATCCTATTTCACATAACTGACATATCAATGAAACCACTCTTTATTTCTAACAAATGAATAATTTAGTCAGAACAAATATTAAGGGTGGCTAAAATAGAAAAATTATATATATATATATATATATCAAGCCAATATATTAATTTAATTTTGCCTTAGTTAATTTATAAATTGCTACTAATTCCGTTCATTGTAAAAATAAGTATCTGATAAAAAGGGTCAAATTTAACAAATTGAAAAACGAAAGACGTAAATTATTTCAAATTCCTTTCACTGAAAATAAGTATTGGATAAATTCAAGTGAAAAAAGGAAGATATTTGTTTTATTAGCTTTGTGTCAACGATAATTTCATACTTTGAGTCGCACTCTGAGAAATTTCTTCAAAGTTATAGTGTGATTTTGTGCTAAAATAAGCTTTTACTCGAGAAGATAGTAGAATCGATGCTGCTTTTCCGTACTTATAATCCGGTACACATGTACACCGTAATAGACTTGCTTATTCTACACGGTGTCCTTTGTCGCTTGTTTTTGGCTGAATCAATATTCAAACCACGAAATGTAACAAATGAGGGTTAATTCCGGGACAAAACGTCTTAAAGCACTGCGTCCATGTTGCAAACATATGCGAAACCCAATATCGAAACCATTTTTGTGTATTGAAACAAATGAGCTTCCCGTAGAGTTTTTATTTCAAACAGATAGCTTTTTTCTTCTTTTTTTCTACAAAAATTCTACCTATGGTATTTGCACAGCAATTTATACACAACATCTTTATTTAAACACTTCCCGATGAAGACCTTTGTTCCATTTTCGTAGTTTCCGTATGTTTTTCATTTTTGATAGACGCGTTTTGGAGTATTTTTGTTGTTGTTGTTGGTTGGTTTTGTTTTTTTTTTCTTTTGCTTTTCGTTGGTTTTTTTGTTTTTCACTCTTTTTTTTCAGATCATTATTATTTCATAAAACACGGGTTATTTGGAGATTTCGATCAAAATTCCATAAAGTTTAACACACAACATCTTTAAACCAAATATTTTAAAATTAACTTATTAATCGAGTTATTTGGAGATTTCGATCAAAATTCCATAAAGTTTAACACACAACATCTTTAAACCAAATATTTTAAAATTAACTTATTAATCGAGTTATTTGGAGATTTCGATCAAAATTCCATAAAGTTTAACACACAACATCTTTAAACCAAATATTTTAAAATTAACTTATTAATTAAAATCTCTGCTACCAGCAATATATTGTCTAATGAAAATAACACTATATAAATGCGTCCGAGAGATTTTTGGCTATACCTCCATTGGGAACGATTAAACCTAAACATTTGCAAGCCCCGGATGTATAAATACATTAAAAAACGTAGAAATCTAAAAAACAAAAAGGGACCAACAAGCTCATCTAAGGCCGAAGTTGCCTGAGGGAGTTGGGACTTTATCTAAACGTATATGACAAAAAAACATCAGATAGGGATAAGATAAAGAAGCAAGTTTGAACGTAAAATAAACCAAAATTGATCGATGGGTGAAGGAGGTTCTATTCATTGTAAAAATAGAAATAAAGTAAGGTGATATATATTTATCTGGTTTAATATCTTTGAATTCAGAACCATTATAAGAAATACTAAAGGTGAACATAAAACTGAATCAAAAGAAAAGAAAAACGATTGATTATTTCTGTCTAACCATCAAGTCAAATCTGCTGTCGAAAGAATAAACATAATTATAATAATTAATATAATGTGCATAATAATTTATTGAAATATAAATAGAATGATACAAAAAAACTAAAATAAACTTCCTGATTTTCATTTTTGATAAAATTTTTAATTTCCAGATACAAGGAAAGTTAAAAGGAACAAAAAACATCCATATTTGACAAGATGAAGACAAATAATAGCAGGCTTTTTCTTTTCCTATTTTGCTTGTTTCAAGAAAAACACGCATATACATGTTATATGGTTGTCCTTTTTTCCTAGATATTGTTAATGGCCAAATGTTTTTTATTGAATATAAAGCAAGTCAAGTCAATGGCATAGTTAAACTTATATATGTGTTTTGGGGTTGTTTGTGTCGTTGGGTTGCTGTTTCATTGACTTTTACCTAGCATCCCTTATTATTCAGATCATCAATGTAAAATAAAATAGTGTATATTATATATACTGTGGAACAGGAATGTAGTGTACAGTGTACCCGGTATATGTCAACGAATCTACAGCTTGCATACAAGTAATATAAATGTTTTGGTTTTAGCTGTTATATTACTGTAGTGAAATGTTATTCGGATTTGAATATTTTTGCGTTTTATAAATAGTATATATATATATTGATAATTGCCCCATTTTTCATAGATTAATATTACAGAATTTGACTATACTAGTCACCGAAATCACCGGAGTCACAGAGATGACCAAACCAGTCCGTTCTTTATGAATTCTTATTAAATACCTTCATGATCGTATGACATATTCTTTGAGAACATTGCAGAATTATTTCTGTATAAATCAATGCCTTTTAAGTAATGGCCAACCCGAAATATAAAGGATTTCGCTCAATAAAAAAATCCTAAGGATGTCGTTGGACAACAAAAATGCATTCATCCTTTTTTATATTCATTCGTACAAGTGCATGTCTTTCAAGTATATTCTTTTAATTAAAAGGCGCATTTAGAAACAAGATAAAAAATTGCACCTTATCAAATGAATGTTGAAAATTTAACTTTGTTGCCAGAGTAATATGAAATATTAAAAGCAAGAAAAGAGATATTTTCACACATTTCTTTACTTACATATCCAAGACAAAAAAAAAAAAACCTGTTGTTAAATTGATCTATCAAACAACTTGTTCCTACCACTTGAGACAAAATTACCCAAATATTCAGAAAATGAAAGAATTATAAACGCATTCTCAATGAGAAACCGCTTATCTTAATAACATATAATCACAGAAAAGATCGTAGTCAATATTTTTGTACTTATCCTATTTTAGTAATTGAATTATTTTAATACGTAAATTGGTTTCTCTATTACCGCCTGATTTCTGGTATTATGATGGGGTAATGAGCACAACTGAGATTTAATAAAATACACACCGAGATTTTACTGAGTTCAGGAGACGTCTGCTTTCTCGTCAGGTTTTATTATCAAATTTGATTTTAGACAGACAGTTTCAAAAATCTCTTTTATTATTTTTATTATTATCAAATCTCGATGGAAAATGAATGTGTTTTTTTTTTCTAGTAATACATGATTTAAATAGAATGTCAATATGGATCCTCAAAAGAAATTGTGTAGTATTTGTTAATGTATTTAATACTAACACTTGGAAATAAGAATCGGTCGTTGTCACACAATGGCACGATCATATTGCAAATATATTAACTTTAATCTAGGACATAATTTATCTATTGGTCCCAGCTTTATCATGGTTTTGATCTGCGAATGATTGGTAATTGATTGATCATGCCGCATGTTGTTTTTTGTTTTTGTTTTCAATTATGATTATATAAACCTAAAGTCTACTTAAAAATGGATCCAACTGTTTTATCCAAAATATGAGAATTTCCAAGCGTGTTTCATGTACATCGAGGAAACTTATGCTATCAAGGATTTATATATAGCAAGACAATATATATCCTTGATACTATAAAACGAACTCTTCGACGTTTCAATAAATTTCGAATTTCATTGGTGCGTGCATTTTCATCAAAATAGTCAAAAATAAATCGCCTCGAACTTATAGAATAGTGAATAAAAGATGAGAGGAAACATGATATATGATGAAATTATACATATATATGTATAGCCAAAAATAAATCGCCTCGAGTTTAGAGAGTACTAAATGAAAGATGAGAGGCAACATATATATCTAATGAAATTATACATATATGTATAACCAAAAATTAATCGCCTCGATTTTAGAGAGTAGTGAATAAGAAACGAGCGGTAACATGATATATAATGAAATTATACATATATGTATAGCCAAAAATAAATCGCCTCGAGCTTAGAGAGTAGTGAATAAGAGACGTGAGGCAACATGATATATAATGAAATTATATATATATGTATAGCCAAAAATAAATCGCCTCGAGCTTAGAGAGTAGTGAATAAGAAACGTGAGGCAACATGATATATAATGAAATTATATATATATGTATAGCCTCCGGGTGCGGAATTTTCTCGCTGTGTTGAAGACCCATTGGTGGCCTTCAGCTGTTTTCTGCTCTTTGTCGGGTTGTTGTCTCTTTGACACATTCCCCATTTCCATTCTCAATTTTATTCAACACTTACAACAAATGCACTGTTGGATAAATAAACCAATAGACATCAATACTCTTTTACTATACGCAATAACAGAAAACATCCATGTGAAGGTCAGTAAAATAAATATTGGAAACCCTTTCAAAGCGGCAGATATTTCTATTAAGCACAATATATGTTTTATTCTATTTCGAAATATGGTCTGTATAGCCTAATGGGGAGGTATATTTGCACGTTATGTCGTCGGTTTAATTCTATTACTCTGTGTCTGGACCAAGTTAGGAAAGCTGGATCATGTTTTGTTCGTTGTGGTTGTTGGTTATATGCCTCTGCCTTCCGGAGGAGGCTGAAGTTCATGATTGGTGTGGTCTGCGGTACTGTCTAATATTTATGGTAGTTTCTGTTATCCTTGTTATGGTGTATTCCAATGAAATGTCGGCGTCCCTTCACAATTAATTCATTTAGTTTGAAATTTATTTTTACCACCGAGCAAACAGTAAAAATAAAACACTTGCCGTCCATGCGGGATGGTACACTGACAAATCTTTACAACAAAGTTATTGTTTGTTTGAGAAGGTTATACATATTAATAAAGAAAACCAAAACATTTAATTACAGTACTAGCTCTTATAAACGAATGTTACCAATAGCATAATTCATAAGCACACTTAAACATACAGAGTAGTATGCCGCCAGAGTTACACTTTTGTCCCCTTAATGAAATTATCATTAACCAATTCCGCTAACATGTTTTAGAGGAAGTTTAAGATGTTTTCAAATAAATTTGTATTAGTGAAGGACTTTTATTACCATAATACTTGTATAACTCTTCTGAGGAAATGAAGATACATACAGTAATTCTTTTGATGGGATTATATACTACATATGTAAAGGTGTATAAAACATAGACATAAAACATCAAACAACCACAGTCATAGCTATCGGTAGTATAAGAGAGGGACGAAAGATACCAGAGGGACAGTCAAACTCATAGATCGAAAACAAACTGACAACGCCATGGCCAAAAATAAAAAGACAAACAGACAAATAATAGTACAGATGACACAACATAGAAAACTAAAGACTAAGCAACACGAACCCCACCAAAAACTGGGGGTGATCTCAGGTGCTCCGGAATCTGTTGACGTTAGTCAGTTTTCTTCTGTACTAAATAGTTGGTCAGTTATACATGTATATACATAATGTAAATTATCTATATCCAAAACTAAAAAAAATGATTTGATTTCCTTATTCTATAGACTTTCGGCTCTTTAAATAAAAAAATTGTAAAAATACTGTTGACTTCTCACATAGAAACAAATATATACCTATAGTTTATAACCTTCTGTACGTCATTTGGTCTCTAATGGAGAGTTGTCTCATTGGCAATCATACCACATCTTCCTATTTTCATACTGTATATTGTTGGGGCTATCCGGGAAGATTATAACCATTTCCTTTTGAGTGAATAGACCAAAAGAAATATATACAAGAACGGATTTGATGGTTAGTTTTAAAACTTGTCACATGGTAAACAGTTTTCTCACGTGACTTCAGGATGTAATAACATGGTAAACAGTTTTCTAATGCGTCTTCAGAATGTAGTCACATGGTAAACAGTTTTCTCACGTGTTTTCAGGGTGTCGTCACATGGTAAACAATTTTCTCACGTGTCTCCAGGGTGTAGTCACATTCTCACTTGTCTTCAGGATGTAATCACATGGTAAACAGTTTTCTCAAGTGTCTTCAGGGTATAGTCACATGGTAAACAGTTTTCTCACGTGTCTTCAGGGTGTAGTCACATTCTAACGTGTCTTCAGGATGTAATCACATGGTAAACAGTTTTCTCACGTGTCTTCAGTTTGTAGTCACATGGTAAACTGTTTTCTCACGTGTCTTCAGGGTGTAGTCACATGGTAAACAATTTGCTCACGTGTCTTCATGGTGTAATCACATGGTTAACAGTTTTCTCACGTGGTGTATCTGCTGGCATAATTGATAACATATGAACAGAAACTATTATTTCTTTCGCAAAAATATTTTTTATTCAATTTGGAAGGAGGACTTTCTTGACCCCTTAAATGTTATCCTATTTTTTAAGTTTTCTTCTTTAATCAGTTCAACATCCTTTAAAACAGGTATAGTCTGTTCATTTTTTAGATCATTTTGAGCATTTTCTACAAAGATATGAGCCCTCATAGTTTGACTCTCATTTATCTCATGTAAGTGTTGCAAAACTTTCTTTGAGTAGTATACTTCAAAATGGAACAAAGCCAGATGAAGGGTATAGATAAAACCGGCAAGTTATTGATCATTGTGACATCGAAATTATAGTGCTACGTCTCCTTGAGGGGAATAATTAACAATTACTAAGTTTAGATATTAGAGTCAGTTATGATTTAGTTTGGAACGTATATAAACTTACAGTATGGTCACATTCTTATCATAAAGAATAAAAACCTTGTGTAAAGCCCCATATCATGCTGTTTGCATGTTCTTGTAAAAATATAGGACCAATATATAACAAAATGTATCTGAAAAAACATAAACGTTTGAATATTTTTTGGCTTTGGATTGGTCTTCTTATATTTTTTTATGACATATATATATAGAGAGAGAGAGGAGAGAGAGAGAGAGAGAGAGAGAGAGAGAGAGAGAGAGAGAGAGAGATGTACACGTTCCATTTTTGGCTTTGGATTGGTCTTTTATTTTTTTTTATGACATATATATATAGAGAGAGAGAGGAGAGAGAGAGAGAGAGAGAGAGTAATGTACACGTTCCATTCATTATGGAGACACTTGGTTCCTGGCATTAATTCGCATGTGACTAAATATAAATATGTTAATTTGGTGCGTTTATGTTGTACATTTGAAAGAGACAATTTAATCCACTTAAGACCTTGAAGTCATATATTTGTTTTTCTATTAAACAAATATTAGTAATTTCTTATTTAAAAAAAAAAACAAAATAAGCAAAATAAGCATCAAAGGAATTCATATATGTTACGACAAAGTGAGATCATTTTCCTTCTAAAATTGTTCTTTTCTGTTTTCGCTTTGTTTTTCTATAACAGAGTCAAGCAAAGATAATTGGTATATTAGATTTTGTTAAACAACTTCTTATGCTTTATATAAACGGATTACCAACGCTCTATTGCCATCTTAATCGTTAATTCAGAAATATTTTAATCGGACTTTTCGCTGTTTATGAAAATGAGATCAAACACCTGTATATACTCGAAAAACCGAATGACGAGTGTAATTTCGGAAAACTCAAAAAATTCCGGACTTGATTTTTAAAATTAGGTTGGAGGAAATATCTCAGTGTCAGCATTAAATAAAATACTATTTATCTACAGTTCAAATGAGATGACATTTCTTTACATCATGTTTCAATTAGTGTTGTCCTTAGCATCATTGTTTAACTCCCTATATTGGAGATTTCTAGTAAAGTTAATGTTTGAAATATACTCTATATCGAAGTGCGACGCCATCAAGGTATTTTTTTTCCTGTACGCATAGAAAATTATCGGAAGATTCAAGTTATATGAGGGAGCGAATATGCGTTATAAGAGGACTGCAGATAGCGTTCGTCAGATATAAGGGGAGCGAATAGGCGTAAGCAGACTGGAGAAAGTGTTCGTCAAATACAAGAAACAATTATAGGTGTAATACCAAATCATAGTACGTCACATCCGGTTTCGTATACGAAAAAGGGTCGAAAAAAATATTCCCTTGAATTTGACAGTTGTAGGATATTTTTATATAATATTTTGGAAACCTGAGGTTACATGGTTACTAAAGCTTGTAAACAGGGAAAAAAAGGGGCCGAAAATTAGATTGGTTAACTTCCAGTGATGGTTATTGTCTTATGTGCAACGAAATGTTATGTGAAATTGTGTCTATACTATTGGACAGGATAACACTTTACTCATGCCAAGAATTTCTTTATTTGAAACAAAGACAAATTCTGCAAGATTCTTTGAAAAGTGCCAATTTAACAAAGACTAATAGGGGAAAAAATGGTGGCATAACTCCTAAACGGCAATCTTATTGCAAACTGGGCAATAAATTCTACATTTCGTCTTGTAACTTTGCATTTCAGTACTTAGGTGAAACTGGACGATATTTATTTAAACGCACGCAAGAACACCTTTATCGTTTTAAAAGACCCCATAAATTCAAAAGCACCATTTATCAACACCTTAAGAAGCACAATCATCCTTTTAAATATTTAACAGTTCAACCTTTAGAAGTAGTTAATAAGCAGCCTGGGGAATCTCATTCAAAATTTGTACGATCACGAAAAATTATTGAATTAAATTGGATTAAAAAATTACAGTCTATCCTCTCGGTCTTAATGACAATATCATGGGAATTGGTAATATATCTAGAACAGATTCTGTTAACATTTTGGATATAGTTTCTAAAACAGTTCGTAAAAATCGTTCTCATGGACGTAGAATATATCGCAATCAAACAAAATTTCGTAATAACAATACAAATATTTCGGACCTAATTTCGATTTCAAAAAACAACGGTAGACATTATCTATTAACCAAGCTCTGTTCTTTGCCTGTTAATAAATTACATCAAATTTTGGAGGAATGCAACACAATTCCATATTGCAGTCCTAAGTATGAAATCGTCCAAATTATAATTGCATATTGTTATTCTAAATTGTTTCCCAAAATTGATCGCCCTGAAGATCACAAAAAAAACAACATTTTATTAAAATTAAATATGTCAATAAAGGTTTTGATTTTGTAAATATTGCCTGTATTTTTAATGATTATTCAGTTTAAGAACAAATTCCTGGCTATTTTGATAATACTGAACCCCCTCTTATTTGTTATGTTTACAAAAAATCTACCAGGAAATATGTGTTTAATAACAGCGAAGTGTGTAAAGATGTTAATATCAGTGACAATACACCTACCTCATGAAATTGCAGTAATTCCGAATACATTTATAGTCCCAGTTCCCATGTTATAACAAGAGACCTTAACATCGTTCATGACCAAGAGTTGAAATCATTCCTCAGTAAAGGACATAAATATTGTTCCCCGTCAATTATTAATTGGAATGAGTGTCGTAACATCATCCACGACTCACTCCGTAGTTACTGCTCTAAATGGATAAAACGAGAAAAAGCTGACAAGAAATCATAAGATTCATTTTTTAATTCGATAATGAACATACTGGATATACGTATTCAACATTTTAAAGATCATTTTACTCCTAACAACAGCCATAATAGCCCAATTTCTCGTATCAAACATAAGCTAAAAGAACTCGCCAAGGAATTTGTTTTTGTCCCGGCTGATAAGGCTGCTAACAATATCATTATTGTTTGACGTAAATTTTACATTGAGGTTCTGTAAAAGGAAATCACGAATTCACCAACATTCCAACTGACTCCATTTTCGGGAAATGACATCTGTAAAAACATTATATAAATAATTATACATAGCTGAGAAGGTGATATAGAGTAGATTGTTACCCCGAGAAAACATTGTTAACAGAGGCGAAGACAAGGTTGACAATGTCTTTTCGAGGGGTAACAATCTGCTCTATCACCCTCTCAGATATGTGTTATTTAATTTATTATACTGAATGTTCTGTTATTACTCTCTATTAAATTTCAAATTCAAAGTAATAAAATATGACGTCTTGTACATAACAACCATCCGTATTTAATAAAGCGCACACTTGAAGGGTAATAGAGTATTTACCATAGGATGGAGTAAATTGTCTCCCTCGTATTAACCAATCGAAATCTGGCATTTTGACATGAAGTATAATAAAAACTTTTAGCTACCTCCTTACAAGCAGAACCAAATACAATGAAAGTTCCAACTATGTACTGGCTCCCGAAGCTGCACAAAACTCCTTACAAATATAGATTTGTTTCGTCTTCAAGCCATTGTTCCACTACTAAACTATCTATTCTACTTACTAGTACACTTGGTAAAATCAAAAACCCGGTGATAATTTGTTCAAATAAGGCCTTTGAAAATAGTGGAATTAATTACTTTTGGAGTGTTAAAAATTCGTTGGAAGTACTTGATAAATTGCATGCTTGTATTGGTGATTTCGAATCTGTTTTTATTTTTCTACTCTATATACCACTTTGCCTCATAATCTTATTAAAAAAAAATTCACACACCTGATTAAATGGGCATTTAAAAAGTCGGAATGCGAATATATATGTTCAAACTCTTTTATGTCATTTTTTAGTAACAACAAACAAAAGAACTATGTCAATTGGACCTGCTTTGATACTGTAGCTGCCCTTGAATTTTTACTAGATAACATTTTTGTTCGCTATGGGGAGGCCGTGTATCGTCATGTTATCTGAATTCCCATGGGGACTTACTGTGCACCACTTATTGCGGACCTGTTTCTGTATTGTTACAATTTATGACAAAAATCAGCAAAGACCCATCGAAACAACATCTGATTCAAAAATTTAATAACACTTTTAGATATTTAGATGATTATATTGGCTCTCAATAATGACGACTTCAGTATGTACACTAAAGAGATTTATCCTGTCGAACTGACTTTAAATAAAGCTAATACTAACAATGAAAACTGCCCTTTCCAGGATCTTGATATCTATTTCTTTAACGGGAAGCTTAATACCAAAATTTACGATAAAAGAGATGATTTTTCATTTCCTATTGTTAATTATCCCTTTTTAGATGGTGACGTTTCCTTGTCATCATCTTATGGTGTTTATATATCTCAACTTGTTCGATTCGCTCGTGTATGTAACAACGTATTTGATTTCAACGAAAGAAATCTCTGTATTACTGAAAAATTATTACACCAGGGTTTTCGATATCACAAACTAGTCAAAACATTTACTAAATTTTATCATCGGTACAAGGACATCATTCGTAAATATAAATCAACATGCAGACATCTTATACGTTCAGGTATTTCACATCCAATATTCTATTGTAATATTCTTTACAAAGCACAAAAATGTCGGCATTCACCTCAAAAGCTAACCAAACCTTTAAACAGACTTGTTCGGAAAGGATATAGTTACGATACTGTTGTCAGGTCATTAAGGATTTCATATTTTGGTATTAATATTGATTCACTCATAGGGTCTTTGCATCGGAAATAAACACATTTTTTCTAAAACCAGTTGTTGGCATGATACGGGTTATGTTCTTCTCATATATTTTATGATGGTATGATACTAAACCCCTAACGGGAGGGATTGTACTTGATTTTCATATGATGAAGACATAATCTTTCAATCAGTTTAATTGAGGTCTAGAGCTGGCATGTCAGTAACTGTTAGTAGTCCTTTATTAATTTATGTATCATTGTCATTTTGCTTAGTTTCTTTTGTTACCTGTTCTGACATCGGACTCGGACTTTTTTTAAACTGAGTTTTACTGTGCGTATTGCTATATGTTTCTTTATTCTACATTGGCTCGAGGTATAGGGGGAGGGTTGAGATATCACAAAACATGTTTAACCCCGCCGCGTTTTTGCGCCTGTCCTAAGTCAGGAGCCTCTGGCCTTTGTTAGTCTTTGTATGTTTTTTTTTAATTTTGGTTCATTTATATGTTTTGGAATTTAGTGTGACGTCCATTATCATTGAACTAGTACACAATTTTATTTCGGGGCCAGCTGAGGACCACCTCCGGGTGCGGGATTTTCTCGCTGCGTTGAAGACCCATTGGTTGCCTTCGGCTGTTGTCTGCTCTTTGGTCGGGTTGTTGTCTCTTTGACATATTCCCCATTTCCATTCTCAATTTTATCTATTTATTAGAATAACACCATTTATTTATTCGTATACAGTGTCAAATCAAATTAATGCAAGAAAACTTCGATAATACCTAAGCTTTTCAAATAAACTTTGTTGTTATAAATAACAGGTCTTACAAGCAAGGAGAAATGCTATCCTAACAACGCAGAAGAAAAAGAAATCAAACGAGTATACAGAGATTTTATTTTTTCCTCAAAACATTAATCAGACAAAACAAAACAAAACAAAACAAAACAAAAACAACTACAGGTTAACATTTGGTAATTAAACAATAGTTTACAAACAAAACAAAACAAACAAAAACAACCACAGGTTAACATTTGGTAATTAAACAATAGTTTACAAACAAAACAAAACAAACAAAAACAACTACAGGTTAACATTCGGTCATTAAACAATGGTTTACAAACAAAACAAAACAAACAAAAACAACTACAGGTTAACATTCGGTCATTAAACAATAGTTTAAAGACAAAACAAAACAAACAAAAACAACTCCAGGTTAACACTCGGTCATTAAACAATGGTTTACAAACAAAACAAAACAAAACAAAAACAACTACAACTACAGGTTAACATTCGGTCATTAAACAATAGTTTACAGACAAAACAAACAAAACAAAAACAACTGCAGGTTAACATTCGGTCATTAAACAATAGTTTACAGACAAAACAAAACAAAAACAACTACAGGTTAACATTCGGTCATTAAACAATAGTTTACAGACAAAACAAAACAAAACAAAAACAACTACAGGTTAACATTCGGTCATTAAACAATAGTTTACAGACAAAACAAAACAAAACAAAAACAACTACAGGTTAACATTCGGTCATTAAACAATAGTTTACAGACAAAACAAAACAAAACAAAACAAAAACAACTACAGGTTAACATGTGGTCATTACACAATAGTTTACAGACAAAACAAAACAAAACAAAAACAACTGCAGGTTAACATTCGGTCATTAAACAATAGTTTACAGACAAAACAAAACAAAACAAAAACAACTACAGGTTATCATTCGGTCATTAAACAATAGTTTACAGACAAAACAAAACAAAACAAAAACAACTACAGGTTAACATTCGGTCATTAAACAATAGTTTACAGACAAAACAAAACAAAACAAAAACAACTGCAGGTTAACATTCGGTCATTAAACAATAGTTTACAGACAAAACAAAACAAAACAAAAACAACTACAGGTTAACATTTGGTCATTAAACAATAGTTTACAGACAAAACAAAACAAAACAAAAACAACTACAGGTTAACATTCGGTCATTAAACAATAGTTTACAGACAAAACAAAACAAAACAAAAACAACTAGAGGTTAACATAGCTCGATAAACAATAGTTTTTTTACTCTACCACATGGTAAACTCTTAATCGACAAAATTGTATAAATCTAAATATTAAATTAAATTCCTTGAACAAAATGCATTTGGCTTGGGACTGACAGGGGGTTAACTCAGTTTAACACGCAGGTTCTTAGAACACTCCTAAAACAGTTATACATAACTTTGGCAAACTACTCGATGTTGCTGAATGATATGATTTAATAACATTTGTTGTTTGGTTAATAATAGAAATTAACACATCTTAAGCAGTTTGTAATGGAAAATGAGACCAAAGGAGATTTTAATGGGAAATGAGACCAAATCCTTTGATACGAGTCATATAATTAAATCTAACATACATTTATTAGCATGAAACAGTATAATACAGATATTCACAGAAAGAATTCATGTAATAGCTACAGATATTTAAGTAAAACACAATATATTAGCGAAAATATTACAGATATAATTATGTAATAGCTCACAAAATACTTAATGCGAGGAGTAAAAATTTTGCCATACATCGAGATAGGAACATTAACATCTAAAACTCAAGCTGTGAGTTAATTAAACTTTTTTCTGTTATCCTTTAGTTATTACGAAATATCAGATCATATTTCTAAAATATTCTTTGATGTCGAACGTTCCTGCAGAAAATTTCCTCCCGCCCATATCCATAATGATACGAGGGGGTCGCTTGGAATTCACGCTACAGCTTTAATTTACACAGAATATAATTTGCAAAACACTTAACTACAAGTGCATTAAATAAATGTACAATTTAAGATCTGGTCGTTACTTTGCAATCTAAACATCTGATTTTGATTTGTTTAGTGAATAACTTAATTTCATTAAATACTGAATTAAATTTCATATCTGTATGTTTCTTTATGACTGGGTTTTACACCTCTTTCGTTCCTAGACGATTTGGCGTCTAATTTAAAGGTAATGGCTATATTACCCAATCTAATGACTTATAACTAAGTACATTATGTAGTATAATTTTTATTTCATTTAATAAAAGATGTAATATAGCGATAAACACAAGTGCAGTTAGAAGACAAAAAGACATGTACATTTAATGCGTTTTTTTGCTGGCTTAGTTTTTGGCAAATACGGAGGACGGGTTACGTATGCACCTCGTTCTTCTTAACACACAGGTGAAATTTCCTCGATTGTGACATTACTGAATGCGACCCATCACCATTTACACTTGTAATGAGTAACACGGCGGGTGTCACTAGTGGAAGAGGAACTACTTACCATTCCGGAATGTGTTTTCTCTCTCTCTCTCTCTCTCTCTCTCTCTCTCTCTCTCTCTCTCTCTCTTTTTTCTCTCTCTGCTGTTTATTTTTAAATCCTCATTAGTGGCTGTGCTTATCGGGAGGGCTTTTGTTCTTTCTAGATGTTGGTGCCAATGACACAACTAACAAAATTGTTTAATCCTTCTGCTGACTAGAGTGAACAATTTTAGTCTTAGAAACATGATTTATTTATTACTTATAATTGGTTTTGACCTAGCTTTCAGTAACTGCCAGTACTCTAGATCGACACTTTGTTTCAGTAACTGCAAGTACTCTAGATCGACACTTTGTTTCAGTAACTGTGAGTAATCTAGATCGACACTATATTTCAGTAACTGTGAGTACTCTAGATCGACACTTTGTGTCTTTAGTCATTTTGTTTTTTGTGCTTTGTGTCGATCTGATGAACCAAGCCTTTTTCAACTTGTTTTTTTTTATTTTGTTCTTATATTGTGCTGCTATACACCACTTTTCCAGGTCAGAGCCCGAGGGGTTTAGCGTTCGCAAACATGTTTAACCCACCACATTCTGTATGTAACCATCCCAAGTCAGGAGCCCGTGATTCAGTGGTTGTCGTTGGTTTTCTCGTTTGAATTAATTTTACATATTCACAATCTAGAGAAAGTCATGCATTTTTATGGAAAAAAATGACATGACTGTGTTAATCATTCCGGAGACGTTTTTACTAAAAGTTGAAAACGTTTGTAAGAACGATACAGAGTTAACAGACATAAAAAGTGAAAATTGAGATTCATGTTTGTATAGTAATGTTTTGTGGACTATACCTATATAAAACATAGGCGTGTAGTATGTTCCTCCGCGTTATTGTTTATATCTACTTTCGTGTAGTTGCTTTAAAAATCACATTAAATACAAACTAATTATTTTAATCTGGAATAAGTTGATTTGCAGTAAATTAGATATTATTTTTGAAATATATAATGACAACAGATGTGTTTTGATGTAAATCATAATTATCATCAATTTCTTGGCAATTTTGAATAAAATAAATATTTTTATGATCTGTAACTTCAAAACATTCCGCCATCAAAAAGTTATCATATATCTCTTATCTTATTTGTTCAATTTACTTAATTTAGATTGCTTAACTATTTCATTAAAATCTGGAGATAAGATGTAGTGTTGATTTCATGTTATATTCAGGTAACACGTGGTGTGGAGGTTTTACATGATCGAATGGCTCTGTAACGAGTTTAATTACATGGAATGGCCATTTGTGGTTAATTAACGAACACGCCCGTGTCAATACCCAATGCCAAGTTCAATAAGAATTAATACAAACCACAGTTCTAATGATTATTTATACATACGAATCAATTTTTGTAACAGTTTGATTTGCATGTCATAATTTGCAACGAAGAATTTTTCAAATTTCACATAACATGAAAATGAAATTCGGTAGTCTAAGAGCAAATACAAATATCTTTTGAACATATTATGTTATTTCAGGTTATTTTATAGCGTTCCTTGGGTTTTGCCCATTGTTGATTGATTGACTGTTCCTTGCTTAACGTCCTGCTAATTATCAAAGGCCATATGGTGATCTGTTGTTGTTTACATCTTTATCGTTTGTCTTTTTGTGGATAGCTGTCTCACTTACAACTATGAGATAGCATCTCAGTCCTTCTATATATGTAGGACTCTGAACCGCGATGGTACTCCTAACCGCGATGGTCACGCTGATGTTCAATGGTTTGAAACTGAAGTGCGTTTTTTTACCACGCCTGAAGTGCGATGGTGGCATTGTGACGATATCTTGTTGATAGCTACGCCGAAGTGCTATGGTGGTAACTCTGAAGTGCGTTGGTGGTATCGCTGAAGTGCAATGGACTAAATAAACTATACTTTCATTGCTTTGCATGTCGATGTAGAAGTCAATTTGTTTGTTAGAAGCAGTTTTTTCCCTCTGGTTTTTCAATTAATAAAGGGCTTATGAACTTTTTGATACTACGGGAAACGGGGAGTGATTGGTGGAGAGGGGAAATTAAACCTTCTGTAGCGGATTGGTTTCGAAATTTACAAAAGTTTTGTTTTTTTATTTACTTAGACAAACTCACCGTAGAATAATATTATGTAAACTAGGAACTCATGAGAGTAACCAAGTATAGCTAAAATGTTTACGCAGAATTATGTCCACATGTAGATAATCAAAGAAGATCTCTCGCTTAGTATACAACTGTAACTAAGGACATACAAAGACAATAACGAATGCAAATTTATATACTGACTATTTAAACAATTTACTTCTCATAGGCCTAATAATTGAACATCTGTAGATATAAAACTAGCCATCACGCGTAATATAGACCATCGCACATCAGCGAACGGACCATCACACTTTAGTGCAGACCATCCATCAGCAGACCATCGCACATTAGCGTGACCACCGCACTTCAGCGTCCCCATCTCATCTCCGAGTCCTACATATATATATCTATAAAAAGGACTATATATATATAATTACAAATTCAAAGAATCATGAGTTACTTCCCGTTATATATTCCTTTCTGTATTTTTTTAAATACTAGTTATCATAATCTTATCATCTGTTAATAATATTTTCACCATACGGCATGATATTTGAAATTGTAAGTGACAATTCCTTCAAATGAATTTAATTTTATATTACAGTTTGCATATCTTTAGTACAATTATTACTAATAATTTGAGAAAACCTTAAATTATATATTTTCATTATCGAACGGTGTTTCACTCGGTGTCGGTCTTAAGACTATGCCCGGTTGAAGTGATACCTTTTGACAAGGTTTATTTTACGGAGACAACTCTAGCCTTATATAATAGATAATGCATGTTTGTTTGATTAATTCATTGTTTAGTATTGTCCTGCAATAAGCAGTGGATCCAGACGGATTATTGATATTATTCTGAAATCCTTATGAATAAACAGGAATTGATTGATCCAATCATTTACATCTTTGTTGATTTCAGGTCTGGTTCCAGAACAGAAGAGCCAAGTGGAGGAAGCGAGAACGTTATGGCCAGATCCAGACTATGAGAGGGATGACATCGGGCCCGTTTGACATGGGACTAGGTAGACCAGAATCATATTCACAGGTATGATATTAATATAGGTACACTCTATATTAAAAATGCATAAATATTGTTGTCAATTTATCCAATCAAATTTTTATTTTCAATTCAATGCAAACCTTTAATAAGTAAAGACGTGTGGCATTTATACCTAAGCATTCCTCGAATTGAATAGTTTTAATTTTATCGATGGCGTTTTTTAGGGTTATGTCCCCAATTTACTACAGTTACAAGTCAATTCAAAGTTTAACAAAAAGGAAATATTTACAAGTGTCGTTCAGTTATTCCAGATTATGGATTCAAATTCTTATTATCCAATTCCTGTTTTCTAATCTATGATATTTCAAGTATCAACTGTTATACAAAATTCTGAATATTTGACTTCAAATTCTCAATCCCAAAGGAGTTAACAAACATTGCTACAATTATCTTAATTTTTGTAAAGCCTCAGCTTCGTTCTTTTATCAATTAAAACATGGAAGTCAATGATTATATTGTAATGTTTTCTTGGCTTATAAAATGATTGGCTGACTCCCTGTCGACGTGAAAGAATGTTCCAATGATTTAAAGATCGAAGCTTTATCCATTGTTACAAACTTTCATTTCTGTTATGTTAATTATTTTTGCTAACAGTAAAACGGTCACCTTACAGCGTTCATGGTGAATGGTGCCACAAGGCGCTGACTACTCATCTTATGTAAAATATAACAAAATATTTTTTCAATATCTAACAGGAAGGTGATTTTGAATTTAATATTGTTTTAATCTTTTAACTTATCTTCATTATAAAAATATTTTATTATTTCTTATCTGAAATAAAATATTTTCTTTTGTCAAAATTTAAAAAAAAAACTATAATTAAACAATGAGAACATTTAAAACCCTGCCACCGCAACAAACAATGAAAAAACCTGCACCCGTCCCCCAAAAAATAAAGACAAATGGTCAATTACAAATAACATTCGCTACATCCATGTAATTATTTTGTTTTTTGATATGAAAATATCATTTTCAATATTTTTCTAACCTGAATAAATGAAAAATGTTTATTATAATTAAAATATTGATAATAAGAACTTTCCCGCGGGGTTTACAAACTTTATGAGAGTTTGTTCGCATATTTGAATGAATGCAAGCTTTCATAGTTATTTTTTATATATATAAAATACTTAATAGCATTATTTTTTTCTTATCAGATTTGAAAATATGAATTTATATTTTATTCATTTGCTTCATCGAGTCGTCAGTCCGTTGATCTTATTCTGTATTTATAAAGCTAAGCCAGGACAAACGCCAAAAATATGTAAAGTAGAAATTATTGTCTTATATGTCAATTTTTGTCATATTTCTATTTGTTTCTTTTAAAACTGAAAATAAACAAACATATACTCTAACCATACTGTTTTGAATTTGACAAACATAATTATTTTCAATGGGTTATTATCGAGACAAATGGTTCACTTCAAAATTATTTGTCAAAGTCAGAAGCCGTTAATTCAGTTGTTGTCGTTGGTTGATGTCTGTTATATTTGCTTTTCTTTAATAGTTTTGTTATAAACTAGATCGTTGTTGGTTTTTTTTTTGCTTGAATTGTTTCAAAATTTGTAATGTCGGGACATTTTACAGATGACTATACAGTATGGGTTTTACTCATTGTTAAAGGCCATACAATGACCTATAGTGGATAGTTGTTTCATTGACAATCATACCACATCTTCATATTTTTATATTGGCTAAATAATTTTTAAAGTTTAAACGATCAATGTGATGTCTGTGATATGAAATATAACTGTGGTTATTGTTTTTGATTCACTGTAATTTAAATTTTTTTTTTATATTTCTTATTGTAGATACAACACAATCCTTGGATGGGAGGGCACCAGATGCCATACTCAATGCAGAATTCAAATTGTATGGTAAACCATTCGCAAGTACCAAGTTTCATGAACCTTGCTCATCCGGGACACTTCCCGCCATCCCAGACAGGACTCCATCAATCACCCATCTCATTAAATGGTACCCAGTCTCCATCGTTTGAATGTGAGCCAACCGAACGGCGGAGTACCAGTATAGCTGCCTTACGATTAAAAGCACATGAACATAGTGTAGCAATGGGTTTATTTAGTGCGTACGGGAAGTAAACACAGTATAATACAATGTTATGTGCAAAAACAAATACACTAATTATTTAATCATTGTGTTAATTGACTATCTGTGAAGCGATCAATAATATTCTGGTTCAGCAAAAAATGGTGCTATATATATATTGAGTAATGGCGTTGAGGTGGAAAGTCCATGATTGCATTGACGGAAAATGTAAAGAAACTTTCTAAGTGTTCTTAAACGGTGTCAGAAGGAAAAGAAACATTATCAAAAGATTGACATTGAAATTAGTAGCTAAAGTAATACAAAGTCTTTCAATGACTGATCTTCAAATGTCTAGTTTCTAACATTTAAAAACCGGGTTTCTCTAGTTAGAATATTATGATCAGTTCATATATGTGCAGATCTATATTTTTACGACTTTTGCTTCATTCGAAGGAAAAGCATTATTATATTTTGACATGCTGGAATGCAGGTTTGAGACATTATTTACCAACAGCTTTCTTTTGATATGCGAATATAACACCATGCTAGAAGAACTTCCAACATTGTAAAACTATTATGTATCTTCAATTAAAGGACGGAACCACTCAACGTTAGTGCTTTTGTCAATAAATTGAGTTTGAGAAGGAATGATAGAATTAGTTATAACATTAGCTAATTAGAGAAAGGAGAATGATCACATACCAGAGTGGTAGATATATAATCATCATGTATCCATGTGTTTATTGGTATAAATTGTGTAAATTACCTCTACTAATGAACTTATAAACATTACTTATGTCGGGGATACCTCTATGATTGTGTAAATACCTAAATACATTTATTGATGATATTAAATTATCTTCTTGTATAAGATTTTATCGTTAATATTGTTGTCAATTGAGATTGCTCAAGTTCTGTATTTAACTTCAATCTGTTTAAAAAGATGATAATTTGTATGAACGAAAATAGTAAATTTCAATGAGACGGCAACCAATAGACAACACATATACAACATATCCCGTTATTAATTTTGAAATTCACGCAGAACTGGAAATATTATAAGAATGACCGTGGTGCTTTTAACAGAGGAGATACATTTTGGATAAGTTTTGGTTCGATAAAAAATACCATATGCATGAGGCTGGAAGGCAGTGGATTCAATTAGTGTAAAGTGTTAAAATAAAATCGAACGCACTTTCTGTACTGAAATTATCATCGATTGATTATGAATCTGAAAATATCCGTAACTTACAAACCAATGCATGATCTAAGAACTAATTCTTAGGTATAACTACACATAAAAATAAGGAGATGTGGTATGATTGCCAATGAGACAAGTATCCACAAAAATTCAAATGAAGTGTATGTAACATGTATGTTTCAATTGATTTTTTAGTTTGTTCTTATGTTGTGCTGTTACACCACTGTCCCAGGTAAGGGATGGTTGATCACTCACAATCATGTTTAACCCCGCCACATTCTTTATGTCCCTGTTCCAAGTCAGGAGCCTGTAGTTCAGTGGTTGTCGTTGGTTCATGTCTGTTATATTTGTTTTTCGTAAATTGTTTTGTTATGAATTAGGCCGTTAGTTTTATCAATTGAATTGTTTTATATTTTTCATGTCGGGGCCTTTTATAGCCGACTCTACGGTATGGGTTTTACTCATTGTTGAAGGCCGTACGGTTGCCTATAATTGCTTACATCCACTTCATTTGAACTTTGGTTGATAGTTGTCTCATTGGCAATCATACCACATCTCCTTATTTTTATATGTTACTGAATGCTTAATTCGAGCCACTTCACTATTTACACTCATATTAATTTGCGAATACAAACCAGTCACTCAGTATATGATTTCATTGCATTTCATATATTCTATGGTCCGCTGAAGGCAAATAAAAACTTAACACAAGTTATGATGATGCAGGCCACAGATGTGACAGTTTATGTTTCAAAATCAATCATATCGAAAGATACATGTATAAAATTTGCATACACTACAATTATAAGTACCAATTAAGAATTTAAATATACAATACTTTTAGTACAATCTGAACCCATAAGCATATTATGTTATAAGTGAAAAAGGCAAATGTCATTAATTATCAAAATGGAAATTTTTGAAAAGTCAATTAATTTAGAGTTATCTCTTCTTGACTATAAATTTGTTAAACATAGTGTAACATCTCATCTTTTGGGAGCAGATACCGCCATGACGTATGAAGCTCTATTGGAGCTGAAAACGCTGCCCTAAAGTCAACCTGCATCAACCATCATCCTACTAATGCAAATGATAAAACTTAAAAATTTAAATATTGTTAATAACATTTTCCAACATTGTGTCAACAAATCATCAATGTATTCAAGTTATGCAACAAAATTATATGCTAAAGATACACAATTTACAGACATTGTGTTTAACAACTGTTTCCTATTGATTAAACAGAAATAGGTAACATAATGACAAAATTTAAAGACATTATGTCCCACGAATGTCCTTCATCCTAAAAGACGCAATTTATAGACATTGTGTCCCCATATGTATCTCTTGATACAAACCAATCATTTACTAAAAAGACACAATTTACCGACATTGTGTCTCCATATGTATCTCTTGATACAAACTAATCATATGCTTAAAAGACACAATTTACAGACATTGTGTCCCACCAATGTATGTACTTGATACAAACCAATCATATACTAAAAAGACACAATTTACCGACATTGTGTCCTATCAATGTATGTACTTGATACAAACCAATCATATACTAAAAAGACTCAATTTACCGACATTGTGTCCCACCAATGTATCTACTTGATACAAACCAATCATTTACTAAAAAGACACAATTTACAGACATTGTGTCCCACCAATGTATCTACTTGATACAAACCAATCATATACTAAAAAGACACAATTTACCGACATTGTGTCCCACCAATGTATCTACTTGATACAAACCAATCATTTACTAAAAAGACACATTTTACCGACATTGTGTCCCACCAATGTATCTACTTGATACAAACCAATCATTTACTAAAAAGACACAATTTACAGACATTGTGTCCCACCAATGTATCTACTTGATACAAACCAATCATGTACTAAAAAGACACAATTTACTGACATTGTGTCAAACACATGTATCTACTTGATGCATTAACGGACAAAATATGTTTACCAAATATTGACCTCATTGTAATTCTTACAACAACATCATACATTCAATAATGCTATTAATACCTATTTTTCCCGTCAAAGAACTGTATTTCCTTATACATTGTTATTAGTTTACCGCTTATATATAACTAAATGCAAATGGGACATTTTAAAATTCATGTCCTAAAAAGCTGGTTTCTGCCAATTTCCTCTCAGGAAAAAATCGGTTAATTCAATGGTAAACTGATGAATTTCAGGTTATAGGTTGTCCTTGTATCAGCTTAACATGCTTAATTGAGCGTCATAATTCACATTTTCCAATTTGTCCACAGTTTCCAGATAAACATGAACTGTTATTCTGTCACATGTATCCAATATGTAACGAGCTATGACCCACAAGCCCTGTACCACATATATATAACAAACGTAAATAATTCATTCACAAAACACATAATATCAGTTGTAAGGCAGATTAACATGATTAAAGGGTTGAAATTTGACCTGATTGTCTAATATACAATTTGAATGCATCAAATTTACATCTATCTAATGTTCTTATAGTTTCGTTTGACAATCCTTTAGCACTTGCATCGGTAGCAAAGCCTATTCTGAAACTATAAGGTTTGTAATATGTTCTGCTGAGCCCACAAAATTTAAAAGCACCATTCAATGCATGTTGGAATAATTGACTACAAACAGCTTCCCCACTGTAGTTGAGAAATAGTGGACCTCCTTTGTTCTCAAAGTTAAGTAACTTGTTAGTGCCAGAACTGCACAAATATTGTCATTCTTATTTTTAGCTATTTCTAAATGGAATTGTTTTCCATAAGAATGTTCGAAGTCCATAAAATTTATAACTTTTTCATGTAACACAACAGTTTGACTTAAACTAATTACATGATTGTAATTTTATTTGTTGACTGTCATCTCCCCAATTCTTAAAAGAGCTTGATAAGCTAGGGTGAACATTGCTTTGAATAAAATTTGATCATATCTATTAGATATGGTATGTTTTAATGCATTTATTTACTAATTGATTCAAAATCGTACTTGTGATTGGAAGTCTCATATCTTGATTTCTTCCCTTATGCACTGATTTCAGTACCTTATAAAAAATAAATGAACCAGAAGGGTCAGGCCAGTTATCAATTTTGTGTGTAAAACCTATTGCTGATATGTATGTTGAGATAGAACTTGATGCAAGATTTTGTTTTTCAAATGTGCAATAAATATTATGAGATCTGAACTAGTAAGTGGTAACTGAAATCTAATGCCATACTCTTATAGTGGATAAGTGCTCTTCTATAAGTGTTTTGTGAGCAGTCAGATAAGATGTTGTTAAACATTTGATTTAAGGGTTTCTGCAGCTTGACAAATCTGGTAGATTGGGAACTGGTTTGGGAACAGTGTCTGCCCATGGTGCTAACCGATGAAATTTCTGTACCTGTTGATGAGAAAGTGCATCTGCCAATACATTTTTTGAACCATATATGTGTTTTGCTTTAAAAGAGGAACGAAGGATACCAGAGGGACAGTCAAACTCATAGATCGAAAACAAACTGACAACGCCATGGCCAAAAATAAAAAGACAAACAGATAATAGTACAGATGACACAGCATAGAAAACTAAAGACTAAGCAACACGAACCCCACCAAAAACTGGGGGTGATCTCAGGTGCTCTGGAAGGGTAAGCAGATCCTGCTCCACATGTGGCACCCGTAGCGCTGCTTATGTTATTACAAATCCGGTAAATAGTCTAATTCGGTAGGTCACATTCGTGAAAAGGGAAGGGTATTGTACTTACGACACAAGGAACATAAAGTTCACATTGTTTCTCAAGCAGTGTAGAACTAGTCTCCTTATTAGGAACATAATCAACGCATCTTTTGATGTTTGTTTGTTTATTATAGACACTAAAGCTATATTGTCTGTATGAAAATTTATGCACTGGTTTTGGAATTGGTAGCCCAATTTTTCAACTGCCAAGACTATGGGATAAAGCTCTAAAATGGAATATTTTGTTTTTGCCATTTTGTGTCCCATTTGCCTGAGAACCACTGTGAACCAAACAAAGCACCCTAACCGTATGTACCAGAGGCTTCTGTAAACAAAGGTAACTGATCAGACGTTAACCAACGGTCTGATAAAATCAATGACTTCCATTAAAATTCTTCAAAAAATTTTGCCATGTATTTAGATCTTGCCTAACTGATTTTGTCATACGTATTATATGAAAGGATTTTTTGACTCCAATTGTTAATAGATATAAGAAGATGTGGTATGAGTGCCAATGAGACAACTCTCCATCCAAGCATGGAAGTACTATTGAAAGGAATAACAACGTCGTCACTTCTAAGATTTCATCTGCGTTACCGCCCATCTTTCGATAACTCGTTAATTGGTTTAATATATGGCATGGTAATTGAATCTCGGCATGTGAAATCAAATCACTGACACTTTTCGGTCATTTTCGTGTTCCCGGAAAATTACGAATAGACCGGTTGTTGTCGTTTCAATTTTAATATTTAAAACCAGTTAATTAAGAAGCCATTTCTGAAAGTTAAGAAGATGATTGTACACAAAAAATATGTTTCGACCCCCTTTTATTAAATACGAATAATCCAAGTCTTTCGTGTATACCAGGCAATTTAAATATTCACAATTTTAAACGTTTCTATTCTTTAATTTGTACATAAACTAATTCATATAAAATAAACTTGCGGTTAGACAGATAGCGTCAAGCTCATTTTGTTTGGTTGATTTTCTTTTTGCTGTAACGTGCTACATTAATATTAGTATTCAATTGTAAACACTTTTTTAAAATAGATATAAATGTAACATGTTTACGAACTTATCATTCCGATTTTAATTGTCCAGTTGCAATAATGTAATCAATTTCTTGAAAGTAAATATTTTTATAAATCTCGATAAACTTGGCACATTTCAACAGTGAAATATTCTATGTCTACATTTGTCTACATTATTTTGTTCAACATCATGTGAAACCTGATCGCTTCATCGTTATTACCTGTTTTACTCGTGATCCGCTATTAATCGGAAAACACTTTTAGATCAGTTTAAAACAAACAAAGTAAAAAGTAAAAATATGCAAAAATAAATATAATTGTCCATGTTAAACTGTTGTAGTTTAAACAATTCTAGTCCGTTTTTCAAGTTTTTTACATCATTCGATTTTTTTCTGAAGGTAGAAGTTTTATATGATACAGCGCCACCTTGTAACTAATAAACCAGGGATTTCCCACAGGTGGAATAGGATCCCAGTTACGGCAACCAGTCCGGTACCCACGAATGTAGTTCTTAAAAAAATATATAACTTTTATTTAAAATGGTGTAGTGTTATTATTACACAAGTTCTGTAACTGAATGTAGATTTATTTGCAAGGGTAGGCTTTCTAGTTTGAATTTCGTTAAAAATTTTGATTGATTTAAATGTAATCTGGCGTCAGTACATAGAGTAAATTGCCTTAATTCTAGCCTTTATTTTTCCCCGGAAGTAGACAGACTGACCCTGTTGTCAATCAAAACAAAATTTTGCAACGGAATGCCGGTCATCAGGCACTGAGATTGTACTTAGAAACTTCGAAACAAATGCCAAACATGAACCAGAAGTCCCAAGGTGGCTATCAAAATTATTAATTGAACAGCACCCAATTGTTTTACTCTCATTTTCAATGCGTTTCAATGGGGCAAATAATTGGGTCCCCGTTCCAGGTGATTTATAATTACCGGAGTCGATAAAATCACGTGACTGACAAGAAATTCCAGATGCCATTTTACAACCGCTGTATCACAGATAGTAACCACAGGGGTCTTGCCGCTGAGACTATAATTGGATAAAATCATATGACTTTAGTACAGAGCTCTGCAGGCCATAAATACATGCCAATGAGTCGTTGTTATTCTTTTTAAATATTACTTCCATGATCCATATCACAAATTGTAAAAGTAAACCATTATACATGTAGGTCAAAGTACGGCCTTCAACACGTAGCCTTGGCTCACACCGAACAGTAAGCTATAAAGGACCCCACAAATGACTAGTGTAAAACCATTTAAACAGGAAAACCAACGGTCTATAGAAAAATGAAAGGATATGGAGTAAATGTACATGGGACAAAATCGCACACAATATATAGAAAACAAAAAAAAAACTCGTAACCTGCGATGGCTGGAATGTTTTTTCTTTTGAAATTGGTATACCCATATCATTGCAAATCGCAAGAAAACGTTCTAATTTTTTTTACATCCATCTTCAGTTTTGTCAACTATCATGAAGTAATTTAAAATATGCACAATCTTTGGAATCAGTATTTTATTTTTTGCAATCCATTCAAGTGCTGTGCTAAAATTCTCAAAAATTTTACAGCTGGAACTACAACCCATTTGCAAATTTTTATCGTAATAGTATTTCCCATCCCACATGAAACCAAACAGGATATATTATGATTCTTTTATGTTTATGATTCTAAATGCACAGGATATGCCAGTTTTTGCACAAAAACATTTTCTTCCTACGAACTTAATCAGTTCTATTGCATCTTGAATGGAAGCATACTATACGCTGCATTTGTCTTGTGGTATGCTGTCATTGATTGATGACTCTTCAGGGAAAGATAAGTGATGTATCATTCTATATGTCCCTGGCAGTTTCTTTTCTGCTAGGCCAAGAGGGGATACTTGCATTTCTGTGAAAGGTTTTGAATAAAAAATTCCAACATATCTATTTGCACTAATTTCATTTTGAATTTTTCGTCTTACGATATCTGGTTTAGTTTTGGTGATAACAAGTTATCAACTGTATTATGAGGAACAGAACCTCTGAATCCCACGTCAAACACATATTTGAACCCCTTTACTAAGTATTTGTACATTTTAATATTATATCCTTTTAACCAATATGAAATCTTGTCGACCTTAACTGGTGTACTGCCATTAGAATAATAGTTAACTTCATTTTCTGGTGGGGACAGTTTTCTCCGTCCTTGGGGAAGAGGTATCGTCTCTGTTACTAGATAGGGAGGGTATTCTGTTTTCGACTCGAAAGGTCTGGTTGTTCCCGCTTTGTATCTTTTTTGAGTTATTACTAGTTTGGGGGAACTTATATGGGAGACGAACTGGTTTTTTGCATGTAGAGAATGAGTGGTTGAAGCCACAACTGAAACATCTGTGTTGAAACTTGCACTTTTCACCAAACTTACAACCTAAACCTTTATGAAATAAAAAGCATACTCCAATTGGCCAGCGAGAATTGCCACTTTTGTTTGTGTTGTCAGTCCCAGATTTATAATCAACTTGCAATTTTGCTCTGAGATATAGCTCTAGGTGTGTACACCCCCATTGTGCTTCTCCTCTTTATAATTTCCTGAATTCAATATCATAATATTGCCAGTTTTCCCTTCTCTTGACATTTCCAGAATAATTTCCATATGGTGGGGAATGATATACCCTAATTCAGGGTTTTTTGTACATATTATCGCGGTAAATTTATTCCAGGCTGATAGCCACTGGTTAAGGGTTAATTTCTCTTGTTTCTCTCTTCTGTAATTGACAATTCGGGGTTATCAGCCCCTTGAACAAGTTGTAATTTATATTTGATGTCTTCATTATTGAAGAGTGAATGGAAGTCAATGTATCTTCCCGCCCATATTTGTTGTTTTATCTTATCTGGGATGTTTCCCCTTGTTTTGAAAGAGCAACTGACAAATGTGATTTCCCTCCAGAACCTCTGGGTTGACAACTTCATTGTTAGTGTCATGATTTTGATCTTCATTACCTTGAATGTTTCTGTTTAGGGTCCTGAACACACGAATTGCCAGTATTTCCTTGGAAAGTAATTTTATTTAATATTTCTTCCGTTCTCTTTTCCATCCGGCTGGCGACTCTTTCTGTGACTCTGTTGGTCAGATCCTCCATGTCATCTGGAGACATAACTGCTGGGGTATTTGGTGGGGTGGAAGGCCTACTCGGGCTAGCTGTGTGAATTTTCCTCCTCTGAGTGGCATTCTTCATTTTTTCAATGGCGCCTGCCACTCCATATGATGATTTTCTTTTTGGAGGCATTGTCTGAAATATACTAATGCTAAATTTATACAATATTTTTGATAGTTCAATAATTAAATCAAAAAGATAATTTTTTAGGCTTTTTTTTATTTTTATTTAATTTGTCTATTTATTTTTCTTTGGAGTTAAGGTTTGATAATTCATGTTAACCTGCTTGTTTGAATAATTTAAGCTGGACGATCCTCTATCATTAATATTGTTTGTTTGTGTCCGTTTTTTTATCAATCATCTGAAAATTGCAAGGTTCCGCCATAATAATTTACATTTCGGTGGCCAAATATTTCGTTTAAGAAATCGAAAGTCTGTACATAGGGAATCAATATGCAATTTTTGTTGTTAACGAGTATTTATTTATCGTAACTACTACTTGAACCATGAATTTGCATCAAAGTTTGATTGTCATTCTGTTGCGATCATCTACCAGAAGTTTTCCATAGATTACAAAATTTACGAGTACGATTCGGATACGTGTTAATTTCCGTTTTCTAATTTTATCTCTTTGCAGGCATTGATAACTGCCCTCGTATTGACTTG
Organism: Mytilus coruscus; assembly: GCA_017311375.1. Taxonomy (NCBI): domain Eukaryota; kingdom Metazoa; phylum Mollusca; class Bivalvia; order Mytilida; family Mytilidae; genus Mytilus; species Mytilus coruscus. Next base: position 68,100,127 of record CM029604.1, on the reverse strand, counting down.
TACAAGTGGTATTGACCTTTCGTATGTAGATGTACTCCATCGGAAATGAATTTATTTTTGCATGAGTTTTTGTTTGTGGTTTCGAAGGATAATCTTTAGTTATGGTTCCAAAAGATAAATTTCTTAACCTCGTCTTTTATCATTTTATTTATTTCTTGTGCCTTTTCGTAATACATATTCTTGTATACCCTATCTCGGAAACTTACATTATCCCGATTATATCAAAATTTCTTAAATCTGAAATTAGCCCGTGGGAAGCGTGGCATGAGGGCACATATTACTACTCGTCGAACCCCATACGTGTTTGTCAGGAGCGAGCAGAAACTTATAAATTTATATGCCACTTCCTCAACAGACGTGTCCTCTGCAACATCGTTACCACCAGCTAGGAGAATGATATATTCGGGTTTTTTATATTTAACTATGCCCATGTCGAACTTAATAATTTTATGAATAGTTCTTCCTCCTATGCCATGCCACTCCACAGTTGAAGCATTTGCCAAATTGAAGTCTAATTGGTGTCTATGATCATTTCCTGATTGCAGGTGTTGTGAAGCCGATGGCAAATGGAATGACCTAGTATAAGTGTGTGTAAAGGCATGCCTAGGTTAAAATATTTTATGAAATTCAGTGTCACCAAATTTCTGTATGTTCTTCCTTCAGCAGCTATTTCAAAAAGAGGCTGTATATTAAAACATGTGCTTGCAGTAGCGCCCCAATTTCAATTACAAAAATTCCTAACAGTTTCATGTGAGATATATATAGCAGTTGCTATCAAATAGTCCGTTTCTATGTATGTTGGCGTTTGTTTTTGTTGCAGTTCAGTGTTTCTGTTGTTGATGTGTTTCCCTCGGTTTTGGTTTGTGACCCGGATTTGTTTTCGCTTAACCGATTTATCACTATTGAACAGCGGTATACAATTGTTGCCTTTATTATATACCTATGTACAAAACTATTTTCTACATATCTCTAAAGTTTACAACCATGATATCAAAAGACTTACAAATAAAAGTTACAATATCTATTTGTACCATTAAGTCACTTATGCTGCACATAAGTGTATTCATTGATAGTAATTATCAAAGAAAAGTAGACAACTGTCTAAGCCTATATACATCCTCTCCCAAACGCAAAAGAGTAAAAGATCCGCTGAAAGAAGACCAGAGGTAACCCTTACAGAAGCGGTTAAAAGTATGTCTGTACGCGACAAAAAATAGTACATTATTTCCGGTTGAAAGTGAAAGAAAGCTACAATAATTTCTTACAGGAATATCAGCTTATTATTGCTGGCATATGACATATGAATATGAGTTTTCTTTAAGGTTCATGATAAAACTGTGTCAAAGGACACTGACATGTCAGTGTCAAAAAGTAAAATAGCTAGAGGCTCTAAAGAGCCTGTGTCGCTCACCTGCATCTTCAACAATGGCCACTTTTTAGTAAAAATCATCATAGAAAGGGGAATAACTCTATTTAGAGTTAATTGACAATTTCAGTCATGTTGACACATTTATAGAAGTTATACTGCTGATAATTTTTCCATTTTTAAAGTTTCTATTAATCTATTATAGTTTTCAAGATAATAGGCAAAAAATGTTAAAAATCATCATTCAAGGGCAACAACTCCATTAACGAGTCGACTGAATACTTCAGTCATTTAGCTTATTTATAGATCTTGTCTTGCCGATCGTTTGTGCTATTTAAAGTTTCTATCTATCTATTACAGTTTTCAAGATAATATGCAAAAATGTGAAAAAATTTGAAAAATCGTCATTAAAGGGCAATAACTTTTAATAAGGAGTCGACTAACGATTTCCGTCCTGTTATTTTATCTTGTCTTACTGATCATGTTTGCTTCTTAAAGTTTCTATATATCTATTCTAGTTTTTAAGATATTAGCCAAGACGCATAAAATTGGTAAGGTAAAAAATGTCATTAAAGGGCATTAACTCTAATAAGGAGTCGACTGTATACTTCAGCTATGTTAAACTTATTTGTAGATCCTGTCGTGCTGATCATTTTTGCTTTTTAAAGTTTATATCTATCAATTATAATTTTAAAGTAATGAGACAATAACGCAAAAAAAAAAAAAAAAAAAATAATGACAAAAATCGTCATTTAAGGGCAATAACTCTAATAAGAAGTCATATGACTTATTCGTAGATCTTATCTTGCTGATCACTTTTCCTATTTTGAGTTTCTGCTTACCTATTATAATTTTCGAGATAATAGGCAAAAAATTGTTAAAATGGTAACATTTGTCATTTAAGGGCAATCACTACTTTAAGAAGTCGTCTGACAGGGTTGACTTAAAAAAACAGTAGGTAGAACTCAACATTTTGAACATTTCTACCTCGTCAGATTTCTCTATTTATAGCGGTTTACAAAATAAGTGGCAAATCTTCCATTTTACCCCTATGTTTTAATTTTAGCCATGTCGAACAGCTTGGTTGGAAGACGGTCATCGGACACCTTTTAAAACTAGACACACTAATGATGGTTGTGGCCAAGTTTGGTTAAAAATTTTGCCCCAGTAGTACCAGATGAGAAGAGTTTTATAAAATCCGGACGACGGACGCCAAGTGATGAGAAAAGCTCACTTGGCCCTTTGGACCAGGTGAGCTAAAAATGAGCAAAGAAAACAAATTGACTTTGGTGAACTCTGGTTATCTTATACACATGTTGACTTTGGTACCTCTTGTCACCTTACACTGACACTGACTATGGTTACCTCTGGTCATCTTAATTACAAAGATGTTAAACTTTGGCTACCTCCTGTCTCTTCTTAATTTACACATACATTGACTTTGGTTCAGCATGGTCATCTTACTCAGATGGTTACATTTGGTCACCTTACACAGATGTTGACTTTGGGTTCTTCTGGTCACCTTACACACATACTGAGGTTACCTCTTGTCTCCTAACACAGATATTCACTTCGGTAACCTCTGGTCACCTAAGACATATGATACCTTTAGTGACATCTGGTCATTGAGAACAGTTTTGGTTCCCTTTGTTCTCATTACACAGATATTGGCTTTGGTTACCTCTGGTCACCTTACACCGATATTGACTTTGGTTATCTGTGGTCACTTTACTTAAACATGTTTGTTAACCTCTTGTCACCTTATACAGATATTGACTTTGGTTAAACTTGTCACCTTAAACATATGTTGACTTTGGTTACATGTGGTCACCTAACACATATATTGACTTTGGTTACACAGGTATTGACAATGGGTACCCCTTGTCACCTTACAATGATACTGACTTTGGTTACCTCTACTCATCCTTATACAGATATTGTCTTTGGTTACCTCTGGTTATATTTGTTACATTTCACTCGAATCCCCATATGGAATTTACTGACTCGATATATATCGTATTAGGTCACTAGTACACTGTGTACCGAATCTATCTTATCGACTATCTTAACATATGGTATTTGTGACTAGTGGCCTATCAAAGTGATTAAGTCTTCAATACTTAGTATTAAGAACCTACTTCCATTGGTCTATACACAAACAAATGCCAACAATAACAACTTGTTAGCTTTAAATGTGTTTTATGAATTTATTTCAATCGTTTATCATCAATTTCTTTGTCTTTTGAAAACCTTTCAGATTTCGTGTTGTTTTTACAAAGGGCCGTAACACCACTACTAACCGTGTATTGAAATAAACCCCGCCTATTAACCCCATATGAAATATACACGGTCTCCACGTGGTTGCTTTTAACCAATCATATTCTTAGAAATGTATAGGAGGTAAGATAATCTTAATTACACAGATGTTGACTTTGGTTACCTGTGGTCGCCTTACACAGATATTGAATATGGTTACCTCTGTTCACCTTACACAGATGTTGACTTTGGCTAACTCGTAAACCTTATAAATTTTACACATATACTGACTTTGGTTAAGCATGGTTATCTTACTCAGATATTTACTTTGGTAACCTGTGGTCACCTTACACAGATGTTGAAAATGATCACCTCTGGTCACCTTACACAGATAATGACTTTGGTAACCTCTGGTCACCTTACACAGATATTGACTTTGGTCACCTCTGATCACCTTACAAAGATATTGACTTTGGTAACCTCTGGTAACCTTTGATTAAATTTTGTAACCTTAATTACACAATTGTTGACCTTGGTAACGTCTGATCACCTTTTATAGATACTGACTGCCTCTGGTCACCTTACACGTATATTGACTTTCTTTACCTCTGGTCACCTTACCCATATATTGACTATGGTTACCTCTGGTCACCTTATACTGACGTTCTGCTATTCTTACACAGATATTTAATTTGGTAACCATTGGTCACCTTACACACTTCTTACATGTCTTACCTAAATATTTGTTTCTATGAAATTATTTGGTTAAGGTTGTCAAAATTTGTGGTAACGAAATTCATGACTTAATGACTAATCCGTTATGCATAATAACGTTCATTGAAATATAAAACGCCACTACAGACACGTGCATAGCGAACAAGTTGTGAATTATAACACCGTAAGAAGGTGCAAAAGGAACATCACCGTCCCAAAAGTGTAAATTAATAATCGGGGAAGAAAAATTGTCTCTTTTGTCGTACATTTTTGTATAGAATTTTCCGTGTGAAACTGAAATATTCAAATCTAGTAAAAACAAGGTATTAAATAAAACTGAAATCAACATCAAGTTTAGAAAACCTCCATTTCTTTTTACCGCCTAATTTCATGATGTTAGTTCAATTATTTTTTAATTTGACGTAACTGTCATTTTTTTCTTCACAGTTGATATTTTCATTTTCAACCTACTTATTATGATTTTAAGACATATTGTGCAATATAACTTATCTTAAGAAATAAATTGCAAACAATTGATAGTATGACTAAACCTTTTCATTTTATGTTAAAATGAAAACTTAGGAACTAAGCTTACTCCATGCATGCATGGACGAAGGCAACTAACGTTAACTTAGTCCATGCTTGCATGGACTAAGTCTGCTTGAATAATTGAATGTTGTGTAAGTCCATGCAAACTTGGACGAAGTTAACATTAGTTGCCATCGTCCATGCATGCATGGACTAAGTCTGTTGTGTTAGTCTATGCAAGCTTGGACTAAGTTAACGTTAGTTGCCTTCGTCCATGCATGCATGGACTAAGTCTGTTGTGTTAGTCCATGCAAGCATGGACTAAGTTAAGGTTAGTTGCCTTCGTCCATGCATGCATGGAGTAAGCTTAGTTCCCAAGTTTTCATGTTTACATAACATGAAAAGGTTTAGTCATACTATCAAGTGTTTGCAATTTATTTCGTAAGGTTAATTATAATGCACAATATGTCTTTAAATCATAATAAATAGGTTGAATATGAAAAAATCAACTAAAAAGAAAAAAAAGATAGTTACATCAAATTAAAAAATAATTGAACTAACATCATGAAATTAGATGGTAAAAAGAAATGGAGGTTTTCTAAACTTGATGTTGATTTCCAGTTTTATTTAATACCTTGTTTAAAGGACAAAAATTGATGTTTGTATTAAAACAATAATTCAAAATAAGTTCCTTTGGGTAAATTTCCGCAGTAAAATTAGAAAATTCTTGATTATTTAAAGCAAAAATATTATCAAGATAGTGGTAAGTGTTTTAAAATTAATCAATAAAATGTAATTGAGACGGATCTTTACTGACTTTGGCCATACATTGTGATTCATGGCAATACAGGAACAATTCTCCTATTAAAGGGGCGCAATCGGTGCCCATAGGAATACATACGACCTGTTTTGCTGAAATGTACATAGATATTGGCAAGAAGAACATTTAAAGCTTTAATAATCTCATCACAGTTCCAGTAAATATATCTAGCGTATTTTCATTTTTAATTACAGAAGAAGGCTTAACATGAGTTGCCGAGAAAATAAATCGGCAACTCGATTTTTCAAAGGACATTTGATGAAAATAAGAGAACTTCTGTTTTATAAGATTATGTGGTAGTGTAGTGTACAGAGTCGAAAAATCATAACTGTCATATGTTGGAATAAGAAAATATGCATATAATAAGCAGTGGTATGGTCACCAAAAATCTTGAAAATATCCAATGCCTATGCCTTGTGGGCATGAATTTGTTTTATTAAATTGATCCAGGTAATACAAAACAAAATAATCCTTTAAATAAATATATGTGTTAATGGGTGGAATTTAAAAAAGTACGCAAATGATCCAGCCGAAGGTAGGTAAATGGATGATCTAACAGAATTTTATGAAAGTTTGCATTCAGCAAGAATATGTGGAATTATACATGTATATAGAAAAAAGGAAACTGTTATACTTTTTGAGATATGGCAAATTTGATAACAGAAAAAGTAGTCGAAATGTATATATAATAAAAGCAAGTATATATATTCTTAAAAAGTATAACAATTTTGACTTAAATTTGTATTTCTCGAATTCCTGTTCCACGAATTTTCTTTAAAATTGATATATTATTGCCCATTAAAATTGATTGAAAACAAATTTTAAAGGGTGTCGCCGAATTAGTTTTTTTTATTATGAATAGTTGAATCTTTTGCGAAGCGTGTTTTTAGTATGAATAGTTGAATTTCTACACAGCGTGATAAAAAACAGAATGTCTTTATAAGAATGTTTTGATAAATTAAAGAATCACCATAAAAATGTTTGAGGGTAAATGGTGGGTCGAAGATAGATTCATACATGATTAATCTTCTGCTGCAGTTGAAACACTGCACAATTATAAAGAACAGGTAAATTTTAAACTCAATTGACCAAAAAGGTCATGTGAGCTATTGATACAACTTGGCATCCATCGTCGCCGTCGTCATAGACTTAAAGGAAACCTTCTCTGAAACTATACTGGGGCTTAATGTGACCACACTTTACTTGAATGTTCCTTAGGGAATCTAGTGTACATTATTACCGACGACTTGATCAATCCATAAACAAGGCGGCTTTTTATAAAAATAGAACATAGCGATAAAACTGAAGTTTTTGGCTTACATATACAAAGATTAAGTTAGAAAAATATAGAAAAAAAATATAAGCAGGCCAAGGTCGTGGTCTATCTACCTTGCAATTTTCAAAACAAATGAATAACTCATTTTTGAGTTATTCCCACTGAATTGTTCATCTATAACACATTTTGGTATTTATTTTATTGACTTTTGTAGATAGCGAAAACCTTTCAAAATTAAAATTGACCAACAAAGTCAGATCTACAAATAATTCAACATTGACGAAATCGTCAGTTGACTCCTTATTTGAGTAATTGCAAATGAATCGACTAAAAGGCCATGTGAACTTTGCCATCCCTTTACTTTCTATCTTCCGGTGTTAACTTTATCAAAAGTCTTCTCCTCTGGAACCGCTGGAAGAATTTCAACCAAACTTGGGCTGATTCTTAGGGTATTTAGTGCAAATATTAAAAAAAAAGATTTTTTTATTCTTGTCCACCAAGTAACATGACCGCCATGATTAACATTATAACATAGGGGTAAAATGCAGTGTTTGGGCTTACATCTGAAAAATAAAGCAGTCAAAGCAATATTGACATGGGTAAAAATGGTAAGCATAATAAGATTTATCTGCCACGAAATTTTCAGACCAGTCGTACAACCCTATTTGGAGTTATTGCCCAATAAATATAAAATGTACGAAATTGCTCTGTTTTTGGTTATTATCTTGAAAACTATTAAAGATAAAGAGAACTTTTAAACCTGAAAAATGTTTAGCAAGTTAAGATCTACAAGTAAGTCACCTCTGAGAAATTGTAAATTGCAGAATATATGATAGATAGAGAGAAACTTTAAGTGGCAAAAATGTTCATCAAATTAAAGAAAGACCTACAAAGAAGTTAACATGATCAAAATTGATATTTGGTCCTTTATAGGAGTTATTGCCTTTGAAAGATTATTTTTACTAAAACATTAAAAACTTAAAAAAAGACCTACGAATAAGTTAACATGTTTAAAATCGATATTTGGTCCTTTATAGGAATTATTGCCTTTGAAAGATTATTTTTACTAAAACATAAAAAAAATTAAAGAAAGACCTACGAATAAGTTAACATGATTAAAATCGATATTTGGTCCTTTATAGGAGTTATTGCCTTTGAAAGATTATTTTTACCAAAATATTAACTATGGTAGATACATCAAATGCAAAGATGTTAAGAAGTTAAGCAAGTAAAAACTACAAACAAGTTAACATGACCGAAACTGTATATCGACCTCTTATAAGAGTTATTACCGTTGTTTGGCGTTTCCTTTCCATTGTTTCAAAAACTAAAGGAACTAAGTTTAAAGGGTAAATTGCAAAAATGATCAGCATGACATGACCCATATAATTTGAGAAAAATCTATTTTATGGAGTTATAGCCCCTGAAATATCTAATTTTTTTTTAAGTTTTAGCAGTTGTTGGCTGTTATCATTAAACTATCGGAGCGAGACTATTTGTAAATTGTGAAAAAGGTTCAGCACGACATGAGTATCTTTTCTGAAAATTGGTGAAAGAGTTATTGCACCTGAAACAATCATTTTTGCAGATTTTGGTGTTGTTTTTGTTATAAAAGTGAAAACTGCAAAAATGATCACCTTGAACAGATCTATTTACCCATACAATTTCAGAAAAATCAGTCAACCTGTTTTCGAGTTATTGCCCCTTTTATTTTTTCCTATTTTTCGCATTTTTTACTGTTATTTTGAAAACTATAGGAGCTAGGTTAAAAGTGTAAACCGCAAAAAAGATCAGCATGACCAGATTTATTTACTCTGATATATTTGACAACCTGTTTTGGAGTTGATTTCTACTGTTTTTTTCAGTTTTGTCTGTTATAAAAAAAACTATAAAAGCTAAGTTAAACACTCAAATTGCAAAAAGGATCAGCGACACAAAGAGTAACTATAGTATGTGCATATAAAAGTCCTAATTACCAAACTGACGATTTTTCACCCGCTGTATTTCTCTGCAGTAGATATCGAGAAACAGAAATAAGAGTTAAAGATAGACTAAAACCTGAATAGTAAAACTTAGTATAAAGCCAGTATAAATAATTAAAAATGAATGAAATTGTCAATCGGCTCATTTTAGGAGTTGCTACACCTAAATCACAATTTTAACCATTTATTTTCAGGGCCATAAATGGAACCTATTTTGCAGGAGGCATAAAAATTCGAATAATCATTACAACGACAATATTTACACAGTGTAACCGAGTTCACAATAAATAATATTTTGCATTTGGAAAGTTTTGAATAATTATCGTCTTCATAAGCGACAAATGCCATGTGACAGGAGATACCTGTATCAGGTGACCAGAGGTATCCAAAGTAAATATGTGTGCAAGATAACCAGAGGAAACCAAAGAAAATATCTGTATAAGGTTACCAGAGGTAACCAAAGTAAATATATAGGTAAGATGACTGTGAATACCCAAACTCAATATCTACGTAAGGTAACCAGAGATAGTCAATGTCTGTGTAATGTGACCAGAGGAAACCAAACAAAATACCCGTAGAAGGTGACCAACGTAAATAAATGAGTAAGGTGACCATAAACAGCCAAAGTAAATATCTGTATAAAGTGACAAGAGGAAACCAAAGTAAATATATGTATAAGGTGAACATAGGTAACCAAAGTCAACATCGTGAAAGGTGACCAGAGGTAACCAAAGTAAATACTGTATAAGGTGACCTGAGGTAACCAATGTAAATATATGTGTAAGGTGATCAGAGATAATCAAAGTAAATATCTGTATAAGGTGACCAGAGGTAACCAAATAAATATCTGTATAAGTTGACTAGAGGTAACCAATGTAAATACTTGTGTGAGGTGATCAGAGGTAACCAAAGTCAACATCTGTGAAAGTTGACCAGAGGTAACGAAAGTAAATATATGTGTAAGGTTACCATAAATAGCCAAAGTAAATATCTGTATATAGTGACCAGAAGAAACCAAAGTAAATATATGTATAAGGTGATCATAGGTTACCAAAGTCAATATCGTGAAAGGTGACCAGAGGTAACCAAAGTAAATATCTGTATAAGGTGACCAGAGGTAACCAATGTAAATATATGTGCAAGCTTAATGGTGATTAGAGGTAACCAAAGTAAATATTTGTATAAGGTGACTAGAGGTAACAAATGTAAATACATGTGTAAGGTGATCAGAGGTAACCAAAGTAAATATTTGTATAAGGTCACTAGAGGTAACAAATGTAAATACATGTGTAAGGTGATCAGAGGTAACCAAAGTAAATATTTGTATAAGGTGACTAGAAGTAACAAATGTAAATACATGTGTAAGGTGATCAGAGGTAACCAAAGTCAATTTTTGTGAAAGGTGACCAGATGTAACCAAATTAAATATATGTGTAAGGTGACCATAAATAGCCAAAGTTAATATCTGTGTAAAGTGACCAGATGAAAACAAAGTACATATATGTGTTAGGTGATCAGAGGTAACCAAAGTCAACATCGTGAAAGGTGACCAGAGGAACCCAAAGTAAATATATATGTAATGTGACCATAAATAGCCAAAGTAAATATCTTTATCAAGTGACCAGACGTAACCAAAATAAATATACGTGTAATGTGACCAAAGGTAACCAAAGTCAATATCTGAGTAAGATGACCAGACGTAACCAAAATAAATATATGTGTAAGGTGATCACAGATAACCACATTAAATATCTATATAACATGTTTAAGGTGACCAGAGATAACCAAAGTAAATACATGTGTAAGGAGTCCAGAGGTAACCAAAGTAAATATCTGTATAAAATGACCAGATGTAACCAAAGTCAACATCTGTGAAAGGTGATCACAGATAACCACAGTAAATATCTGTATAAGGTGATAAGAGGTAACCAAAGTAAATATCTGTGTAAGGTGACCAGAGATAACCAAAGTCAATATCTGTGTAACGTTAGCAGGGGTAAACAAAGTTAATATGTAGGCAAAATGACCAGAGGTAACCAAATCCAACATCTGTGTTAGGTTAGCAGAGGTCAACAAAGTTCATATATGTGTTAAGTGACAAGATGTAACAAGTCAATATTTGTGTAAGGTTAGCAGAGGTAAACAAAGTTAATATATGTGTAAGGTGACCAGAGGTAACAAAAGTCAATTTCTGTGTAAGGTGACCAGAGGTAAACAAAGTTGATATATGTGCAAGGTGACCAGAAGTAACCAAAGTCAACATCTGTGTAAGGTAAGCAGAGGTTAACAAAGTTAATATATGTGCAAGGTGACCAGAGGTCACCAAAGTTAATATCTGCATGTGTATTGTGACCAGAGGTAGCTAAAGTAAATATATCTGTAAGGTGACCAGAGGTTACCAAATTTTAGCTATATATAATGACATGGGTAACCATTGGAAGTCAATATCTGTGTAATGTGATCAGAGATAACCAAAGTCAATATCGGCATTTGTATGGTGACCAGATGTTACTTAAGTCAATATCTGCATGTGTTTGGTGACCAGAGGTAACCAAAGTTATTACATTGCTACAATTTGAGATCTCCCAATTACCATTTAAATATGAGCTGCTAATTAAAATATATTTTTTCACCAAATGGCTTATAAAATACAACTACAAAACCTTTATACATATAAGAAATTTCATATTCTGTAGGGTTGTTAAAACATATTCTAAAAATGTGCATATTGTTAGGATTTAATTTTCTTAGTATTTTCAACAAAAAGTAAAATCACAAAAAATACTGAACTCCGAGGAAAATTCAAAAAGGATAGTCCCTCATCAAATGGCAAAATCAAAAGCTCAAACACATCAAACGAATGGATAACAACTGTCATATTCCTGACTTGGTACAGACATTTTCTTATGTAGAAAATGATGGCTTGAACCTGGTTTTATAGCTAACTATCTCTCACTTGTATGACAGTCAAATTCCATTATATTGACAACGATGCGTGAACAAAACAAACAGACACAATAGGTAAAAATGTCAAAAATAGAGGTACAGCAGTCAACATTGTGTTATCATCTTAATCACTATAAAAACAAACAAATGTAACGAAGAGGCACAAAAAGGCATACATCAAATTTAACATCCTCATTTTGCTTTTTTATTATACGATTTTATTTATCTATGTAAAATCCACCCATAAAGGATGGAAGATTTTAAGTACTGGCGTAAAATCGCGTGTTTGAAATTCGCATAGGTAGACATAAAATAATTGTGTCGTTCAAAGTATGACGGGATACATAAGTACAGAGTCACGTCAAATGCATATCACAAAAAACAGATTTAACAGTAAAACAAGTGACAGCTAGGTTGTTGAATTATTATTTTGTGGTAATATTTGACACGCTGGGTACATAGTTTGTTCGGATATCTCCTTCAACCTTTAAGCTTGAACTTTTATATTATGTCCATTTTTGTACAAAATTCAGATTTAAGGTGAAATGTACATACAAAAAGGGAATGCATATTCTCAGGAGTTTTTATTATTTTATTTTCCACTAATGACAGAATGTCTTTTTCAGTGAAAGTATGCTTGCATGGTGCACGGTTTGAATGAATTACTCCGCCTACAACTTGATCATACTGATCTTTTATATCTCTGATATAAATAACATGAAAACTGAGGAAGGCGTTGGCCATCTCCCCTTACCACCTGTCTCTTTGTTAACAATATAACGTCGAACATGAAAGGCATCGTGATTGGCAATAAGAGATCATTAACATATAAGGGTCAGATAGGACATGTTGGATAGAATTACAAAGTAAATAACAACCATAGTCAAGGGAGACAATTACAATACAATAAAACAAAACAAATAATTTATAAGACTGGAACGGGGACCCAGTTATTTCCCCCATTGAAACGCATTGAAAATCATAGTAAATAAATGGGGTGCTGTCCAATAAATAATTTTGATAGCCACCTTGGGACTTCTGTTTCGTGTTAGGCATTTGTTTCGAAGTTTCTAAGTACAATCTCAGTGCCTCATGACCGGCATTCCGTTGCAAAATTTTGTTTTGATTGACAACAGGTCAGGTCCATCCACTTCCGGGGAAGAATAAAGGCTAGAATTTAGGCAATTTACTCTATGTACCGACGCCTGATTACATTTAAATCAATGAAAATTTTTACAGAAATTCAAGCTAGAAAGCCTACCCTTTCAAATAAATCTACATTCAGTTACAGAACTTGTGTAATAATAAAACTACACCATTTTAAATAAAAGTTATATATTTTTTTTAAGAACTACATTCGTGGGTACTGGACTGGTTGCCGTAACTGGGATCCTATTCCTGTCAGACTTTAATTTTTTTTCCAGACTTAAAACTGCACTTTTAAAATAAAGATATACATCTCAGTAGTTATTGTGCAAAGTTTCAATAGATTTGATCCAACAGTTACAGATTTATTGATCCTTATCTATGACATCTCAAATACCAGAAAATTGATCGGATAAAATCATAAATTCATGAAGAAAATATTCTTAAAATCAGCAAAACTTTTTTATTTTAAAAGATATTTACATTCTGTAAATTGCATATGGTAGATAAATTCATTATTTGTATGGAAATCTAGTTAAAAAAAAATTTTGCTGAAAAAAAAATTAATGAAAATTATTTTTTTAATTAAACAAAAATCTCATAAGAATTACATATGCAAAGAAGCATACCCCATAACAAGGTTATAAATCATGAGACTTAGTCTTCAAACAGTCAGCTAAGTTCATTTAATATACAATGGAAGAGGCTAGATGCAGAGAAGTTCTCACTTGTAGCTAAAACCAGTCAAGACAGCACCTCCTACAGTTTAACAAATGTCGAGGGAAATCCTGGATCTGCCTGAATGCTTAATGCTACTGTGCGTTGTTATACTTGTGACTGCTCTAAATGTCCCACTAGTTCATACGTGTGTGGTGGTGGTGGACACTCAAACTGTTGGTGGCGGAGATCTATGTACTTGGGTCCAAACAAGTTAACCAACCTGAATATGGATAACAAAGACAAGTTAATAATGCAGGAACTTTTAAAAATGAAACTTAGCGAAGAAGTATTAATGAAAATGATATTTAATCATAACACTCAAAAAGGTGAAGCTGTTAACAGATCACTAAGTGTTTCCTTACCAAAGAATGTGAACTTTTCTAGAAATTTGAAGGGAGGGCATCAGCAATAGTTCACACTTTGAATAATGGTATAGCTTATTCCTTGTGACAAAAAGCAGAATGTATTGGTTTTAAAATCTCAAAAGGTTCATTAAAACACTTCGACCAAATGTAAAGGGAGTGTGAACGGAACAAAGTAAACCAACATACTCCAGAAAGGAAAAAGAAAAATTTACAACGCACCGAACAGAAGACTAAGGTTCATGTGGAAGAAAAGGATCGAAGTAAATGTACAGACAGATATAAAAAAGGGCAACCTGATCCAAAACTTGATGCTGCATTTGTAAAAGCATAAAGGACGATCATTCATATGGTAGAGTAATACCTGCTAAGAAGAATATACCTACCAGAAGCTGTTTTTCAAAAGTTCAAAAATCAAGGAAGATATAGCTGCATTCATCTACTTCTGAAAAAGATACAGACAAAATTAACGGTCCTTTTAAGGACCACCAAAATCTTTAAAAAGGAGTCTAAAATTGTTGTACATTCAGTTAAAATTGTTTATATAAGCTATAGCCCTACCCCTTATATATCTCCCAAAAAAATCCAGGCCTCAATCTGGAAAATTGGAGAGCCCCTGGCAAGATTTTCTGAGTTTACAAAATATTCTGTCGTTATTTATGTGATGCGGCTCTTCAGTAATGTGACCCGCATTCCCACACAAACTTTTATGACACATAAAATGGCATAAAGTGTTGTATTTAATATTTAAAACTTATCAAAAACTAATTAAAAACCATAAAACTGAATCTATGGGCTTTTTTCTTTCTCCAGGTCCCAGAAATATGATACTGGAAAGAAATAAGCCCATATTTTCCATCTTTTGTTGTCCCCTGATCCCATATAAGACATTTGTTATTTCTTGCCAGGTGGCTCTTTTCTAATATTCTTTGCTGATATTTTTTCGAAAAATCCCTCCATTTTAACTTACAAGTGTATGAATACATAATACCATCAAAATGACCTTACTGTGACCCCTTTTGAAACTTTAAATTGAAAAACAAACTTTTAAAATTTCATAAATTTAAATTTCAATTTAATTTTAAAAGTTTAATTCAAATTTTAAAAATAATTACACCATTGTTTTCCTTATTGAATTTTCAAGTTTCTGGCCAAATTTCATCCATGTAACTCCAAAAATAAGCTAACAATTGCAGATTGAAGTGTTCAAAATATGCCCTCTGACAGGAACGGGGACCCAGTTATTTCCCCCATTGAAACGCATTGAAAATCATAGTAAATAAATGGGGTGCTGTCCAATAAATAATTTTGATAGCCACCTTGGGACTTCTGTTTCGTGTTAGGCATTTGTTTCGAAGTTTCTAAGTACAATCTCAGTGCCTCATGACCGGCATTCCGTTGCAAAATTTTGTTTTGATTGACAACAGGTCAGGTCCATCCACTTCCGGGGAAGAATAAAGGCTAGAATTTAGGCAATTTACTCTATGTACCGACGCCTGATTACATTTAAATCAATGAAAATTTTTACAGAAATTCAAGCTAGAAAGCCTACCCTTTCAAATAAATCTACATTCAGTTACAGAACTTGTGTAATAATAAAACTACACCATTTTAAATAAAAGTTATATATTTTTTTTAAGAACTACATTCGTGGGTACTGGACTGGTTGCCGTAACTGGGATCCTATTCCAGACTATAACAATATCAATACGTATCATCGATAGCATTGTAATGACGCATACTAACCACTGTCCAAATGTGATGTACATCAATATCGTATTAACTCATAACAAAAGGATAGATCTCCTTAACATATAAAGTATATTTTTAATTAGTTTCCATATACTCTCAAATTTCTCTCTTGCTTTTGGTGATCTGTAGTGTGGAGGAGGTATATATATTTTGTTTGGTAGGTATTTTTAATCATATTTATCGCACCTGTAAGAGCTGGCAAAGAAGCATTAAAGCGACATGTGTAAATCTAACACATAACCAGAACAGAGAATACATTTAAGGAAACATCCCATGCCTCTGAAAAATTGGTACCGTTAATGTTATTATCTGACCCAAGAATAATGGATTCAGAATATTTATTTTTTGTCATCTGCTTAAACAGAATATTTTTTTCATCAGTTTGGGAATCAGAATATTAATTTATGAAAAAAAAACTTTAACATACCCCCTCCCCCTTAAAAATAAATAGTCGTTCCATTAGTAAAGAAAGTCATTTTCATTTTCCAGTTGATGTATATCATGTATATAAACATAGATAAGGTATAGAATGTTGTCCAGTTTGTAATTACTGCGTTAAAACGCAAGACAAACTTCGCGCCTTCATTTTATTAGGGCTTTGACCCTTTGTTTGTGATTTATTACACATTTTAGATTAGGAAGTTTAAATGTTATCCATCTGCAATAAGTATTAACCGAATTTCTTTCTGTATCAGAGGTGGTTGTCAGAATGTTCTAAACTCATAAATTATAAATTTCTTAAACCTTGTATTCTCCATCACTGGTTGATTGTACAGAATTCAAGAATTATATCAATTATAATAAAGTAATTTTCGATGCATTAAAACAAATTCATGTAAATGATCATGTTAAATTTATTATGTATTATATTATACAATTTAGATTAATATATTAACGTAGGATATGTGTTCGTCTATGTGCTTATATATAAAAACTATAATTTTTATGTTTTAGTTACTTTGAAAATAATTTTTCAAGTATAACTAATAATTTACCAATTTGTTCTTCCAAATCTCTCTAAATCTTGATTACCTAATACATAATATGTTAGAGTAAAAAATTGAGGTCATTTACGAATCTTTTCTCACGAGCTATCAAAGCGACATGTTAAAATGAGGTTAGATGAACCAGTTCACATGATTATCTCATGAAATATGATTTTTACGATGGACATCACTTGTTTGTTGAGGAACAAAGACAAACCTATGAATTTGTTGATTTTCAAGACATTTTTGTAATAAATACTTAGTCAGCGGGTAACAGGTTTATGAAGTTAAAATCACATTTCATCATTTTGACAAACACTTTTTCTTTCATTTTGATTTCAGCAGATATGAATTATAAGGTTAAAACAATAAAAGAATATATTAAGTAAACTATTGGTTTTGCGATCAACAAGATAGTTCAGTTTTTGATTCATAAGAAAGGTTTAGGCCGCTAGTTTTCTTGTTTGAATTGTTTTACATTTGTCATTTCGGGACCTTTTATAGCTGACTATGCAGTATGAGCTTTGCTCATTGTTGAAGGCCGTACGGTGACCTATAGTTGTTAATTTCCGTGTCATTTGGTCTCTTGTGGAGAGTTGTCTCATTGGCAATCATACCATATCTCCTTTTTATAATTAGCATTTATTCTCAATTATTATTTTTATTTGTTCAAAAGACTCTGACTAAAATAGATAAATAAACAATTCACGTTTAATGCATTTGAATAAGGGAACAACCATTTAACTTCAAAAAATAGGGGGGGGCGGTATGTTTTTTTCTCAAAAAATATTCTTATCCCCAATTTGCTGAAGAAAAAAAAAATAAGCTGATCAAGAAGATGACCAAAAAAATATATATATTGAATCCAGATTTTCTTCATACCTCATAGTTTTAAATATTGAAAAAATAATTTTATTGATAGCGTTGAAAAAGTAAAAAAAAAAAAATGAGTTCGCGCTTGGCGTGAAAAATTTTTTCTGACCATACCTCCCTTTTTTAAGTTAAATGCTTGCTCCCTAATTGATCCTCCCTTGTCTAACGTGTAAAAGGATAGAATTCAACAAAATATGCAAAATACAAGCACGAAAACTTCATTCTCGAGACTTTATTAACTGCGTTCCGTTTATTATAACTTTTCTGTTTATATTTTAGTATCGATGTACATAGTTTTGGAATAGGCCTGTCGTACCAATCTTTTGTATCTCTTATTTTAATATATTAGACGTGTTACGAAAAGGTATATACTCGACGCTGAGGTTGTCAAATTAGACTTTAAATGTGGGAACGCGTTAAAACATTGATCATCGATTAAAACAGGTAAAATTCAATTTGACTGATGTTAACATAGGGCGTGTTTTTTTGTTTTTTTTTGTTCTTCGGTAGTGAGCCGGAAGAGGTTCATTTCTGTTTTTTTGCAGATCTTCTGGCTCTCTTCCACCTCTTTCTTTTATATAGGTAGTTTGGACGACAGAGGCACATAACAAACATGGTTTTACACTAGTACTTTTGGGGCCCTTTATAGCTTGTTGTTCGGTGTGAGCCAAGGCTCCGTGTTGAAGGCCGTACATTGACCTATAATGGTTTACTTTTATAAATTGTTATTTGGATGGAGAGTTGTCTCATTGGCACTCACACCACATCTTCCTATATCTATGGCGTCGTTTAGTCTAAATAACATTAATAAATTTATGAATGCAGATATATATAAACGTTTTTATGGTATGACAGCCTTAGTAGGACATCCCTGTAGGACGATAAGCTGGATAAATATAAGAACTACACGGACAATAACAGTTAAAGGACGACTATTTGATATTATAGGAAGGGATTTTGATTGATTGGTGTTTAACGCTACTTTCAACACTATTGGGCTATTCCGTGGTGGTCAGTTTAAATTTATAGATGAAGGATTGGGAAAGAAAGAGGACATTATTATTCATTTGAATCTGTCGTTTATCATATAAAAGAAAGATGTGGTATGATTGCCAATGAGACAACTCTCCACAAGAGACCAAATGACACAGAAATTAACAGCTAAAGGTCGCCGTACGGCCTTCAACAATGAGCAAAGTCCATACCGCATAGTCAGCTATAAAAGGCCCCGAAATGACAAATGTAAAACAATTCAAACGAGAAAACTAACGGCCTAATTTATGTACAGAAAATGAAAGAAAAACAAATATGTAACACATCAACAAACGACAACCACTGAATTACAGGCTCCTGACTTGGGACAGGCACATACATACAGAATGTGGCGGGGTTAAACATGTTAGCGGGATCCCAACCCTCCCCTAACCTGGGACAGTGGTGTACATGTAAATGCCTATTTTACCAGGCAGCCATATTCATATATGAAATCCTCCTGTCCCCACCCCAAAAAAATGAATAAATATCAAATGGTTTTCATTTTATTTAACACAAATTTAAATTGATTGATTGTTTGTTGCTTATTTTTAACGCCCAGTGACAAATACTTCATACATTTTCAGGAAAACACGAGTTTAAAAGTCAGGTATATAATATAAAAACTAAGAGATGTGATATGATTGCTTATGAGGCAACTATCCACCGGATTTCAAATATGAAGTAGATGTAAGCAATTGTAGGCAACCGTAAGGCCTTCAACAAATGACAAAACCGGATGCTGTAGAGTCGTCTATAAAAGGCTCGACATGAAAAGTGTGAAACAGTTCAAATGAAAAAACTAACGGCCTAATTATACATAACAAAACAATTTACAAAATATCAAATATGAATCGAGACATGAACCAACTACAACCACTAAAACTTCAGGATAGGCACATAAATAAATATGGCAGAGTTGATATAAAAACGAAGATGTGGCATGATTGCCAATGAGACAACTCTCCACAAGAGACCAAATTACACGGAAATTAACAGCTATATATGTCACCGTATGGCCTTCAACAATAAGCAAAGCCCATACCGCATAGTCAGCTATAAAAGACCCCGAAATCACAAATGTAAACCTATTCAAATAATTTAACTAACGGCCTAATAAATGTACAAAAAAAAAATTAGATTAACTCAAAAGATCAGCACGAGACACACACAAAAAACTAACATTAAGACAAAAGACACAAAGCACCGAAATAATAGTATTTACAATTACTGGAAGTTTGTTCAAAGCTAATAACAGTTAGTTCTGAAATAAATCTTGTTCTCCCAGACTTAAGTATCAATTAGTAAACAACCAACGAATTTATCAAAATAAAGAACAAAATAGTCCGAGAAACGTCTGGTATACGTTGTATACGTGCATATAGATCCATATACAATGAAAGTTTTTGAAAAGTGGTTGATCCGAAGGTTTTAACCATCAAAATTTTGCAATAGTAATAATAGTTAGGACCAGAAGATTTTCCTCAGGCACCACAAGAGAAAAATGATTTTGAGAACTTTCCGATATCTTGGCATTATACAAAAATAATCCAGTTTGGTTACTTTAGTTTGATTTTTTACTTTATTAATTACGATATCATACTGTCACTCCACTACTGAACCTCGTCCTGAAAATGTATGAAATATTTGTGACTGGACAAAAAACAAACAACATTCAACCAATCTCTGCAAAACCCGCACAAAGCTCTACAGTCTGGTTGTTTTTTATGCCCCCGACGATAGCAGAGGGCCATTATGGTTTTAGGTCTGTGCGTCCGTTCGTCCGTCCGTCCGTTCGTCTGTCTGTCCTGATTCAGGTTAAAATTTTTGGTCAAGGAAGTTTTTGATGAAGTTTAAGTCCAATCAACTTAAAACTTAGTACACATGTTCCCTATGATATGATTTTTCTAATTTGAATGCCAAATTAGAGTTTTGACCACAATTTCTTGGTCCACTCAACATAGAAAATGATAGTGTGTGTGGGGCATCCATGTACTATGGACACATTCTTGTTTTTCGGATGTCTCCAAAGGCTCCCACTGACTTTGAAAGTGTTTAAGCGCCCTATAGCATGTTCCACATATATCTGATACCCAAACGATAATTGCGAGTTTATTTTTGCATAATATTCTTTCTGCTCTTATTCTACACGTAGTTTAAGTTAATGGCGCCAATAGAGGAAAACGAACGGAGAACGCAAGCGTTATTTTTATTTTTCCTACAATGACAAAATCCCGAGGATTTCTAATGTCATGCCTGGTCAATTTAAGGCAGTACACTAAACTGTAGAGCATCATCATATTGTTCTAGGAAACTACTGTGTTTGAACCTTATATGATACTCTATTGTCCATAAAAACCTGCGTAGGTATGCAATGCCGGTATCTGGAGTAAAATTATACTCGAGGCTCCTTAATTGTCTTGTCTGAAAATGGCACAAACATTTCTGGCAATTACCGCTTACGTTTCGGGCATTTTAAGCCACACTTCCACGTAGTTGTTGAGGATGCGCAACCGGCGAATAGCGAGTCACATTTTACAAAGAACCCTTAAAGAGGTTTTTATTGTTTTTGTAAAGACGTGGTTAGAGTTAAATAAATAAGCAAAGAAAATACATACACAATTCCTCCCGTTAGTGGTTTTGTATCATTCCATCATAAAATATATGAGAAGAACATAACTCGTATCACACTAGCTACTGGTTTTATAAAAAAAATGTGTAGATCATAATTTTCTGAAATAAATGCATACTTTAATTATGTACCAGGCTTAAAATTTTAGAAATTGACTAGTATGCATGTTGCGTGTTGCATGTTGCATGTTGCGCAGGGAGAAAGGAAGAAAGACCATTCACAATTTGTCTTACATTTGTTTTTCTCTCTTTCAATTAAATTTAAAAAAATTAAACCTTTCAGATGTAGAGTTCATAAGAAAGAAATATTCCCTGTGGAACACCCCCACCCCCTTTTTTGTGCTCTCTATTTTCAACCCTCTAATCTAATTAAAATTAAAACTTTGATTTCTAACCGATCTATTCATGTACCGGACCGAAAATCTACAGTGCCGTTATACACATGCATGTTGATTGCTTGGAGTCCCCGCCCGAAAAGAAAGAAATAGTCTAACTCCAAGATACTATATTCCTGAATCACGTGATTTTTACTAGTGGAGCTTAAATAAGAATAAATACCGAATATGGAAAGTGAAACTACAATTCATAACATAAAGTCCGTTGGCAAATAGAAGAAAAAGAAGATTATTTTTGGCAAAGGATACCGGGGTAATCCTCTTTGTGTTCAAAATATACATGAAATATTTGCCACTGCCCCTTGTCTCGGTTCTATGAATGTTTACCCTGAGTTTTCTATCTGTTACATGCCAAGAAATCCTCGCTAAAAATTCCGGTCGACCTCCTACGGCATCCATTAGTAGTTAAAGATTTGATTTCATTCAATAAATTAATTTATGACCCTCGTGTACGTCTCACTTAAAACACAGCCATATATCAAATGGTCAAAATTATTCATCCATGTAATTTGCTCTATGGGATGTTTGCAAATTTCAACGGAGGCAATTTCTTGACATGGTGTTGCGTGTTGCGTGTTGCATGTTGCGTGTTGCGTGTTGCATGTTGCATGTTGCATGTTGCGTGTTGCGTGTTGCATGATTTTCGATTATTTCTTTTACATTTTTGTAAAATTGGAAGAATTTGAAATTTGGATATACAAAATATGTAAAAAAATGTCATCGTATTTTCACCCTTATGTCTTTGACATACATCATGGAGTCTGCACTTGTATCAATATCTTTTTTTTTAATTAAAGTTTAAAATACTGTCATTGAGCTTAAGTTTGTAAAATATATCTTATTTCTGATATGTATTTAAATGCTGACAATAATTTGCTATTTTCAGGAGTGTTGAGATAACTGATTAATTAAAGACTGAAACTTATCAGTACTTAGAGAGGTCCTCATGCCACCCATCCTCTACTTTCAGAGGCATAATTAAAGGAGAAATGCTTCGCTTTAAGAAATGTACGAACGATCCAGTAGATTTACAAACAAAATATGCGTTATTTTCTGAACGCCTTATTAAAAGGGGATATCCAAAAAATGAAATTAAAACTGTTATACAGGAAGTGACTGCAAAACAAAGAAATAACACATTAATGGTAAAACCCAAATCTGTATTACAGGTCGCCTCCCTTGATATTCTCTACAGTGTTTTCAAGACAGAAATCACACATAAAGAACAATATCTTAAAACACTGGGACAAATTAAAGGATGACGAAGAGGCAAAACTTTTATTTGATAAAAGGCCTCTTTTTGCTTTCCGTAGGCATAAAAATTTGAAAGAAACAGTAATTTCAGCAACTCTGGGTAATTAACATGTTGCAGATTATGAAAATAGATTATATACTATATTTGTTAAATTGATAAACATGGTTAAATAGAAAAAGAGTATAGAAAAGTATTAGTCAAACAGATTACAAGGTGTCGAGCCCCTAATAAAAAATACAGTATTTTTATAAGTGTCACTATGCAATGGCTTGGGCTCCAGACGATGGACATGGCCATGGTCAATTAGTTAATTCTAAATGGTCTAAATAGATGTTCGAAACACCTTGTGATCTATGGAGTTGGGGTGCTTGGATAGGATTTGACAACGATTTATTTAAATACAGATTAGAAAAATGAAGCAGGCCTGTCCTCTTTTCTGAAAAATTGGATCAGCCTCTGATTAGCTATCCCCGTTTGATACGCCTATGCTAATGAATGTGTCTCTTTTAGCTATGAATTGGTTTATATGATCAAACTTGTAGATAACAAATATATAGATATAGGAAGATGTGGTGTGAGTGCCAATGAGACAACTCTCCATCCAAATAACAATTTATAAAAGTAAACCATTATAGGTCAATGTATGTATGAAATTTGAATCAATTCAAGTCAGTATTTTATTTAAGTCTCATCTCTCTCAACAAGTATAATACAGTTAAAAAACTAACAATGCAGCATCAAATTGTGAGTATAATATACATTAAAACAAATCAAAACTATTGATGTTTATTGAATGTTCACAGTGCTTCATCTTTTTATACTAGTTTTGAAAAAGAAATTAAGGAATTTAAGATGTAGACAAAACATTCATTAAAAATACTGTAAATAGATGTTAACATAGATACGTAAATATGAATTCTTTTATGAAATCATAATAATGAGTGGTAACTTATTTCTTTCTGAAGGACGAACTTAATAAAATAACTATTTTTATACAGTTTTCCATCATTCAGAATAAAATCCTTGTTGTAAGCAAATTTGAATATTCCAAAATAACTATTAAACATTGCTAATTATCTATTAGAATATCTACCAAATAAGAAGGAACTGACAGGAGATACCCAAATGGACAAATAAATCGTATAAAGTAGACTTTTGATAGTAAGCATTTGTTCAAACATACATGTTTGAAAGTATATATCAGCTGTGTTTGAATCCAGACTGCATTCTTAAAATGTTTTTTTTTATATTTGTATAAACAAATAATACTTCTGATATTGTAAATGATCCGATATGTACCAATATTACAAAAAATAAGAGACATTACGGTTGATATTCTCATGATTAAACAACAGGTAATTTAAAACACAAGTTAAATCTGGGGTTAATTCGAGCAAACCTATGTACCTTTAGCTTGATTGTTTATTTATTTTAGCAGGAATATAAAAATCTCTATGTTGAGAGAACATCTCTGTCATTGAAAATAATTAACAGGTCATAAAATTCTATAAAATTATCCCATATCATCTAATTAATACTATAGATCAGTCTCCAGAATCCAAGTTTTGGTGACTTTTGTTGATAGGTTAAATATAATTTTCAAATAAATTGAAGGATACACTATGTCAATAGATAGTTTCATGTTTGGTCCATTTATTACCAAGAATAATATAGTGCAGAATAAATTTGACTCATATACATTTAGTTCTAACATAAACCTAAACATTGAACCTCATGTAAATTTAACAAATGAATATTCAAAATTTTTAGCCTTTATTTTTCAGATTCTGTTACTTTTTAAATTTACGGACACTGGTAAAAACATAAAATACATAAATTTGTTCTCATGATAATTAATTAACCACCCTTAAAAATCAAACCACCATATATCTAACATGCAATGAAGGTATTGTAATATAATTGACATCATTGAAACAGAAATCAAACAACAACAAACAAAAAAGAAAGAAAAAGACCTCCCTAATGTACAAAAAAAAAATGTCATTTAACTTTATTCTTTAAGTCACCACGCAACACGCAACTCGCAACACGCAACATGCAACACGCAGCATGCAACATGCAACATGCAAAATAGCAGTACCCAAAATTTTAAACGCAAGACGCGCGTTTCGTCTACATAAGACTCATCAGTGACGCTCAGATTAAAATAGTTAGAAAGCCAAACAAGTACAAAGTTGAAGAGCATATAGAGTGTAAATAAGACATTATTACTCTTTTCTGTTAAAGTCTCTTTACAATTTATATTTGTATCGTAGTTCTCAGTATCCGATGTCTTAGAGGTCACAGCCTTTCAGCATGAATTAGTTTAAGTAGAATTTTATTATGTATTAATAGGTTGGTGAATTTTTGGTGCATATTTGTTGGCAAGTTAGGTCAGGTAAACAAGTAGAATTTATTAGATCAAATTATTGATGCATAGTTGGTGCATTCTTGGTGGCAATGTTTATACATGTTATACAAGGACTCTGTTTTAGAGTTGAAAGAATTGAAGGCAAGAAGGAACAATACAATATGAAACGTTCTAAAGGATTATGTTAATCTATGCAGATTTTGGCAGATCTTGGGAGGACAATCATAGATTCATAGAAAGGTTGTGCTACATTACTAATCATTTGCTTTAATTTTTTTTTTCTGCACAGTAAAGGATACCTGCGTGGTTTTTGTCCGCATAGTATTGAAGAGTATGCGTGTTTTTATATTTTGTGTGCACCGTATTGGACACTGTTGCTTAATTCTTTTTTATACGGAATGTAACGAGATCCGTTTGTGGTAACTTTTGAAAGTGATGTACCGTGTGTGCCTAACATTTTTCTATGTGAATCTTCGAATCATATATTTTGTATAAATATTTGTCTGGAATGGACTTATTAAACAATAGATTAGTCGATTTACTAGTATATTTTTTATTTAACATCTCTGGATTATCTGTCGTGAAATTGTCCGTTATTTCAATGTACCCGGCCTGACCTGAAAGTTTTATGATACTCGACCGCCGTGGCATTTTTGTTGCCAGAAGTGGGATCAAACAAGAACAAAAGTGACTTTATATATTTCAAAATATGGATAACCAGATAGATGACGTGTTTTAAAAGAAGGTTTAAACAGAAATAAAATTCAAGTGATAAAGTTGATGATTATTCCGATATATCAGAGGATGAATTTGATTTTGATGAAATTCCCAACCAATCTACTTATAATAAAATGCTCCGCTGGGCGCAGCTTGATACGACCGCAGAGGTCGAACCCTGAACAGTTGGGGCAAGTATGGACACAACATTCAAACTTGATACAGCACTGAATTTGGATTGTGATTAAATATTTGACACAGCATAGGTTTCTGACACAGAATGAATGTGATCTAAGAACTTAAATTTTTTTTATTCAAACCATATCATTATTATTTGCTTTTATATATAAATCAGAAATAACCAATTTAAAATGGAATATTTTAAAGGAAAAAAAATCCCTCCCCCAAATTTTTTTAACCCCCTTATGATTCATTACCCCCAAACTCAATCCCAGCCTTCCCTTTGTGGTATTGTACCTTGCAGTACAATTTCAGAGAGATCCATACACTTGAACACAAGTTATTGTCTGGAAACTAGAAAAATGCTTGTTTTAGGTTCCTTTTTGGCCCCAAATTCCGAAACGTTTAGGGCAATTACCCCCAAACTCAAACCCAGCTTTCCCTTCGTGATATGGAACCTTGTAGTACAATTTCATAAAGATCCATACACTTACACACAAGTTATTGTCCTGAAAATAGAAAAAAAATGCTTGTTTTTTGCCCTTTTTTGGCCCCTAATTCCTAAAATGTTGAGGCAATTACCCCCAAAATCAATCCCAGCCTTCCCTTTGTGGTATGGTACCTTGCAATACAATTTCAGAGAGATCCATACACTTGAACACAAGTTATTGTCTGGAAACTAGAAAAATGCTTATTTTTGGTCCCTTTTTAGCCCTTATTCCTAAATGCTTTGGGCAATTACCCCCAAACTCAATTCCAGCTTTCCCTTTGTGATATGGAACCTTGTAGTACAATTTCAGAAAGATCAATACACTTACACACAAGTTATTGTCATGAAACTAGAAAAATGCTTGATTTTTGCCCTTTTTTTGCCCCTAATTCCTCAAATTTAGAGGCAATTACCCCCAAAATCAATCCCAGCATTCCCTTTGTGATATGGAACCTTGTGGTACAATGTCAGAGAGATCCATACACTAACACACAAGTTATGTCTGGAAGTTACAAAAATGCTTAATTTTGGCCCCTTTTTGGCCCTTAATTCCTTAACTGTTGGTACCATAACCCCCAAAATCAATCCCAACCTTCCTTTTGTGGTATTGAACCTTATGGTAAAATTTCATAGAGATCCATTCACTTAAACTAAAGTTAGAGTGCGAAAACCAATGTGTCTTCGGACGACGACGACGACGCCGGACGACGACAACGACGACGACGACGACGACAACGCCAACGTCATACCAATATACGACCGCAAAAATTTTTTGCGGTCGTATAAAAATGTGTCTTGTGGTATGTGGCATTAGAAGAACAAGAACTAAATGTTGATCTGGTCTTAATTGCGTCAGCAGAGGATTTCAGTGTTTCAATATGTAATTCACCACAGGGACTTTCTGACAGATTTACTACATGAAGACTTATTGCTGAAGAGTTAGAGTCTGAAACTCCTATTGAATATACAAACTGTATTGCTGTTAGTGAAAGTGAAGATGACAATTCTTCTCCAGAAGCTACGGTGGTGGACACAACTACAACTACAGAGATTTTGACTCTGATAAGAAGGATATTGCATACATCTACAGGGATGGGAGTATGGAGACAACCAGAAACAGCACTGTGTCCTATTCAACAGGAGTAGATCCAGAAACAATAGACTTTGAACATTTGGCAATAACTGTAACAGATGAAATTCCAAAACAATTGAAAAATGTTATTATTAACTTCGAAAATTTTCTTATTGGAATTATTTTTCATATAACTTGTTTTGATATAAGTAAATACATTCACCGCTTGTTTTTGTTGTTAAATTGTCAGTATGCGGACTTTAAGGAACTTTACATTTGTTTTATTACCCTATTGAAATGTGTTGTGATAATTTCCTGTGGTCAATTAAATCTCCATGCTTATAGAAAGGATGGAATGATAGCTTAGAGTGTAAATAAGACAATATTACTCTTATCTGTTAAAGTCATTTTATCATAGTTATCAGTGGTGTGTAATGTATCCGATTTCATAGAGGTCATAGCCTTTTAGCATGTGCTTGTTTATTATAAGTAGAGTTTTACTATGTATTAATAGGTTGGCACTTTTTTGGTGCATATTTTGTGGCAACTTAGGTCAGGTTAACAAGTATAATTTAGGTCAAATTCTTGGTGCCAAGTTGGTGCATTCTTGGTAACAATGTGTATATAAGGACTCTCTGTTTTAGAGTTGACAGAATTGAAGGCGAGAAGGAACAATACAATATAATACGTTTAAAATAATTATGTTATTCTATGCAGATTTTGGCAGATCTTGGGAGGAAACTTATATTTGTTATATATTTGTTGTACAGAATGTAACGATATCCGTTTGTGGTAACTTGTGAAAGTAATGTACCGTGAGTGCCTAACATTTTTCTATGTGATTCTTCGGATCATATATTTTGTAAACTGTATATTATGTAAATATTCGCCTGGAATGGAATTATAATAAACAATAGATAAGTCGATTTACTAGTATATTTTTATTTAAAATCTCTGGATTATCTGTCGTCAAATTGTCCGTTATTTCAATGTAACCGGCTTGACCTGAAAGTTTTATGATACTCGACCGCCGTGGCGAGGTCCTCATTGTTCCTTTTGATGGTATGTTGGGTGGTGTTTTTTCTCCTCTTCTCTATCATGCTCGCATTTGCCAATGACAAACGAAAGACTTGCATTTTTTCAGGAAATCAGTTTGTAGAACCAGCCGTTGCTCTGCCTTCATTAATTTGCTTTCATTTGTATGTACATGAAATATTTGCTACTGAACGTTAAACAAGCAACAATCAATCAATCATCAACTAATTAAGATAAGAAAATTAATGTATACTCTTTAATAATAAGGCTGCTTGATATATAAATATATTATTTTTATCTGAATTCGGGAAAAAATTCTTGAATGGTACTCATATGTATTATTCATTTTATCTTCTTATCCGAATTCGGATAACAACCAATACGACTTAATATTGAATAAAGATATACCTATCCGAATTTGGATAAGGATACTCATTGTATACTAAACTCTGTGAGGTAGGTCATCTATTCTTCTTATCCGAATTTGGATAAGAGCAGTTATTTCTGCTTGGTAATGTGTTTTATGTCTTCTATCCAAATTCGGATAACATTAGTTTCTGTTCATATGTATATTGTCGATCTTGTCTTCCTCTTTAAACACGTGATGTGCATGAAAGGAAGAAATCTGACTTGTATATATTTTAAATACCTTATTGTGTTGAGTTTATATAAAAAAACGTCGGCTACCAAAATTCTTATATCAGAATTCTCGCTTATCCGAAATACCCATTGACTTGATCATATGGAAATGCTCAAAAGCAATTGGAAGCTGTTTCATACAGGAGGGGGCGGACAGGGTAAAGGGAGACAGGGAGAGAGGGGGTGGGAGAAAGGAGAGAGGGGACGGGAGAAAGGAGAGAAGGGGCGGGAGAAAGGAGAAAAGGGGTAGATAAGGGAGACAAAATTTATAAAAAAATAATAAAAGTGAGCCAGAAATTGATTATTTTATTAAATTAGATAACACAAAGCTTGAAGAAAGTGCTAATAAATGTCATACATGTAGTAGGCTTAATGAAAACGACTTCATAAATACGCCAAGCGTCGTCACTTATTCAATGATTACGATCTCTTATATACGGAGAAAGACTAAAAACTAACAGAATATCAATGATTGTATTCTGAATCCCTGCATTTATAGAAACAAACATGTTACCATCCCTGTGTTTTAGATAAATCGCGTCAAAGTTGACCGATATGCAAAGAATTTGACAGAAAAGGGATGACGCTACTGCATATCAAATAACGTTATTTTTACGGAGCGGTATGAAAATATGTAACGGGATCTGAATGGTGTTTGTTTTTTTTTTTCATTTCCCCTGTCCGGTTACTTACATTTTGTCCTAACAGGGTGCACAATTAGCTTATAAAGAAATTCAAATCTTCAACTTAACCCTACTAGCCAAACTAGACAAGGGTGATGCCACCGCAACTTCCGTGTGTCAAATATTTCATGCATGTTTAGGACGATTCAATACAATTAGAAATAGTTGTGTTTAAAAGACACATTTAATGCAACCATCAAAAAAGGTAAAACATTCTGTTGTTTGTAAAAATGATAGATACAAACAATATCTTGATGAAATACATATTCTTAATCAAGTATACTGTATGGTGTAAACGTGTGATATTTTTTTAATGAGTTTGCTCATTTTAACATTTTGATAATATATAAAGGCACCTTACAAATTGTATTCAAAATTTCACTTGAAAAGACAAAGTTCAACATTCTGTCATTCGTGAAAAATTATACAATATAAAATCCTGAGAATATAGCACTCTCTATATAAGTAAAACACTCGGCGTAATATAAAAGTTCAAGCTTGAAATTCTACATGTAGTCGAAGAAGGAGTAAGTAGGGCTATGTATTCTGTATGCATTTATATATTATCAAAATGCCAAATTAAGCAACCTGTCATTTAAAACAAAAAACAAACAAAAATCCTGACAATATGCGCACTTTTGGTATATATACTAACACCTGGTACATAATTTAAAGTTGAATCTTAAAAACTTAGCAATAAGAAATAAACTGAATAAACCCTCAGTTATATATACCAAGTCAGGGACGGGCGGTCATACGGACACGGGTAAAACAGTATGCTTCCGGGACCAAATATATATTAAGCGTATCTGATGATGGTCTATTTTATAAGGCATTTTGTGACAAAACATAATTTTGTCTTTGATAGAAAGATGTCTCATAGGCACTACATCTCCTAATTTCATAATGGTTTGAGTTTTTTTTCTGAAATACGAGTTGTTTAAAGACTAACAAATTTGTACCTTACGAGATTGACATGTTTGTATTACAATTAATATGACTAATGTTGTGAACGTGTGATGTTATCATTTGATAGATTTTATACTAGCTATAGTAAATTTTATACTTATTAACTTTCAAATTCAAGAGACTAAATTATCTTTTCTAAATC
The DNA here is from genome assembly GCA_017311375.1 of Mytilus coruscus. Taxonomy (NCBI): domain Eukaryota; kingdom Metazoa; phylum Mollusca; class Bivalvia; order Mytilida; family Mytilidae; genus Mytilus; species Mytilus coruscus. The sequence goes on along the minus strand of CM029604.1, from coordinate 68,068,789 downwards.
TACAAATTAGCAGTTTAAAAATTCTTGTCCATCCTGCATTTGTCCTGTGTTATCTAGATGTCTTTGGTTTTTGTGTGTCGTTAATTGGCCAGTTGCAGTCTTATTGAATCTCCCATATCTCCATTTACAACACTTTTATTTAACATACATACTTGTATGTGTACTTTTTATAAAATCTCTTTTAAAGATCGTAAATACCCTCTGACTTTTTCCGACCCTCATGGAGTCATGCTAGCAATGTGTCCCTCCCCAAAAAGACACCTTTGTTAATCATTTATGAATCGTTTTGACTCACTGTTTTATGAAATGGTGCATTTTTCATCATCTGTACCTGACTGTACAGCATGTCCATCTCAAACAAACAAAAAATACAACCATCCCTGTACACCGAAGCGTAAACTAACTTGAACCTATATTAAAATCAATCAGGTCCAGGACCAATCCAGTATATCTTATTATAATCCTTCGTAATTAATTCCATTTTCTATGTGCATATATTTAGAGTAATTTGGAGCTGGTATACTCAGCATATGATACATATTTCTTGTTGTGGCATACATTTTTCAGAATTTATTTTCATATTTTTTAAGACATTCACATTTCCATGCTTGTAGTATAATTATTGTGTATGTATTTTTAGAATAGAAATCCAGATCGGGTCTGTGTTTCTTATACTAAACGAGGTGTTTCGGTTATGGTCATGTATACGTAGGCCTATCTTCATAAGGTATACTTCCGAAATCATATCGGATTTCTTCTGAACAGTCCAATAACAGTTATTTTTTTCTTCTTATTTAGCATCATTTTGGATTTCTACTTTAAAAAAAAAATCATCGGGAAACGGCGTGCATCAAATTCAGTTGCAAATTCAATGCAAACAGACAGCTTAACAGTCAGTGAAAATAATATTGAGGTTCTTGAAGCAGAAGAAACAACACTTCTATCTTGTGAAAGGACAAGATAGGGACTAGCTATCAAAAAAGCAACAAATTTGATCGATTTTTATTAAAACGAGATTTCTATACATTAGTTTTTCATGTTTGAGGTCGGGAGACAAGAGAAAGGGGGTGGGAGAAAGGAGAAAAGGGGCGGGAGAAAGGAGAAAGGTACCTCCCTGTCCACCCCCTCATACAGTAATGTGATATTCGAGTAGACCCAAGTATTGATCACGTGACAATATTTATTTCATTTTCCATCACTACATTCCAAATGGTTGGTAATTTATTTGACGCTGAGACTGATTTTGCGCTATCACAATTCGCCTTAAACAAATTCCTTGAACACGAAGAGAAAAGGGAAAATCCTCCGTGTAGTTCTATTAAGACGATTCGAAAGATATGAGCTTAACTGCTAAGCAAATCCACGAAAGGTTTGTACATGGAGACATTTTATGGTTGCAGTTACTCTTGCAGTCCGTAACTTCGTAGACACTTTATTTAATTTCAGTATTTTGGAACATAGCTCGATTTTTATAAACATAATTTTTATGAACACTATTTATAAAACCAGATAATTAGTTCACAAGGTGAACGATAAAGTGCCTATGAACCCACTCAATGCACGAGTGACTCTATTCATAAAAAGTATCCGTGTAACTTCATAAGAAGTGTCCGTGTAACACCCGTTATTGTACTGTTGTTCTATAGCTCTGATGGGGCAAAGTTGTACAAAATTATTTGCCAGTCGAATAAATTCTTTAATTTCATCTGATGTTCCATTATGATTATAAATCCATCATCTCCGTATCTGCCATGATAGAATATTTTGTCATACCGATATGCTTATAACAAGAAAGAACTCAACAAGTACAAATTGGTAATGCTCATTCAGAAAAACTTTAAATCAAGTATGGTGTCCCCCAAGGCTCCATATTAGGGCCCCTTCTGTTTATATTATACATAAACGACCTTCCTATCTATATGAAAAATTGTTGCACTGATTTATATGCTGATGACTCAACTTTACATCTTTCTGGTAATTGTTACCAAACTCTGCAGTCAAAGGTACAAGAAGATTTACATGGTGTTGAGGAATGGTGTAATGATAACAATATGTTCATCAATAAAAATAAAACAAAATATATGATTATTGGAACAGAGCAAAAAGCAATGCCACATTACAATCAAGTGATACAATCGTCCACATGCCAAAGTCTCTTAGGCATTAAAATTGACCCTTCCCTCACATGGACAAACCAAATTGATGTGATCTGCTCACAAATTTCATCTAGGCTATATCTACTATTAAAGATCAAGAAATTTCTAAATCTAGACTGCAGAAAATTATTCTATAATGGTTATATCTTGCCACTAATTGATTATTGTTGTATAGTGTGGAGTAGTTGTAGCAGTGAGGGTTTAAAAAGGATATTAGAATTAAAAAAGAGAGCTGCTAGATTAATACTAGAAACAGACCCTTTCGCTCCTTCCGAGCCCTTATTCAAACACTTAAACTGGATGACAGTTGAACAGAGAATAAAATATCACTAGTTTGTAATGACATTTAAGTGCTTAAAAAATGACGCACCATCATATCTTACTAACAAGTTTCATCATGTTTCAGACAGAAATCCATACCCTTAAGAAATATTATTCAAGGAAACCTCATACTCCCTAAACCAAAAACAGAATTGTTCAAAAAATCTTTTATGTATTCTGGACCATTCTTGTGGAATAATTTGCCAATACCGTTAAGAAATATTACAAATGTTAATTCTTTCAAATACAAGATTACAGATTATTTACTGAAATCAACCTAGCTGTATAAAAAATATTGAAAACTGATTATGTCATCACATTTATTTTTACATAACATTTTATCAAGTTGTATTGAACATTTTTATCATACTTGTCTTTTTATATTTATGTATGCAATGTATATGTTTGCATTTTGTTTGATTTTTTATGATGAGGGCCTCAGGGAAGATTAGTTATATAGCTAACTGTGTAACCCTCTTAAAATAAAGTATTGTTGTTGTTGTTGTTGTTGTTGTTGTTGTTGTTGTTATAAATGCTTTGTACCATATCATTTTTCATAAGACATCCCCCTTTTTTAACATAATAAGTTCATTCACCTAACTTTCAATGTACAAATAAATGTTAAGGTCAACATGGATTCAAATAGTTGTTCGCCATTTGTATCTTATCAACAGGAATATGATAGGGAATTTTCGCCATAATTATATATTTCTTAATTTTGAAATGCTATCTTTTAGTTTGTAACATGCAATTTCTTATTTTGTTAAATGTTATTTTCTTAATTTGTAAAATATATGTTTTCCATCTGTTACATGATTTTCTACATTTCTTGATTTGTGAAATTTAACTTCTTAATGTGTAAATGCAATTTCTTAATTTGTTAACGTATTTCTTCGTTCGTTACAAGACATTCTACATTTCTCAATTTATTTGATCAATTAATTTTTTTAATTCTAAATCATAACTATCAAATTATTATTTCTTAATTTGTAAAATGGAATTTCGATGGAATTTCTAGGTTTGTATAGGACGTATAATTGTTTTTCAATCGGCGAAATATTAAAAAATATTAAAACTCTATCTGTGAAATGTAAATTCTTGGTTTGAGTCACGTTTTTGGAAAATGAGAAGTTCTGCTTCTCAAGAAAAACTACAAGTTACAAATCAAGAAGTTTTACAAATCAAGAATGAAATAGTTCTACAATATTCCGCCTAGGTCGCTGTGGCTCGATGTCAACTCGTACTTCTACCTATTCGTACTTTTACCAACTGGTACCCAATAGTGTATTATTTATACGCATTGAAGTTTTTATGTTCTTTTATATGATCTTACACAATATGAAAAAATACAAATACAATAAAGTACAAACCAGGGCGGTCTGGTAACAGCTACATGTGTTTCATTTCAAATCAAATGTAGGATTGATAATAGAAATTACTTTCTTCCAACGAACTAAAGGTTTATATTAAATATTTCATTTAAGGTTTAAATCTGATAGAAGAAATTTTTTCAATGAATTTACTGCTCCAATGAATTATTTTGTATCGAATAAAAGAAATTTCGTCTTTTAAATTGACTTCTCTGTGTACTTATTTCAAGGTCTGATCGAAGATATTTCTGACGTGGAATATTCTCAGTTTGACACAAGTTTGTAATTTTGTTTTTAGAGAAGAAATTTCTACAAACCATTGAAGTTATCAAAAACTGTTTATAAAAAATAGAAAACAGTTGATGCATTTGCCCTTTTTTTGATAAATTGATGAATTTGCATATTTCAGTCTGCAAAGAGGACATTCCTGGATTTTCCTCTTTTATTTTGGACTGCCTTAGATGAAAATTTGCCAGTCACATCATCTTTCAATCTGTTTTAACGGATATGTAAATTTTCTTAAATACCCATCTTGTCTTTTCACTTCTTAATTAATCTGGATTCATTGATTAGCATTTAAGCAACAAATTTCTTGAATCTTTGCGGAATATAAATTTGAATCAGGAAAAAACAAAGATCATATACTCAAGGCAAAAGTACAATGATCATTTGGCAAAGATTAAACTTTTAAAATCAGAAAAGAAGGTATCTTTAGACTATTACAATTTAAAATGGTATGACATTTGTACCATTAGCGGTTTGACAGACTGGTAACTAAAGTACAAGAGGATGTTGAGGGACATTTCAAAGTTTTTGTTTATTTATAGGAACTGTATGGTATTTTGAGGAAAACCCATAAAGAAATATGTCATATTATAGACCGTATAATTAAACAACCTAATAATGGCTTCGCAAGCATTTTCCCTGATTCCATTGTACTATTTGTTCCATCTTGTGAAAACTGTAACATGAAAAAAGTGCATAGGGAAGAGGGTAGTAGTAAAACACGTTTTATCCAAAAAGTTTTACAGAAGAGGACAGGTTGATTTAATTTATTTCCAAAATAAGATTGAAGCTATATTTTCTTATGGTGTACCAAGATCACTTAAAAAATATATTACAAGAGCTCTTACGTCAAAAATTATCAAAGATGGCTTACAATTTAATTTATATTTTCACAATATATACATAAACAGCAAAGTGACAAAGGTCGTGAATTTACAGTTGAGGTTATATCTGAATTAATGCTAATGTGACCAAAACTAGTTATTGTTCACGGGAAGCCAATACATCTCCAATCACAGGGTAGTATTGAGTGGTCAAACGGAAATATTCATGACATGCTTACTGCATGGATGAGGAACAACGAATTAACAGTGGTAAATAAGAATCAAATTTGCCATCTACAAAAGAATATCTGCTCTACACAAAGGTATTAGAGGATCACCAGGTGCAAATGCTAGAACAACTTAAAACTGTGAAATAGTCTGTGCCATAGCTCCGAACCAAATGGTAACAAATAAATTTCAATATTCTATCAATATAAAAAAATATATATATATACGCCTAAAAAGTGTACAAAACAACACCAATATTAAAAAGGAAACATTAAACATATAAAGTATCTATAAATATTTCGGATAACAGATATCCTTTACGGTATGATTATGATGATGTAAAATGAATCATATCAATCTGTTCTGATTTAACCATAACAATCTTTACAGTTATTCAATTTAAAACCGAACAACGCTTGTATGATTCTAAAATTTCAAAAATGACGTAGGTTAAGTATTTACAACATAAATTGTGCATAGATTTGCTTCTAAAAGAATAGCAATGTGCGAATGTACTGGTACAATCCTAAAATTTCACAGGTGACGAAAGTTAATTGTAACAACAGAAACTGCATAGAAATACTTTCTTTAATGAATAGCATTGACCGATTTGAGCTGGAATACTACTAAAATTTCAAATTTGACGAAGGTAAAGTAATCACAACAGAGCCTGCGTATTTAGCCATCCCAAATGAATAGCAATTCGATTTCAGATGATATAATTTAAAATATATATATATTGTATTTGTCGTTATAATCAAAATAATCCGTAGAAAGTTGGATGTCGTATTGATATATTTTTGTACCAGATGTAGTTTCATAATTTTGCAGAAACAAGTTAATTTGTGTTGCTGTGTATTACATTGATCATACTGTGCTTACATAGGAGACATTTGGAAAAGGAGGGTATGTTTTTTCCATAATTTTCTACAATATCCTTGGAAATTGAACTCGATTGTCTCTATCTACGAAGTCAAATATAAATATATACTGAAATAGAGACTTTGATTCCTGTTTAAATCTATTCGTAGGTTTTCGAAGTGTACCAAAAACTAAGACTGTTTCTCTCTCTTTCTTTACATTGGAGATCAGATATGTATGTAAGTTATTGGTTTTCTGTTTTTATTCTAATTTCATATATCAGTGATTTGATATATTTTTTAAACGTATGAATGTGTCAATGTTTCTCAAATATCTTGTTGGTTAAATTTATCTGAAAAGGAAATATCACTCAAAACCATGATGCTGTGAAATTTTATGGGACTGCAACGACAGTTATATAGTGAAAATTAACAAAACGAATATTCTAATCATGACGTTATTAATACATTAGTACATTAATACGTATGACACTTGTACACGATTAAAACCTTTAAAAGAAACATTAAATTTCCTATGAAGGAATGTGTTATGAGTAGTTTTATATTATTTTGTCAGCAATCTGCGTATGTTTTTGTATAAATCATATGAAGAATGCGATGTCCTAAAGACATCAAATCAGCAAACTAAAGACACACAGTTCACTCAAAGTCGAGCGAAAAGTTTCATAACAAATTCTGAGGTAATCTGATCAAATCAAATTGTATATGCTGATTTATTGATGATTCCCACTACACTTTCTGCGGAAAGCATTCATAGTACAAACTAGCTGTTCATAGAGTTTATGTTTGCGGATTTCAAGATAGATTGATAGGCGGAATTGATTTCCAAGTGCAAGTCAGAATTTACTTTGCATTTATTTTATATATACTGAAATTCATTTATGGAAAACATAACCCGATATATCGTGTCAAATAACTTTAGTAAACATAACTGTAAAGATCATTTAGTTTCAGTTAACCTCGTTATCATGGGCAGAAACTATGTTGCAGTAAACGTCATTGTTTGGAAAGATGCTATGCTACAGTTAACCTCGTTAACAAGGGCAGAACGTATGTTGCAGTAAACTTCGTGATCAAGGGTAGGAAATGGCTTCTTCCGGTTAACTAAGGTCATACATCTACCAACCTAGTGCAAAAGTCCCCATAGCTTTATCATGTATAAATATGAATTTATACCAAAACTTATAATCCAGAATGTCAAATTTACCTTTGACCTTGACCTAAATTTCAATGTCATAAAGCAAGGACCTCAAATCAAAAGACCCTAGGTCTCTCCTATATATTGATAATGAGTTATATTAACATAAAGGTAATTTACATTATAAGGAGAGAAAACTCCTATTAAATGTCAAAGTATCCTTTAAACCAAAGTATATGTGCTTTGACATGTCGTAACTAACAATGTAGTAAAAATATGTTGTCGATATCTTATGCGGTTTCTGATGAGAAGCTATAATAAGCCAAAAATCAGAATTCAAAACATGACCTTGACAATTGACCTTAACATTTTCTTTTTTTTTTTTTTTTTTTGTGGACCCGGGACCTCAAATCTAAAGACCCTAGATATCTATCACTTATGGTTTACCAGTTACAAATACATATCACTTATATCAAATACTTAAAGGAAAATAACTCTCATATAGAGTTTCCGGATTGCTTCGGTCAAAAATGTTTTCGACATTCTGAGGATGTAAGGGGAAATTTGGAAAAAATAAATTTGTCGATTTCTTTTACGGTTGCGAAGAAGTAGCGATCACAAGAAAAACAGCGTTTTGGGAGATAACTCTTACAAGGAAAAGTGTTCGGTTAAACAGTGTCAGTTTCAAAAGCATATAAACTGTTCGATATCATATACCAAATATCTATGCCACATTTTGCGAAATAAAATCTTCTCGCAAGAAATAAAAGTGGCAGAAGAAAAAAATAATAATCAGAACAAAATCAATAGGTCTTTCCACAGAAAAGTGAATTTACCTCATAATACATATTTGATTTCAAAATGCAACAAAATAAAATAAGGATGTATTAAAAAAAAAAATAATAAGTATGAGATTACATTATCTAGGTGTTGAATGAAACGCACGTTATGAATAGTGATTGTGACAAATGTATACAAATTAATGTTATATGAACGTGTTTTAGATGATCAATGTTGATTGTAACAAATGTACACAAATTAATGTTATATGAACGTGTTTTAGATGATCAATGTTGATTGTGACAAATGTATACAAATTAATGTTATATGAACGTGTTTTAGATGACCCATGTTGATTGTGACAAATGTACACAAATAAATGTTATATGAACGTGTTTTAGATGACCCATGTTGATTGTGACAAATGTACACAAATTAATGTAATGTGAACGTGTTTCAGATGACCAATGTTGATTGTGACTAATGTACACAAATTAATGTTATGTGAACGTGTTTTAGATGACCAATGTTGATTGTGACTAATGTAAACAAACTAATGTAATGTGAACGTGTTTTAGATGACCAATGTTAATTGTGACTAAAGTACACAAACTAATGTAATATGAACGTGTTTTAGATGACCAATGTTAATTGTGACTAAAGTACACAAACTAATGTAATGTGAACGTGTTTTAGATGACCAATGTTAATTGTGACTAAAGTACACAAACTAATGTAATGTGAACGTGTTTTAGATGACCAATGTTTGATTATGACTAATGAACACAAACTAATGTAATATGAACGTTTTAGATGATCAATGTATTTTGTGACAAAGGTACACAAATTAATGTAATGTGAACGTGTGTTAGATGAATGAATGAATATTTTATTGCAGAAGCAAACATAATACTATATCAAAATAACACAATATATGACAAAAATGACAGTAAACAGAGAACAACACAATAAAGTCATAGCAAGCACAGAACTACAACTGTTTTGCAATTATAATTTGTGATCTTAGCTTCCATGCCGCATTAAGAAATTTACACAATTTTTCGGTTAAATTCTTTGAACTAGCTTGCAAAAGAAAAACAAGCTTTCTATTATTGGCCATGCACAATAATATTTAGGTAAAACTGTGGCCTCAATGATCTAAAGGCAGGGCATACTAATACAAAATGATACTAATTTTCTATACAATTCATATAACAACATGTACATATACGATTTTCTCTTGCAATATTGTCAAAACGACCAACCTCTATATTCATTTTTAATGTTCCATTACGTAGTTTAGTGAGTAAATTACTATTAAAATCATAATTTAAATAATCCTCTAAACAAAAATTATTTTTAATGGTCTATATTAACACAGGTTTTCACAATCGTTCAACATAGCAAACCAGTTCTGGTAGTGTTGATCGTTTATACGAAATTTTATATATTCATAAGATACATTAATGTTATCTTGATCAATCAATTCATAGTTTACACATAAAATACATAGTTAATCGCGCACATTCGAAACCCAGTTTCTCTTACCATTTGAAGCATCAATGCGTAGGAGGTTGTAAATATCATATACAATATTAGGTTTATCATATATTATATGCAACCAAAACTTTATAGTTCTATGTTTCCTTAAAAGGAAAATAGGTAAATGACCAAGTTCACCACATAAAAAGGCGATTGGTACATTTTACCAAGCTTTAATACAAAACGACAGAAACGATTATGAACGAGTTCTATGTCATTGGCTCGAGGAAATCCCAAAATTTCAGACGTATAGTTAAGTATAGAGGCCAACATACTGTTAAACAAAAACATGCTTGACTATGTTTAATATAAACTCGCTTGAGAGTGTTGAATAAGGAGGAAAGTGCCCTTGTTCCTTGCTGAGAAATCCTTTTCTGTGAGTGCAAGAACTTTCCATTGAAATGTAACAACATGCCTAAGTAGACATATGAATTTACAATTTCTAGCTCCTGGTTGTCAAAGAAAAAAGCGGTTAATAACAGTTTGCCACCAATTTCGGAAAACGACTACTTTTGTCTTGTCAGTATGATTAATGTTGATTGTGACAAATGTACACAAATTAATGTAATGTGAACGTGTTTAAGGCCGTGTTCACATTGAGCTAAACTCGGTGTGGTTTAAGTGTACTCAACACTTAAACTAAATTCTATTACGTTTCCATTGATAAATTCTATATTTACATGTAGTTTAAAACAGGTTTTGACTACATGCAGTCGATAGTCAATGTAGACCTTGTGTGGGTTAAGTGTACTTATATACATGTACCTACAGTCAAGTATTAGATACAATACAAAGGTAACAAAGAAACAGGCCGGTAACAACCGTTGCCGGATAGTTTTTCTGCACGAGTAGTCAGGTCAAGGTCCGAGGCGCTAGCCGAGGACCTTGACCTGACTACAAGTGCAGACAAACTATACGGCAGGTTGTTTCCGGCCTATTTTTTGTTACCTTTGTTTTGTATCTGACTTGTACGAAGTTTCAGGAAGGAAGTAGTACATTTTGCATTTAGAAGAGGTAGCAAAACTAAACATATTAGAAACTTCAATGGCCATATACCAGTTAATGGAAGTTACAGTTTAAACACATTTTTTTTCACTTCCCTTAAGCCCAGAATTTTTTTTCTAAAAAAATTTCAAGAATTTAATAACTTTATAAAAAAAGAACCATTTCAAGGAAAAGATGAATGTTGTTTACATTTGAGACTTTTTAGAATGCAACTTCGCTAGTAAGTAATTTATAAAAAAAAACAGAGCTACCATTTGATTTTTTTTATTGTGGAAAAACGGAATGGAAAGCGGGGGTTAATCCATTTAAAATAAACAGAACTGATATTAAGTGAATGAAATGTTATGAAAAACTGGATTTTGTCTTGTTATTTGATATATATATATATATAGGCATATATTTTGGATTTTTTTTTAATAGTTCATACATATAGGTTTTTTTTATATGTCTCTGATAGTGTTGATCAGGATTTAACACGTGTCACTATATGATCCAATCGCAGCTTACCGTTCAAAATTGATGACATTAGTTGAATGATTTTTCTTCACGATTTGCTGCATATTTGAACATGTATTACATGGACACTTTTTATTTATAGGATCAATCGTGCATTGGTGAGTTGATAGGGATTTTATCTTTTGATTAGATTTGATTTTTTTATATATATTTCCTGTCTTTTTTATTGAAATATAAACGTTGGTACCAGCATTTCTTTACTTTCAGCATTGTCCAAAAACTATTCATGTCCATATGTTGAAGGAAAAAAAAACACTTACGGACCGACCATTTAGCTTCAAAAGGGGGTATCTTCTTTTCTGAGTAAGAACATTATTTATTATTTCAACGCTATCACCCAACTATTTTCATTTTTTTCGAAATTAGACGATTATATACGGTATACGGAAAATCGGGAATCAGAATATTATTTTGTCATCTGCTTGACCACAATATATTTTTTCTCATAAAATTGGGTATCAAAATATTTTTTAGAAAAAAGACATACCCCCCTTTTTTAAGTTAAATGGTCAATCCCTTAGTGTACTGATATGAATAGTAATTTACTGGAATTGTTTGAAATATAGTTATTGATGCTAACGTAAATATTTTAATCAAAAAGACAGGAAATATGTCGGTGAAACAAAAAGTTCAAATCTAACTGAAATTTAAAGTGCCCATGAACTCTCTGATCATGCACGAGTGATTCTATTCATAAAAAGTGTCCGTGTAACAACTAAAAAGTGTCCGTGTATCATCTAAAAGTGTCCGTGTAACACCCGTTAATGTACTGTTTTTCTATAGCTCTGCTGGGGGTAAAGTCGTACAAACTTGGGTAAACCGGACCCTGAATAAACTGGTTTCCTGTCCATTCCGGCCGAAAATTAAAGTCCCATATTTTTCCGTTCAAAGTCTTTGTTGAAATACCCTTTGTAAACCGGACCCTGTATATTCCGAATTCCGGTCAAATGATGCAGTCCCGATACTCTTAATGGAATCAATTATTACCTGTCAAAACCGGTTTGTCTAATTAATTTAAAATGATAACAGTATTGATCGATATGCAATCAAAAAATATTTGTTTATACAGAATGGCTTTTCATGAAAATCAATTAGCCAGGTATTAAACCGTGAACTTACAAGGGTAAAGTAGTAAGCTGTATTTATAATAACACTTTAAAAGTGTTAATTAAACTAAAAGATACGCCAAATACATCTCTGATAGAACTTTCGTTTTAACTTGGATAATTCTTTTCAAATAGCGAAGTAAGAAATTTACATAGTGTGTTCGAAATCCCGGGTTCCCTGTTGTGAACCCCTAAACCAATGACCCTGATAATTAAACACACCCAGATGACGACAGTCCATTCATGGGTATGTACACTACATGTACGACAATGTTTCGATCGTGATGAAATTTCGTTTGATCAAATTCTGGCTTTTTAATCGGCTATACCAACGTAGGAAATGAACGATGGAAGTAAAACAACGCAAGGGTTCTGATGAAAATGAAAACAATGTGAAAGTGAAACTGACAAGTCGGAGACTGATGCTACCGAGGTCTATTTGACATACGAGGATATGTAAAAAAGGTTAAAGTATATTTTTTTGAATTCGGCAACAACCAGTTTCTTAAATTTCGATAGACAATGAATAAGAAGATTCAAATCAACGATCGTGCAAATTTATAACGTTTTTACGTTTTGTATTTTCTCAGTTTATAATTTACAATCAGACAGAACTTTTACATGCTATACATCTGACGTCAGAAGTCATCTACTTCCTGTTAAAACGGAAACCTGAATACACAGGCCCACTGTCTAAACGGGCCCTTTTCCATGGTCCCGTAGCAGGCCGGTTTATACAGGTTTTACTGTATATGGAGTTTTTTTCTTTCAGAACTATATAGTAACAAATCAGTTTAAATGTGTTTTAATAAGCAATAACATTTAACGTGAAATTCGATAGTTTATCGTATAACTACGGCAAAAAACGACTCAGAAATGACAAAAGTTATAAGGATACAATGAAATTTAAGAATGCAATTTCTATTCAACCCCCACCTTGCTTTAAACAAAGATTTTCGCTTCACCTCTCTGGTCCTGTCTATGTGAATTGGTAGGTTATATCATAAAAATAGAGGAATATGCGAGATACCTTTGTTATGGTGACCACTGGCAACCGGAGCGAATATTTGTAATTAAAACGAAGTAAAATTTATCGAGAACCAGTGAAAAGTTGTTTCTCATGGTGTTAGGCTGTAGATATGAGCACAGGCGCTTAGATTTTCACTTGACAAGTTGGCTCATAGAAATGAAAAATGGCAGGTTATATTCTCGAAAGTAGAGGAATATGTGAGGTATCATTGTTACGGTGACTTGTTGCGACTGGCGCGATATTTTATTTCTTTTTTTAAACGGAGAAAAATTATCGTAGAAAAGTTTCAGTCTTTTGCAGGGTGGAATGCTTTAAACATCAAGAAACGTGCAAAATATTTCTTTATTATTTCCCTAAATATTATCCAATATTACATTTTGGTTCCATTTGAATTGACTTGCTTGCTCTCACTGAATGCCAAGGCATAATGAAAAAAATGAAATATGATACATTTTTATTTTTAAAAATCTTCCATGTGACCACGTCAAATCAATACCTCGTTATAATCTAGGTATAAATTAAGATTTTGTTAAAAACCAGCGACTCTTTTCACAAAAAATCTTACGATTAAAATTGATCGTAAGTTATACTGAATTGTGTTTGACTTACGAGTATTTTTTATCTTAAGATTTTTTGTGAAAAGCGCCGCAGTATTTCTATGGCTTAAGGGCATACGATACAGTTACAGCGGAGGTAATGACGTTGCTAACGTAAATGGTTATTTTTGCGACGTCAAACTGTGACTTATCGGGAAAAGATGCAGTTTTCGACTGATTTTTATCATTCAAACTGATTTAACTTGAAAACGAGTTTATGGACCCCTCTTTTTTAAAATGACATTTGGTTTGATTACGTATGAAGATTATGTGTACTAATTTTCATGAAAAAGTCAATAGTGCAATTATTTAAAATTTGATAAATATACAGCAAAAAATGACCTTTTTTTTTCTACATTCATGAACATTTGATAAATATGAGTTATTTGTAAAAATAAAATGTACAAATTTATAGAACATTTATTTAAAACAGAAATTACAAATAATTTAACAAAAAACAGTTTGTGTTTATCTTTTGAAACAAAAAAGTTATGTATTTCTGTCGAAAGGAAAAATACGTCCACAAATCCGAATTTTGAGGATATACCTGAAATTTCAACCTCAATTTACTCAAAAAATAGCACATGATGCTATGTTTTTTATTGCATATTTGATTTAATCAGGTAAAAAATAGTCTATATGCAAATTTTCATCAAAATATCTTTACGAGATCAAAACTATATGGTATGCCCTTAATTACACGGTAAAGTGTCAGAAAATTAACACATTAACAAAAACATTAGAACTAGGATTGCCAGGCATGTAGATTGGTACCTGTCTATAAATGTGATTTTTTTTATAATAAACATGGTATGCGTAGTTTATTTTATTTTTTATCAATAACCAGACTTCTTCTTAATCAATACTATTTTCAGGCCATGAACGATTGAAATATTCATTAAAAAATGGAAAAGACGGCGGCAATTTGTTAATTAAGATAACACGACATGAAAAGCGTGTCATTTTTTTTATATACGGACATTGTTTCTGCATATCTTTATAAATGTATTATGTGGTAAATTTTACATCAATATATATTCATCAGCTCTGAAGCAAATCAGGTCGGTCAAGTATTTAGTCTTGCAGATGCAGAATATTTCTAGATCAAATTCTGTTTAGAACTCCAACTCTTCGGCATCGCTAATAAATAAATCATCGATGACTGAAATACGTCAACAGAAAACATTCGGTGTGTATGTTTTAATAGCTTGGATTCCCGGCCAAACCTTCACTTCGCGTAAGTAAGTCTAGTATATATATATTATTGTCGAGAATTGAGCCAGGTTCCCATGTTTATTTTGTAAAACCTCGGATCCCGGTCGGTTTATAACACTTCGAATGTTTCCGTTCTTACTCGGATGTGTAATTAGGACAAAGTCTCCCTCTGCGACCGTAACATTTTAAGTGTAATTATCGTCTTTCGTGCTCTCTCCTTCTCATATAACCTCCTTGTTCTTAGTAAGGTTAGCACCATACTTTCCTTAAATGTTCCAAATTTACATGATCAATGCTAGTTTTTTTCCTTCACTTTTTTAGATAAAAATTGACGACGTAATCGTGATAAAAATAGACGACTTAATAATCGTAATTTTTAGTGATCGATTAATTTTAAAATGGGACGCGCTTTCTGTAAAAAAAAATCATCTTTGACTTGAATTATTTGTATGTGTAGATGGGACTGGTTTAACGTACGAAATTCTCCACAAGAACCTTGTTTTTTTAATAAATTTTAAATAAATGTACTTGTATGCTGCTTAACACAAGTATTCTGGTTTTATACCTGTCTTAAACGATTTAGGAAATCAAACCCCAAATATCTTATGTTTTCTTATTTTTTTATTTGTGCATTAGAAATAGCGAAATGTTACTAAGTGCAATGTGTTTGTAAAACACGGCCGAAAATTATCAACGTTAACAAGACAAACGTTACAAAGAATCATCACAATCGTACTTTATCGAGACAAACGTTACAAAGAATCATCACAATCGGACATTATCAAGACAAACGTTACAAAGAATCATCACAATCGGACTTTATCGAGACAAATGTTACAAAGAATCATCACAATCGGACTTTATCGGGACAAACGTTACAAAAAATCATCATAATCGGACATTATCGAGACAAACGTTACAAAGAATCATCACAATCGGACTTTATCGAGACAAACGTTACAAAGAATCATCACAATCGGACTTTATCGAGACAAAAGTTACAAAGAATCATCACAATCGGACTTTATCGAGACAAACGTAACAAAGAATCATCACAATCGGACTTTATCGAGACAAACGTTACAAAGAATCATCACAATCCGGACTTGACGGGACGAGAGTATTACAAAAAAAAATCAAGAACACCTTTACTGCTTTCGTAGACCTTAAAGATTCAAAAGTTTGATATATCAACATTTAGATAAGCATAATCACAATCTAAAATTTATAAAATTCCAACCACTTGAAACCGTTCAGAAACAACCAGGAGAATCACACAAGCAATTTGAAAAATCACTTGAAGTTCGCGAATTATTTTGGATAAAAAGACTTCAAACAGCTTATCCTGTCGGTCTTAATGACAAAATATTAGGACAGGGGAACATAATTAAAACTTCAATCGATGTCATTAATATTGTCGATAAACGACTTAGAAATAAAAGGTCTCATGGCAAACGCAAAAACCGTAATCAACGTATTAAACATCGTATAAATTATACACTTGCTGATCTGTTATCTATAATAAAAAATAATGGCAGACATCAAGTATTATGCAAACTGGGTCAGATACAAATAAGTAAATTATATGCTATTTTTCTGGAGTGTGATAAAATTTCTTTTTTTAGCCCAATGTATGAATACACCTGTATTATTACAGCCTTTTGTCATCATAGGCTGTTTCATAGTATCGATAAATCTGAAAATCATAAACTGCATTTTTTTTAATTAAAATATATAAATAGAGGTATTGATTTTTTTTTAAAAAGGGACGAAAGATACCAGAGGGACAGTCAAACTCATAGATCGAAAACAAACTGACAACGCCATGGCCAAAAATAAAAAGACAAACAGACAAATAATAGTACAGATGACACAACATAGAAAACTAAAGACTAAGCAACACGAACCCCACCAAAACTGGGGGTGATCTCAGGTGCTCCGGAAGGGTAAGCAGATTCTGCTTCACATGTGGCACCCGTCGTGTTGCTTATGATATTACAAATCCGGTAAATAGTCTGATTCGGTAAGTCACATTCGTGAAAAGGGAAGGGTATTGTAGTTACGACATAAGGAACATACCCGATATCATCTGTGAAACGGTTATTCCATAACGGTCAACCAACTCGTGATGGCGTCCGTAAAATTTACGAAGGGATGATTTCAACTTCACCATTTGGAACTCTTGGTTTAATAGCTTCCTTGTGAGCAGCAATCCTCTATCAAGGAAATCATGATAGGAAACACAAGCCCGGGAATATCGTATCATTTGGGAGATATATACTCCGTATGCAGGCGCTGCTGGAATGTTGCTACATAGAAATGAAAAGTTCACAATTGGGAAGCTGAAATCATCTCTTTTGTCGTAAAGTTTTGTTTTCAACCGACCCTCATTGTCAATTTCTAGATGTAAGTCAAGGTATGAGGCCGACTTAACTGTATCTGTAGTATCCTTTATCTCTAGTAAGATGGGATAGATTCGTTCAACATAGTCACCAAATTTTGTATTATTTAGTGAGAGAACATCATTAACTTATCTAGTATATTCAATAACTCTACCTTCCAAAACCAAGTAGCTCCATATTTTGATAATATAGAATCACCTATTGTTTCGTATTCTTATAAAAAAGAACAGCAGAAGTTTGATTTTTAATTATACGTCAGTTACATCAGACGTCAATATAAAAAATAATGTTTCTTCCACTTGAGACTTTGAAACATCTAGTTTTAGATATGTTCCCTATGGTCATGTCCTTACAGGAGACCTCAACATCGTTGAAGACCGTGAGGTCATAACTTTTCTTAAGAAAGGACCGAAATATCGTCCTCCATCTAAAATAGATTGGAAACAGTGTCGTCAGGTCATTAAAGACGCTCTGTCTGTCTACTGTAAAAATTGGTGTAAACGTGAAACATCTGATAAAAAATCTCTAGACAGCTATTTGAGTAAAATTACGAATACTGCTAATATTCATTATATCTCATTTTGAAAACAATTCTGAAATTAGTAATAGGGTCCATGATATCCCCATTTCTAGAATAAAAAATAGGCTCTAAGTACTCGCAAAGCGGTTTATGTTCGTACCGGCAGACAAAGCAGGAAATAATGTAGTGGTGGTGTGACGCATATACTACACGGAAGTTCTCCAAAACGAAATTATAAATTCTTCTACATTCAGGTCCGTACGCTCCACAGAGAGTCAAATTGTAAACAAGCATATCACTGCCACTACCCAGCTTAAAGCCTATTCCGAACATTTGAAAGTCCCTACTATGTACTGGTTACCTAAATTGCACAAAAAAAACATTTAAATTCCGTTTCATCTCCGCATCTAGTATCGAGACAAACGTTACAAAGAATCATCACAATCGGACTTTATCGAGACAAACAGTACAAAGAATCATCACAATCCGGACTTTATCGAGATAAACGTTACAAAGAATCATCACAATCGGACTTTATCCACTGTTATTTCGTTAAATTATAAGATTATAAAACTGTGGAGTATTGGTTTTCGCATGATAGAATTTTGAAAGTGTTTGTTTGGAGGTACAGCTATTAGATTTTAGTATTAGGAAGAAAGGATTTGAAAAAATTGCACTCCGGCAGATATAACGTCGGTAACGTCAGAATTTCACAGAGTCCCTAGACTATAGATCAGAGAAGTTTGACTTTTTATCAATTTATGTAGGTCCAAATAATTTCCACTTCAAACTATAACGTAAAACTTCTTCAGGAACTTATGTAGCTAAAAGCAAAACACACAAAGAAGACAAGGTAAAGTGTTATACCTTTTCTTCACAAATGCTTCGAAACGACAATTAAACACTTATTTAATTTAAATTAGAGGAATTTTAAGTAACTATCTGAAAGGTACCGTACTACGGAAGCCGGTTAGTGTCAGGGTGTAGTTTTATTTTTAAAACGTTATAACAACTAAGCTAACTTGTTATAACGACTTAGCTAACACGTCATAACGAGTTAGGTAAGCAAAGCCATTATAACGAGTTAGCTAAGTCGTTAAAACAAGTTAGCTAAGTCGTTATAACGACTTAAAAATAAAACTACACCCTGACACTAACCGGTTTCCGAAAGTAACAGTTATTAACTTGTAAATGATTAATTTACTTGCAATTTATATATTATGTTTACCATTCTTTAACTTATGAAGGCAGAAACGATTTTTTATCGGGGTATGGGGGTCACCGGAGAACCGACTGGGCTGGAATTACATTTATGGTTAATGCATAGACTTATTACAAGTTCCAGTCCTAACGTTGACTTGGTCCACCACCGCCTTTTAAAATCCTTGATCCGCAACTGGAATTACATTGCTAATGTATTTTAAATCTACCATGCGCACCTTATATAGTAAGATATAAATCCTTGGTTAAACATTCCTTTTATTTTTGTTACGCCAAAAAATCGTCCTTTAATTGTAGCCAACAAAAGACACAAATCAATAATAAAATTTAACAAGATTTATTATACACAAGTTTACAAGATGTATTACACAAAAAGAAATGTCAACTTAACTGTCAAAATATATGCCCAATCTTTTATCTTTACTTTATCCGGAAATCCTCTCGGAATCCACAGAATATTATATCCAATAGGTCACAATCTAGTATGATGTAGTTTGTAGAATATTAATGTCTATCGATGTCTATGTCTATCTCTAACTTTAGGGTCTGCATTTAAATACTCGTAAAGGAAATTTCTAGATAATTGTAGATGTTTGAATTACGCATCTTTTGTTATGATCATTCTGGAATCGTTATGTAAGTGAAATAGAAAGTTCTAATCAATCTATGAGTATCAATGATTGTTCCAGTGAATTCTAAACTGCATAGTTGTAACACAATGTGTATTATTTTGTACACAATGTATATAATAGGCCACACAAAACAAAATAAGCCAACTAAATAAATATGATAGTTACAATATCATAACAATTGAATACATGGTGAGATTGTACTGATCATAAGAATGTTTGCATACAAAATATTCATTAGAAAATGTGATGTACAAGCACCACTGGAAAGCATACGGAAAAAAGGATACTTTACAAAACTGCATTTTGTGATACAGAGATTTTAAATGATACTATATACAGAAGTCCCATCTTCTTGTTCAATTTTTTACGATTAGTTTGCATGCTCGCTTTAGCTAAATGCTTTAAAATGCACATGCAATGCCCAAAAGCATACGGACGTAACGTCTATATATAGATAACGGCGTTTTCTCACAATGATATATATAGATTCTTCCACTGCATCAAGTGTGATACAATATTTATCCACTCGAGACATTTAAAACGCGAGGCTCGCCGAGCGTTTTAAATATTTGAAATTTAACTGTTGAGAGGGGATACATATCATATTGCACGAGATTTGGTGGTAGAATCTGTTTCTCTAATGATTTTTAGACAATATACAGACAATCCCAATCCTTCTTTTCGAATGATCTGCAAAAAGATGTGTTTTTTCTTTGTGACGTCAGCAGGCAATGTCGGCTTTTTTCGTGACGTCACAATAGGAAATTCAGATGAAAGAAGGAAAATTTGACGTCATAATCGAATTTTGACCAATAAAGAACTGAGATCAAACGAACCACACGTTGATGAAATAAAAATAATCAACAGGCCAGGAAAAAGATAAATTAGGTAGGAATTAGAGAAATATATATATATATATATATAAGAAGTCTGAACCAGTGACCACTCTACAACAGATTTTATCCATTTGATCACCAGCAGTGATGGTGATACAAGGCTGAAAATACATTCTGTATATATATTTCGTCTAAACAACAGCCCAACAATGTTAGATCTGTAAATTTGCGGAAGCATCTTACATTAATTTGTAGGATCCTTTACAAAAGATAATTCAGCTGATCTGTAACAATTCCATCTTCATGCCTTATATATCATGTACTGTGTTACGACGCTAGATAAAAACTGACGAGGAAAGGTAACACCCAGCCACCGAAAGCTTTATTATTATAGAGCCTAGGTGGTCGAGTGGTCTAGCGCGTTGGGCATAGTGTAAGGCGATTTGGTGCCACGATATTTCAGTAGCATGAGTTCGAATCCCGGTCAGGGAAGAACAAAAAATTTGCTTCCGCAAATTTACAGATCTAACATTGTTGGGCTGTTGTTTAGACGATATATATATAATAACAACAAAAGCTCGGATAGTGAATCAGAAATTTTAGAAGACGAGAACAACTACAAATTTATAAAAAAGAGTTCTTGGATCCCTAAACCGAGCAAAAATGCAACCTTGGAATCATTTATTGACAACTTTAAGTCGGACATTATTAGAAATACCAGATATAACAAACCTTTTGACAATCTTACCAATATGAAGAACGGACTGCACTGAAAAACTTACGATCTAACAACAATATCGTCATTAAACCTGCAGACAAAGGCAGTGCAGTGGTTGTCATGGATAAATCTGCCTATATTCAAGAGGCTGAACGACAACTTGGCGATGCAAGGTTCTACCAAAAACTAGACTCTGATCCTACAACATCTTTTAGCAGAGAAATAACTGATAGCTTGGTAGAAATGCACAACGATGGTTTCATCGATGACAAAACTCTTGAATATTTGAAACCAGAAAATCCAAAACCGGGCAGATTTTATCTTTTACCTAAAATTCACAAGGCCAATAACCCCGGAAGACTTATAGTTTCAGCGAACGGTTATCCGACGGAAAAAATATCGGAATTCGCTGACTTCCATCTTCGTCAACATGTTGAAGACTTACCAACTCACATTAAAGATACAACCGAAAAATGCAGGCCTTAAATCCACTTCCCTCCGACACGACACTTGTTTCTATGGATGTCGGAACCTGCTAGTGCGGGCTGAAGTGTTTGATAATAGAAGTACTTCTGGAAAATGTCGTTCGTGTGAGGAAAAACGCTGCAAATGCTGCCTACAGATACAGCATTCATCAACGTTTCACAGTTAGGAAACCGAAAATAACTATAAGATATTTTGCAATGTAACTTGCAAAAGTATGAACGTTATTTACATACTGGAATGTTCGGTTTGTGGCCTCCAATATGTTGGTGAGTCAAAGCAGCCTTTCCACAAACGCCTCAATGGCCATAGGAGTGATATCTCTAAGAAGCCACTTCTCCCAGTTTCTCAGCATTTCAGACAATCAGGTCACAAACTTGATGACTTTAATCGCATGAAAATCCTAGTGATTGAACAGAACATTCACTGGAGTGATGCCCAGCGACAGGTTCGGGAAAGCTTTTGGATAAAGGAACTAAATGTACATCATCCAAACGGCATCAATAAGAAATACTAAGTTTTGTTTTTCACTCATTTTGGAATGTAAATAAACACAGTCACGTATATTAGAGTATCGAGTTTTGTTTATATTATGATGTTCAAGATTATGGATTAAAATCAATAGACCAAAACTTACCTGTATTACTGATCTTTTTTTTTACCTACAATCAGTATTGTTAAAATTATTGACACCGACGAAGGCTATTTGTTAAGCCGAAATATTTGTCAACACGATTTAATAACAACATCTTCGTATAATACCATCTTATATTAGTATCGTTGTGCAAATTTTTAGACTTATATAATTTTTTCCTTATCTGCACAGTATTGTCTATTCTAGAAGATCCGGTACATAGTAAATTTGCTGGTTCGTCCTTTTTATAGACCTCTATATATATAAAGAGAAAGTATATTTTTACACAACGCATTTGACTAACAGGTCGAACAACAAATGTTCTTAAACCCTGCTGACTGCCATTGGCGATTGCCAAATAAACGGATCACCGATGTAATAAATGGATCTTCATTATAAATTTAATACTAAATAGAAAACGATAAACTTGCGGAAAAGATGATATACCGCAAACAAAAGGTACAAAGGTTTTTGTACACCATATCCGGATTTCGACAATTAATGTCTCTTCAGTGATGTTAGAAATCGAAACGGTATTTGGAAAGCCATACAATTTGCCTCAATTTAGGATAGACTCTTGAATTTTGAGGAGTCAAAATATGATGAACGGATCATATAAACCCGAAGGCAAATATAATACAAGCCCAAACGAAAAAATATAAAAAAAGTCTAAATTGAAAACAACGTGCAAACCTTTGATTGCGTTGGATAAAAACCGCAATTTTTATACGTGTGCATGCAAAACAAATTTCTTGTAGGAGGGGTCTAAATACAGCACAAACAACAATTTAGGATAGACTCTTGAATGTTGAGGAGTCAAAATAGGATGAACGGATCACATAAACCCGAAGGCAAATATAATACAAGCCCAAACGAAAAAATATAAACAAGTCTAAATTGAAAACAACGTTCAAACCTATGATTGCGTTGAATAAAAACCGCAATTTTTATACGTGTGCATGCAAAACAAATTTCTTGTTAGAGGGGTCTAAATACAGCACAAACAACATTTTCCAAAAGACTAAAAAGTGAAAAAGTATATTTTAACAAAACGCATTTGACTAACAGGTCGAACAACAGATGTTCTAAAAAACCTGCTGACTGCCATTGGCGATTGCCAAATAAATTGATACTAGAACACACCCGCGAAATCGCGGGCATTTAGAGCGTGGTTGAAAGGATGTTAACTGTTGTAGGATGAATTTTAGTAAAAGATTTTATGACTGGAGAATTTCAGGAAAGGTATCAAAAGTCATAGGTACTTGGGGACAGGACAATTTTTTTTAGCTCTCCCCCTTTTTTAAAAATCCGTTATTTTTTTGTTTTCCATTAATTTCAATTATTTTCGTGTTTTTTTGTATACTATGAACAGACATATACTATAATTTCTATATAATATATGACCGCCGTTGATAGTAAACTTGCAATTGATAGTAAATAGCAAATACAATGTACACTTCATTTATAGTATATGATTGATTGATTGATTGATTGATTGATTGATTGATTGTCAGTTTCAGAGAATGTTTTGTTTGAATCAAAGTGATTTTTCACAAAGTACGATTTATCCCTCCGTTAGACAAGATATTTTATCTACTTTGGCCATCCTTTTCCATTATGAAACAAAGCAGGACCAATTCTTTCAATTATGTCTTTTAGTTTGGAATGGGGAATAATTGTGTAAAGGGTATAAAGTCAAATGTTTTAAGAGGAATGAGACTTATATTATAGTACTCTTAACAGATCTTTGATTTTTTAAGTATCCACATCTGATTCACGGCGTCCCTAGAGTATGCAGTTTCACAATAAGTTTGAAGCCCGACTTTGATTGCAGATTAAACTGATATTAATAATTTGGAACGAGATTTCGTTGAGCACTTAGAAGACCAAGCAATATAATGTTGTGTGTAAGGACACTTTTATAAAAATAATTTTAGTATCCAATACAGTGAAGAAAGATCCAGTTCTTCATCATCTGTTGAAATTCCAAAGGAACACAGAAGAGATCAAGCAGTTTATGTAATGTGATTTCTACACAAAAATGATGTTGCTTAGGGCTTTATCTGGGAGGACGACAACATAATGTGTCATGAAGGTAGGACAGGTGCTTAGCAACATTTTTTTTTTTTTTATATTTAAAGTTAGTTGAAGCATGTGTAGCCATAGATCCATTCAGATTTTTAATTCTAATTTGTATTAACGACCTCACAGCCTTACTGTGACCCATTTAGAAAGAGTATCTGCGACTTTTTTGCATTTAGTCCATTGCCTGGCATAATCCTCGATTGAATTTATCACTATTTTGAAGTTGTGTTTCCTATTCACTGATTTCATGATTTGGTTCACAATATTTCGGGCCTTTGGATAACAAATTTCGCAGACAAGTGCTATTGACAATGTTTAGGTCACCAGTCAAAACGTGGCCAGTCGGATCATATATGAATAGAGAACTAGCACAGGTACAATCAGGAGGTTTAGACTTGAAGTCGTCATCATTGAGATCCTGCAACACGTATTTGTAATTGAAAGTTTTAGTTGCAATTGGTTTGGTAAAGGTTTAAGAGATGGTAGGTCCAGGCTGAATATCTACTCAGCAAGTAAGAAGTCTATTCGCAAACTTCCTGTTAAAAATGCAGATAGATAGCACAGAAAAAGAGAAACGCATAAAATTAGAACTTAGTGTAAAGGATGACGATGACGATGACTTAAATGAAGATGTTAGGAAATTGGATGTCGTTGGTGCCTACATTGTTGTTGTTAACTCTGTTACAGAACCCATTTTGACCAGTACTTTTATATAAATAAGACTAAACACTGCAGTGATACAGCTAGATTTCTTGTGTTTCAGGTCAATTCCGTTTTGATAAAACATTTCTATTCGACATTAAAAAATAAATTAATGTTATTAAGAAATAGTTCATGGCAGCCGTAGTAATAGCACAAATACAGTAATTTTGTCAACCGCGATAGCCCTATATATACGATACTGTGTTGGCTGTTCCGTTTTACCTCCCATATGATAATATAAAAAATATTATATTATTCAATAATACATAATAAAAAAAACTCACATTGTTCCCCTAAAAATGTGCTTTTTATCTAATTTTATTTCGTTCTTAGGCGTACTACAAGCCAGAAAACGCCCAGTGTTTTAATTTGACGCTTGTTTAGAAGACGATAACATCATTGCGCGGAATTTCGTTTTACGAAATTTTACACCAATATAATAACTAAAATGGACTGATTTGTTTATTCTGCATTAAAATAGAGATAACCGTATTGTATTTGAAGATTGGCTTACGTAAAACGTGGGTTTTAAATTCACAAATTGAGTTTATTTGGTCGTATAAATAAGGTGAGTGTAACGCGGAACAGCCATTTTTGTGTATTTCTGCGTTTGCGCTAAAAGTAGATATACTGTGATTATAGTGGTTGACGATATTTAGGTCGTCATATTAGAATAGACATTTTCAAATACCTTTGGGACCTTTAGAGAGAAAGAAGGTGGGCAAAGGTCCTGAGACTGGTAGCCAGTTGAATCACTGCAATGTAAAATATATTCATTTTTCCTTATAAGTTAACTTGAACATTGTCATTGCTTTGGATCTGTCAGTCAGGGGTAATATTTTTTAAGTAAATTTTCATAAATTTGATATTTAGGATATTTTTCTTATATTAGTAATATTGACTTGTATAAGTAAAACTTAAAAAAAACTACTTTACTAAATAATTTTTTACAACCCTTGAAATTCTCAAGTTTTTGAAAGTCAAAACATACCGTAATTATTTTTTTGTCTAATTTGCATAATATTGCATACTATTATTTTATTAGAGATCAAACTGTTTTATCTCGTGAACTTATCAAAGAACTCTACTATGCATAGATGTAACTGTGCAATACATTGAAATGTTGTTCCCTCGAGGCTCTCATAAAAGTTTTTTTCTTAAAAACAGATAAACAAAATTTCATTGTCCAAGACATTTTACTTTAATGAATATTAAATGCAACTATTATGACTATTTAAGACAGCCAATTTAACACTCTACGACAGAAATGATATCAAGAGAAAACCAAGCAGGCGGAAAATATGACTTTTTTAATGTATTTAAGTTTATATAAATCTAGATTATTCTACCTCCAGAATTAGTAATCTGTACCGGTAAATAAAATTCAATTATTACACCTCTCTATTGTCATCTGTTAAATGGGAACTTTTATATTGCCATTGTTTTGCTCAGAATGATTTGGCCTGTCAGACACTAACTTGCCAGGAATATTTACATTGCAAAGTATTAGATTTCAATGGTGAGGAAAAAATTATTCCTGACTGATGATGCATACATTGAGAATGAAGATTTAAATGCAGCAAGTCAGTATTCGATATCCATCCAAGATGTTGGACAAATGCTTATATTTAAAACTGAACTTTGTAGTATACTCAAGTAGTGGCCTGTTTCCAATTAATCCAAAAACAATACATATTTATGTTTGTTTTAACCACAAGCCTGAAAAATTTATGCTTTAGGCAACATTGATTCGGTTTTCTATGTTGTGTTAAAATAACACATTTTGACAAACAACAAATATTTCAGACCAGATGGTATACAGATATAATTCATAGTTAAATTGATTTCAACATACAATGATAAACAGAAATTAGTGTTTTTATCTACAGATATTCATATGATTCGTAGCTGTGCCATAGCCTGTTATTTTATTTTAAATAGACGTAGAAAAGTTTTATACTGTAAATAATGTTCTTTTAGATATGTTTTATAATAGACGAATTTTCTATAATGTTTTAATGTTATAGTCTCTTATAATTCCGGGCCCGTATGCATAAAACATCTTAACTTAAGTGTTCCTTAAACTTAGATTCCACTAAGAATTCCCTTAGTTAAGTAAAATTCTTAAGTCGTATGCATAAAATTAATTAAGTCTTCACTTAACTAAGGAATACTTAAATTGGAACCTTTCTCTAATTACCGTATGATATATATTAGCTAATCGCATGTACTCATCCGTGTAATAGTTTGTTATGATTATTTACATTGATTGATCAATTCATACTTTTATTATTTGATTTTTATTTGATTTTTGGTGTTTTAACACCACTTTTAAGCACCGCTTTTGGGCTATTTCGTGGCGGCCAGTTTTTATTGGTGGAGGAAGCCGGAGTGCCCGGAAAAAACCACCGACCTTCGATAGGAAAACTGACAATCCTGGTCAATTAAGATTGGAGTCAAGTGCACCCGCACGAGCGGGGTTCGAACTCACAACCTCAGTGTTGACTGGCTAGTGATTACAGTAGTAACTACTTAGACCACTCGGCCACCGAGGCCCCCTCATACTTTTATTAAGAGCTGAGGTTAAATTGATGTTAGTATATAAAAAAACTCAATAATATGTAACAAAGTAAAATGTCGACACAGATGACAAATTGGCGCATAGGAGAAAAGGTTGACGTTTTGATGGATGAGCATGGGAAGAAATAAATATTTGTAATCCAAAACTTCCCCCTACTTTATCTTTAATTCATCTTTCATGGGTGTTGCTGGTTGGAGGGGCCTGTTTATTTTCTGGAGACAACAATATATATTTTCAACTCTAACAATACATGATAAAGGTTTCAATGGCGTAGCCAAGTGTAGCATTGTAAGCATATGCTTACAAATAGTTTTGTAAACAATTTTTTACTATAATAGTTCAGCTTCTGGTGGGCTGCCGTCCCCCTTTCCAGACCCCATGCTTACAATTTCTTTTTGGGGTTTTAAAAATCTATTTCGATTTGAAACACACTTTTTTATCACTTCCCTTTTAGAACAATAAAAATGGGTAGGATCAAATTTCAATGAATTCATATAAGAACAACGGCATTTTTCCAAAGTCCTACAATCTTTACTAAAACACCCATTATTAGATTCATAGGTTTACTGTAAAGGTATTATATATCAAGATCTTAGCGTATTTCATTAATATTTCACTGGACAGTTATCAATGTCTAAAGATGACTCAAAACTGCATGCATTCTTGCTAGATTTTAGACAAATTTGAACAATAATCCAAAAATGATGAGAAGGACAATTCTGTTGGAAGTGATTACTAAGTTTTCTTTCGGATACACTAATTTATTTAAGTTAAAGTCTTCTCTCTACGCAAAATTTGAAATTTGCAACATTTTCGTTAACAGCAATATATCACTGAATATATAAGAAAATATGAAAAATAATTTAATACGATTTAGGTATCACAAATACGTTAAGTAAACTTCGAATTCCACGGGGTAGGTCATAAAACTTTCCAATTTCGTCCCAGTAAGTGAAACAAAATTATAGGAAACTTGCCCTACATCTTTACAATAAAACTAAATAATTGAAAATTCAACCGATTCCCAAATCCCCACCACCAACACACACAGAAAACAGGATTTTGCATGCCTAAAGATCCTCATCTCTTCCATCCTTCATACAGTTTTACTAACGGTTACAACTGATACCACGCCGTGTATTTTAACAATATAACGTTCAAAGTTATTTGTATTAAGTTAAAACATGCACGTGCAGAGTAATCAAAAGAAAAATAATAGCATGAATTCCATGCGTGTAAAAACTGTGTACTTTTCGATATACACAACAACGAGATTGATAAATAAGGGTAGAATGAAGTTATATAACTACCCTCTGTTATCTCTTGATTTGTTGATTATACGTGATTTTAAGAAAATTACAATGATCGTTAATATTTAGCAATAAACAAACGAAATATTACTGATATAATTATTAATCAATTAAATGGTTGCTAACCTATTAATGTTCTGCAAAACACGCATACTTTCGACTGATTTTTAACTATTTTTGAAAATTTAAGGTAGCTCTATAGGTACCTTAGACTTAAGTATATTCTTAGGCGTTTTCTAAGTATAAGGGGTTTTATGCATACCACCTAAGTTTTGTGGGCGTGACTTAAAACAACTAAGATTTTACTAAGGAAATACTTAGTTTAAGATTTTTTATGCATACCACTTAGGTAAAAAGGGCGGAGTTTCCTTAACTTAAGTGTTTACTAAGGAAAATCTTAACTTAAGTATCTTTATGCATACGGGCCCTGTACAGAATGGCTCTCTTTTATATCTATATATATTTTACACTAAATGAAATGTTATATTATATATTATTGAGAGATGAGACTTAAATAAATATTGATTTACAAAAAAACAATTTCTTTTATAATAAAATATGAATGCTACATTTTTTTGGTACATAATTGTGAAAACCCATATTGTGAAAGGTTTTCATAGGAGTGGGGATGTCAAAATCGAAAGAGTCAGTCATTCAACAGTTATTTGACGCCCAAACTTTTTTAAGCACTATAAA
Organism: Mytilus coruscus; assembly: GCA_017311375.1. NCBI lineage: Eukaryota > Metazoa > Mollusca > Bivalvia > Mytilida > Mytilidae > Mytilus > Mytilus coruscus. Next base: position 68,038,976 of record CM029604.1, on the reverse strand, counting down.
TTAAAAGTTTAACATGATAAATCAATTTGGTGACTTATATAGATATTATAAGAAGATGTGGTATGAGTGCCAATGAGACAACTCTCCATCCGAGTCAAAATTTATAAAAGTAAACCATTATAGATCAAAGTACGGTCTTCAACACGGAGCCTTGGCTCACACCGAACATCAAGCTATAAAGGGCCCCAAAAATTACTAATGTAAAACCATTCAAACGGGAAAACCAACGGTCTATAATAGATATAAGAAGATGTGGTATGAGTGCCAATGAGACAACTCTCCATCCGAGTCAAAATTTATAAAAGTAAACCATTATAGGTCAAAGTACGGTCTTCAACACGGAGCCTAGGCTCACACCGAACAGTAAGCTATAAAGGGCCCCAAAAATTACTAGTGTAAAACCATTCAAACGGGAAAACCAACGGTCTAATCTATATAAAAACGAGAAACGAGAAACACTTATGAACCACATCAACAAACGACAACTACTGAACATCAGATTCCTGACTTAGGACAGGTGCAAACAAATGCAGCGGGTTTAAACGTTTTAATGGTACCAAACCTTCACCCTTTTTCTGAAACAATAGTCTAATCTATATAAAAAACGAGAAACACTTATGAACCACATCAACAAACGAAAACTACTGAACATCAGATTCCTGACTTAGGACAGGTGCAAACAATCGCAGCGGGTTTAAACGTTTTAATGGTACCAAAACTTTACCCTTATTTGAAACAATAGTGTAACATAACAACATAGAAAGACACACTATAAAATATCAATCGAAATGGCTTAACTCAATCAAAAGACATATTAACACCGTTGAACATACACTGAACAAATAAATTTGATCTATGAAACAATGTAAATACAAAATAAATAAACTAAGGGAGGAATAATTAAAGTAACATGTTATACCGCTGTGAAATGTTAAACAATTTAAGAAAAACAAAACAAATTTACTAATTAAATCTTTGTATCTATGAAAGAATTTAGTAAAAGTTTTAAGTAATTTATGGTAACGAAATCCCTGACTTAATAATTTACCAGTGATGCATTGATTACGTTCGTTAAAATCTATGACATAACTACACACACGGGCATAACGAACGAGTTGGGATATATAAACACCGTATGATGGAGCAAAAGGCACATCGCCGTCTAAAAAAGGAAAATTAACAATAGGCGTCTCTTTTGTCGTAAATTTTAGTATGGAGTTTTCCTTTAGAGATTGAAATGTCCAAATCTAGAAAAGGACAACTACTGCTGTTTATGTTAGATTTAGTTAAAGTAAGTTCTTTTTGGTAAATTTCGGTAGTATATTTAGAAAACTCTGGATTATTTAACGAAAAAATATCATCCAGATAACGGAAGGTATTGTTGAATGTATCAACCAAATGTTACAATGACGTGTCTTTACTGAGTTTGGTCATAAACTGAGATTCATAGCAATACAGGAATAAATCTGCTATTAAAGGGGCGTAGTTAGTGCCCATAGGAATACCTACTACTTTATCGCCGAAACGTACATATATGTTGTCCAGGAAAAAAATTTAAAGCTTCAATCATATCTTCACATTTCCAGTAAGTGTATCTAGCATACTTTCCTTTTTCGTTACAGAAAAAGGCTTTAAACGAGTTACAGCAAATAATTTTGCAATGAGATTTTTCAAAAGACCATTTAATTAAAAATGAAAAACTTTTTCTTGATAAGATTGTGTGGAAGTGTAGTATACAGAGTAGAAAAAGCATAACTGTCAACAGAATTAAAAGGATCATCAAAAGCATGTATTATACATGTTTTATGACATAAGAGTAAAATTAAAAAAACAAGCTTCTTATTTGAAAGAAATTGACTAAATACTTTAGTAACGCAAATGATTTAGATTAAATTGAATAAATATAGAGAAATATAACAGCTATTTGATAATCGTTAACTAAAAATATATTTGAGCAAAACATAGGTGTCCAAATTTATTTTTTTTTTTAAGTTTTTAAATCACACTTGGTACTTTTGCGTATCTTTCAGATTTACTATTCGTCCCATGTTGTAAGAGTTATCTCCCTTTGAATAAATATTTACTATGTCTATGGATAAGCTTTTTTGTTTTATGAAATTGAATTAGAAATAACCCACAATTATTTTCAAAGAGCCCCATGGGGGACCCCAGGTACAATAAAGGCAACAGTAGTATACCGAGGTTCGAAATTCATAAATCGATTGAGAAAAAAACAAATCCGGGTTACAAACTAAAACTGAGGGAAACACATCAAATATAAGAGGAGAACTACGACACAAGAGAAACACAACATTAAAATGTAACAAACACAGAAACGAACTATAATATAACAATGGCCATTTCCCTGACTTGGTACAGGACATTTTATGAAAAAAATGTTGGGTTGAACCTGGTTTTGTGGCTAGCCAAACAATAATATGGAAAGATATTGCTGTTCATCTGTGAAATATAAATGTAAACTCTAATGAGACAATGATTCTTATTATATGTTAACTATCTACATTGTAATACATGTGAATAACGACTAGATATCATCGGTACAACGACAACATTCGTAAATATAAATCAACGTGCAGACATCGTATACGTTCACATCCCATCTTTTATGATAATAAGGTAATATTTTATACAAAGCACAAAAATGTCGTCAAAAGCTAACCAAACCTTTAAACAGACTTAATCAGAAGGGATTTATTTACGACACTGTTGTCAGGTCATTAAAGATGGCACTTTTTGGAATTAATATTGGTTCATTCATAGGGTCTTTGCATCGGAAATAAACACTATTATTCTAAAACCAGTTGTTGGCATGATACGGGTTATGTTCTTCTCGTATATTTTATGATGGTATGATACTAAACCCCTAAGAGGACGGATTGCGCTTCATTTTCATATGATGGAGACATAATCTTTTAATCAGTTTAATTGAGGTCTGGAGCTGGCATGTCAGTAACTGCTAGTAGTACTTTGTTAATTTGTGTTGATTATAATCATTTTGCTTAGTTTCTTCTGTTACCTATTCTAACATCGGACTCGGACTTCTTTTGAACTGTTTTACTGTAAGTATTGCTGTGTGTTTGTTTATTTCACATTGGCTAGATGTATAAGGAAGGGTTGAGATCTCACAAAACATGTTTAACCCCGCCGCATTTTTGCGCTTGTCCCTAGTCAGGAATCTCTGACATTTGTTAGTCTTGTATGTTTATTAAATTTTATTTCATTCATATGTTTCGGAGCTTAGTGTTACGTCCATTTTCGCTGAACTAGTATACATTATTGTTTAGGGGCCAGCTGAAGCCCGCCTATTTCGGAATAGATATTACATAATACTTTTTCCATTCGGAATAGATATCACATAATACTTTTTCCATTCGGAATAGATATTACATAATACTTTTTCCTTTTGGAATAGATATTACATAATATAAATGTCATGCGATAAAACTTCCACCATAATATTTATCCCAAAGATACATTATTATGTAACAAAACTTCCTATTGGAATTTATTTTATGTGATAAAAACTCCGAGGCATCGGTCCTTTTATTATGCTTATGGAATATGTATAACATAAAATTAATTCCAATTGGAATTTTTGTTACATAATAAATTATCTTTGGAATAAATATTATGGTGGAACTTCTATTCTGTGACACTTGTCGTGTGTTTTGTATGAATACGAGGTCACTGAAATAATTAATGAAATATCTATGCTATATGTTATATTTATACACATCGTGCGTTAAAAAGCTATGCAGTTTATATATCGATTTCACTGTCTATGTAAACCGTTAGAAATATGGTAAAAGCGAGGAGGAAACTACCAAAGTTACTGTATCCGATAGGTCGAAGGCAAACTGACAACGCCATGCCATGAAAAACAGCGAAAACGACAACAGTTTAAAAAACACAACAACAAAAACTAAAGACTAAAAAAAGTTTTTTTTTAAAGTTTTCCACAAAACAAAAATCCACAAGTAAAGTCTGTCGTCAAGTACTTTTAGCAAAAATTGTTACTCAAACACATCTATGTTGTGACTCATTGGAAAGGTATTTCACTTTTCCCACATATTTCATTTTTTTAGTAAGTTGAATGTTTAATGTTATTTTATCAGCCTGTAGCCTAAATATATAGAAATAATAGAATCTCAAGTGAGATGATGTATCAAATATCTTTGCTTTATACGTTTTAAAGACAAAACAGTCAACTCAAACACGCCTGAACATAAGTCTTACTCTACTTTCTCTTTTCATTGAAATTATTGCCCATTTTTTGTATTTTTCCAAAAACTGTCGCCGGGGGCAGAGATGCAAATTAAATCTGAAAAAAAGATCAATCTTTTATCTCTCTGTGGAATTTTTTTCGGCGGAATTTATTATAATGTACAAAAAAGATCCACATGTATTTGCACCTACCACAATCGATTGTTTTGTGAAAATTTATCTTTAATTTAAAAGTTTACAAATATCTCGAAGCTCCATACTGTAAGAAAAACCCGTATATATAAGATGCATAAAATCCTAAATTATGCACCTACATGAAACATTTAAGGCCCATAGAAACAGGTGTAAACAATTCAAATATACCAACTTGGCCTTTTTTACCTTCTGTAATAAAGAGTTCCATTTATTATGTTTAATTTTAACTGGGTATCAGCCTGTATGTTCCCAGATAGCAAACTAAAGTTGGGTCATCGTTGGCCTGATAAATCCGATTGTGTGCCCAACATGTCCTTCATTTCTGTGTTCTTTAATAATCCAGGCAATTGTTCTCTATTCTTTATTTTTGTGCACATTGTTCTCTATTCTTTATATTTCAGCACATCATTACTCTTTATTCCTTTTTTACCTGGTTTTCTCTAATCTTTATATTGTTTGGCCTGTGTTAAAAAATAGGCAGGACAGGAGTTTTGAGTAAAAAAAAAGGCAGGATGAGCAACTGGGTAAAAAAAAAAAAGGCAGGATGACAATTTGTATAAAAAACATTCAGGATAAACTAGTAAAAAAAAAGGCAGGACCGAATAGAGTAAAAAATAAAAAGGCAGGACAGAGATTACAACTAAAAAAAAAGCAGGACACAATTTTTCATCAAAGCCCCCCCCCATAAAAATCAAATGGTAGCTCCCTTAATTTACAACAGATAAGATAGTCTTACAGAATTATGCTATTCTGACTTTTACATTATAATTACTATTATGGAATATTTCATTGAATTTTATAGTGTTTGGTGAAAACATTTTAAAGAGTGAATATCAGGAAGCATTAAGCATAAGGTAGAAAGTGAAAAAAATAAATTTCTCCAAAACTGAACTTAAATGTTTATTAATATCATAAATAATGGTAACAAATATAAAAAAAAATAGATTTCAACCAAAGTCATGACCTCGTATCCAAGCAAAATTGATTTCCTTAGGTACAGTGTCAATTTAGCACAAATAAGCAAATACTCGAATTTTTTAAGATAACTGAAGCCAAAATACTAGTGAGAATATACTAAATATTATAAAAACCTAATAATGGACACTTCCCTTAATCATTTGAATAATGACAATAAATAATTTACTATTCCTACATTGTTGCTATGGAAACGGGAACACAGGACAGAATTCGAATTGAGAAAATGGCAAAATAAAACATAATTTCTATATCGTTCAAATATAATCAATATCAATAAGTGGAATACTGCATGGTATCTTCTGTTTATTACTTGTCTATAGGTTCAATAAAAAAAAATGATTTGGCTGATAACACAGACATGCAGCTGGTAGACCATTTCAAATTTCAACAATTTTTAGCATTTTCACTGGGTTTTTTTATTCATATATATTGACAGAAAAAACAAACAAAAAATGCTTATATTGATTGATATGGACCTCTGTATCCAATTAAGGCGACGTCCTTAAAGAGGTAGGGGTCATGGTCATAGAATTGCCCTGGGCAATAAAATTGGCTTATCTGCTGAATTCGAGTCCTATTTCTATTGAAAAGTGATTGATTTAAGGCTAGACCTTAAAAATACACTAGGCTGACAACATAGTTATGGCCTTTGGTGCATAATTTTTTGCAAAATCTTCCAAAAGTCCTTTCAAAACTTTAGATTTTAGCGCAAATATTCTTTAAAGTTAGAGTGGGGTGCTCATTTTCGCCATAACTTTCCATGTTTTCTGCAGTTTATGTTCAGGTCTTTATGTTTTTGAAGTATAATGATATTTCTATATGAAGATAACATCAAAAACAAAATATTCTTAGCTTGAAAATGTGTTTCTTTGAAAAAAAAATCATCTGAAAAGTTGGATTAAAGGCTATTTGAAATTTCCTGATGTTTTGTCATTGGGGGACACATATTCGCCGTTTTTACACATCTATTTGAAACCAAATAACTGCAGCTAAAAACAATATTTATCAAATCAATTTCATTATGGATGAATAGCAGACATTTCAAATGTGTAAAGAACTAAAATTTAGGGCAATCAGTCAAAGAATTACTAAGAAATACTTCTTCGAAATCATTTTTTCATTTAGGAAATTGGCCGAAAATCGTTGTCTGTTTTTCGGTCCTTTGCGGTAAATGCCGAAATTTTGTCTAAGTTTAAAAAATTTCACCCATCCTTTGAAGTTTTTACACCTCAAAATCATAAAACGGCGAAATTGTGTCCCCGGCGAATATGAGCGCCCCACTCTAAGATACATTTTAATTAGCATCCCTAGATGCATCTTGCATAGCAATATCGTTCTAAAGCGATTTGTCATGAAGCAGAAATGGACCTAAACCTTTCTTCCTAAATACGTCATTCAAGCCGAAAAAAAAAAAAAAAAAAAAACCGCCAGCATCACAATCATGCATTGTACTAAGTATTCCTGGGTGCATCATGCATAATAATATTGCTGACATGGCACTTGCTAGTAAACAGAAATTGACCTAAACCATTTTTAACCAAATTATTTAAGCGGAAAGTAGATGCATCATGAATGCCGATAAAGTTAATGTGGGACTTGCATGTTAGGGGGTAATATATATACGTAAACCATACTTTATAATTAGCATGGGGTCGGTCTGATGAGTTAAGCTTTTTGCAACAGAGTTTTACTTGTTTGTTATAATGTTATGTAACACCACTGTCCCAAGTAAGAGGGAAGGTTTGGATCCAGCAAATAAGTTTTACCTCGCAGCATATACATATATATATATACTATATGTACCTGTTCCAAGTCAGGAGCCTGTAATTTTAGTGGTTGTCGCTTGTTAATGTATTTCATATTTATTTTTCGTTTAATATTTTTGGCCGTTTATCTCGTCTGAATTGTTTTACACTGGTCGTTTTGGGGTCATTTATAGCTTAATTGGCGGTGTGAGCCTAGGCTCCACATTGAAAGCTGTACTGTGACCTATAACTGTTTATAATAAATAATAAATACAATATTTATAAAGCGCATTATATAATAACAACAATTACTCTAAGCGCTTCACATTTAAAAATAAAGAAAATACAAAAATACATAAAACATAAATTACAAAGCACCAACTTACAAGAATCAAACAAGCATATAAAAATTAATAAAATACTAAAATGAAAAATGCATGTTCAACACTGTAATAAGATCATTGAATATTGTTTTATTGGTATAAATATTGATTTTGTTATCAGTAAATTAAAAGCAAACTAAATATTACTAGTATGTTTTATACATATACACATTCATGGATCTACAATCTGTCGATACCTGTATCTTGGCATTGCACAAGATCATGTTTTCTCTGACTGTTTATGACGTCTTTACACTAAATCCATTGGATGTTGGATGTGTACGGATTGATAATTTAGTCTTAGATGCATGATTTTTTATTAGTTGTTAGTGGCTTTGAACTAGCTGTCAGATAACTGCGAGTACTCTCAGATCTGTTCCTAGTGTCTTTTGTTGTTTGGATGTACAAGTACCCTGCCACGTCCACTTGTATTTTTGTCCATCTGATGAGTTAAGCCTTTTCAACTGATTTTTATAGTTCGTTCTTATGTTGTACTGTTATATCACTGTCCCAGGTTAGGGGAGGTTGGGATCCCGCTAACATGTTTAACCCCGCCACATTATGTATGTATGTGCCTGTCCCAAGTCAGGAGCCTGTAGTTCAGTGGTTGTCGTTTGTTTATGTGTTACATATTTGTTTTTCGTTCATTTTTTGTACTTAAATAAGGCCGTTAGTTGTCTCGTTTGAATTGTTTTACATTGTCATTTCGGGGCCTTTTATAGCTGACTATGCGGTATGGGCTTTGCTCATTGTTGAAGGCCGTACGGTGACCTATAGTTGTTAATTTCTGTGTCATTTTAGTCTCTTGTAGACAGTTGTCTCATTGGCAATCATACCACATCTTCTTTTTTATATGTACCCTAAAATATACAAAACAGTCTAAAACTAATGCAGTCAATCAAAAGTATATAAAATCTACAAGAAATCCTTAAAAGCAGTTCGAAATAAGTGAGTCTTGAGTTGCTTTCTAAAAACATCTTAAGAATTTACACTCCGCAAAGACGATGGCAAACTGTTCCAGAGTGTAGGTACAGCCTTGTCAAAACGCCTCTCACCGTAACTTTTCGTTCGGACGTCATCCGGTGGATGTAAGAGCATACAATTTTCCGACCCGAGGGAAATACTGGGTTTGTGAGGCGTAATAAAGTCTTGAAGGTAGCTAGGAGCCTTGACATGCTGGGCTTTGTACACATATACAAGAAGTTTATATTGGCAACGGTAATGTATGGGTAGCCAGTGTACCGATATTAGAACAGGCGTAATTGAGTCAAATTTCCTTTTTCGTGTAATCAAACGTGCTGCTGTATTTTGGACCCGCTATAACTTACTGATAATGTTGGTGTTAGTATCGTACAACAATGCATTGCCATGGTCCAGCCTTGGTGTAACTAGGGAGCATACTAGTGTTTTACAGGCTTCAACTGAAATTAAAGATCGAATTCGACCAATGTTCCGAATTTGGTAAAAACAAGCCTTAGTGACCGCACTGGCTTGATGTTCCATACTGATGGTTTAATCAAAGTACATTCCCAGATTTTTCACACAAGAAACGTCGCTTAACACAGTTCCATCAAATGTCCGATGGAAATCGGAACGATGCTTCAATTGATGTTTTGGTGCAAACATGATTAATTCTGTTTTGTCTTCATTAAGTTTCAGCATGTTGGCACTCATCCAATCACCAATATCAGACCAACATTTTTCTTGGCGTTTGGACAGATCGCACCAGTCTCCTTGCGGTCTTATGATTTGATAAACCTGAGTATCGTCTGCGTATGAATGGTATGACATTCCATGGCGCCTACAAATTTCACCTACTGGTTTTGTGAAAATGCAATACAGTTTCGGCCCTAAGACCTAGCCCTGCGGTACACCAAAATCGAGTTTGATATCGTCAGATTGTACTGATCCTGTAGAAACACGTTGAGTTCTGTTCATACGATACGATTGCAACCATAGCAAAGCATCTCCGGTAACGCCAAAGGAATATTCCAAACAATCAAAAAGAATTTGATGGTCGATGGTATCAAAAGCGGCCGATAGATCGAGCATGAGCAAAACGGCACAACAGTTATTATCTAGTGCATAGGCAATATCATGATGAACACGTAAGAGAGCAGTTTCCGTGGAATGACATGCACGATAGGCTGACTGAACAGTATCATGTAGAGAATGTGAACTCATGTGATTTTCCAGTCGACTGTCGACAACCTTTTCAAATGTCTTTGAAATGAAAGGTAAGTTGGAGACTGGTCGGTAGTTTTTGAGCACCTCTTTATCTAGACTTGGTTTCTTAAGTAATGGTCTCACAACAGCTTGTTTGAACGACAGTGGTACACATTGTTCTGATAGCAACGTGTTGACTATATCTGTGATTGACGGCAACAAATGATCCACACAAGGCTTAAGAAGTTTTGTTGGTAACGGATCAAGTTCGCAAGACTTTGTCGGAGCAGCCAAGATAATTTTACGAAGTTCGTCATTTGAAACTGGTGATAACGATCTTAATGGTTCACCTTCGAATTTTATTTTCAGCTCTCATTGTATCACGGTTGTAATTGGATGCATCATTCTTAGCCGTTAGATTGTCACGAATGGCACTTATTTTTCCAACAAAAAATTCACAAAATTTGTCAGCCAGAACTTTTTCATCATTATGCGAAGGTAGTATGACTTCTCGCCTATTGCCTTTTTAATAAGTCATTTGTCAAACGATGCAATTGCTTTTGATCATGTTCTATTTCGGATATTTTGGTTGAAAAATAGTCTTTCTTGGATTTAAGAAGAAGCTTGCTTGCTTTCAGACAGGTATCTTGAAACATTTGACGATGAACTGTTAAATTCGATTTCCGCATACGTCGTTCTGCTTTCCGACGATCTCTCTTAGCTATGCGGAGTTCGTCTGTATACCACTCAGTGTTAGGACGCATTATAATGTTCTTCGATTTTAATGGTGCATGCCTATCGATGATTGAACAAAGCTCGGTGTTATACAAGTTTACTATTATTTTCAACCGACCCTTTACGATTTTGAACTATTTTAGTAGTGCTCAAATCTTGTATGAAGTCAGTTGTTTTGATGTCACTAAATTTGCGATAAGACACGGTATGGCGTTGTTTCGGGAGCTTTGAGATCTTCAATGATGTAAACAAAGCAAGGTGATCACCAGAAGGATTACCATTCTGATCGAATAGACATGGGTCCTTAATGAATGGAGATGTTTGCACAATTATGCTGTCGTCTCTTGTTATAACGACATCAAGTGTGTGACCCTTATTGTGTGTTGGTCCTTGGACATGTTGTACCAGTCCATGGTCACAAAGAGTTTCATTGAATTTCCGAGTATCGCTCGCATTCACATTATCTAGGTGAAAGTTAAGATCGCCCGTAATAAGCAACTCGTTTGGTATGACAACAAGCCGATCTAGGAACTCGGACCATTCCTCAAAGAATGTGGTGTTTTTCAGTTTATTTGTCCGAGATGGAGGAGGACGGTAGATGACGCATATGTGACAGGGCAAAAGTGGACATAACGTCTTATTAACTTATTTATAAAATTTACGTTTAAATTTTATATGAAATAAATTAATTCAATTATTTAATGAAAAAAATGGATAAAGGAATAAGTGTAGCCATTTTATTAACATGTAACGATTTTCGTTTACAAAGCTTTTTGTGTTATAAGTTACAATTAAGTGTCAAATATATTTTCACAAAGACGGAAATAAGACTTGATAAATAATAGATAAAGTAACAGCTTTACATAGTCTAAAGATTTCTTATGTAAAGAATAATTATTCTTCTAGTCTTTTCAATTAGCGCTTTTTCGGCCTAAAACCCAAGCGACAGATATTTATTATGTAATAAGACATGAAGACCATCAAGGGGTCTCAATCAGTTAATTCTTTGTTAGATTAAGAAATAAACTTTCTTGTGCCTCACCTGGAAACAAAGTCACATGACTTTAGTATTTTTGTGGCGTTTGTGGTCACTTGCAAAGCGACCATCAAAGAATAAAGTATTATATTTCAAATTGTCTGTATTTTTCCAGGTGAGTGCAAACATTAATAGTTATCTAATATTTCAAATGTAAGAAGTTAATTTATATTATATTTAGTGAGAACTAATATTCTAAATTATTCAGAAACTGATTTTTAAAGATTTTATATCTAAACTTAAAAGAATCAAGTCATTATATAAACCTCTAAATAAGATAAGTAGCGTGGTGTCGTCATAAAATCTAAATAATGTTAAGAGTTAAAATAATCAAAAGATTCTGCAAGTAATAATTGTTTCACATTTCTATCTAAGTAATTTAAGTTAAGTCTTTTAAATGTTCAATTAAATAAAATGTTTAAATAGAGTTGCAGTCGTAACGTATTTGTTATGTTCAGTCTAGTTTTACATTTAAAAGAATGATTTCAATCTACAGCTAAGGAAGTGTCTCAGTTATTAAATGTACATATGTAATTATTGTTTTTATGTGTGTGAAAAGGACAAGTTATTTGTCTTATTTTAGCTTAGTTATTTTTCTTACTTTATTCATTGCATTTTGTTAATGAAAGTATCAGTACGCTGCTGCAAGGTATAGTTAGGTTTTTAGGCAATTCGAATATAGAGTTACCTCCCATGTGAAAACAGCGTTTTCAAACAAATCAGATATTCAGTCAACATGGGATTCTATTTCTTATGTTCTTATGTCATGTATATCATAGACTCTGAAGGTAAATCCAATTCATAATTCAAGCACAATCATGCAATAAATAATCTTGTCATGTCGAAAGGTTGAGATGTCTCCTCATCGAGGGTGACCCAAGTCGAACATATGAAATTGCAGCAAGCCACTGTTTTTATGTAAATAGCACATGTTTGGTTAATTATTGTACTGTTTTATAGTGTCTTTATTCTTCATTATCACAAGTCACAATTCCTATTATTATGTTAAAGCTACCAAAGCAAGTTTTATAAAATATGTATGCAAAATACAGTCAGTCTAAATTGAGCATTGAAACTTATAGTCAAAATTTATATTTGGTAGTAAATGAGCTAAAATATATTGATATCTGTTTTATTAAGTAAGGCAAATAAATTCAGTCATTCTTTTATTATGTTTCGAGTTAGTTTCCCCCGTCATTCAATATTCTGCTAGTTTCCCCATTCTATTTCATAAATCAGTCATTAATGATGTTCATATCATTATTCAGATTAAATGTGACTTTTGCTTGGCACGATACAATGTTTCAGTCATTTATTTGTATCCGTATAAAGATTTGTGTGATTGCTATTCATATGTGATTCTATTGTGTATTATATTATATATCATTCTACCATGTCTATTGTGTATTGTATAATATATCATGACTTGCAAAGCGACCATCAAAGAATAAAGTATTATATTTCAAATTGTCTGTATTTTTCCAGTTAACCAGTCAGAGATTATTGTAAATCAGAGTCATCAACCAGTCAGTGGTTCTCAGTCTTTACATCAGTCAGACAACAATTGGTCGCTCACATTACATCTGCACTGTCACAAGTAGTTCACACAAGCAATCATACACACCAAACCAACACGCCAAGTATAAAGCTCACACATAGTCCGAAATGATGTGATTTTACTACAACATCGCATTCTAGCAATTCAAAATGTGAGAAGGTCTGTGCGTGTTTGAACCGCTTCACTTCAATATTTGATTTGTGGAGAGAGTTTTCACTTATATTTGAAAATACAAAAAGGCAAACTTTTTTCGCAGGGGACACAGGTATATTTAATATGATATACAGTTAACAAATTTTCCTATCTTCGTAGAAAAAGAGTTTCTTTTAACTAATTTGTCAATATGGCGTGCTGCGTTCGAAGAGTATACGGGAATACGAGTTTTCGGAACGTATTTTTTCTAAAAAGGATAAAGTTGATAAAAGTTTAATGACACAAGTTCAGTCATTTATGTAAATATATATCTGTGGATTGTAATTTTTTTCTTATATTTAGGCATATTGAAATACCCCGATTATTTGATCATTAGATCGTTAGGGGGTGATTATTTGATTGCCAGGGTTTTTGTTAATATTTGTAAGATTACCAAACATGATTTTTTTTTGGGGTCTCATTGATAACTCAATTATTCTTTGTTAAAATGAATGATCTGTGACATGTGTGGGGCATTAACAATAATCTATCAAGAAAAGCATTTCGAAAACTTTTACCTAGGAAAGCTCAATATGGCAAGTGAAAACAGAACATCTCGCGGTGTGATAAATTTGCCATTTTTAAAATCCCTGCAGATTCAAGAGTGTAAACAAGAGTGTTACGAACGGACAGACCGACGGACAGGCAGAAGGATTGAAGGTAGCATTGTGTTACTATTACCCTTCGAAGCATCGCTGGGGAAAGATAATTACTCTTTAAAAATATCCGGAAGACCGCGTAACAAAAGGGCTATACCATGTATACGCTCCTTACATTTACCCCCGCCCCGCCCCCGCTCCACCCCCTTTTCCTCTTCCTCCTATGTGATGTTGAAATCTATGATTGCTAAATAGAATTAAGATGGAAACGTGGAATGTGTCAAAAAAGAGGGACGAAAGATACCAGAGGGACAGTCAAACTCATAGTTTGATACAATACAATAACTCGAATAAACACATGGCAACCAATGGGTCTTCTATGAACAACTATTAAGGGAATGACAACTTAACCTAAAAAAGGGGGAAAGGAAAGGGTAATGACAACTTAACCTGAAAAATGGGGGGGGGGGGGAGGCGTGATATGTTTTTTTCCTAAATAAATAATATGCTGGGTTTTTAGAAAAAATATATTTTGACCATGGAGGTGTAAAAAAAAATCTTAGAGTGGAATTTTACCATATAAAATGTTTAAAAAAATAGGACGTCGTGGTTAAAAACTAAATAAAAATTCGCGAAAAGAGCCTTTATAGTCTAAAAAAAAACCATGCGCCCTTCAAGTTATATGGTCGGTCCCTAACTGATATAAATCGAAGGCGCCTAGAGCACGAATATAAGATTACCTCCTTTGAGGCGGACACTAATCCTGTCCTAAAACCGTTTGAAATTGAAATCTATACGAGATAAAATTGAGAACGGAAATGGGAAATGCATCAAAGAGACAACAACCCGACCAAAGAACAGAAAACAGCCCAAGGCCACTAATTGGTCTTCAATACAGCGAGAAAATCCCGCACCCGGAGGCGGGCTTCAGCTGGCCCCTAAACAATAATATAAACTAGTTCAGCGAAAATGGACGTTAACTCCGAAACATATAAATAAACTAAAATTAAAACAAGTTGCCTTCTCTAAAAAAAAAAAAAAAAAAAAGAAAAGCAATACGTGAACCCGAGATTACTGACTGGTCACCAAAAAATTGTTGCTGAATTTTTGTTCGCTTTGATTAGAAATAATTGACTGTGAATATAATAAGGTAATGGTGATGTTAAAACACCTTTATTGAGAATATTTAATTGTGTGCAGATTCTTGCACAAGTCAATTGAAAGCAATGTTGGATAGTTTTGAATGGAAAAGTGTATATATACTGCTACTATTTGAATTTACATGTTAATGGCTTGACTATTTAATTTATTACTTGGGAGTATACAGCATTTTTTTCATAATCCTATTGCAAATCCCAGTTTCTGCAAACCGGATGTCTAATGCAGATTGCACAAACCAATCGCAATATAAATTTAAGCACTCAATTTGCTTTATAATCTGGATGCATTTACATGCGTTTTATCTATCATATCTTCATATTTTGTTTCCTGGATGCCTTCAATTATTCTTATACTCGTCATTGAAGCTGTCTGTACTCATAGTTGATGTTGTATAGATTAATTTTAAGTCCAACTAGAACACACCTGAGACATCGCTGATCTGTGACTGATATAATGTACATATGCCTTATGTTCAACCTGGATTTCTAGTATTCGTATTGTCACTTGATAGAGTCATGCTGATTATAAGGTGCACAGTTTTCTCTGCTTTCAACATCGATCCGTTTGAATACGTTCTGGTTTTCTTATTACAACCGGAAACTACTTGTAGATAATTTTTTTTTGTCAATGATTGAATCCCTGTATAATGACGAAGTTCAGGTGTGATTATGACCCGTGTATAAATGTATATATATGTTGTGTCCTTATTTGTATACTATGCCGACTCTAAAAGAAATCATTTATTTTATTAAAAAGCAAATCTCGAATACACCGTTTGGTGGTGCGCCTGACAGAGGCGGGACGTACAGTTTAGGTGACAGGTAAAAGGTACATTTGGTATCGGTATCGGATTCGACCCGGAACTTGTTTATTATTGGTAATATAAATTATGTGGAAAACAAAAGCGCCTGGAATGGTGTAATTTTTAATCAATATCATTGTCCTATATTTAAGTTATCTATAAAGTTGAATTCTTTGATTCTTCGTTTTTACGTCATTCCGGCTAACAAATTCGACCTAGTTATTTTAGTAGTATAGATTTCCATGTGAAGTGAAACCCTCTGGCGTGCAACTTGTTAGAAGGTTTCTTAAGAGTAACACAAGGGCTTCAATGAGACCTCTTATGTACTGACAATTATTTTGGTCACATAAAACATCTCAATTTTAAGGATTTCCTGAAGTTACTTAAATCAATCCAAATATTCTACAGGAAAACTTGGTTTTGAAAAATATCTTATTTTCAGAAGTTTTATGAATAACTGAACATTATCCTCAAAAGAACCAATTTATATAAAAAGATATGTTGATATAAAAAGATACCAGGATTGAAATGTTGTACGCCATACGAGAGTTCAGTCTACAAAAGACTCATCAGTGACGCTCGAATATAAAAAGTTAAAAAGGCCAAATAAAGTACGAAGTTGAAAGGAATTGAGGACCCAAAATTTCGAAACAAAGATTTGTCGAATACGTCTAAGGTAATCTATTCCTGGGGTAGAAAATCCCTAGCATTTCGAAAATGTCAAAGTTTATAATAGGACAGTCACTCAAAAAAAAAAAAAAAAAAAGAGAAACAGCTAGAGGTCAGAATACCTTAAGTAATGATGACCATGCTTGAAAGTCACATGTCAAGCTCTTACTGCCGTGTCCTGAATTTAGATAAGAAAAGAGAAAATTAACATTCGCGAGTGAAATTAATATTAATGATATGCATGCACGTGGATTTTTGGCGCAAGAAATAGTAAATAGAAAGCATACGCACTGATACTCTAGATAGGAATACGCATTTGCATCATCACATATATTAATATTGGCTCAAATATAATGTTTAATAGCTGAATTCGGATGTCAAACTACCTACCTCAAGTGTTTTGACTCCGGATTAATTGCCATTTAATCCGGAATTTGTGTGAACGTAAACCGATAGTGTGTCGTGTGAACAGGGTGATATATAATGTAAATGAACCAATGAGTACAATTTTCAAAATCATACAATATTGCAAAGATTTAGATGCTATAAGGTTGAACTATTAAAAACAAAAGCAAAAAGAACTGAAATTTAATTATTAACATACATTATTGTTAATGAATCTTTCCCGAAAATTTAGAATATAATATCAATAAACACAAATGTCAAGTATTTACTGATAAACATTTTATTTATCAAATGAATCTCTTCTTAAAGTCTAACTTTCCACTATATGAATATATTGCTATACAAAATATAAGCAGAGACTTATAAACCCATACTAAAACAGTACGCATAATATAATTAACGTAGTATTTAAATTTTTTTATGATTATTGTAAAATATTAATTACGTTTTTTGTGAGATGCAAGGATTTAAAATCCTTTTGAATTGAAACCATGCAAGTATTTTTTCATTCACTACCGTTTAAAATTTAGATAATAACTTATGTATACGCATCCCTCCTCATTGGTGCTCATATGTTGCATATAATTTTCATAAATGTATTCACTGTTTAAACCTGTTGGACATAATACACGTATATATAACATTTTCAATTATATTCTATTAAGGATAAATTTAGTCTCAGTTTAAACTTAATAATTTTAATGAAAATTCTCTTGGTCGGGTAATATCTATTAATGAAATTAAATATTTTTTACAGAGAAATCCTTCAGTTTAATTATCGTTCCACTTTCCGACCTAAGATAAATATTTATAACAAAAATATCGTTTTGTTATTTTCTTCATGCTTTCCGACAAATTTTTTTCCAGGCTATGATTGAAATACAAAATATCACGTGATAAACGTTCAGAAATAATCAGTTTATTCCTGGCCATTGTATATTAATAAAGTATTCCCAGGTTTGTTGTCACAATGCACAACAGCACGCTGTATTAAAACTACACACACAACACGTACAGGAACCGTCTCAAAGCATGAATTATATAACTGCGTTATAATTTTTCTTGATATTTTATAATAAACATTCGCATTTTTAAAAATACATATGTTTTGTCAAAAGGCAAATAGGTTCTAACATATAATTGATGTTTTGACTGCAGCCTAGTCTTTATTTCTTGACTATCCGATCTACAAATGAACTTTGATTGTTGAAATATAAAATGTCACGTGGTAGCCTATCCATGGAGGGACCGTTTCAAAGCATAGATAACTACCTGTATAAATGATCGAACATTTTCGAGAAGTTCCGAAATTCTTGTTTCCGGAAATATCCGAATGGCCCATAGAAACTACCAAAACTCACCAATATATAGGTATGCAGAAGTTTGATTTTTAATTATACGTCAGTTACATCAGACGTCAATATAGAAAATAATGTTCCTTCCACTTGAGACTGTGAAACATCTAGTTTTAGATATGTTCCCTATGGTCATGTTATTACAGGAGACCTCAACATCGTCGAAGACCGTGAGGTCAAAACTTTTCTGAAGAAAGGACCGAAATACCGTCCTCCATCTATAATAGATTGGAAACAGTGTCGTCAGGTCATTAAAGTCTGCCTACTGTAAAAATTGGTGCAAACGAAAAATCTGATAAAAAATCTCTAGACAGTTATTTGAATAAAATTATGAATACTGTTAATATTCGAATATCTCATTTTGAAAACAATTCTGAAATTAATAATAGGGTACATAATATTCCCATTTCTAGAATAAAAAATTAACTCCAAGTACTCGCAGAGCGGTTTGTGTTCATACCGGCAGACAAGGCAGCCAATAATGTAGTGGTGGTATGACGCATATACTACACGGAAGTTCTTCAAAACGAAATTATCAATTCTTCTACATTCAGGTCCGTACGCACCACTGAGAGTCAAATCGTCAACAAGCATATCACTGCCACTACCCAGCTTAAAGCCTCTTCCGAACATTTGAAAGTCTCTACCATGTACTGGTTACCGAAATTACACAAAAAACCATTTAAATTCCGTTTCATCTCCGCATCTAGTAAGTGTTCTACTACTAATTTATCAGTGCTTCTTACTACCTCCCTTACTACTATCAAAGAACTGGTTATTAACTTTTGTAATAAAGCTTATGAAAATAATGTTATTAATTATTTTTGGAGTGCTAAAAATTCTTTAGAGGTTTTAGATAAGATACATGCTTTTGATGTTCCTTTTATATTCTGTTGATTTTTCTACTCTCTACACTACACTTCCTCACAATCTAATAAAGAAAAAGTTTCATTTTTAATAAAATTGTCTTTCGAAAAAATCTCAATGTAAATTTATTTGCTGTAACTCTTTTAAAGCCTTTTTTCTGTAACGAAAAAGGAAAGTATGCTAGATACACTTACTGGAAATGTGAGGATATGATTGAAGCTTTAAATTTTCTCCTAGATAATATATATGTACGTTTCGGCGATAAAGTGTATCGTCAGTTAGTAGGTATTCCTATGGGCACTAACTGCGCCCCTTTAATAGCAGATTTATTCCTGTATTGCTATGAATCTCAGTTTATGACCAAACTCAGTACAGACACATCATTGTTACATTTGGTTGATACATTTAACAATACCTACCGTTATCTGGATGATATTTTTTCGTTAAATAATCCAGAGTTCTCTAAATATACTACCGAAATTTACCCAAAAGAACTTACTTTAACTAAATCTAACATAAACAGCAGCAGTTGTCCTTTTCTAGATTTAGACATTTGAATTTCTAAAGGGAAACTCCATACTAAAATTTACGACAAAAGAGACGACTTTTTCATTCCCTATTGTTAATTTTCCTTTTTTAGAAGGTGATGTGCCTTTGGCTCCATCATATGGTGTTTATATATCCCAACTCGTTCGGTATGCCCGTGTATGTAGTGATGTCATAGATTTTAACGAACGTAATCAATGCATCACTGGTTAATTATTAAGTCAGGGATTTCGTTACCATAAATTACTTAAAACTTTTACTAAATTCTTTCATAGATACAAAGATTTAATTAGTAAATTTGGCTGTACCTGTAGAAAACTTATTAAAAATGGTATTTCACATCCTAAATTTTACGGTAATATTGTACTTAAAGCGCGGAAATCACTATGTGATCCGTGTAAACTCATCTAACCTTTAAACAAACTTATTAGTTAGGGTTATCGTACCAATGTTGTAATTAGATCTCTGAATATAGTTTACATTGGCACTAATATCGATTTTGTCATTAGCAAATTAAAACATAACTAAATTTGTATTTTCTTTTCTAACGGGAGGTATAGAGACACACACACGTTCATTTTTATCTATAAAGAAGTCACTCCTAACTATCCTACATCCTGTCGATACATTTATTTATGGCATTGCACAAGTCATGTCTTCTTTGACTGTTCATGACGTCAAAATACTAAATCCCTGGGATGTGTTTTAGTTGATTTCAGTATCTGATGCATGATTTTTTATTATTAATTGTTTTGGCTTTTAACTAGCTGTCAGTAACTGCGGGTACTCTCAAATCGTACTTTTTTGTTAATTTGACCTGTTGATACTAGTTGTAATTCTTTTTTGTTATTTAATGTTAACATGGATCCTGTCTATATACCAGCTTTGATTATTTGGAATTACTACAAATTTTCACTTCTTTGTACTATGAACATCAAAATTCATTTCTCCTTAAATAATGTTCATGTACCTGTACAGAACTTTTTATCTAGCACTAATTGTATAGTTTTATTGTTGATATTCACCCCATATGTACCAAGTGTTAGATTAGTTCTATTGATATTAAAGAAATTTCTTGGTATTCCTAAACGGAAGATTTTATACACACAGAAGAAGAAGTAAACTTAACAACAAAAATTATTTTCATTTACCTGTGTATAATATGACGCAGGTTTTTAAAAAAAATTGATTTTCTAAATATTGTTTAACATTTCACAGTGGTATCATACTTTTACTTTGTTTCAACCTGCTTATTTACTTTTGACCTTAATTATTTATCCCTTATAATTTTTATTAACTATGTATTTACATTCAGGTATCACAGATCAAATTTATTCGTTCATTGTGTGTTAATTTACGTTTTTTGATGGAGTTAAGCCTTCCAATTGATATTTTATAGTGTGTCTTTCTATGTTGTGATGTTATACTATTGTTTCAGAAAAAGGGAGAAGGTTTGGTACCATTAAAACGTTTAATACCGCTGCAATTGTTTGCACCTGTCCTAAGTCAGAAATCTGACCGTACAGTAGTTGTCGTCTGTTTATGTAGTTCATACGTGTTTCTCGTTTTTATATAGATTAGACCGTTGGTTTTCCCGTTTGAATGGTTTAACACTAGTAATTTTTGGGGCCCTTTATAGCTTGCTGTTCGGTGTGAGCCAATGCTCCGTGTTGAAGGCCGTACCTTGACCTATAATTGTTTACTTTTATAAATTGTTACTTGGATGGAGAGTTGTCTCATTGGCACTGATACCACATCTTCCTATATCTATGAACGGTATATAAGTCAGATAATACATATTTTAAGGTTTTTCTTGTCGTATAACACACCTCGGGGTGTCAGGATGTTATGCGACAAGAAAAACCTTAAAATATGCAACATTTATATTATGAATTTTATAATCATATCTTTAGTAATTACGAAGTTATTTAATGTTTTATCGACATGTGTCATTCAACAAGAACCAGTTTATTACGCACGTGTATATGTAACTGTTTATTTCTTACTCTATGATATTTTTCCGGCGGAAGATTTGTCACAGTGAAATTCTGTCCATCTTATATGGAAAGTATTTAACAGTAAATCCTTTGCGGTCCAAATTTCACATAAGCTTGTGAAATACAATCCTATTGTCTGCTATACATAAGCTACTCACAATCTATATATACCTGACAATAATGGTAAATGTGTCACCAAGGTAGAACATACTTGCATGCTTTATCAATCGAAGGGAGGTAATTATGAGAGATTTTCATTTCATTGAAATTATATTCCGGAATAAATTTCTAAATGAAATTGTTTCCTCTTTTCTTATTTTTATGCCCCACCTAGGGCATTGTGTTTTCCAGTCTGTGCGTCCGTTCTTTCGTTCGTCTGTCCCGCTTCAGGTTAAAGTTTTTGGTCAAGGTAGTTTTTGATGAAGTTGAAGTCCAATCAACTTTAAACTTAGTACACATGTCCCCTAAAGCTATGATATGATCTTTCTAATTTTAATGCCAAATTAGAGTTTTGACCCCAATTTCACAGTCCATTGAACATAGAAAATGATAGTGCGAGTGGGACATCCGTGTACTATGGACACATTCTTGTTTTAAATATAAAAGGATGACCTTATTCAAAAATTAATAAGACAGAAAATATCTCACAGGTAAATACTATCCAGCTGTTTAAATTGTTTTTGTTCCTACATATTGATGTGGTTTGATTCATCTGATTTTGTCACATTTTCAACAACTATATTACAAATTAAACTGAATTCTCACTTGATCCAATGTGATATTCTTGGGAATTTATATAGTTAAAAATATCATCATTCTCTGATTCCTTTATTACTGTAGTGATGTAACTATATTTCTACCTTTACTTTTTAATTGTACTGACATCTTAAAACAACTCACTTGTACCTGTATATCAATTACCATATTTTCTAATGGATCAGGATATTATTTCACAATTAAAATCTGTCAAATTATTTCTGGTTTTATTACATATGTTTCATGATAATTGTATTCTTTTTATATTGTGATTATGAAATAGACAATTTGTCTTTCAAACGAACGATATTTTGGGATATTATTTGTTAATTAACATCTGTGATATTATTTCCGATTACAATACATTTATTATTTTTTTTTTTTTTTTTTTTCACTAATTTAGCTTTTATTTAATTATTCCATTATTAGTCCATATTATTTGCAAAGATTTAGTTTTTTTATTAACTTTTGCTGAAAACAACAATTTCACACCTTCTACTATCTGTAAAACTTTCCGGAAATGGTATTTCATCCGGATAGAATTTTGCTTTACATATACAGGTTGAACATGTATATATTATTTCAGCAATAATTTCCATGTTCTATGTTTTTTGTTTTATGGGTCTTGTATTTTGTATAAAAAATCAATATTTGCGGATTTCTACGCACCGGAAATAAAGTTGTTTTTCAATATTTTTTCATCTATTTTCCTAAAGTTCCACAAAAGAAAACAAATTAAATACAATCAATCAATAAGAAGGTAGGACAAAAGATCACAAGAAAAAATTGAAGGACATAAAGTCATATTTTAGTTTTTGTTTAATATTTATAATAACTTTGATATTAGAGAATTATCAAATAACATTTCTTGTCTTTTCGTTTCGTTTTTCTTTTGTTGACTCTGTTTCGTTTCGTTTCGTTTTGTTTCTTTTTGTTTTGATTCGTTTGTATTTCGTTTTTCACTTTATAGGCACCTAAATTTAATTTTTATACAAACAAAAATACAATTTTAAGTGTCAAAACTTGTACATCCAATTTACGTTTGATCAAATTCAATGAAACCTCAATATGAATTATCCTTTTTGTTATTGTCACCGACTATAGAATAGGAAGGCGTTTTTGTGACCATGGATATGTAATATAGAAGGTAGGGAATTTCATAGGTAAAATCGATACGATAAAATATCAAATTGGGTAAGTTTTTTTCTTCATATTTTGTATCATTGATGATAATTGTTTTAAAAGTTCAAACAATGACGACACGATATGCTAATTTTAAGCAACTTTTTCAATTGTGACCTTTTTTTTTTTTTTTTAGTTTAAATATGATTTTTGTTATAAAAACAAAAAAGGTACACGAGTTTATGTGTATTGGCAAAACAAAATCAACCACTCTTATCATTTAGGGACCGTGTAATATTTCTGTAACGGATGGGTCTGTAAATGTTCAGTTATGTATCTTGAAAAAGCTGATGCCCACTTTCGAATAGTGTAAAAACAAATCAGTCCAGCTAGAGATCCCTCTGTGAAAAAAAAAAAAAAACAGTTGTTGTCGAGCTATAAATAAAGGTTAGCTTTTCTTTTCTTTTGGAGGTATTATACCTAGCAATCACCAAATAGATTAAGGTGTAATACATGTAACACCATTTCATTTATATAATATTGTTACCCAAATGTTTGTTACCATTTAGAAAAGCATCACCCATATATTTTTCTTTCTGTAAAACCTTATAATAACTTTATTATAGTATGCATTACAATACTGACAGAAAGGGGAATCACTCCTTATTCTGGAATAGAATTTACTGTAATTATAATAAATATTTCACATGACCAAAAAAAAATATCACGACCCTAAATTCATTATGAATAAAACCCCATTCCGTGTTCCTTGTTTTGGAGTTTGTAATAGTTTTGAAGCAAATTTCCTGCATGTAGGCTTGCTTTGGGGCAATATATACATATATATATGAATTCTGATATAAGTCTTTAAGATTTATATAGATTTACACCCATTAGCAATCATTGAAATAGGTCATGTATTTTTTTGAGAAAATTACCAAATCAAACTTTTACGAATAAGAGATATAAAAATAAAAAGATGCGGTATGATTGCTAATGAGATAACTCTCCACAAGAGACCAAATGACACAGAAATTAACAACTATAGGTCACCGTAGGACTTCAACAATGAGCAAAGTCCATACCGCATAGTCAGCTATAAAAGGCTCCGAAATGACAAATGTATTTTAACAATTCAAACGAGAAAACTAACGGCCTGATTTATATACAGAACAATAAACGAAAAACAAATTTGATATACAGCAAAAACGACAACCACTGAATTACAGGCTCCTGACTTTGGACAGGCACATACAAAATACGCCCATATCGAGGACAAAAAACAGAATGTGGCAGGGTTAAACATAGAATAGAAAATGGAAACGAAAAATATGTCATAGAGACAACAATCCTACTAAAGAACAGAAAACAGCCCAAGGCTAAACATATTTGCTTGTGCCACCCCGCCTCCCCTCTTTTAACAGGTGACAGTACAACATAAGAACAAAATGTAAAAATTCAGTTACGAGAAACACTTATGTGGTTCATAAGTGTTTCTCGTTTCTCGTTTTTATATAGATTAGACCGTTGGTTTTCCCGTTTGAATGGTTTCACACTAGTAATTTTTGGGGCCCTTTATAGCTTACTGTTCGGTGTGAGCCTAGGCTCCGTGTTGAAGACCGTACTTTGACCTATAATGGTTTACATTTATAAATTTTGACTTGGATGGAGAGTTGTCTCATTGGCACTCATACCACATCTTCTTATATCTATTAAGTCTTTAAATAAAAGTCAGATATTAAAACAGTGTGTTTCATGGACTGATTTATTTCCCTATTGAATCAGTACTAATTTTTTAGTGCTCACCTTGTCTTTATCAATCATTTCCCTTATGTTTAGGTAGGTGATCCTATTATCAATTTACATCCTTAAAATGGAAGTTTCTGTATATACGTAGACAACATATATTTTTTTAAGAGAAATCTATGGATTTTAAATTGGAAATTTGATGCTTTAAAGCTGGAACAGTATATCTAACGGGAAATGAATCTGATAGGCTTTTCAGTATAAAATTGATAAAATCTCGGACTCCACGAGACTTCGCGAGATTTATGGATTTTGGTGGCGTCTGATTGAAAAACTATCGGAACTGCTCGATAAACTAACCACATAATTCTAATCGTAAATAAATACAAGTTTTATCATAAAGTAGATACATTTTGTCATATAAAATGACCAAAATAAGTGTGATTTATTTGATGTGAAGTGTTTTATAATGTTTTTGAATTTGGGAAGGCAATCGGCGCCATTTTTTTATTACTCTTTTTGCATTCTGTACCATTCTGTGATAAAATGAATGCGATTATAACAAATTTGAAGTGACAGAGTACAAGTTTGATACACTGGCATCACTGTAAAACTAATTTGAATGACATTTTATTGATATTATCAGAAATTATTAGGATAATAGCGAGTACGTTTTTAACACATGTCCGTTTCCGTATCGTATCTTTATTACCTATGAGCCGACGATAAAATCGGCTACAATTAGTTAGTGTCAAGTCCCGTCAATATATATGTTCCTGTTTAAAGACATAATTATTAAAGTACGTTTTTCGTCGATTTTGTGTGGTTTCTAAACAAATGTTTACCTTTTTTGAGAAAATTCTATCAGCGATATTTTAGATAATAACAGAGATAAATGCATAATGTTTTGGATTTATAGTTATAGTTCAATAAGCTAAAGTTGTATGCAAAGTTTTACCAAAATCTGTGACATAACCAATTTACTGTACAGTCCGTTTTTGTTAGTATCGTTTTTAAGGATGTTAGTTCACATTCAATCACTGTTTCCATAATTATTGTTTTACATTTGTCATTTCGGGGCCTCTTATAGCCGACTATGCGATATGGGTTTTGCTCATTGTTGAAGACCGTACGGTGACCAATAGTTGTTAACTTCTATGTTATTTAGTCTCTGGTGGAGAGTTGTCTCATTGGCAATTATACCACATCTTCTTATTTTTATATGTATATCTAAAAGAACGATTTGGTTAATTTTTTATACTATTTTCATAGATTGGGTGTGGCTTGTATTTTAATTTGAATGCAATATATATATATAATGCATTCAAATTAAAATACAAGCCTATCAAAAAGCGCAAACGTCCCGCGTCGATATATATATATATACAACTCGTCTAAACATCAGCCCAACAATGTTAGATCTGTAAATTTGCTTTCGCAAATTTTTTTGTTCTTCCCTCGCCGGGATTCGAACTCATGCTACTGAGATATCGTGACACCAAATCGCCTGCACTGTACCACCTAGGCTTCACAATAATAAAGCTTTCGGTGGCCGGGTGTTACCTTTCCTCGTCAGTTTTAATCTAGCGTCGTAATACAGTACATGATATATAAGGCATGAAGATGGAATTGTTACAGATCAGCTAAAATATCTATTGTAAAGGATCCTACAAATTAATGCAAGATACAGTCACAGAAATAATTATATTTATAAGTACGTCTGAACCAGTGACAACTCTACAACAGATTTCTCCTTCGGATCACCAGCAGTGATATATATATATATAATTCCTTAATACCACAAGATAAGCGTGACCTATCCTGATTGACTTTTCAAATACTTACTGAGAAAAACTTGTTTTTTAATATATCAGACCTACAGTAGTGCCAAAGGTTTCTCTTACTTTCAAATTGACTTAAACTACTCGATATATTTTTGATGAATATATATTCATTTTAAAGTATGGGTTGTCTATACTTTTAAGCAGTATCCTCGTTCTGGTACAATACCAGATGTACATTGATGTAAATAATATTTATTTTGTGCTTTTTTACTATACATGTACCATATTATTTATTCAGAAATTATATAAATTATTTAGTCGCTTAAATATTACATGTTACATAACTTTGAGAAATGTTTCAAATGATTAAATCAATTAATCCCAACTTTAATGTGAAGAAGTGCTTCTATTGATTTTTTAGGTTGGAATTAAGCAAGCCTTAAACTATTACTGCATAATCTGATATTATGCTTTATTTTGTCGCTTTCAGAAAATGCAAGAAAACGTTCTTCTTGATCAAAAACCTACACCTGACAGGGTATGTCATGAAGTGTACCATATTTTTTCTTATCCAATAAGGTTTTGTGTGAATGGGTGTGAATAAGAGTATTGCAGATATTTCAAGTGTATTGTCATATCAGGTGTATGATTATACATACTTTTTATACTTTTATAAAATGATGACAAAAATCAACAGTTTCTTGTGCCGTTAAAACGTATGAATACTGTGGACAATTGCAATAATTAAAACTTTGATTTAATTTTAATTTTAATATTTTTTTTTAACTTTTAACATACATGTAGGCATAGGAACCACATTGTATTAATCCCGCACAATTCAGTCTTTACATTTTTAGTTCACAGGTGACATTTCTTGCTACATGTAGATTGGTTATTCAAAATGACACTTTGGTTCTATTTATGAGCTCAATATAAGCATCCATCCTTTACAATGTTATCATGTAGCCGTTCAGTACTGATTTACAAGAGGTTAGAAAAGTACAAAATTTCAATTTCATTAGCTACAGCGGTTTCTTAAAGAGTAATGGAAAGCATGATCATCCGGAATGAGCAATACTGGTCTCTGTGGAAGGAGTTTAAGTATGAAAAGTTTTTGAATCATCTCCAAAAAAGCTCCCATCTATGAACGAAACGTGTTTCTTGGTGCATTTCCCATGAGTGCTTGACTAATTCTTTGACGTTTGAAAATGATCATTGGTGGTAGAACTTGGAAATTTTCACCACGTTCACCACTAGTTTTCGAGTGTATGTTCTTTTTCCCCTTTTTGCCAACAATCTTTTTTAGGGTCATGAACTGTACTTATATCGGTCTCGTCAGCATTGAAAAGTTGTTTGGTTTGTTCCTTATGTCTAGTTTAACCATCAGATAACCAAGCTTAATGTCTAGTTTAACCATCAGATCACCAAGCTTGTCTAGTTTAACCATCATATCACCAAGCTTAATGTTTAGTTTAACCATCAGATCACCAAGCTTAATGTCTAGTTTAACAATCGGATCACCAAGCTTAATGTCTATTTTAACCATAAGATCACCTAATATCTAGTTTAACCATCAGATCACCATGCTTAATGTCTAGTTTAACCATCAGATCACAAAGCTTAATGTCTAGTTTAACCATCAGATCACCAAGCTTAATGGTAGTTTAACCATCAGATCACCAAGCTTGTCTAGTTTAACCATCAGATCACCAAACTTAATGTTTTGTTTAACCATCATATCACCAAGCTTAATGTCTAGTTTAACCATCAGATCACCAAGCTTAATGTCTAGTTTAACCATCAGATCACCAAGCTTAATGTCTAGTTTAACCATCAGATCACCTAATGTCTAGTTTAATCATCAGATCACCAAGCTTAATGTCTAGTTTAACCATCAGATCACCAAGCTTAATGTCTAGTTTAACCATCAGATCACCAAGCTTAATGTTTAGTTTAACCATCAGATCACCAAGCTTGTCTAGTTTAACCATCAGATCACCAAGCCTTTTAAAAATATGCTGATATGACATTGGGATTGAGCATAGAACTACGAGCTGCACCCAAACCCTCTGGTTTCCGAAAAGCTGGACGTGGATGACGATCTTAATTCCCTGCCACCAATCATACCCAGCTGTCTTCTTTTCTTTGCTAAAAGAATGTTTTCTTCCAGATCTAGTAACGAATTCATAAGACAGTTTACGCACGTCACTTAAGGTCAGTCCGAATCCTCTTTCTTTCAAAATGTTTTTTTTCTAAATAAATTGTTTGAATCTGGATTTCTTGAACAAATTGAAGTGTTTCTGAAGGTAAGTGAACACATATTTTGTTTCAACTGGAAATAAAAGAGAAAACATATGTTCGTGCTAAAGAAAAGATAATTTGTTTTATATTGTTTTCGAAAATAATCGAGAAAATTGTGTGTCCCGAGAAAAAAACCGGCCACCAAAAGATATATATTTTGGGTTCTTTCTGCAATATTTTCAGAGAAAACTACACATGATTTTCCCTTTCTTTGTAAATGAAATGTTAACACAGTTTTTAAGAAGTAATAAGAATTGATTTCTTTTAATTACTTACAATGTAATTGAACATAAACTGTGCCACTGCTCCTGAGACATGTCACTGCAATATCATATATATAATAGTTTAGCTCTGTCTATTTGTTTACCCGTAATATTTAGCTCACCTAGTCTAAAGGACTAGCGTGAACTGTTGTCATCACTTGGCATCAGTTGAGTGTCTGTCGCTTTGTCAGATAAATTTTATGGAATCTCAGACTTTATCTATAACTAAACTAGATACAACAATCTATGGTGGCCTTTCCCAATAGATTGATATATAATATAAAATTACTGAAAATGTCAGTTTTTGCTAAATATTTTCACATGTAACTAGAGCGTTCGTTTGTTTTTTTTATTAATTCAAAGAGATACTATGTTCTAAAACTACATTTTTTATTCTATTTCTCTGACAAATAAAAATCTATAAAAATTGAAAACGAATTGTTCAGAGAACACAGTGAAGGTCTTTCCACCATTTATTATCTAAATCATTGATAAGAAGCCAATTCCGATTTACACAAATTTAGTACTGGCGTCAAATCAGATTTCTTCATACTGATTCCAAAAATATCTGGTTTCTAAATACTTTTGCCAGAAAGAAGGGAGATACTTTCCTTCTTTCGGTCTCATATGATAGCTTTTTTCACACTGATTCCAGGTGATTTTATGCTGACTAAAATTATATATTGTTTCAGGGAACTTATCCACGACAGAAGTGCAAACATTGATACTTCTGGCTTACTCATGGTCACTTCCGGTTGAAATTTTTCAAGGTCATAGTCTCCCAACCTAATGCAAAAAACCTCATGCCTTTATCTTTGGGGTATTTTCATCAATTTGAATGAAAAAGTCGCAAATGTTGGGTTTTTTTCTTACTTTCGTATTAATGTTGTGCATTATATTTGTTTCTTTTTCGTTTTTTGTTGTTTTGTTCTTCAGAATGAATATAAATATCGTTGAAAGAAAAGTGACTAATAAATTGTCAATTATCAGGTGAAAATTGCTTACCTGTCTGCTCCCACCCATCAATGTGTGCTGCATATTATGCGAACCCACAGTACACCGGAAACCACATCTGATAGCATTGTAAAGTGTGATATAAACTTTTGTTAATTTGAAATTTATTACACATGGAAGAAACTTTATTTAATAAACCAAAAGTTGTTAACAAATAGTGTTGAAATAATGAATTTCCTATTATAAACAAAACAGTTTGCATAGAGTTCCCTGTTCACAGCAGAATTTTCACCCATAAAACAGTTTCTTCCCGCGTCCACTGTTGTTATTCTTAGTTATTGTTGGCATTTGTTTTTGTATAGATCCATGGAAGTAGGTTCTTATTGAAGACTTGAACACTTTGATATGCAACTAGTCTAAATGCCACATGTTAAGATAAATTCGTTACACTGTGTGGTAGTGACCTAACACGATATATATGGGGTCAATAAATTCCATATGGGGTTCGAGCTATAAATATCGTATCAGGTCACTACCACACTATGTAACCAATAATGTGCTGCGTTCCTATTTATACGAGCCCTTCATAAGGAGTGAAATCCCTAAATTATTTTTTCAACATAATATCACGAGAGTTTACTGCCCAAAAGACAAATACAACTGTTACTTTGGTACAACATGAATAATTACTATTCCTTATTTTGTAGAGTTTTGATATTGGATATTAGATATATATATATACATAGAAGAAAGGAAGATGCAATCCATGTCAAAAGGCTGCGTTATGAGACTTGTTTCTTTTGCTGCTTTTATTTTTTTCCTATTTTATTTTGCTAATTTTCAATATACACGGAAATACGCATCGAACGATACAGAAAAAAAGATATATGAATTTGATTTTATTAATATCGCAAATAGAAATAAGTCAGCTCGCTTGCACACAAAAGAAGAAATATCCCTGGAATCAAAAGCTATAGTAAAAGGAAAAGGAAGCTATAAACTGAAACACCCAAATGGAGTCAAACAACATGTGATAAGCTGGTCACAATATGGACAGGACCAGTTCATTGACAAGTTGTTAAATAAAAAACAAAATGGATTTTTTGTAGAAATTGGAGGTTTCGATGGCGAAAGTTTTTCCAATACTTTGTTTTTTGAAAAAGTACGAAATTGGGATGGCTTGCTAGTCGAAGCCAGTCCATTTATGTATGATATGATGTTGACAAAAGACCGGAAGTGCTATATGGTGAATGCCTGTATAAGTAAAAGTCTGCCAGCAATGACATTTGTGTTAGCTGGTGCAATTACTAGTGCTAAGGAAACACTAACAGATAGGCATAGTAAACGCATTGACAGGGAGAAAATTAAATATGCTAAACATGAATACTGGGCTCACGCCAATGACACGGTTAAAGTGAATTGTCTTCCGTTTCGTAAGCTAATGAGGACTGTAGGCCGCAATTATATCGATTACTTTTCTCTAGATGTAGAAGGTGCAGAAATGCACATCTTAAATTCAATTGAATGGGAAGATCTAAATATTGACGTGTTTACGATAGAAACAGATCAACATCGTGCTCAGATAATGTCTTTTATGAAGCAAAAAGGATATAAATGGATACATAAACTAAGCGGGGATGACATCTTTCAAAAAATTACGTAATTTGTGTTAAGGTTTCTTTTACAATACCAAAATAAATCAATAAATCAAAGCTTACTTTAAAGATGTTCATGCCAAGAATCTGGTGAACTATGTTTTGATCAAATGCATACTTGTGGAAAGTTTGTTTTGAATAGCTTTATGGTACAGACGAAGTTGTTATGATTTTTATGGTACAGGCGAAGTTGTTGTGATTTTATTGTACAGACGGATTTGTTATGACTTTAGAGTACACACGAAGATGTTATGGCTTTATGACACAGACGAAGTTGTTGCGACGTTTTGTTACCGACGAAGTTGTTGTGACTTTATGGTACAGACGCAGTTGTTATGACTTTATGGTACATACGAAGTTGTTATGTATTTCTGGTGCATACGGATTTGTTATGGCTTTATGGCACAGACGAAGTTGTGACTTTTTGGTACAGACGAAATTGTTGTGACTTTATGGTACAGACGAAGTTGCTATGGCTTTATGGTACAGACGAAGTTGTTGTGACTTTTTGGTACAGACGAAGCTGTTATGGCTTTATGGTACAGATGAAGTTGTTTTGGCTTCAAGGCGCAGTCGAAGTTTTTGTGACTTTTTGGTACAGACGAAGTTGTTGTGGCTTCATGAAATTGTTGTGCCTTTAGGGTGCAGACGGAGATGTTGGGACTTTTTGGTAAAGACGAAATTTCTGTGACTTTACTGTACAGACGAAGTTAATGTGACTTTATGGTACAGACGAAGTGGTTGTGAAAAGTAAAATAACAAAAATACCTAAAGTCAAGGAAAATTCAAAACGGAAAGTCCCTTATCAAATGGCAAAATCAAAAGCTCAAACAGATCAAACGAATGGAAACAACTGTCATACATCAATCACTCGTTTCATATGACTTTAAAAGCGTGTTTATTCATTAAATGTATTGATAAAAAGGTGGGTCCCTTCTTGTACATGCATTCAGTCATCCTTATTAATAATTTCTCAATATTTCGTTTATCAGTTTATCTTACATGTATGATTTTGTATTTCATTTTAAATACGCATGCATACTACACGTCACTTTTGCGGATAGTTCAACAATGTTATGCAAATCACTATTCTTACGGTATGAAATTAAAAGATAAGTTTTCAGCCAATTAAAATCGAAAAAAGTACATTTATATTGTTCCTTATAAACTACAATATTTCTCACAAGTATTTATTTATTTTTTTAGTTCCACACATACAAAAGAAAAAATCTTCGCCGATGTAACATTTCAATCCTTTTTACACCAACATGCCTTCACTGAATTCATTTGAATTTCGTGGTGACCATGATAGTACATTGCATACTACGTCTTCATTCACGTGTACAAATGATACGATTATTGTTGTTTTGTTACTATATTTCGGGGACAATTTGCTCCGTTTATGATACGGAATTTCTGAATGACCAAACGCTTAGCTACTGTGTAACGTTCTGTATGTTCGTTTTATAGCATGAAAACACTAAAAGAGGAATGTGCAACCCATCATAAATTATTGTAATTATTGTAATGGATCAGTATTATGAGATCCTTATTATAAGTAACTACGACATTGAAAGAAATTAAAAGTGGTTCCTTAATCGTCCGTATAAAAGCGGCACATGCATTTTATTTTATCCTTATATTTTTCATAATGCGGTACAAGATAATTATATATATATATGTTGCTGCAGTATAATATTTCGACACAACTATTTGAAATTCACAAAACATTGATTTAATTCTTTTGACCAAATATTTGTTCATTTGTTCATTGTCAAATCCTTGTTTTTACGTTCGTAGTAACATAGTACATTCCATGGTCAGTCACCTGTGTCAATTCACGTGCACACTACGATTGTTGTTGTATTTGAATCTTTCGACCAGAGACATATATCACAGAGATTGGCAACTGTAACAGTGGTCAGCGAAATCTAATCAAAAACACGCAGCACACGAGACTTTAACGAGATCGCCATTTTGATTCTATCACGACAAGTACACCACCTCGCTTCGATTTTTATTTTACATCAAGCATTTCAAAACAGCATAATGTAAGTATATATTTCAATTTCGTAGATTATTTACCTTGTTTTATCCAGTTTGCAGTAATTATTAGTTACAATATTGTGACGATTAACGTTTTATTGTAGTCAATAATAAGGGAAAGCTTGGCCGTTATGAAAATTTTGAACACGGACGTATTTTTATTAAAACCTTTTCATTCGAAAAGGAATAAAAACATTTATGAGATGAATTACTTTCCCCAAGACATACTGGTTTTGTGTAAATAAGTTGAATTTTTCATTAAATCACCCACTTTGATGCAATTTACAATTAAAATTCAGTATTCTCGCTGTCGGCCGCGTTCAATTTCGTCAATATGAAGACAGGCCCCTGTCCATGGCTACAGTTTATAAACTTGTCCATCTTTAGAGAATAATTGTACCCAGCACATGAATTACTTTCCTATGACATACTGGAATTGTGTATAACAGTTGTTTTTCCATATTTCCACCCACTTTGATGCAATTTACAATTTAAAATCACTATTCAAGCTGTTGCCATGTTCATTCTCTTCAATATAAAGACAGACACCTGTCCATGGCTACAGTTTATAAACTTGTCCATCTTTAGAGAATAATTGTTCCCAGCACATGAATTACTTTCCTATGACATACTGGAATTGTGTATAACAGTTGTTTTTCCATATTTCCACCCACTTTGATGCAATTTACAATTTAAAATCACTATTCAAGCTGTCGGCCATGTTCATTCTCTTCAATATAAAGACAGACACCTGTCCATGGCTACAGTTTATAAACTTGTCCATCTTTAGAGAATAATTGTTCCCAGCACATGAATAACTTTCCTATGACATACTGGAATTGTGTATAACAGTTGTTTTTCCATATTTCCACCCACTTTGATGCAATTTACAATTTAAAATCACTATTCAAGCTGTCGGCCATGTTCATTCTCTTCAATATAAAGACAGACACCTGTCCATGGCTACAGTTTATAAAATTGTCCATCTTTAAAGAACAATTGTACCCATCACCGGTATTCCTTTCCCAAGACATACTGGTTTTGTGTATATAAATTGTTTT
This sequence comes from Mytilus coruscus, assembly GCA_017311375.1. Classification (NCBI taxonomy): domain Eukaryota; kingdom Metazoa; phylum Mollusca; class Bivalvia; order Mytilida; family Mytilidae; genus Mytilus; species Mytilus coruscus. The sequence continues at coordinate 68,003,654 of CM029604.1, read as the reverse complement.
TTTCATTATTTCCACCACTTTGATGACATTTACAATTTTATATATATTTACATTCAGTATCTGACAGCATTTTTTTTTAACAGGATCCTGCATGTTATAAAAGAACAAAGATGTTGATCAAATTTACCTAACAGTGCAGCATACAAGAGATGTAATATCATACATGTGCTGAATTTAGGACTCCCAAGCCTTTCTGATTGAAAATAAGACTCCCTGGCAGACAGGAACAACTATTTGTTAGTGATGACTTTTTTCAAATGTGACTGCACAGTCTTGTATTGGACCGATTACTACTATCAATGTGATACTTAAAAATGGTTATGTAGGAGAGAAAATTACATGTGCTTATCCACCATATTATTGTAGTTCATATATTATAGTTCATATGCCAAACTTGATGTACATGTGTATGCGATTTTTGTGCAAGTGATGGTGACATCATTGAACTAAGAACAAATACAAGACTGCATTCAATCTATTGAATTTGAAGCAGAAGTGACACAGTGGCAGTTGTGCAGAGCCTATATGGAAAAAATGCAAATAAATATCTTGTGTTCAACTTCATTTGTCTTCTTTACATTTACAAAGTATACATGTACATAGTTTTTACATACATGTATAACAATATGATGATGTAGTATGATTGCCAATAAGACAATGATTTACATGTATGACTATCATTGGAAGGCCACTCTATAATATCTTTGTACATCATGAGAATGGAAATGCTTCCTTTGTACCATAAAGGTAGCATAATGTAAAAAAAAGAGAAAATGTTCATTTATTCAACAACACTCCTGTGAATATATAACTTGACAGTACTAAAGGCAAAATATTTCGTTTCACAAATTCTTTCCTCTCCTCGAAAGTAACATATTTAATTGTTTACATGAAATGACAAAATGTGTAGAATAAGAAGCAAGAAATGTTCACTCTACTTGTACACTAGTCGCTCATATTGGTCATCATCTATGTTTGTTTTAGTTATTTAACAATGGTGCCTGTTTATATTTATCTGTTGTGTTGTGTTGTTTCAGTTTACATGTCCTCATTCTGTGATCACTATTTCACCTCTCCTGTTTTGAAAATGTTTATGCAAATATTTTCTGCAATAAATTGAAAAGGCACAGATGCTATGACTAAACAGAAATGTGAGGTATATGTCAATGAGACAACAACCCGACGACAAAAATATTCTTTGCACGTCTATGAATGTTTAAAATTCTTGTGGAGGTCGAAAGCACATAACGTGTACTTATATATCCGTGACCTGGTACATGTATGTACCTATTGATGCATTCCGTCCTAAACATAAGTTGTGTGAAGAGACCAAGCAGTTTATATGCTTATAAAAACTGATATTAAAATGACTTCCTGTATAACAAATTCCGGGAATGAGACACTATTTTATTTAAACCAGATGAGATATTAGTGGTAAAGGTTTGAACAGAAGCAGGAGATGTCAAGGGCAATACAAAAGTACAAGGTCGTGTAACACAGGAAAAATAACAAATGAAAAGAAAATAACAGCCCACATAGCACTGCACCGAAAATTACCTTGAACAACATAAACCCACAAAGATCAGATAAAACTTGTGTACAATTTTAAATCTTTCTAATTTCAAACTCGAGTTTCACTACCCGATAGGAAAGAGTAAAGATAAGAATATTGCAGTACTCCGGTGGTCTATGAAACAGAACATTAAAATTCTACAGTTCAGCAGAGTATTTTACTGTACTTATGATACACATTGTTTTTAATCAGAGTCTGTGATATTAAGCCTTAAAAACTACAAATAATGACAGATTCATATTCAATATTTCATGGCAGCAAAAAGTGATTTCGACAACACTATAATGTACGCACTTCATTTAGGAAATTCATGCAAAGGTTCCACAAATAATTTAATTTTAGGTCAATCAAAAATTAAACATTATAATTAAATTAAAACAGATATAAAATCAGTTTCCCACGAGACAAAATTCTACTGGCTACATATTTTTTTATATGAAAAAGTTGCTTTATTTCTTTTCTTGACATGTTAAATGACTATTTTTTCCTGATTGAATACTATAGTATAGCCCAGTGTTTCTGTTAAAATAAAGTTCTGGTCATGGTTAAAATAATATGTCAGAATTTGTTTAGTTGTAAAACAATTACCAAGTAATAATCCATTTAGAACTTCACCTCCGGCAAAATTCAGGTGATCGGAGGGCAATAAATTGCGTAATCGCACACCTGTGAATCCACAGTCACAACTCTAAGGAAATAATGACCGGAAAATCGGACACACATAATTTCACTGTGTAATTTAGAAGCAAACTTTAGCAAAGAAATGTTTCTTGTAATATCATGATCATTACCAGATTTTACTTTTAAATTAAAAGAAATACCGAAAAAGAAAAACATATTTTCTCAATCAAATACATTAAAAAATACAACTATTTCAAGTAGTTTTTAGAAAAGAAATGATTTGATCTGAAATAAGTTTTCCTATTACTTTTCTTGATTAGCTATCGAGGTTATTCATCCCTGACTTGTTTACATGTTGTAGAATAATTATCGACGAGAATCTCATTCCGGGCCGCGTGTTGTAACGGGATTTCACGGAGTTGCCAATCTCTGTGTATATATGTCTCTGTTTCGGCCAATGAAATGAGACGTTACAAGTTGTTTAAATTTGTTTGTGATACGCCAGAATGTTATCAATGAACTATCAAACGCTAAAGTTGACTGCATTTCAGTGTATTTCTTTTTGGTACAGACGAAGTTGTTTTGGCTTTATGGAACAGTCGAAGTTGTAATTTTATAGTACAGACGAAGCTGTTGTGACTTTATGGTACAGACTATGGAAGGGAATATCCGCCATAATTATTCATTTCTTAATTTGTAAAATGCAATTTCTTAATTTGTAAAATGTTATTTCTTAATTTGTAACATGTATTTTCTACATTCGTTACATGAATTTCTACATTTCTTGATTTGTGAAATGTAAGTTCTTAATTTGAAAATGCAAATTCTTAAACTTCAAGTTAAAAATCAACACGTTACAAATCAAGAAGTTTTACATATCAAGAAGTTTCTATGTCAAATCGTACCTTAGCCAACTCGTACCCAATATTTACCAACTCGTACTTTTACCAACTCGTACCCAATATTTAATTATTTATACGCAATAAAATTTTCATGTTCTTTTGTATAATATAAAAAATACAATAAAGTACAACTTTATTTATTGGTATTCTGATGCAATTTGTTTTCAAATCAGAAATATTCAAGTAAATCATTTGTCTTTAGAAGTAAGTGATTTATGAAATTGTTTGAACGATAACAATACTATTTCGAAACCCCCTATTTGTTTGACAACTAATGATTTTGTATGGAGACATATGGTTGAAACCCCCCTTTTAAATGACTTTTATGTATTGGTCCCCTTTTAAAATGGCTGGATCCGCGCCTGATTGGTGGATAATTGGCTCGGACATACAAAAATAGAACGGGGTTGGTAAGATAAAAAAATAAACAAAGAAGGGTTTATGTAAACACATATTTCGGAATAAATGCTGCACCAAAGTCCGTTGAGTTTTACTTCTTAACTTTGGAATAGCCAAGCTGGGCGTATCTGTTAAAAATAACTGTATATGTAAAAACGTTTGGACTATGTTTAATTCTTGTGCAGACTTGATCGCTTCAAAAAGATTAGAAAGGCCTTCATATATAAACTAACTAGAAAAATCCTCTTGAACACATGTTCAACGTAAAAATCAGTAAAAAATCTCGTTCTCCCTTATTCTATGTAGCTTTTTTTTTACTGATTTTTGCGTTGGTCGTGTGTTCAAGAAGATCTGCTAGTTGTCCCCCGTGTAACACGTTGCGGGGGACATGGAAATACCGGGCGTCTGTATGTCCGTCCGGTCTTATTATCGCTCTCACAGGTATAATTCTTGCCAGATTTTTATAAAACTTATCCTATACTAGGTTAATATCAACAATATCTCAGACATGTTCTATAATGATGGCCGATCGACTTTTTTAAGAGTTATGCCCCTTGGAAATATCAAATTTATGGAAAATGACCTCGTCAGTGCTCTCACGGGTACAATTATTGTCAGATTGTTATAAAACTTATACTATAGGTTTATATCAGCAATATCTCGGACAACTTCTATATTGGTGGACTATCGACTTTTTTAAATTGAGTTATGACCCTTGGAAATATTGAATTTATGGAAAATGGCCTCGTTAGTGCTGTCATGGGTACTATTCTTGCCAGATTTTTAATATCAGCAATATCTCGGGCAAGTCCTATAATGGTGGACGATCGACTTTTTTTAAAAGAGTAATGACCTTTGGAAATATTTAAAAAAACACTTTTTGTCCCCCACGCACGCTTTTATTTATAAATTGTTTTATAGTAATTGCCCCTGGACAGATAAAATATGTGCAACGCGGGGGACATTGGAACTCTATTCTTTTATTAGTTTATATATGAACGCATTTCGAATCTTTTTGAAGTGATAAAGGCAGCACAGGAATAAGAATTAGTCCAAAAACATAAATATAATCGTCTGGTAGGTTTAAATCATCTAAGCCAGTAAACATCGTTTCAACATAAAATACAAATATATCATGTTCAAGCAAAATGTCAATGAAACCGGAGACAGCAGTCTTTTCTTCAGCCCACACACATCTAAGAAACAAAACTTTAAGCAATCGTTATTCAATTATATTCACTATTTTAAGTTCCAGTGCTGGTCGATTTCTTTTAAGATATAGGCCTCTTGTACCAACCCCCCCCCCCATCTGCCAGAAGTCGGTGGATCATTTGCGTTCGTTGGACGAGGGGACGGTCCCTGTCGCTATCTTTTGTTAGGTGGGGTAGCACTAAAGTAAGACCCTTTTGTGGTCGTGTCATAATTTCTTGACGAAGAGCTGGTACGCTCTGTTCTAGATTCGTCTAATCATGATATTAAATGAAATACTTCCTTGGTCTAATATAGTGCCATGAATATAGAGCTTATTTTATAGACGAATGTCTCTGCTTTAAATATTTCTGATTTGAAAACAAATTGCATCAGATCACCAAAGTTGTACTTTATTGTATTTATATGTTTCTATATCATATAAAAGAACATAGCAACTTTAATGCACATAAATAATAAAATAATGGGTACGAGTTGGTAGAAATATGAGTTTGTTGCGTACGAGTTGGCTAAGGTACGAGTTGACATGGATCAACAGCGACGAAGTTGTTGTGGCTATATGGTATAGACAAAGATCTTGTGATTTTTTTGACAGACGAAGTTGTTGTGACTTCATGGTACAGACGAAGTTGTTGTGCCTTTATGGTACAGACAAATTTGTTATGACTTTAAGATACAGACGAAGTTGTCATGGCTTTATAGTATAGACGAAGTTGTTGTGGCTTTATGGTACAGACGAAGTTGTTGTGACTTCATGGTACAGACGAAGTTGTTGTGTCTTTAAGGAACAGACAAATTTGTTATGACTTTATGGTACAGACGAAGTTGTCATGGCTTTATGGTATAGAGAAGTTGTTATGACTTTATGGTACAGACAAAGATGTTGTGACTTTATGGTACATACGAAATTGTTATGACTTTATGGTATAGACGAAGTTGTTTTGTCTTTATGATACAGACGAATTTGTTGTGACTTTATGGGACATACGAAGTTGTTATGTTTTTTCTGGTGCATACGGATTTGTTATGTATTTATGGCACAGACGAAGTTTTCACTTTTTGGTACAGACGAAGTTGTTGTGGCTTCATGGAACCGATGAAATTGTTGTGATTTTAGGGTGCAGACGAAGTTGTTGTGACTTTTTGGTACAGACGAAATTTCTGTGACTTTACTGTACAGACGAAGTTAATGTGACTTTATGGTACAGACGAAGTGGTGGTGAAAAGTAAAATAACCAAAATACCTAAATTCAAGGAAAATTCAAAACGGAAAGTCCCTTATCAAATGGCAAAATCAAAAGCTCAAACACATCAAACGAATGGAAACAACTGTCATATTTCTTTTTGGTACAAACTAAGTTGTTTTGGCTTTACGGAACAGTCGAAGTTGTAATTTTATAGTACAGACTAGGTTGTTTTGGTTTTATGGAACAGTCGAAGTTGTAATTTATAGTACAAACGAAGCTGTTGTGACTTTATGGTACAGACTAGGTTGTTTTGGCTTTATAGAATAGTCGAAGTTGTTGTGGCTTTTTATTACAGACGAAGTTGTTGTGACTTTATAGTACATACGAAGTTGTTGTGCCTTTATGGTACAGACGAAGTTGTTGTGGCTTTATGGTATAGACGAAGTTGTTGTGGTTTTTTATTACAGACGAAGTTGTTGTGGCTTTATGGTATAGACGAAGTTATTGTGGCTTTATGGGAAGACGAAGTGGATGTGGCTTTATGGTATAGATGAAGTTGTTGTGGCTTTATTGTATAGACGAAGTTGTTGTGGATTTTAGCACAGACGAAGTTGTTGTGGCTTTACGGTACAGACGAAGTTGTTGTGGCTTTATGGTACAGACGAAGTTGTTGTGGCTTTATAGTATAGACGAAGTTGTTGTGGTTTTATGGTATAGACGAAGTTGTTGGGAATTTTTATTACAGACGAAGTTGTTGTGGCTTTTTTAGTACAGACGAAGTTGTTGTGGCTTTATGGTATAGACGAAGTTGTTGTGGCTTTATGATAGACGAAGTTGTTGCGGCTTTTTATTACAGACGAAGTTGTTGTGTACGGTACAGACGAAGTTGTTGTGGCTTTATGGTACAGACGAAGTTGTTTTGGCTTTACGGTACAGATGAAGTTGTTGTGACTTTATGGTACAGACGAAATTGTAATGGCTTTATGGTACAGACGAAGTTGTTGTGACTTTATGGTACAGACGAAGTTTTTGTTGCTTTATGGTACAAACGGAGTTGTTGTGGCTTTTTATTACAGACGATTTAGTTGTGGCTTTATGTTACTGATAAAGTCGTTATGACCTTACAGACGAAATTTTTGTGGCTTGATGGTACAGACGAAGCTGTTGTGGCTTCATGGTACAGACGAATTTGTTGTGGCTTTATGGTACTGATAAAGTCGTTATGACCTTAGAGACGAAGTTGTTGTGGCTTTATGGTATAGACAAAGTTGTTGTGATTTTATGGTACAGACGAAGTTGTTGTGGCTTTATGGTACAGACGAAGTTGGTGTGGCTTTATTGTACAGACAAAGTTGATATGACTTTCTGGTAAAGAAGAAATCTTTGGGACTTTTTGGTATAGACGAAATTGTTGTGGCTTTATGAAACAGATGAAGTTGCTATGGTTTTACGGCACAGACGAAGTTGTTGTCGTTTTAAGGTACAGAAGAAGTTATTCTGACTTTGATAGCACAAAAGAAGTTGTTGTGACTTTTTGGTACAGACGAAGTTGTTGTGGCTTTACGGTATAGACGAAGTTGTTGTGGCTTTATGGTACAGACGAAGTTGTTTTGGCTTTACTGAGCAGACGAAGTTGTGACTTTATGGTACAGACGAAGTTGTTGTGACTTTATGGTAGAGACGAAGTTGTTGTGGCTTTATGGTACAGACGAAGTTGTTGTAACTTGATGGTACGGACGAAGTTTTTGTGGCTTTATGGTACTGATAAAGTCGTTATGACTTTACAGACGAAGTTGTTGTGGCTTTATGGTATAGACGAAGTTGTTGTCGTTTTAAGGTACAGAAGAAGTTATTCTGACTTTGATAGCACAAAAGAAGTTGTTGTGACTTTTTCGTACAGACGAAGTTGTTGTGGCTTTACGGTATAGACGAAGTTGTTGTGGCTTTATGGTACAGACGAAGTTGTTTTGGCTTTACTGAGCAGACGAAGTTGTGACTTTATGGTACAGACGAAGTTGTTGTGGCTTTACGGTATAGACGAAGTTGTTGTGGCTTTATGGTACAGACGAAGTTGTTTTGGCTTTACTGAGCAGACGAAGTTGTGACTTTATGGTACAGACGAAGTTGTTGTGACTTTATGGTAGAGACGAAGTTGTTGTGGCTTTATGGTACAGACGAAGTTGTTGTAACTTGATGGTACAGACGATTTTGTTGTGCCTTTATGGTACTGATAAAGTTGTTATGACTTTACAGACGAAGTTGTTGTTATTTTATGGTACAGACGAAGTTGCTGTGACTTTATGGTACAGAAGAAGTTGTTGTGGCTTTTTGGTACAGATGAAGTTGTTGTGGCTTTATGAAACAGATGAAGTTGCTATGGCTTAATGGCAGAGACGAAGTTATTGTAGTTTTAAAGTACAGAAGAAGTTATTCTGACTTTAATGGCACAGAAGAAGTTGTTGTAACTTTATGGTACAGACGAAATTGTTATGGCTTTATGGTACAGACGACGTTGTTGTGACTTTTTGGTACAGACGAAGTTGTTGTGACTTTATTGTACAGACGAGGTTATTGTAGTTTTATTGTACAGACGAAGTTGTTGTGACTTTTGGGTACAAACGAAGATATTGTGGCTTTATGGTAGAGACGAAGTTATTGCGACTTTATAGTACAGACAAATGTTATGATTTTTTGGTACAGACGAAGTCTTTGGGACTTTTTGATACAGACGAAGTTGTTTTGGCTTTATGGAACAGATGAATTTGCTATGGGTTTATGGCACAGACGAAGTTGTTGTGGTTTTAAAATACAGAAGAAGTTATTCTGACTTTAATGGCACTGAGGAAGTTGTTGTGAATTTATGGTACAGACGAAGTTGTTGTGGCTTTTTGGTACAGATGAAGTTGTTGTGGCTTTATGAAACAGATGAAGTTGCTATGGCTTTATGGCAGAGACGAAGTTATTGTAGTTTTAAGGTACAGAAGAAGTTATTCTGACTTTAATGGCACAGAAGAAGTTGTTGTGACTTTATGGTACAGACGAAATTGTTATGGCTTTATGGTACAGACGACGTTGTTGTGACTTTTTGGTACAGACGAAGTTGTTGTGACTTTATTGTACAGACGAGGTTATTGTAGCTTTATTGTACAGACGAAATTGTTGTGACTTTTGGGTACAAACGAAGATGTTGTGGCTTTATGGTAGAGACGAAGTTATTGCGACTTTATAGTACAGACAAATGTTATGATTTTTTGGTACAGACGAAGTCTTTGGGACTTTTTGATACAGACGAAGTTGTTTTGGCTTTATGGAACAGATGAATTTGCTATGAGTTTATGGCACAGACGAAGTTGTTGTGGTTTTAAAATACAGAAGAAGTTATTCTGACTTTAATGGCACTGAGGAAGTTGTTGTGACTTTATGGTACAGACGAAATTGTTATGGCTTTATGGTACATACGGACGTTGTTGTGACTTTTTGGTACAGACGAAGTTGTTGTGATTTTATGGTACAGACGAAGTTGTTATGGCCTTTTAGTACAGTCGATATTGTTGTGATTTTATTGTACAGACGAAGTTGTTGTGACTTTATGGTACAGACGAAGTTGTTGTCGATTTTTGGTGCAGACGAAGTTGTGACTTTATGGTACAGACGAAGTTGTTGTAGCTTTATGGTACAGACGAAGTTGTTGTGGCTTAAAACTAAGTTAATATGGCTTCATGGTACAGACGAAGTTGTTGTGATCTTATGATACAGACAAAGTTGTTGTGACTTTATGGTACAGACGAAGTTGTTGTGGCTTTATGTTACAAACGAATATGTTGTGGCTTTTTGGTACAGACGAAATTGTTTTGGCTTTAAGGTACAGACGAAGTTGTTTTTGCTTTACGGTACAGACGAAGTTGTTGTGGCTTTATGGTACAGACAAAGTTGTTTTGGCTTCATGGTATGGGTGTCTTCAGTCATCGTTAATTGCAAAATAGCCGAACACATTGAGTCTAGACCTTTTATAAAGGCGGAACATTTCTATACAGGAATGCACTTATAAGATTTGTCAATTTCATGAACAAATTTAATATTTCCTAAGTTATATTCACTCATATTTCTACAAAAGTAGTATTATTATATCTTTGCTTTATTTAATTTTTTAAAACTTTTGAGCATTGAGGGGAGGTTAACTGATAAAATGTATAATTTATAAAGGAATCTTCGGGATATTTTTTTCTATTATATGAATTTTATAGTGTGTCTTTCTATGTTGTGATGTTACACTATTATATCAGGTTAGGGTGAAGGTTGGCGCCTGTTAAAACGTTTAAACCCGCTGCATTTGTTTGCACCTGTCCTAAATCAGGAACCTGTTGTTCAGTGGTTGTCGTTTGTTGATGTGGTTTATAAGTGTTTCTCGTTTTTTATATAGATTAGATCGTTGGTTTTCCTGTTTGAATGGTTTTACACTAGTCATTTTTGGGCCCTTTATAGCTTGCTGTTCGGTGTGAGCTAAGGCTCCGTGTTGAAGGCCGTACTTTGACCTATAATGGTTTACTTTTACAAATTGTGACTTGGGTGGAGAGTTGTCTCAATGGCACTCATACCACATCTTATTATATCTATATAACAGGAAAAAACGTATAGTGATCCCAATTTTTTTAATATTCTGAAAGCTTTTTATAAGAGCTATCTCCTCATATTTTATTTAAAAATTCTATCATTTAGTTTACCATCTATTTACATCATGATCTTTTACTCTGTATAATCCATACAATATGTGTCATTTTTCACAACCTGTAGTTTGAAAACAAGCTAAATGACCTATTAGTTTTTATTATATTTTTCAACATATCACAATATATACTACATTTTGACAAAGTATGAAAAAAATCTATCACTTTTCGTTTATACCACCATACCACCTTAAGAACGATATATAGCAGGGTCGGCAAGATGTTAGACTAAACATAGTTCTAAAGTTTAATAAAAAATTTGCAGTAATATCAAAACTGTTTTCAATTGAAATATGAAATTGTAATCGGGGCATGGTGTCCTATGGTATAACATACACCTTGGCACCAAAAAGATGATGAGTTCATATACAAATAAGGAGATAATACCGTATAGTCTGCTATAAAAGGCGCCGACATGAAAAATATGAAACAATTCAAAAGAGAAAACTAACGGCCTAATTTATAACAAAACAATTTACGAAAACCAAATATAACAGACATGAACCAGAGACAACCACTGAACTATATCCTCCTGACTTGGGACAGGCACATAAAGAATGTGGCGGGGTTAAACATGTTTGTGAGCGCTCAATCCTCCCTTAACCTGGGGCAGTGGTGTAACAGCACAACATAAGAACAAACTATAAAATTCAGTTGAAAAAGGCTTAACTCATCAGATCGATACAAACATAAAAACATCAAACAAAAAACACAGACCGGACGTGGCAGGGTATTTATGATCCATCCCCAACAACAAAAAGGGCACTAAGTACAGATCTGAGAGAACTCGCAGTTACTGACAGCTAGTTCAAAGCAAATAACAACTAATGAAACAAATCATGTATCTAAGACTAAAATATCAATCATGACCGTTTTCAGTGACAAAATGAACAGAACAAACATTTGTTTTAACAACAATTGAAATCAAATTTAAAGCGGATTGTCTTAAAACCTTGCGATATTCTTTAATAGCTGAAAGTCTACATAGTCTAGTTGTTCATATTTGGTATTCTATGATATTTCTTCATCGGAAGTAGTTTTAATGTCAGTACAAGATGTTAATTTGTTTTTTGAATTACTAGTACTTTACAGTGAATTCTCCAACTACAACATATTTTCCTAGTTAATCACATTCCGGAAACCATTCCTAGCATATTTGATCCGATTGGGGCTCATATTCCATTAAAGATTAAGGAAAAAATTTGGTGAGTTTATTCATTTAGGTTTATTGCTAAAATCTGCTGCAGATTTGGGCTCTGATTCTACTTTAGATGGCGATTTTGTTTTGAAAGGAGGTGCCCTGACTGTGGTTAATAAGAAATCAGATTCTTTAAACAATATAGAAATTTGGACTTCGGCGTTTATGATCTATATGGCAATTCTATTAGAAAAATGGCCTATGAAAGCCCAAGAGTATTTGAAATATATGCAAAGCATTCGATTAGCGTCGTCTAGGGGTACTAATAATGATTGGGCCGTGTACGATGATCAGTACCGACTGAAAAAAGAGCGCTTTCCATCATCTTCCTGGGGTGTCATTGATCAGGAATTGTGGGTTTTGTGCGTGGTGACGGGGAATGTCAGTCAGTCATCGTCTGTAGTCATGAGCAATAATTCTCATTCCTCCTCGAATTATCAATCTCGTCAGGTTTCGGATATCAATCCTAGTAGAATTCAAGAAAGGACTCCTCATAACCAGAGTAATTTTCGTGGCTACAGTGGAGCCGGTTTTCAATCTCGCCAAAAATGTCGGAATTTCAACCATGGCCGTTGTACGTTTGGAAGAAAATGCAAATTTGATCACAAATGCTCAAAATGTAACGGGCCACACCCAGTTACAAGTTGTAGAACTTAAACAGGTTAAATGGGGTGACTTGTCAGATTTATATAAATTAGGAAATTCCCCTATCAATGTTTGTGAAGTCGAAAAATGTTTGTTGGATTATCCGGAAATAACTGCTGCCGCCGAATTGATTCAGGGATTACGTTTTGGCTTTAAACTGATGTACGCTGGGCCTAGATTTTCTTTTACTTGTAAAAATTCTAAAAGTGTTTTAAAGAATACAGATACCACTAGGAAGAAGTTGAATAAAGAAATTGAGCTCGGGCGTATTGCAGGTCCATTTTCACATCCACCTTTTCCTACATTTCGCTGTTCCCCCCTTGCTCTCATTCCTAAAACAACCGAAGGAGAATTTCACTTAGTGTTGAATCTTTCATCCCCTACTGGTAATCTGTTAATGATTTTATTGATCGAGAATTTTGTTCTGTGCGTTATGCGAGTATTGATGATGCGGTCGAGATGATTCAAAAATAAGGAAAAACACACGTTTTATTGGCAAAAGCCGACGTAAAGTCCGCCTTCAGATTGTAGAGAATTTGGCCAGGTGATTTCGATCAGTTGGGTTTTGAATTTGATGATGAGTTTTATTATGACCGTAATTTGCCTCTCGGGTTAGGTCTCAGTTGTTCCTTACTAGTATTCGAAAAATTTTCCACGGCTTTGCATTGGTATACGGCAAAGTGCAGCCATTCTAAGAATATTCTGCATTATTTAGATGATTTTTTGTTCGCCGGAGAAGCAGGCACGAACCAGTGTGCCAATTTATTGAAAACATTTACTAATGTATGCCAGAAATGGGGGGTCCCTTTAGCAGAAGATAAAACAGTTTTACCAGTTGAAATTTTAACATTTTTGGGCATAGAATTTGATACTATCGCCATGGAGCTCCGGCTGCCGAAAGTTAAGTTAATCGAGATAAAGCAACGGATTACTGTTATACTTGGTTGTAAAAAAGTAAAGTTCCGACATGTGTAACTTCAAGGCATATTTTAGCGGCGATCGATGTCTTTCAAAATTACTTTATTTTTATCAATAGTACCGTTTAAGTCGACGCTAGGGGCCGTCTTGACCTTGTTGTGGGGTGTGAATGATTTGTTCATTGTTGTAGACCCTACATCAACTATCAAGATGAAGAACAGGAATAAAAGCCCTGTTCATTGATAATTTTCTATGTTTTCTATGTATTGTGTGCGATTTTGTCCCATGTACATTTACTCCATATCCTTTCATTTTCTATTGCGTGAACTTCAGTCACTTATTGGGTTATTGAACTTTGCTTGTTAGGTCGTTGTTCCAGGCAGGGCATTTTGTCGTCGGTTAATTGATGCAACTTGCAACGTAAAGGAAGCTTGGCATAGAATTCGCGTCTCGTCTGAGATGAAAGATGATTTGCAAATTTGGTTATCCTTTTTAAATGAGTATAACGGTGTTTCTGTAATGCTAGACTTACTTTGAACATCAAACGAGACAATCCAGCTATACACTGATAGCGCCGGAGGTTCAAATAGGGGGTTCGTTATTTTTTTTTAATGGCAAATGGTCGCAAGCTTAAGCTTGTTGGCCTCGAGAGTGGAGTCAGAACGGTATTTTGAGGGACATCACGTTTTTGGATTTTTTTCCAGTCTCGTCGTTACTATTCTATTGTGTGTGTGGGGTGGGGGGCGATTTTTAGAGAATAAAAAGTTATTGTTTAATATTGACAATCAGTCAGTTGTAACAATTTTGAAAAAAAATCCATCACAATCTGCTAGAGTAATGATTTTAGTAAGAAAACTTGTGTTTATTTCCCTCAAACATAATATTTTGATAAAGGCTCAGCACATTTCGGGGAGCCGGAATGTAATTGCTGACGCTTTGTCTCGTTGTCATTGGCAGCTCTTCAGACAGTTAGCACCACAAGCAGACAAGGAACCTACTCCAATGCCAAACCTACTATGGAAATTCTATACGTGGAAGTTGAAAAATTGGTACATTTTTCGATGGCGAAAAATACATGGAAAACTTACAAGACAGCAATAGAGTCGTTAGCAAAGTTTAGCAAGGAATATGACTTAAATGTATCATGGCCTATACAAATTGATGTGTTAACTCGTTTTATAGCTTACTTATCGTATTCTGGTTTAACATCATCTACAAGCAATACATATTTATCCGGGATTAGCCATAAACATAAATTATTAGGTGTAACTGACACTACATGTACTTTAATAGTTTCTAAAATGTTAGAGGGAGTTCGAAGGAAGAGTCCCAAATTATCAGATATTCGCGCTCCTGTTACTTTAGAAATTTTGCACAAAATTATACGATCACTCCCATCCGTTTGCTCTTCTCATTATGAATCTTGTCTGTTCGCTTCTGCATTTAGTCTTGCATTTTTTGCTTTATTAAGAATAGGTGAGCTCACGGCCGATACGAGTACAGATATCGGAGCCCACACAATTTTCATAAATGATCTGTCATTGAAATTTTCAAATTGTAAATATGAATTGCATTTGAAGATTTGTAGTTCGAAAGCTGACCAGAGAGGTATTTCAACGACTTTGGTTATTCCTCAAAGGGAGGCAGATCTTTGTCCTGTGAGCATGTTGCGTGCCTTTTTGGGAATTAGATATCCTGCTACTGACAAACCCTTGTATTTACATTTCAATGGGTCTCCATTGACTCGTTTTCAGTTTATTTCTATACTTAAGAAAACCCTGTATTTTTGTGGCGTTAAAGACCACATCCGATCACATTCGTTTAGAATAGGCGGAGCATCGCATTATAGCAGAATGGGGGATTCGGATTAAGAAATTAAGAAGTGGGGACGTTGGGTTTCTGATGCATACACGAGTTACATTATGATTTGGTAGATTTTATAGATACGAAGATCTTCGAAACTGTATTTTAATATGTTTTGTAAAGGTTTAAACAAAACAGGACTTTTAAGAATTTTTGTCATTGTAGAACCCTGTCAAGTTTGGGTCATGGGATCATCTATTGTATATTGGGCGGCCAGAAGCATTAAGAGAAGACCAGGGGGTCAAAACCTCGGATTACAGTCAAAAGGTTATAATTATCATTGGTATGGCCAGCGAGGGATGAAATGGAAAAATTTGTTACCTTCAGTTGAAGAAAATCTTAGATGTTATCCACCTCCACAAATTTTGATCATACATTTGGGTTCTAACGATTTGGGTTTAATCAAAGGAAAAGAGCTTATCGAGCAGATAAGGTTGGACATTATGCGATTACATGTGTTATTGCCAAATCTCTCCTTGGTATGGAGTGAAATTTTGCCTCGTAGATACTGGCACTTGGCAGAAAATCAGGTGGCTATCAATTCGACTCGTAAACGAGTTAATGCAGCTGTTCGTAATATATTCAAAGAAGAATTAAATCATGGTCTTGTAATTTGCCATCCACATATAAAAGCTCAAGAAAAAGATTTGTTCAGGCATGACGGAGTGCACTTGTCAGATGTAGGTAATGATGTTTTCTTAAATAATGTTCAGGGAGCTTTGGAGTTATTTGCAAGTTCTGACCGTCGAGTATTTCCTAATTGATGAGTTAATTGTATTTTAGTACGGGTAGTAAACTCGTTTCGTTGGGGATGAGAGTGTATAGACCTTCTCATTTGGCGGGATCTGGCAAGATGACAGGGGGGTCATGACCCTACAATTCTACGTTAGACCATTTGTTAAAATATTCTCCTGTGGTACCACAGGGAAGTTGTGTTTTTTTTTTATAAACGGCTTTCTCTTGTTTACCAGAGCGGCCGGTTCATCACTGTTACCAGTTTTGAATTTTATCCTCCGAGTACCGAGGAAGCGTTATTCAAGTTATGGCCTAGCGTCAGTGTGGGGTCGTGCTCCTCGTTCACTCTAATTTTCCTTAGAGGAACTTTTGTTACTTCTGTTACCAGAAGAACACCTACTTACCAATATTAAAAATGCCGGCGGTTTGTATCGTCTTGCCAGACCTCGTTTACTGTTTTTCCCTGCGGCCGATTTTATTCCACTTAAGATTTTTTGAATTATTTAGTTTTAGGGAGTTGCGGAATGATCGCCTATGAGACAACTCGATTGTACAAACAACGTTGGTATTAGCATCTAAAGGTAACCGTACAACCTTCAACAATGAGCAAAACATTTACCATATGCGGCCGGTTTTATTCCACACATTATTTCTTGAATTATTTTAATCTTTAATTAATCCAAATTTAGACTTATCTAAACCGATAGATTCCAGAGCTGATAATATAATTTCTCTAACTCTAGTATATGACAAAGGTTTAAGACCTCTCAGTCTAAAAGATCTAGATTTTTTACATAAATACATGGATCTAAATATCAAATCTGAAGATGATGCATCTATATAGGATAATAACAAATATTTCTCCAACATACTAACAGGGCATGTTTGTGTATCTGTTCTAGCAATTAAAACTTGTGTGCCTTCTCTATAATGATCAGTTTTTCTTTTCTGTATGAGCAAAGAGACATGTGTATCAGCAAAATTTAAATCAGATCTTTTTAAATTTACCATTTCAGAAAACCTTAAAAACCCTGCACAACTAATAAGACACATACAACAAATTCTAATTTCTATAAGATTGTTACATTCTTTACCATATTTATTTACAATTTTCTTTAAAATATCTGGCGTAATTGATTCTTTTTTATTTGCAATAACATGCCCAATCTTTCTATGAGCCCCTTCTTTAACCGATATACACAACTGTGAATTACACGGATTAGAATAGCCAGCTAGTTTGTGAGCCCAGCTTATTGAATAATATGCTTCTTCAACCTTAGCATACGAGTTAAATGTCTTTGATATGTGTATTAAGTACAATGAAACATAAAAATCTGAAGCTGGTAAAGGTTTAACATAAGAATAGTTATTACACCACTTACAGAAATTGTTAAAAGCATAAGAGTATTTTCTTTTGGTATTCTCGGCCTTCGAACGGAGACAGAACTCAGGTAGGCAGTTAGATAAAGATGACAAATCTTGGTCGACTGGCTTAGGCAAGGATTTCCAGACTCCACATGAAAAAATATCTGAAAAACGTGCATATCAAATAGAAATATAATCTACAATACTACTGCTAGCTTACAATATATTTAAATGACCTTGCCAGATTTATTTTTCACACTGGCCATGTGAGGTGAGACCTTGCCTATTTAATTTGGCCTTGTCATCAGCATACGACCTTGTCATTAGATTGACCTTGTCTTTACCATGCGACCTTGCTCAACAGCCTTGTCGTAAATTCTTACATGAACTCAGCGTCCAATCTAATAGCTAAAACACTAGAAACGAATTCAGAAGATCCCAACAAGGACTTATTATTCATACCATGAATAAAAATGTTCTGATTTGGTTGAAATTCTAAAACATCAGTTACATAGGGTTGCAAATGTGAACCTTTTTTAAAAATCATTGTCCAATATGACGAGGAAGGCCACTTTGGAACTATCAAAGTGCCTCTAGCCTTACATAAAATCAAATGTTTGATTGCTCTACAGACAACGGAAATTGGAGGAACAATCCAATTAACTTCATTTTTCCAATTTTGCGTGAACGCATCAACTGCTTCAACACCTGGATTCCAGAATTTAGAATTAAATCTTGGTAATTTTTTTTTATTCAAATTACTCGCAAACCTGTCCACAGTATGCGGACCCCACATATCATCCACTAATTTAAAAAATTCTTTATTTGTTCCCCAGTCTTCTATATCAATCATTTTAGAAATATAATCAGCTTTTGTATTCTTAGATCTCGGGATCCAAACAATATCTAAAGTAATATTCAATTCAGAACACAACTTAAAAATATTAATAGCTATCTCTTGTAAATGTACTTTTGCACTTCCTTTCTGAACAATGGAAACACAGTTATTATTATCTGAATGCCATTTAACACATTTATTTCTTAAACGGTTCTTAAACGACATCAATGCCAACAAAATAGCTTGAAGTTCTCTCCATGTAGAACTCTTTAAGGACTCTTATAAAGTCCACATCTGATGAAAAATATTAGAGTCAATATCTATCGAGTAAGCACCAGCAGCTACGTTACTGGCATCAGAATATACAAGCACGTGAGGAAAAGAATAACTTGCTAAATGTTTTCTGTTCAATCTTTTAATGTTATTCAGCCAAAATGTGAGCTCATTAAATACACAATCAGGACATTCCAATATTAACTTTAAATCCCACTTTACTCTTAGCTGTTCAATCTTTTAATGTTATTCAGCCAAAATGTGAGCTCATTAAATACACAATCAGGACATTCCAATATTAACTTTAAATCCCACTTTACTCTGTTTTCAATTGCCCAGTGTAAATAACGGGTCATTAAACTTGTTATGTTACCCATGACTGGACACATAGAAATTGCCTTTCCCGTTACCTGAACCAATTTACGTGCTGTGAAATTAGGAAAGTTATTCAAAATATCAACCAGTTATGTAAGTGTATTATCAATCCATCTGATATACTAATTGAAAAATAGACGAATCCCAAACTAATCCTAACCACTCTAAACATTGTACTTGTTCAAAAATGGATTTATCCATGTTAATTAAAAATCCTGCTTCTAACAAGGAGGTTTTCACGAAAGATGAACATTCGGAAGCTTCTTGTTTATTTTTACCCATTCCAAGTCCATCATCTAGGTAAAGTACAATATCTACGCCATTTTCTCGCCAATATTTTACGATTGGTCGTAAACATTTCGTGAATAGATATGGACAGATGATAGACCAAAGGCTAACACTGTAAAACAGTAAAATTTATTGTTCCAGCAAAATCCTAAATATGTTTGTTCTTTAGTACATACGTCATAATGAAAATATCCAGATTTAAGATCAAATTTAAATTGATAGCAATCTTTTGTGAAATAATTTAAAGCCACTTTCCAGTCTTCAAATTTTATTCTTTCTTTTTTAATAAAAACATTCAGTTCACTTAAATCTAAAATCAGACGTTTTTTGCCCGAACTTTGAACTGCAACACTTAGCGGATTTACAACAAACGGTTGAAATGGAGTTTCAATAACACATCCGATATCCAGTAATTCTGAAATTGCTTCATTTACAAATTTAGAATGGACATTTGCAGATTTGTTATTCTTAAATGACATAGATGTAGGAGTCTGCAAAAATGGAATAACGTAACCATGTTTGATAGTATTGATAACAAATTCATTTGCACCTATATGTTTCCAGAATTGTATATGCTTGCGTAAACTATATTTTACCCCTTTTACAACAGATGAAATATCAATATTATCAAAATATTTTGCATGTGACAGAAACAGTTCAAACTGTCCGTAAAGATTGCTTTCATCTAAAAAAGTAGTATAAAAATACTTATCATTAACTCTGTTGCCTTGATGTCCCTGGGACAGCTGGTTTTGTACTGAAAAGGGGGCACTGAGTTCGCCAGTGACCATGCTGGTTGCAGTTGTAACAGATGTCATGAGATGAGGGTTCCCTCCGTCTGCTGGTCCGAAAGGGCGGCTGTTGATAGTTGTTTTGTCGAACATTATGTTGATTGGGCATTGGAGCAGGAGGAGCAGAAACAGTAGCTGTAACGGTTCTATAAGGATGAGGTCTTTTCTTTTCCTTGATACTCCTAATGGCACGACTTTCTGCAGAACGAATGCGTTTCTCGTCTTCTTAGTCGGAGGCCAGGTCGTCACTCTCATGTTCACGGACGGTTTTCCAGCCTGTGGGAGATTTGTCTGCAATGCGGATGAGTTTATTACGCTTCTTAACTTTAAGGATAGCACCAGATACCAATTTAAGACATGCTGCATCTTCATCAGGAATACGCTTCTGAAGCTTAACAAAGTCGGCAATAATTTCACAATTGAAATTGAACTGTATCTGGTTACCCTCACCTTTAAGTTTAACTGACACTTCCTGCTTGAGTTTGGTAGCAAAGTTCTCAATGACAACGGCCAAGTCTTTGTGAAGAGTAGCGATCTTCCCGTCAAGATAGGTTTTAAACAGCGAAAAGGTATCCACCAAGTCGTTATTACCAGTATGATGTGCAGAACTACCATCAGGCAACGAATGTACACTAGGACCAGGCAAAGATTCATGGTCAGAATCTAGAAGTTTCTCGGAGTCAGACATACCACAATAACGAACTGCTCTACGTTAACTATAGGCAAACTTCGAATAACTTTATTTCTCCAACGAACCCCTTAAGTAATACTTAATTATGCTTTTCACGAATTTCATGAGCGCATATACCCGTAAAACCTGCATTGCGGGTATATGCCATCCAATCAAAGATAACATAAACACACACACGTGTTTATAGTAAACAATCACTTGACCGTTACTACGTCATGTGACCAATACCTTTAATAAATATATTAAACACATTATCCCGAAATATATACATGTATATCATTTAATAATATGCACGCATTTAAAGTTCAATTTCACAACGGTGTCGATGTACACATAGTCCGTGGACTCCTTTTCCGCACCTCAAGCAAACAGTTTTGGATCGTTTACGGCCGTTAACAGTCGAACATACGACAGTTCTTTTCGCGTTTACCACGTAACCTCTGTAAGGTAACATGGGGCATTGCATTTTCATTTCTGTATACGCCACCACGATCACAGTGTTGTCTATGTTCATTTGCAAGCGATTCAATGATACAGAAAATGAATTCATATCGTAATATTTGCTGGTTTTCGTCAGTATTATATTTATACAGTATATAGGCATTGAGAAGCATCCTGTGAAAAACATTAATAGCGACTCTTTTCCACATGGTTTTTGTTTTTGTTTTACCTTCATATATACCACACATCGAGTTGCTTCTTCAGCTTTAGTGTGCAAAACATTGGAGCTTGGCTAAATATTTAATTTGATATGACTGCGCTAATATGCAGCATTTGTGCATTAAAATACGCGCTGCTTAATCTTTCAACTGCATGTTGTTTTTTTTTTTTTGTTATATGATCTTATATGTAGGCCTATATATGTTATCTTTATTCGTTAAATATTTCGGTTTTTTTTGTGGATTGTACCTTTGTTTTTTATCGTACTTTGAAGTAATTTCAATCAGAAAATTGAATAATTTATACTATAATATTGTGTTATAATTTGATATATTTATGTTACGGAATAAGGTAACAAAAATGTATTCTGGTGGACGGTTATGAGTATGGCATGTGTTAAAACATAAAATCAAAGAGCTGACGATCTATGTTCAGCAGTGGTCCAAACATTCACATGGGGTTTTGCTATTGGTTTGTAAAGAACTATGTATACAGCGAATTTTTACGCAAAGCTTTGAAAATAAATGTAAAAAGAAATTTAGTTATGAAATACTTGAAGAGAAACAAAATATATAGTCCAAACTGTTTCAAATTACCTGTTTGTTTCTCTTGTTATTCTTTTTAAAATGTTTATGGAGAACATTAGATAAAAATAGGCAATAGGTAGTGAATTTCTATCTCTATGCTGTGTCAATTGCTTTGAGCAAATTTCACATATTATCATGTTGTTAAATATAGCAAAATTAAAGAATATTTTGGAGTAATAGATTACGGCAAAATTGTGTCCCCCATGGAATACGGAATGCTCGATTTCTTCTCAAGTTTGCTTTAATCTATAAGACCTAAAAACAAATAAAATTGAGAATGGAAATGGGGAATGTGTCAAAGAGACAACAACCCGACCACAGAACAGACAACAACAGAAGGTCACCAATAGGTCTTCAATGCAGCGAGAAATTCCCGCACCCGGAGGCGTCCTTAAGCTGGCCCCTAAACAAATATATATACTAGTTCAGTGATAATGGACGTCATACTAAACTCCAAATTATACATAAGAAACTAAAAGTAAAATAATACAAGACTAACAAAGGCCAGAGGCTCCTGACTTGGGACAGGCGCAAAATGCGGCGGGTTAAACATGTTTATGAGATCTCAACCTCCCCTATACCTCTAGCCAATGTAGAAAAGTAAACGCATAACAATACGCACATTAAAAGTCAGTTAAAGAGAGGTCCGAGTCCGATGTCAGAAGATGTAACAAAAGAAAATAAACAAAATGACAATAATACATAAATAACAACAGACTACTAGCAGTTAACTGACATGCCAGCTCCAGACCTCAATTAAACTGATTGAAAGATTATGTCTTCATCATATGAATATCAGGCACAATCCCTCCCGTTAGGTGTTTAGTATCATACCATCATAAAATATATGAGAAGAGCATAACCCGTGTCATGCCAACAACTGGTTTTAAATAAATGTGTTTAGTTCCGATGCAAAGACCCTATAAGTGAATCAATATTAAAGCCAAAATATGCAATCTTTAATGACCTGACAACAGTATCGTAACTATATCCCTTCTTAATAAGTCTATTTAAAGGTTTTGTTAGCTTCTGAGGTGAATACTGACATTTTGTGCTTTATAAAGAATATTACCATAAAAGATTGGATGTGAAATACCTGAACGTATAAGAAGTCTGCATGTTGAGCTATATTTACGAATGATGTCCTTGTACCGATGATAAAATTTAGTAAATGTTTTGACTAGTTTGTGATATCGAAAACCCTGGTGTAATAATTTTTCAGTAATACATAAATTTCTTTCGTTAAAATCTGAAACGTTGTTACATACACGAGCGAATCGTACAAGTTGAGATATATAACACCGTAAGATGGTGACAAGGAACGTCACCATCTAAAATGGATAATTAACGATAGGAAATGAAAATCATCTCTTTTATCATAAATTTTGTATTAAGCTTTCCGTTAATGATATAGATATCAAGATCAAGGAAAGGGCAGTGGTCATTGTTAGTATTAGCTTTATTTAAAGTAAGTTCAACAGGATAAATTTCTTTAGTATACATACTGAAGTCGTCATTATTGAGAGCCAATATATCATCCAAATATCTAAAAGTATTATTAAATTTTGTATCAGATGTTGTTTCGATGGGTCTTTGCTGATTTTAGTCATAAATTGTAACTCATAGCAATACAAAAACAGGTCCGCAATAAGTGGTGCACAGTTAGTCCCATTGGAATTCCGATAACCTGACGATATACGGAATCTCCAAAGCGAACAAAAATATTATCTAGTAAAAATTCAAGGGCAGATATAGTATCAAAGCATGTCCAATTGACATAGTTCTTTGTTTATTGCTACTAAAAATGACCTTAAAGAGTTAGAACATATGTATTCACATTCTGACTTTTAAATGCCCATTTAATTAGGTGTGTGAATTTTTCTTAATGAGAATGTGAGGCAATGTGGTATACAGGGTAGAAAAATCAAAACTTTGAACAGATTCAAAATCACCAATATAAGCATGCAATTTATCAAGTACTTCCAACGAGTTTTTGACACTCCAAAAGTAATTAATTCCACTATTTTCAAAGGCCTTATTTGAACAATTTATTATCAGGTTTTGATTGTACCAAGTGAACTGGTAAGAAGAATAGACAATTTAGTAGTGGAACAATGGCTTGAAGACGAAATAAATCTATATTTGTAAGGTGTTTTATGTAGCTTCGGAAGCCAGTACATAGTTGGGACTTTCATTGTATTTGGTTCTGCTTGTAAAGAGGTAGCTAAAAGTTTATGTTTGTTACAGATGTCGTTTTCTGAAAATGGAGTCTTGAAGATCCTCCTTCATCAGACCTTTAGGTTTTATAGTTCGCATTTGGAAAATTGCATAATAAGCTGCCTAAGGCTCGATGTAGATTGGCCGTAGGTGAAAATGGACGGTTTATGCGGCAAATATGGGCGCCCCACTCTACGATAGTTGTAAAAAAAGTGATATGGTTACATTGTATACTTTATGAACCTGTCTCAAGCCAGGAACCTGTTATTCAGTGGTAGTCGTTTATTGCTGTATTTCATACATGTTTTTTAAGTAGACTTTATTTCACGATCGTACATTTGTAAATTTAGTTCCTCCTTTATTTTTTAGCACCGCAGATGTTTTGATCAAATTTCTTTTTACAAATCATGTTAACCTCTACCGGCACCGACCAAAAATGTTCCGGATTGGGATCATTTGTTTCTCTCTTCTCTTCTTTCTTTTCTTGAGTAATAAAAACCCTTCATCTAGGAAACATTCTTGTTTTCCAGCTGCAGCATGTCCATTTTTGTTTGTAAAAACGGCTTGTAACGTGATAATGTTGCTAACGTCCATACTTTCGCGAAAAAAGAACACACTTTCGCGGAAAAACACACTTTAGCGTATTGAGGCATCATGCGTTAGCGTATTCCATTGAATATCACATACCATCGCAATTTAATGAATAAAACAATCGCACTTTAGCGAAGACCATCGCACTTTAGCGTGACCATCGCGTTTTAGCATCCCCATCGCACTTTAGAGTCCTACATATATAACGTCACAGTACCCAAATTGCACTGAGTACCCAAGTTGCACCTATTTAGTAAAAGTAGCAGCGGAAATCTTACATGTTTTCTTAGAGACGAAATAATTTGTATTATTAATTGACATTATGCACGTCTTTCAACATAAGTAAATATATTTAAATATACACAAAACGTTCACAGTATACATCAACAGATGAAGTATAACTGCAAAAGGTAAAATATACAGAAACGTCGCCATGCGACGTCCACCAAAAGGTCATCTTTTAAAAATGAGCAAATAAATTATGTTACAAGCCTCCATTTCTTAAGAAATGAATAGTAAGCATAGATTAATGTCCAATTGTTCTAAATATTTAAAGAAATAAAACAAATTATCCGTAATTCGATTTTTAAGGCTGCGAATTTAAGCATGGATGCAATTTGGGTACTCCTTATTTCAGAATCATGGACCGTTTGGAGGTCTATTCAAAACCATTTTTTTATGATTCAGTATAGATTCAAAATAAAATTGGTGGAACCATATAGTGAATAATGATACATCTACAAAATAAACACAGAATGGGAACTTTTGTATGGATCATAAATAAACGTAGGTGAAAAAACTGTCAAAATAGGTGCAATTTGGGTACCCTCACGTTATAAAACATCCGAATCGGAGTGGTCACTGCTTGTTAGATTAAACATTTATAGATATTGTCGATTTTAGTCGTTCTTCCTCACATTTCTTCTTTATCAGATTTTGTGTCAAGAGCACAACCCTGTTAAGGAATTCAGTCAAATATGAGTCTGCACAAACTGATTGAAAAACGCCATATTGTTGTGCAGGGGTTTTGTTGTTGCTCTCAGGTGATAAGCAACGTAACAAACTATTGATTTTGTAGCCTTTCTCGCTTGGTGAGTGACTGTTTTTCTTACCTTATCTGTTTTCAACTGGTGACAGCTTTTTCTATGATTCTTAGATTGAAGCAAGGAGATTCTTAATTTTTTACCGAAAATATTCTACAATTTTTAACAGTTATCAAATGCAAATACCTACATGCATACACCGTAATAATATTTTCAACGTCTAGATGTTAAACTGTTTTTATTTTGCTGATAAACTACTCTCAAAACAAAACAAAAAAAAAACTATTTGAACAATCAATTATATATTAGCCAAAATTCAAATTGGTATTGACAAAAGGAGTCAAAACTTGACACAACAAAATTTATACACTAGTTTTTGGTAAAAACCGCAAAACACCAAATATGCGATTTACGGTACCGTCTTTGATATGGACTATAATAGGACATCGTCATTATATGGAAAAGACTTGACAAGTAGCTGGTTCATTTTGTTTTTGAAAGATTTGTGCTAGTTCTGCTTCATATAAATACAAGTTTTTCTTCTAATTTAGTCTTAGATGCATGATTTTTTTTATTAGTTGTTAGTGGCTTTGAACTAGCTGTCAGATAACTGCGAGTACTCTCAGATCTGTTCCTAGTGTCTTTTTGTTGTTTGGATGTACAAGTACCCTGCCACGTCCACTTGTATTTTGTCCATCTGATGAGTTAAGCCTTTTTCAACTGATTTTTATAGTTCGTTCTTATGTTGTACTGTTATATCACTGTCCCAGGTTAGGGGGAGGGTTGGGATCCCGCTAACATGTTTAACCCCGCCACATTATGTATGTATGTGCGTGTCCCAAGTCAGGAGCCTGTAGTTCAGTGGTTGTCGTTTGTTTATGTGTTACATATTTGTTTTTCGTTCATTTTTTGTACATAAATAAGGCCGTTAGTTTTCTCGTTTGAATTGTTATACATTGTCATTTCGGGGCCTTTTATAGCTGACTATGCGGTATGGGCTTTGCTCATTGTTGAAGGCCGTACGGTGACCTATAGTTGTTAATTTCTGTGTCATTTTGGTCTCTTGTGGACAGTTGTCTCATTGGCAATCATACCACATCTTCTTTTTTATATTTTCGTTACAGACACACAAGTTGGTCGTTACAGACACACAATTATTTTCAATTGAAATGCATAGTTGAAATATTTTGGTAATATACATCTCTCCGAATGGGTTAAGGCAGTGAAGTAGTTGCTACAAATTAAAATAAAAAAAAAAACGGAATATACATGCTTACTTGATCTTACAGGTAAAAATGTTGCTAAAGCATCATATCTAAACTTCGATGTTTCACAGTCTCATAATGAAGGAGCATTGTTTTCTATGCTGACGTCTGATGTTGTCTTTTATTATATACTTAGTAGTAAATACAGATAAATTGTATGTGTAATACAATCATTGGCAAGCGTGCTGTATCAGCCACCCGTGATGATATCGATATCAGCACGGTTGCAAAGGCTTTATCACACCTTTAATCTGTATGACGTCACGTCATCGATTGCAGTCACTGTTGCAAAGGCTTTATCAAACCCCTATTCTGTATGACGTCATGTCAAACCTATAATCTGTATGACGTCATTTCAAACCTCCTTATCTGTATGACGTCATGTCACAAAAAAACATCTACGTGAGGTATATGTATATAATAAAGTGTATATGATATGGCTTTTTCAATATCACATACCGTATCAACCCTCAACCAATATAATCCCTCGAGCAGAGCTCTTGGGATTATATTGGTGTCTCGGGTTGATACGGATGTGATATTGAAAAAGCCATATGATATTCTCTATTTATCAACAAGTCATAATCGTGACCGAAGGGGGAAACGACAACGACACAGACAGACGGACATTTACATACTCTGGCACGACAATGTATCCTGTGGTAAATCCCATGAACTAAATAATAGTGTCTATGTAATTACAAGTTTATTCACAAATGTACATAACTTCAGATTTATTTACTTATATACAAGTCCTCCAGAATCCAGACTTCAGGGAAAAACCACATCCTTACAGTATTACAGCTGATACACAATCTGCCAGTATCTTGACCAACTGACCTTTATCAGAAAGTGCATTACTTTCACTCTAGACAAAACAAATAGGCATAACTAAATTTTAATACCCTACACCCAAAGACATCGTTACTTGTCTTAACTACATGTGACAGTTCAACTGCAACTGCAGATAATAGAAATAGCCATTTGTCAAATAAGCCTTGCGTCATTAATTTTCTCTGTACACAATTACACTAAGTTATAAAGCCAAATTAACCAGAGGTCAATATTTACAAAACATTAAAATATTACGTTGCCTCCCTCTTTGAAAAAAAAACATGTGTCCCATATGTAAAAAAAAACCAAAACTTTAACTTCTTAAAGTATGGAAGTCCACTATTCAAAAATGAAACCAAAAATACGCAATAAAATGTACATGAAAAAATCAAAATGTTTCAAAAATGTATCAAAAACAATTTTCTCTCTGGCACAATCGAATAAAAACAATTTTTTTCTCTCTGGCACAATAGAATAAAACAATTTTCTCTCTGGCACAATAGAATAAAAACAATTTTCTCTCTGGCACAATAGAATAAAAACAATTTCAACACTTGATCAATAAAATAAATCAAATAGTCCAATCATAATAAAAAACATGCAATGTTCATATCAATGTTCATTTTAATGGTCATAGTTTATAAGCTTCAAGAAAAGTTATAAACAGGTATGAATCTGTTAGGTGGACGCTTTACACGATGTCCGCGACCGTATTCGATTTTGTCCGTTTGAAAATTAGAGATAATACACTGTTCATTTTAACTTAGTTCAATTTCAGACTCAATGTTATTTGCATGAGAATCAGTGTCTTTTTGAATTACAGTTTTAATCAGCCAATTGTCAAAATCTCCATAATACGGTTTTAGTCTGTTGTAATGAACAACTCTTGGTTTTGATGATTCTAACTTTCGAATGCGGTATACCAAGTCACTAATACTGTTTATAATAAGATAAGGTCCATCCCAATTACACTGTAGTTTCGGACTAATCCCAACTTTTCTCTTCGGATCATGTAACCATACGGCATCTCCAACATAATACGGTTTACTATTAACTTTATAGTCATAATACCATTTCTGTTTATCACTAGCATTATTAATGTTTTCACGAGCAAACTCGTGTACATTGTCTGAATAAGTTCTCACTTTCATCACATAATCCGAGAGGTTATCAAAATTGTCATTGTTACTACCAATTTCGTATAACAGGTCACATCACGCCCGAATAACATTATATTCGGCGAGTATTTTGTCGTGTCATGTTCAGCGGTACGATATGCCATCATCTGTAATGGAAGCAGAACATCCAAGTTCTTCTGATCTTTTTTTCACGCATGAGAAATATTACATTCCATTTGCAATAATCCTTTCACATAAAAATTATCTGAATATTACTTTAAATCCATAGAACACAACTTGCGAAAATACTTTATTAAATAACAAATTAATTTTGATAAAAACACGCATCATTTTTAATAAAAAAATATAAGCTAATCCATAATGATGTCAATAATATCCACACCGCAGCCACACACATTGTAACGTGACCAAGGGAAGGAACGACAACGACACAGAGAGACGCACCTAACCATACTATGGCACAACAATGTTTCCTGTGGTAAATCTCATCAACTGAATAATACGGTATCTATTTACAATATAAAAATAAGGAGATGTGGTATGATTGCCAATGAGACAACTATACACCAAAGTTCAAATAAAGTGGATGTAAGCAATAATAGGCAACCGTACGGCCTTCAACAATGAGTAAAACCCATACCGTATAGTCGGCTATAAAAGACCCCGACATAAAAAATATGAAATAATTTATAACAAAACAATTTACGAAAAATAAATATGACAGACATGAACCAACGACAACCACTGAACTACAGGCTCCTGACTTGGGACAGGCACATACAGAACGTTTTTGAGCGCTCAACCACCCAACGCCACCCCAACCAAAGCCGGGCTTCAGAGTTATTATGAAACTACCTACACTAGTGGTAGTGTGAATCACATTTGGGTACGTAAACATTCCAGAAGATTTCAGCGTTGACATAATCTTGGTCTCTTTCCAATTGCAATTGTTTAATCAAATTTGACTTTTCTCTCCTTTACGCAAGTATTCTCTATTTAAAACCTGACGACAAAATTAAAGAATTTGTCTTACTTTGTTTCATTAAAACGTGTGGCCAATGTAGATACAAATATCTTGTTAAAGGGCGTGATAAATAATACCTAGTAAAACCACTCTGATTCAATCAAGAAATTTCTGAAACAAACATTATCAAGATGACTAATTTACTGATTGACGGTGTATGTGTGACGAATGCGTCAGGCTGCATGGGAGATTCTTATGAAGAACGAAAAGAATGTAGCATTATCAATCAATCTCATGTTCTGCAATATAGATGATGTCCTCTCACTAAGTAATTAAAAGTTTGGGAACTATGTAAAACTTATATATCCCATCAAACTTGAATTAAAGCATACAAAAGAGGGACGAAAGATACCAGAGGGACAGTCAAACTCATAGATTGAAAATAAATTGACAACGCCATGGCCAAAAATAAAAAGACAAACAGACAAATAATAGTACAGAAGACACAATATAGAAAACTAAAGATTAAGCAACACGAACCCCACCAAAAACTGGGGGTGATCTCAGGTGCTCCGGAAGGGTAAGCAGATCCTGCTCCACATGTGGCACCCGTCTTGTTGCTTATGTTATTACAAATCCGGTAAATAGTCTAATTCGGTAGGTCACATTCGTGAAAAGGGAATGGTATTGTAGTGACGACATAAGGAACATATCCGATATCATCTGTTAAACGGTTATTCCATAATGGTCAACCAACTCGTGATGGCGTCCGTAAATTTACGAAGGGATGATTTCAACTTCACCATTTGGAACTCTTGGTTTAATAGCTTCCTTGTGAGCAGCAATCCTCTATCAAGGAAATCATGATAGGAAATACAACAGATATAGATAAGTCTGTTCCATATTTTGACTTACATATAGACATTGACAATAAGGGTCAGTTAACACGAATTGTACGACAAAAGAGATTATTTCATCTTCCAAACTGAGAACTTTCCATTTCTATCTTGTAAAAAGTAAAATCACAAAAATACTGAACTCCGAGGAAAATTCAAAAAGGAAAGTCCCCAATCAAATGGCAAAATCAAAAGTTCAAACACATCAAACGAATGGATAACAACTGTCATATTCCTGACTTGGTACAGGCATTTTCTTATGTAGAAAATGGTGGATTGAACCTGGTTTTATAGCTAGCCAAACCTCTCACTTGTATGACAGTCGCATCAAATTCCATTATATTGACAACGATGCGTGAACAAAACAAACAGACACAATAGGTAAAAATGTCAAAAATAGGGTTACAGCAGTCAACATTGTGTTATCATCTTAATCACTATAAAAACAAACAAATGTAACGAAGAAGCACAAAAAGGCATTCATCAAATTTAACATCATCATTATGCTTATAATATACGATTTTATTTATCTATGTAAAATCCACCCATAAAGGATGGAAGGTTTTAAGTAGTGGCGTAAAATCGCGCGTTTGAAATTCGCACAGGTAGACATAAATTAATTTTGTCGTTCAAAGTATGAAGAGATAGATTCCAGCAACGCTTGCACAGGAAGTTAATATCTCCATGTTGGATTCGCTCAGTTTTTAGTTATCTATTTTGTATTTTGTATGCTGTTTTTGTATTTTGGTCGTTTTGTTTTTTTTTTTTTGGTTATTTTGCCATTCAGTTTTTCATCAAGTTATAAGTTTGAATATCCTTTTAGTATCTTTGGTATTATTCGACTCGGGTCACTTTCATGTCCGATTTATCTTGAACATCTTGGTGTGTGTCCTCATATTTTTACTTGAAGAATGATAAGTGTGTGAACAACAACTTGTTATAAAAGAGGGGCGAAAGATACCAAAGGGACATTCAAACTCATTAGTCGAAAATAAACTAACAACGCCATGGCTAAAAAAGAAAAAGACCAACAGACAACCAATAGTACACAAAACACAACAAAACTAAAGACTGAGCAACACGAACCCCACAACAAACTGGGGGTGATCTTAGGTGCTCCGGAAGGGTAAGCAGATACTGCTCCACATGTGACATCCGTCATGTTACTCCTATAAAATACGTTGGTAAGTTATATCAAGTGATTAGACATCACGCAATAGCGGATTGGTAATTGACCCTTATCTAACCCTAAGACATTACCAAATTCTAGACCATCGATCATGTAAAATTTTCTAACCCTGAAACTTGACCAAATGTGAAATTTGGAAATTGAATTAAGTTTTTCTTGACATAGGATAGACGAGACTGTTACCGGTATAAACAACACAAACATTGAAATACATTTGTATTAAAAAGAACAAGAACAACACTAATAAATTAAGAAAAAGCAACACGAATCCCTTTAAAACAAAACTAGGGGTGATCTCAGGTGCTCCGGAAGGGTAAGCAGATCCGACATTATGAACATATCCGCTTTCATCTGTGAAACGGATATTCCGTAACGGTCAACCAACTCGTGATGGCGTCCGTAAAATTTATGAAGGGATGATTTCAACTTTACCACTTGGAATAGCTTCCTTGTGAGCAGCAACCCTCTATCAAGGAAATCATGATAGGAAATACAAGCCCTGGAGTATCGTATCAACTGGGAGATATATACTCCGTATGCAGGCGCTGCTGGAATGTTGCTACATAAAATTGGAAAGTTCACAATTGGGAAGCTGAAATCATCTCTTTTGTCATAAATTTTTTTTTCAACCGACCCTCATTGTCAATTTCTAGATGTAAGTCAAGATATGAAGCAGACTTAACTGTATCTGTTGTATCCTTTATCTCAAGTTCGATGGGATAGATGCGTTCAACATAGTGAGAGAACATCATCTATGTAGCGGAAAGTAAAGTTAAAGGATACTGCTAACTTCTTTTCTTTCTTCCTTAGAAGTTCCTGTATGAAGTCAGCCTCATATGAATAAAGGAACAAGTCGGAAAGAAGAGGGGCACAGTTGGTTCCCATGGGAATGCCGATTTTTTGTTGAAAACACGTCCTCCAAACGTAACAAATATGTTGTTTATCAAGAAATCAAGCATCTTGATAATGTCAGTTTCAGAGAATTGTTTGTTATACAATTCGTTTTTTTATAGTATACTTAAAACAATACCACTGTAATCCATATACATTTTATTTGTTCAGGAACGGTAATTTATTTTCTATTGTTCAGGAATGGTGATTTATTTTAAATTGTTCAGGAATGGAGATTCATTTTCTATTGTTCATAAATGGAGAGATAGTTTATATTGTTCAGGAATGGTGATTTATTTTCTATTTTTCAGGAATGGAGATTCATTTTCTAATATTCATGAATGGAGAGATATTTTCTATTGTTTAGAAATGAAGAATTATTTTCTATTGTTCAGGAAAGGAGAGATATTTTCTATTGTTCAGGAATGTTGAATTATTTTCTATTGTTCAGGAATGGAGAGTCATTTTCTATTGTTCAGGAAAGGAGAGTTATTTTCTATTGTTCATGAATGTTGAGTTATTTTCTATTGTTCAAGAATATTGAGTTATTTTCTATTGTTCAGGAATGTTGAGTTATTTTCTATTGTTTAGGAATGGAGAGCTATTTTTTATTGTTCAGGTAAAAGTAAAATAACAAAAATACCGAACTCTTAGGAAAATTCAAAACGGAAAGTCCTTTATCAAATGGCAAATTCAAAAGCTCAAACACACCAAAGACGGAAAACAACTGTCACATTCCTGACTGGTAAAGGCATTTTCTTATGTAGAAAATGGTGGATTAAACCACTTGTATGACAGTCATATAGAATTCCATTATATTGACAACATTGTATGAGCAAAAAAAAAAAAACAGCCATAATAGGTAAAAATGTCAAAAATTGGGATACAGCAGTCAACATTGTGTTATAATCTTAATCCCTATAAAAACAAATAACTATTTCAACAAAGAAAAACAAAATGGCATATAGACACTATATAGACAAAGTACATAAGCAAAGCTGAAAGACAAGAATACAAAAATGACCATAGCACAATAACACAATGGCAGGATATATAAATACTTAGCCCGCCAAAAATATTTACCAAAAATGGACTTAACATTAAAGGTTAAAAATATACAAAGACAAATAAAAAGAACACTAAAATATATAATTAAGATGATAAACAACACCAGTACCTAGAATCTATATATCAACACCATCATGTATTATTTGTGAAGTTGATGCGGAATATTTATCAACAAGGTCTTCGTATCTTTCGATGAACTTTTTTTAGAAAAAGGACGAGACGTTCTTTGACATAACCCTGGTTTATTAACTTTCTGCTCAAACAATAATGACGTTTTATAAAGTATGAGTAGCAGCTGCAGGCTCTTGAATACCGAATGAGTTGAATGAATGAATGAATGAATGAATGAATGAATGAATGAATGAATGAATCGTTTGTCAGTACTGAGATGATCACTTATGTTAAATTCGAAGTATAAGTCACTTGTTTTTGTCTGAAGGAACTCCGACTCATATGAAAATAAGAAGAGGTCGTCAAGGAGAGGCGCAAAGTTCGTTCTCATAGGAATGCCGACAATATGTTGAAAAAAATCTACCTCCAAATTCAACAAATATGTTGTCAATAAGAAACTCCAGCATACAGATAACTTGTTCCTCTGTGTAGCTTATTTTACCTTTTTGTTCACTTTTCACAAAATATGTCGTATGGTATCCCAAAGCAATAAATTTATAGCGTATGCTACCATTTTTAAATTAAAACGCATTGTGGATTTTTTTCTTTTAGACGAGTTTTCAATTTCACATGGGAATGGTGGTACACTGGGTTGAAAAATTAATATTTTGAAAGAATTAGTTTCAGAGAAAGATCGAGATTTTAAGTTATCCAGAAGTTCTTTAGAGTATTTTAGATTCCCCATATGGTTAATACCACTAGGCGAGTAGACAGTTTCACAGTATTTCTGAAGACCCTCTTTCACTGCTGAAAGAATTTTTGCCAATCTAATGGACAGTTCCTTTGTAGAACATGCAGATGAGCCGGCAATGTACCGTTGTTTGTACGGAATTTTGTGAAGTTTAGGTATCCAAAACAAACAGGCAACGTCATGTCTGTGTTTTTGTTTGATGTTTTTCTTTGCATTGATCTGATGAGTTGAGCCTTTTTCGACTGATTTTTATAGTTTGTTCTTATTTTGTGCTGTTACACCACTGTCCCATGTTAGGGGGAGGGTTGAGCGCTCACAAACATGTTTAAGCCCGCCAAATTCTTTATGTGCCTGTCCCAAGTCAGGAGCCTATAGTTCAGTGGTTGTCGTTGGTTGACGTCTGTCTTATTTGTTTTTCGTGTGATTTTTGAAGTTCATCTTGCTATATAAGATGCAAGTAGTCGTTGAAATATTTTATGTTATTGACACATAGAGCTTACAAAAATAAGACAATGAGTTCCAATTACAATACATACTGTTATTAAAATATCAATCCATCTAATTGGATTAAAACACCTACTGGCTGTCTATATTGGCCCCCAAACGACGCGTTGCGGGAACATAGAAAAACATTGCGTCAGTCCAGTTGTCAATCCGTCCGTATGTCCCTCCGTCCATCCCTCCGTGCGGTTTCACGTATACAATTCCTGACAGATTTTACAGAAATCTGTACCCAAGGTTATTAGCAGCAATGTATCAATGTCTTGGACAAGTTCTACATTTCTTGTATTCTTGTTATGAAATTTACATAAAGTTAATCAGCAACGTATTGTACAAGTTCTCAAATCAGCGCTGATCAATTATTGTCCCTTGGATTTATATCCCTTAGAAATAGCGTATACCAAAAATAACGAACTCAAAGGTAAATTTAAAAAAAAGGGTAGTCAATATAAACTGACAAAATCAAACGTTATGAACCAACGAAACCAGTTAAAAAAACAACTGTTATATTCCTGCCGTACAGGCATTTTCAGAAGACAATGGTGGGTTTAACCTGGTTTCAAAGCTTCTTAACCCCCCACTTGTATGACAGTTGCTTAAAGTTCAGTTATATTGACAAAATTAGGTGCGCAACCAAAACAGACATCTCCTTATTTTTATAATAATTGGTCTATGTGACAATAATTGGGATCCAGCAGCCAAAACATACATCACAGACATAAAACACAACTGACTAAAAAAATCAAAAAGCAAATAGATAACTCTAACAAAAACGCCAACAACAACGTTGCTGTAGTCGATAGTTAATTTGGCAAAGACGCTAGCAAAACACTCTTTGCCGAAGATGGTAAATTGACAAAGACGCCGATGAAAAAATTTGGTAGTTGATAGTACATTGTATATATAGTATACAATTTCTCTAAAAAGTACAAATTAAGTAAAGTATAAATACAAAATAAACAAAAAGGAAACATTTGTAAACACCTTCTACATCCGAATCGCATCTCAAGACCCACCTACACAAGGAATGGCCAAAGTTAGAAACCCGATAGTGGGATGCAAAAATACAGACTTACGTCAAAAGTCATTCGACCAGCAGAAACAAAATAGAACGGAGATAAATAATCAGAAAACCGTAAAATAAATAAAAAAAATACACAACTTCAGCACTTAAAATCTATAACTCAGGCCATCTTTATGATTTGTGAAGTAGACACTGAATATTTGTCTATTAGGTCTTGGTACTTACCGATGAACTTTTTGAGAAAAAGAACGAGACGTTCTATGAAAAAACCCTTGCTAATTAAGTTTTTGTTTGGACACCGATGACGTTTTACAAAGTTCGAGTAGCAGCTGCAAGCTCTTGGATATCGTATGAGTTGAGAAATGTATACTCCATACGCAGGTGAAGTTGGTATATTGCTGCTTAGGTGAGGAAAATTTATAATTTAAATTGAAATCGATTTGTATGCAAAGATTCTATAGCTAGTACTGAGATGACCGTTGTTGTCAAATTCAAGGTAAATTTCTAGAAATGAGGCGGAAGAACCTGTATCTGCAGTCTCTAATTCATAAGGATATGTTAATGGGACCCAATCAGAAAAGTGTTGATTGTTAATGGAAAGAACATCATCAATATATCTGTATGTAAAATACAATATCTAGCTTCGTTGATCTTTTTGTTTTACAAGTGTCTGAAGGAATTCCGACTCATATGAAAATAAGAAAGGTCGGTCAGGAGAGGTGCAAAATTGGTTCCCATAGGAATGCCGACAATCTGCTGGAAAATTCTACTTCCAAATTCAACAAATATGTTTTCAATCAGAAACTCCAGTATACTGATGACTTGTTCTTAGGTAAAGCATGTTTTATTTTTGGGCTCATTTTTAACAAATTTGCAGAAATTTTTCCCTAATCAATAAATTTATAGCATATAGTAACAATTGTTTTAGAGGAATGCATTATGGATTATTTCTTTAAGACGGGAGTATACTTTTTCGTGTGGTATGATGAGGTAGAAGTTGGAAAATGGAAGGTTTTGATAGAATTTATTCATAGAATGATCGAGATTTGAAATTCCCAGAAGTTATTTTGTGTTCTTAAACCATGCACATATGATTAACGCCACTACGCGAGTAAACAGTGTCACAGTATTTCTGTAATCCCTCTTTCACTGCGGACACAGTTTGATGTTAATCTACTGGACAATTCTTTGGAAGAACATGCAGATGAGCTGGAAATGTTTGTACGGAGCTTTGTGAATTTTATGTATCAAATAAAAACAAGGTAAGTCCCCAGATTTGTTGCTCATTAAAATATTCAATGAGGCCATGAAGGACTTGTGGTTTGCCAAGACCTTATCCTTATAAAAGGTTACGTTTTTGTACGTGGAATTTCCCGAGTGTTACTTTATTCCTAATTCTTTGACAATACACTCATAGTAATAGGATTGACAGACAAAATCAATATTATTTGAAGCTTTGTCGGCAGGAAACATAACATATTTGCCGTGAAGAGACTTCAGACATTTCACAGGGAGTTATTCCCCTGGAAATTAAATTATATGTAGAATATCATTGTTAGTGATCTCTTGCCTACATTTCTGGTAAGATATTTATTAAAAAGTTAAAATAACATAAACAGTACCAATTTTACTGCACCAGATGCGCATTTTGACAATGAATGTCTCTTCAGTGATGTTCGAGGCCAAAATATTCAAAATCTAAAGCAAGAACATATTGTTTTAGTTGTTGCCCTTTGACAGATATATGCATTTCGGGGACATTGGAAGCCTGTTCTTTTATTGATGTCATAAAACATGCATAAAATTATTACACAATGAATAGCCAATAACTTCCCTCACATTTTTTCATGATGATTGTTTTGCTTGCCCTTGGATAAATTACGTTTTATAGTATAATTTTTAACAATACCACTGTAATCCTTGTAAATTTTTATGTGTAGTTTACCTGTCTTTAGTGTGTTAAATGTTATTCAGTAAACTAACTGTAACCAATTCATAGTTGTTGCTGATGATTACTTGGAACATAATGAATTTGAATAGGAAACAACTCGGAAAAGAGGGTATGTGTATTTCTTGCTTTGAACTATTACTGTCAATATTATATTCTAATCATCGATTAAATACTAAGCAATTGTACAGAGTAAGTATAAAATACAAAAAAATGAAGACGATAATAATTTGTTTTAATATACAAAAACTAAACGAAATTTCAGGTTTTGCTTTTCGTTAGGGCTCATTACTGGTCCTAATTATTAACGTTGTTCGTACATTCTATTTTTCTTTCTCATTTTGATATAACTTTCGTATAATAACAGAAGGTTCACGTGTTGATGTTTCTTTCGTATCTGGTTTAACGTAAAGATGCTCATCTTATTTAACAATCAATTGTTGCAATTTGTCTAATTAGCAATCATGCTACATTTCCTTATTTCTATATATGTACCATTCCCTATCCAAGTTGTAGAATGTTACTATGAATATTCAGCGCATATTTTTGTAGATCTGTAAAGTCTTTTTTTTTTTTTTAACAAGAACATATTTTATTACCAATTAAGGGCCCACAAGGGGCAATTAGAGCATACATGTATAAGGAAAAAGAATATTGATTAGCATAGATACATAGAATTTAAATACACAATCACAATACAATTACACTATAATAAAGCCCTTGGTTTATAGTATTTAATATAGTTACATGAAAAATAAATAGATCTAACTCATATTGACTTTAATAAATTTTCCAACAGCATTAAGGACCTGATTGTCTTCACAGCTTAATAAATAAACGAATTTTTGCTGTTTGTCCAGTACAGAAAAAAACTGGAATTGTTTGGCAAACAAAGTTAAAGAGAGCAACTCTATCAGAGTTAAATTTTTCACATTAAGCTAAAAAAAAATTCATCCTCAACACAGCCAGAGGAGCATTGTTTGTAAATTCTTTCATTTCGTGGAATATTTAAAAAAAAAAAAAAACGGCCAAGTTTGAAACTTATGAGCAGATATACGTTATTTGCAAATAGCTCTTCTAAAATCAAAGTTCTTAACCAAAGAGAGATAATTTTCATAACCAAAATTTTGTTTAAATTTCAAATAATTGAACAATTTTCAATCAGAAGCATTTTTTTGGCTGACATACCAATTTTTAATATATTCAGTGTGAATTAATTTGCTAGATATATTCAAATATTTATATTGTCCAAAATGTATTACTTCTTGTTTGATTTCAAAAAGAAATGTAAAGTCATTAATTCATTATTTCCTTTAACACAGTATAAAGAAGCAGTCACATTTTATTATCAGTATATTTCCTGTAATTCAATAACCAACGAATTATTTCACCAGATGCTTACTGTGGATTCATTTATTTTCGTGGATGGCAATTTCCTAGAATTGAGGGGTGGGGTTGTGGAGTTTCTTGGATATTTGATTTCGTAGTTTTAACAAATTCTGCATACAAGTCTATATGACATTTTTATTTCGATATTCGCTCTCATCCCATATGGTGTTTATGTCGTATTAGGTCACTAGCACACTGTGAAACTAATAATATGGAGCATATATCTGACTGTAAATTTAAAAGAATTATCCCAACGATAACAGGTCACGTGTATTAAACAAACTGATCACAACTGATTAAACAGGCCTGAACAAAAGACAAAAAACTACGGGATCGGTTTCACTATATTGAATATTGGAACAAAATAATAAAAGGGAGTTTTCACTAATGCATTTTACAATGAACAAACGTGACAAACGTACAAATATTCAATTAATAATATATTGTTATACACGAATTACCATTTTTTTAATTGAAGCGTCAACTTAACCTTATAGCAAAACATTAGCAGTTCTTTTCACCCAACAATCTTTCAGTTACAATTGCAGCTATACTGGAATGAGTTACGAGTAGTTTTCTCGTATATTTTTTGGTGAAAACAATTAAATTATTGATGATGATTAAAGAGGGATATTTGAATCTTGCACCGTTAATATTATTGCAGTACCAGAAAAATTCAAAAACCCTTGGGTAAGATTTCGTGTCGATGACAGGACTTATTAGAGTTAGAGACGACTTTGTAGGTGTCTGAAATGTTCAAGTCTTGTAACGAGGAAGGTTGCGTGCAACTGACCTGCATAATTAGACAGAAATACCTCAGATTGTTACAATTAACGCAATAGTTAATCAGCAACCGTTTGTGGTGCGTCCACATATAGCTGAAAATATACCGACTTATGATTCAGTCAATTCTAGTTAAGATACTGGAATGAGTTACGAGTAGTTTTCTCGTATATTTTTGGTGAAAACAATTAAATTATTGATGATGATTAAAGAGGATATTTGAATCTTGCACCGTTAATATTATTGCAGTACCAGAAAATTCAAAACCCTTGGGTAAGATTTCGTGTCGATGACAGGACTTATTAGAGTTAGAGACGACTTTGTAGGTGTCTGAAATGTTCAAGTCTTGTAACGAGGAAGGTTGCGTGCAACTGACCTGCATAATTAGACAGAAATACCTCAGATTGTTACAATTAACGCAATAGTTAATCAGCAACCGTTTGTGGTGCGTCCACACATATAGCTGAAAATATACCGACTTATGATTCAGTCAATTCTAGTTAAGATACTGGAATGAGTTACGAGTAGTTTTCTCGTATATTTTTGGTGAAAACAATTAAATTATTGATGATGATTAAAGAGGATATTTGAATCTTGCACCGTTAATATTATTGCAGTACCAGAAAAATTCAAAAACCCTTGGGTAAGATTTCGTGTCGATGACAGGACTTATTAGAGTTAGAGACGACTTTGTAGGTGTCTGAAATGTTCAAGTCTTGTAACGAGGAAGGTTGCGTGCAACTGACCTGCATAATTAGACAGAAATACCTCAGATTGTTACAATTAACGCAATAGTTAATCAGCAACCGTTTGTGGTGCGTCCACACATATAGCTGAAAATATACCGACTTATGATTCAGTCAATTCTAGTTAAGATATAGATTTGTATATCTTTTTCTGCCTTGAACCGAACCTTGAAATATTGTGCTGCAGAAAATTTGTTTTAATTAAAGCCCAACAATATTTGACACCTTTTAAGTTTAAGTGAACCATACAATTGACTAATCCCTTCTAAGGTCAACTTAGCCAGCTTCAGTGTTAAAATCCCCAACATTATCTAAGGATTTATCAAAATACGCCAGTTTTTTTTGTAACAAATGTAATAACAGATAAACGGAATTTCTTTTCCATAATAATTTCAAAGTGCAACAGACAAAATGTAGATATTTTTTTATATGAAAACGAGATTTGATTATCTAGGTCTTATTAGAATGCATGTTGTAAATATAGATTGTGACAAATGTACAAAACATGAATTTAATGTATGCGTGTTTCATATGATCTTAGTAGATTTTAATATGACAACATTCTAAAGGTTCATGTGAATAAATGGTTTTTATGCTTTACTGACTATTGCCTAGATATTATTTCTACCACTTGAAATATTTATCAAAAATTCAATTTAAAGCTATTAAAAATGGTGCAATTAGATGCAGATCTATGGTTTTGTCATTTATTATAAATTCGTATGTGAGGAGAATACGACCAGACACAACAGTATAGTATATCAATACGTAACGTATTCGATTCACAAACAAAATGATATTGTCATACAAATAATTATTTTGGTACGGAAGTGTCCATGGGCCACCTGATTTAAATTGTTTATCCTTTACGTATAGGTCTGTATAGCTAAAATTTACAAATAGCTTTTTTTCAAATTTCAATTGATTTTTCCTGATAAAGAATCGTATTAAGCCGACCATACTAATAATAATAAATTCTTTATCTGACGAGGGTATACATAGTGTGTAGCAATAACTAATCTGGCCCAAGGTTTATATTAACAACATTTTCAATTAGAGATGATATAGTTGATTGTGTCATATGTAAAAAGAAACAGTTTATAAGGTACTTGTCATACTATTTATTAACTGTATATTCCTTCTAAATTGATACAATATTAATGAAGTTGCCAGTATATATCAAATTTCTTCAGTGTACCATGTGTTTCTTGTGTTGCACTTTACTAGTAAGTATTATAATCTGACATAAGTTCACTTTTTGAGCTAACAAAAAGCGTCGCTTCCTTCCAAACATACATATATAGCTGGTTTCATGGTGTAATGACATTACAAATAACAATTTTTAACATATAATTTGTGAAACACAATAATGAAAAACCCAACGTTGTTTGCTTTTTGGGTGAAACGTGAACAATGTATAAGATGCTTTTAAAAAAATATGGATTTTCTCTCAATTTCTGTTAAGGGCATACGATACAGTTTTGATCCCGTATTTAAATTTTGATGAAAAATTGCATGTAGGCTATTTTTACCTGATTAAATCAAATATATAAATATTGCATAAATTTGTACATTTTATTTTACAAATAACTCAAATTTATCAAATGTTCATGAATGTAGGAAAAACCGTCATTTTTGCTGTATATTAATCAAATTTAAAAATTGCACTATTTACGTTTTCATGAACATTGGTACACATAATCATCTTACGTTATTAAACCAAATGTCATTTTAAAAAAGAGGGGTCCATGAACTCGTTTTCAAGTTAAATCAGTTTGAATGATAAAAATCAGCCGAAAACTGCATCTTTTCCCGATAAGTCACCGTTTGACGTCGCGAAAATAACAATTTACGTTAGCAACGTCATTACATCCCCTGTAACTGTATCGTATGCCCTTAAAAACGTCAACAGAAATACGTACACATTCCTGTGTTGGTCAATTTATAAAGCAGTGTACATACGTCGTCAATAAGAGTAAATAACGAAACGCATTCTGTAACAGGAATGGACAATTGGTCATGTTTTAACATTATACATGTTAATAGATTTGTATCATATATAATATATGTAGCTTAACTGTCAACAGAATATATATGTAGAGTTACTTCCAACAGAATTTTGGTTTTCATTATGAATATTCTTCTGATATATTGTTTTTAATAATGCTCAAAAGCAATCAGACTTGCAATCTTGTCTATTGTGAGGCGTTTGAAAGGTGGCCATCTGTTTACACATACCTTACTTTATGTTGATTCTGCCCGCAGCACCATTTGGTCCTTTATAGGCAGCTTTTAATTTTCTTCTTCCTCTAAGTTTTCAGTCTTTTTTCGGATTATCGGTCCACATTCTTCTTTGTATTCATACATAAGTTGGTGATTTCCCCAAAGTTTATCTAGTCTGTTTTCAAATTGATGAATTGTTTAAGATATCTATTTGTCAAGCTATAATTTTTTATATCTTGTTAACTGCGGTGTTTTATCAATATATAAATTTTCCCTCCTGTTGTATCGTTACTCAATTGAAAAACCTCGATATTGATTCAAATGAACGACTTCAAACTAGAATCTTTGACAAACATAGTGATTTCAACTTTCTAATTGTCAACTTCCCATTTCTCAGCAGTAACATACTCTGTGCTCCATCGTTTAGAGTTTAAATATCTCAGTTAATACGTAACGCTTGTGCATGTTCATACTAAACGGACTTCATTAACAGGAGTATGTTCCTTACACATAAACTACTCCAACAGAGTTCTGAGGGGAAACAAGTGAAACACAACATAAGTGTTTATGACACCATCACGAATTGGCTGACTGATACGGTCTGTCGGTTCCTCAACTCACTAGTGACATTTTTTCGCTGTCTTAAATCTTTATATACCAGTATAGTCGTCTGATCAGAATCTTTATATACCAGTATAGTCGTATGATCAGAATCTTTATATACAAGTATAGTCGTTTGATCAGAATCTTTATATACCAGTATAGTCGTCTGATCAGAATCTTTATATACCAGTATAGTCGTCTGATCAGAATCTTTATATACCAGTATAGTCGTCTGATCAGAATCTTTATATACAAGTAGAGTCGTCTGATCAGAATCTTTATATACAAGTAGAGTAGAGTCGTCTGATCAGAATCTTTATATACAAGTAGAGTAGAGTCGTCTGATCAGAATCTTTATATACCAGTAGAGTCGTCTGATCAGAATCTTTATATACCAGTAGAGTCGTCTGATCGGAACCTTTATATACCAGTAGAGTCGTCTGATCAGAACCTTTATATACCAGTAGAGTCGTCTGATCAGAATCTTTATATACCAGTAGAGTCGTCTGATCAGAACCTTTATATACCAGTAGAGTCGTCTGATCAGAATCTTTATATACCAGTAGAGTCGTCTGATCAGAATCTTTAGGTACCAGTATAGTCGTCTGATCAGAATCTTTATATAGCAGTATAGTCGTCTGATCAGAATCTTTAGGTACCAGTATAGTCGTCAGTTATTTTACCGATTGTGTCCTATTCAAAATTGTAACATTTTGACGGAGTGTGAAATCACATGGCGGATAATGCATGAATAGCAAGAGATGCTTACCCTGACGTAACACCTGGTCTCGCTCCGTTAGGAACTCATGCGATTAAACAGTATCATTTTACTTCACTACATGGACATTTCGACGATTAATGTTTCGTCAGTGATATTCGGGGCTAAAACATTTGAGAACCAAACATTAATATGAATAGAAAAGATGAAGAGCT
This sequence comes from Mytilus coruscus, assembly GCA_017311375.1. Lineage (NCBI taxonomy): Eukaryota > Metazoa > Mollusca > Bivalvia > Mytilida > Mytilidae > Mytilus > Mytilus coruscus. Next base: position 67,958,703 of record CM029604.1, on the reverse strand, counting down.
TATATAAAAAGTACCAAAAGTATTGCCAAACCTAGCAAAGGAATCAGAACTTTGTGTGAGGGAGATACGTTCTTTGACAAGAGTTTTACAAATTTGGTACCTTTGTTTCCTCATTATTTCTGAATTTATCAACGGAGAATCTGTTTCCTTTGTTTCAAATTCAGCAATGAAAAAGCACTTTAATTGTATATAAAGGAAAATGTTCACAAGGCCAAATATTGCATTGAATTTCTGGAGCCTGTAGTTCAGTGGTTGTCGTTGGTTCATGTCTGTCATATTTGTTTTCGTAAATTGTTTTGTTATAAATTAGGCCGTTAGTTTTCTCAATTGAATTGTTTCATATTTTCCATGTCGAGGCCTTTTATAGCCGACTATACGGTATGGGTTTTTCTCATTGTTCAAGGCCGTACTGTTGCCTATAATTGCTTACATCCACTTTATTTGAACTTTGGTGGATAGTTGTCTCATAGGCAATCATACCTCATCTCCTTATTTTTATATTTATCATAAAATTTTAAAATGGCCTTAATTCGGTTCTTAAATGGATCTATTTCAAAGTCTTACTACAAGGTAACACAAATCTAGATTAGATTAGATATAGTGTCAAAATACGATGAGTTTGTGCATTTTCCGACCTAATAGCTTGATGAAACACTTGGCCGCAACCTAGGATCCAAAATGTTCTGTTACCAAAAGTTGCTATTGATGATATTAAATCCCTAGACACACAAACCTCTAGGATTCTGGGAGGCGACCAAAGTAAATTATGCTAAAATAAATTATCGTGGAAAAATTTGACCACAACTGACGTTATAACACAAAAAATGCATACTTAAGCGATTTTCATTTCGCCATTTTTAATATGATATGCCAAAAAGAAGTTGTTGTATTTATACAGACAGACAGACAAAATATTTTATTATAGTATCACATACCAATATAAAACAATGTAATACGATTTTAATCTAAGTTAACATATCGCTATCCAGCAATAACTAACTTTTGAGACGCTTTCAAATAAATACTTATTCTAGTAAGAGTAACATAACAATTATTTCTATGTCAAGTTTGTAGTATTTTGACCTGATTAAAAAAACATCAAAATATTTTGGCCAATCTTAACATTCCGTGTACTTACTCCTTTGCGTCCTTAGCACTGTTCCCGATTTTAACTCGAAAGCCAAATATGTATAAATACTTAAAAATGTTAATGATATATGAACACAAAAAAAATAGATTACCGTAGCTGTATTTGGCAACACCTTTCGGAATTTTGGGTCTGCAATGCTCTTCAGCATCGTACTTTATTAGGGCTTATAAATGTTTTCGATTCGAGCGTCACTAATGAGTCTTTTGCAGACTGGCGTACACTAAATTACTCAGTGAATGGTCAAAGCCTTAACAGCAAAACAGCGTATGGTGTAGTTCGAAGAGCTTCTTTATAAAGCCCAAGTATGAATCGTGCCTCTATCAATAATATCGAGCTCAGTTGATTCATAGTCGGTGAGAAAGGTGCACAATTGATTCTAAAAGGGTTGCTTACTTTCTATTGAAGTAACATTTCCATCAAACTGAACAATTGTAATGTCAATTAAAGCACCAAGTCGCGTTGGTAATTCACGGTGTAATTCCAGCAGCACCTTCGTGTAGCGTGTATATCAAGTAGATATTAGGGCTTGCATTTGCTATCATTATTTGCTTGAAAGATGATTGAGGCTCACAGGGATAGGATGGTTCTGTCGTCTGATCAGAACCTTTATATACCAGTAGAGTCGTCTGATCAGAACCTTTATATACCAGTAGACTCGTCTGATCAGAATCTTTATATACCAGTAGAGTCGTCTGATCAGAACCTTTATATACCAGTAGAGTCGTCTGATCAGAATCTTTATATACCAGTAGAGTCGTCTGATCAGAATCTTTAGGTACCAGTATAGTCGTCTGATCAGAATCTTTATATAGCAGTATAGTCGTCTGATCAGAATCTTTAGGTACCAGTATAGTCGTCAGTTATTTTACCGATTGTGTCCTATTCAAAATTGTAACATTTTGACGGAGTGTGAAATCACATGGCGGATAATGCATGAATAGCAAGAGATGCTTACCCTGACGTAACACCTGGTCTCGCTCCGTTAGGAACTCATGCGATTAAACAGTATCATTTTACTTCACTACATGGACATTTCGACGATTAATGTTTCGTCAGTGATATTCGGGGCTAAAACATTTGAGAACCAAACATTAATATGAATAGAAAAGATGAAGAGCTTATATAAAAAGTACCAAAAGTATTGCCAAACCTAGCAAAGGAATCAGAACTTTGTGTGAGGGAGATACGTTCTTTGACAAGAGTTTTACAAATTTGGTACCTTTGTTTCCTCATTATTTCTGAATTTATCAACGGAGAATCTGTTTCCTTTGTTTCAAATTCAGCAATGAAAAAGCACTTTAATTGTATATAAAGGAAAATGTTCACAAGGCCAAATATTGCATTGAATTTCTGGAGCCTGTAGTTCAGTGGTTGTCGTTGGTTCATGTCTGTCATATTTGTTTTTCGTAAATTGTTTTGTTATAAATTAGGCCGTTAGTTTTCTCAATTGAATTGTTTCATATTTTCCATGTCGAGGCCTTTTATAGCCGACTATACGGTATGGGTTTTTCTCATTGTTCAAGGCCGTACTGTTGCCTATAATTGCTTACATCCACTTTATTTGAACTTTGGTGGATAGTTGTCTCATAGGCAATCATACCTCATCTCCTTATTTTTATATTTATCATAAAATTTTAAAATGGCCTTAATTCGGTTCTTAAATGGATCTATTTCAAAGTCTTACTACAAGGTAACACAAATCTAGATTAGATTAGATATAGTGTCAAAATACGATGAGTTTGTGCATTTTCCGACCTAATAGCTTGATGAAACACTTGGCCGCAACCTAGGATCCAAAATGTTCTGTTACCAAAAGTTGCTATTGATGATATTAAATCCCTAGACACACAAACCTCTAGGATTCTGGGAGGCGACCAAAGTAAATTATGCTAAAATAAATTATCGTGGAAAAATTTGACCACAACTGACGTTATAACACAAAAAATGCATACTTAAGCGATTTTCATTTCGCCATTTTTAATATGATATGCCAAAAAGAAGTTGTTGTATTTATACAGACAGACAGACAAAATATTTTATTATAGTATCACATACCAATATAAAACAATGTAATACGATTTTAATCTAAGTTAACATATCGCTATCCAGCAATAACTAACTTTTGAGACGCTTTCAAATAAATACTTATTCTAGTAAGAGTAACATAACAATTATTTCTATGTCAAGTTTGTAGTATTTTGACCTGATTAAAAAAACATCAAAATATTTTGGCCAATCTTAACATTCCGTGTACTTACTCCTTTGCGTCCTTAGCACTGTTCCCGATTTTAACTCGAAAGCCAAATATGTATAAATACTTAAAATGTTAATGATATATGAACACAAAAAATAGATTACCGTAGCTGTATTTGGCAACACCTTTCGAATTTTGGGTCTGCAATGCTCTTCAGCATCGTACTTTATTAGGGCTTATAAATGTTTTCGATTCGAGCGTCACTAATGAGTCTTTTGCAGACTGGCGTACACTAAATTACTCAGTGAATGGTCAAAGCCTTAACAGCAAAACAGCGTATGGTGTAGTTCGAAGAGCTTCTTTATAAAGCCCAAGTATGAATCGTGCCTCTATCAATAATATCGAGCTCAGTTGATTCATAGTCGGTGAGAAAGGTGCACAATTGATTCTAAAAGGGTTGCTTACTTTCTATTGAAGTAACATTTCCATCAAACTGAACAATTGTAATGTCAATTAAAGCACCAAGTCGCGTTGGTAATTCACGGTGTAATTCCAGCAGCACCTTCGTGTAGCGTGTATATCAAGTAGATATTAGGGCTTGCATTTGCTATCATTATTTGCTTGAAAGATGATTGAGGCTCACAGGGATAGGATGGTTCTATGTGATAGAATTGAAGCGTTATCTCCAAAAGTTTTAAAAACGTCATCTTTTTTTTAAACGATAACAAATATTTATATTCAAGCATTTCCTGATATATATATATATATATATATATATATACCTTAGTAGCCCAGGTCGAATACTTAGGGACTCCTGTATTTTTAACAGCCATACTTGACCAGGGAAAAAATCAAATGAGTTTAAACTCTCACAGTTTTACATATTACGCGTATTAAAATAACCAGTACAATTGTTTTACCTGATTCTAACAAAAACGTCATCCTATATGATTGACTATTATGAAATATCTGTGTCACTTACGACCCTAAATGACAATAGCAATATATATATATATATATATATAAACAAGTCTAAATTGAAAACAACGTTCAAACCTATGATTGCGTTGGATAAAAACCGCAATTTTTATACGTGTGCATGCAAAACAAATTTCTTGGTAGAGGGGTCTAAATACAGCACAAACAACATTTTCCTAAAGACCAAAAAGGTCAAAAGTATATTTTAACAAAACGCATTTGACCAGCAGGTCGAACAACTGGTGTTCTTAAACCCTGCTGACTGCCATTGGCGATTACCAAATAAACGGATCACTAGATGTAACAAAATGGATCTTATAATAATTTATTACCAAACAGAAAACAATAAACTTGCGGAAAAGATGGTATACCGCAAACATGGGTGCAAAATTTATACACCATATCCGGATTTCGACAATTAATGTCTCTTCAGTGATGTTAGGAATCGAAACGGTATTTGGAAGGCCATATAATTTACCTCAATTTAGGATAGACCTTTGAATTTTGAAAGAGTCGAAATAGGATACACGGATCATATAAACCCGAAAGCAAATATAATACAAGCCCAAACGAAATAATATAAACAAGTCTAAATTGAAAACAACTTTCAAACCTATGATTGCGTTGGATAAAAACCGCAATTTTTTACGTGTGCAAGCAAAACAAATTTCTTGGTAGAGGGGTCTAAGTACAGCACAAACAACATTTTCCAAAAGACCAAAAAAGTGAAAAAGTATATTTTAACAAAACGCATTTGACAACAGGTCGAACAACTGATGTTCTTAAAACCTGCTATATATATGCGATTGCGTAATAAATGGATCTTAACTATAAATTTAATTTAATAATATATATATATATATATGACTCCTCAAAATTCAAGAGTCTATCCTAAATTGAGGTAAATTGTATGACTTTCCAAATACTGTTTCGATTCCTAACATCACTGAAGAGACATTAATTGTCGAAATCCGGATATGGTGTACAAAAACCTTTGCACCTTTTGTTTGCGGTATATCATCTTTTCCGCAAGGTTATTGTTTTCTGTTTAGTATTAAATTCATAATTAAGATCCATTTATTACATCGGTGATCCGTTTATTTGGCAATAGCAAATGGCAGTCAGCAGGGTTCAAGAACATTTGTTGTTCGACCTGTTAGTCAAATGCGTTTTGTTAAAATATACTTTTTCACTTTTTTGGTCTTTTGGAAAATGTTGTTTGTGCTGTATTTAGACCCCTCTAACAAGAAATTTGTTTTGCATGCACACGTATAAAAATTGCGGTTTTTATCCAACGCAACCATAGGTTTGAACGTTGTTTTCAATTTAGACTTGTTTATATTTTTTCGTTTGGGCTTGTATTATATTTACCTTCGGGTTTATATGGTCCGTTCATCCTATTTTGACTCCTCAAAATTTAAGAGTCAATCTTAAATTGAGGTAAATTGTATGGCTTTCCAAAACCGTTTCGATTCCTAACATCACTGAAGAGACATTAATTGTCAAAATCCGGATATGGTGTACAAAAATCTTTGCACCTTTTGTTTGCTGTATACAATCTTTTCCGCAAGTTTATTGTTTTCTGTTTAGTATTAAATTCATAATTAAGATCCATTTATTACATCGGTGATCCGTTTATTTGGCAATAGCAAATGGCAGTCAGCAGGGTTTAAGAACATTTGTTGTTCGACCTGTTAGTCAAATGCGTTTTGTTAAAATATACTTTTTCACTTTTTTGGTCTTTTGGAAAATGTTGTTTGTGCTGTATTTAGACCCCTCTAACAAGAAATTTGTTTTGCATGCACACGTATAAAAATTGCGGTTTTTATCCAACGCAACCATAGGTTTGAACGTTGTTTTCAATTTAGACTTGTTTATATTTTTTCGTTTGGGCTTGTATTATATTTGCCTTCGGGTTTATATGGTCCGTTCATCCTATTTTGACTCCTCAAAATTTAAGAGTCAATCTTAAATTGAGGTAAATTGTATGGCTTTCCAAAAACCGTTTCGATTCCTAACATCACTGAAGAGACATTAATTGTCGAAATCCGGATATAGTGTACAAAAACCTTTGCACCTTTTGTTTGCGGTATACCATCTTTTCCGCAAGTTTATTGTTTTCTGTTTAGTATTAAATTCATAATTAAGATCCATTTATTACATCGGTGATCCGTTTATTTGGCAATCGCCAATGGCAGTCAGCAGGGTTTAAGAAAATTTGTTGTTCGACCAGTTAGTCAAATGCGTTTTGTTAAATATACTTTTCACTTTTTGGTCACATATGTATATATATATATATATATATATATTTTGGAAAATGTTAATTTGTTCTATTGATTTTATTTAGCAATATTTCCTAAACAAATTAGCTTCCTATCAAGGTGAAATCGGATGCATGACAAAAAATATTTTTGTAGCTCAAACTACACAGAATTTTAGTAAAAGTTTAACATATTTATTGATGTTCTATAAAAAAATATATGTTTGTAGCTACAACTACATAAAGTTGGAGTAAAAGTTTAACATATTTATTGATGTTCGATAAATTGTATGAATTTCTATAAATTAATTTGTATGATTTCAAGATTGTTATTTAGATTTGTTTTTAAATCTTTTTTCGTCTCTCTCATTGAGTCCATCAGGTTCAAGAGTTCGTAACTGGTGCATCCAAAATCCCTCTCTTTTTTGTCTTCCTTGTGTATCCCAATTTTGGTTTTTCTCAATGATTTGAAATGTGCCACTTTCAAAATCATGCCCTGCTCTTAAAAGATGTCTTGTGATTGGGCAGTTTCTTTCTTTTGTATAAAATGACCGATGGTTATTTAGTCGGATGTTAAATGATGTTTCTGTTTCACCAACATATTGCAACTTGCAAGTTCCACAAGTTAGAACATAAATACAATTTTGCGTTTTGCAATTTGATGTTATAAATATGTTGTATTTTTTCTTTGTGACTGTGCTGACGAATTGGGTTTCGATGTTGGCGACTTTGCAGCACTTACAATTGCCCTTCCGCATTGTTTATAACCTCCTATTGTCGATATCTCCTGTTTAGATAATTTGGATGTTACTAGAATATCTTTGAGGTTTTGGGTCTACGGTAAGCCATGACGGAGGTGATGGCAAAATCTCTTTAAGGAAGGATCATTTTCAATAAGACCCAGTGTTTGTGGACAATAGATGAAAGATTTGTCAGGTCAGGATGAAAGCTGACAACAAATGGAATTTTATTTGTCTGGGCCGTCTTCTCTTTGTATTCAAGTAGGTTTGTTCGGTCTTTTTCTTTTGCTTTACCGAAAGCTTCTGAAATATTTTTGTTCTTATAACCTCTTGATTTTAGTTGCTGTCTGAGTTGTCCCAAACGGTGGTTTAGTTTTGATTCCGATGAACAAATCCGTTTTAACCTGATGGCTTGGCTGTACGGGATGCTCCGGGAACAGTGTTTTGGGTGACAACTCTTCGGAGAGAGAAATTGGTGTTTATCAGTTTTTTTGGTGTGAAGGTCCGTTGTCATGACTCCGTTTTCTAAAGTTATGGTGGTGTCGAGAAACGCAATTTTCTCATTTGAAACTTCAGATGTGAACTTTATAGATTGATGACAGTTATTACAGAAATCAAGAAATTCTTGCAGACGTTCTGCAGTTTCGTTCCATTTGATGTCGATGTCATCAATATAACGGAGCCAAGACAAGGGTTTGTATGGTACACTCGAAAGGATGCGTTCTTCGAGACTCCCCATGAAAATGTTGGCAAAAGAAGGTTCCATTTTGGTTCCCATACTGGTACCATCAATCTGCAAGTAGTGCTGGTCGTTGAATACAAAATTGTTGTTTTCGAGCACTAGTTTCAGCAACTGAACCAGACAGTCTGTTGGGGGATGTTTATCCTTACGATTGTTCCATACTTGTTCACAAGCGGCTACTCCTTCATTTTTCGGAATATTGGTGTATAAAGAAGACACATCCATCGATACCAAAATTGTGTTGTTTGGTAGGGGATTTAATGAATCCATTTTCTTCAAATATTCTGTTGTATCTTGAATGTAGGATGGCATTGTTCTAACATGTGGTGTAAGATGGTAATCCACGAATTCAGATATTTTTTCGGTTGGATGGCCATTGGCAGATACTATCGGTCTTCCCGGAATCCCTTCTTTATGCAGTTTTGGGAGCAAGTAAAAACGACCGGCTGTGCAGGTTTCATCAGGGCGTAGATAGTCGTACGTGTCGTCATCTATGTGTTTATTGCTGTTCATATCTGAAAGGATATATTATCTGTAAAAGATGGTATACCGCAAACAAATTAATGTCTCTTCAGTGATGTTAGGAATCGAAACGGTATTTGGAAGGCCATATAATTTACCTCAATTTAGGATAGACTCTTGAATTTTGAAGAGTCGAAATAGAATGAACGGATCATATAAATCCGAAGGCAAATATATATATTTATATAAGTACGTCTAAACAAGTGACAACTCTACAACAGATCTATCCAATGGATCACCAGTGAAGGTGATACACGGCTGAAAGCACATATTATATTCATAATTACTCTAAATATCAGGACAACAATGTTAAATCTGCAAATTTGCGGAAGCAAATTTTTGTTCTTCCCTCGCCGGGATCCGAACTCATGTAATAGTGTCCAGTGCTCTAGACCACTCGGCCACCTAGACAGAACTAAAAATTCAGCTTTTGGTGGCCTAGTGATATATATATATATATATATATAGTCAGAACAGCCATTTCACAAACGAATGAACGGCCATCGTAGCGACTACCAATGCAAGCCAGACCTCCCCCTCAGTCGACATTTGAGATCCCCTTGCCACACTAAGGCAGATCTCAATCGACGGACCATTACAATCATTGACCACAACACTGCTTGGTCTAGGGAGGATAGACTCACTCGGGAAAGATTTTGGATAAGAAAATTAAAAACTTTGGCACCAAATGGGATAAATGAAAAGATGTAGTTCGAATTCGCGGAGTGCTTTACATTTAGGTTATATTACTTATTACTACAGTCTCTGCTTCTATATCTTTACCTTACTCAACTCTAAAAAAATGTAATTATATCAGTTTAAATTGCTTGGTTCTATTCATTTTGGAGGGATGTAAAAGTACCCAGTCACGTTCAACTATTTAATCTTAGTCGAAATTTATTATTGTATTTTTTAAACTGCCATATATTTGGGACATTTAGATACGCAGCCTCTGTTGTAATTACTCTACCGTTGTCAAATTTGAAATATTTACAAACTTAGATCGGTCAGTGCTGTTTATTTGGAATGTTTATTGACGCAATCGTTCTTATAACATCGTAACTGTCGTCACCTTTTAAATTTTGGAATTGTGTCGGTTCATATCGCACATTACTATTTTTATTTGAAGCATGTCTTTGCAGTCTCTGTTGTAAATAGCTATATAACCTATGTCATGTTTAAAAATTTTAGAATTGTACAAGCGTCTAAACTATGATGTTCGGTTTAACTGTTTTATTGTATAAATTTCAAGATTGTTATAGTTTAATCAAAGTAGATTGATAGGATTCATTTAACATCATAATCATACTGATGAAGGATATCTGTTATCCGAAATATTTATAAATAATTACATTTATAGTTTCTTTTGTTTGTTATTGGTGTTGTTTTGTACACGTTTTAGGCGTTTATATATATATATATATATATATATATATATGTGTGTGTGTGTGTGTGTGTGTGTGTGTGTGTGTGTTTATCTTTTCCTCCTTTATGGCATCACATTAAACGACTTATGGCCGGTTTAGTACAAGCAACATGATTCTACTTTTCTATCTTAGCGCCTTATTTGACTTTTTTTCAGTAGTGTAAGTTTTCTCCTTATTTTCATATCTTGAAGTGATATGTGATTACTTGAAACATATATGGTTTTTGTTTTTTGTTTTAGGTATTTATTGTATATCTGTGTGTATTTTTGTCTTAAAAAAACTATCGCATTTTTATTTCACATTTTTACTTTCTGTAAGGGTTAAATGTTAGATATTTCACATCAACTGATTAATCATGAATTATTTAATTTCTTATGAATATATAAAACACATTTACCAATCTGCCAGTTTTCTATGTTGTGTTTTGTGTACTGTTGATTGTCTGATGGTCATTTTCTTTTTTAGCCATGGCGCTGTCAGTTTATTTTTGACTTATGAGTTTGAATGTCCCTTTGGTATATTTTGCCTCTCTTTTAAAGCCGCACTGACTAAAACGTATCGGATTCTACATGATCACAGAGTTGGGAACACTAGTTGGGTCGAAACAGCTGATCGTTTGGGTTCACTTGGTTTCAGTTCGTGCACCCAATCTTTAATATTCAGAGAATATTTTTGCTATGAATAAGATAGATGTGGGGTATACGCCAATGAGAAATAACACTGATGACAAAAATATATGAAGAGGACCATATACAGTTTTGAGCAACAGACAGGTATGTTTGCAATATTTCAACCTCTAAATTGTCCGGAGTCTATCAAACAATAAATTTAACAGGAACAAGTATGGATCTGCCATTAGCAGCAAGTTTTCAAATCTACGATGAACATTATCGACGTCTTTGCTTTCATTTTGCTTGCCATTGTGACAAAATTTATGGATAGGAGTACACAGTATTTCAGTCAATCTGTTTTTTTTTTTAAACAGTTGTCGGTTAACGTATAACATTTAACAATGAGCTGAACCCATACCGTACAGTGAGCTATAAAAGGCCCCAACATGACAAAATTAGGGAAATAGCGCAGCTACAATCAGGTAGTCAGAGTTGAAGTAAGTGTTGTTGCTTGCATATGTTTAGTGTAAACATACTTCATGATTGTTTTTTAAAGAAAGTGGAATTTTAAATTTGGCTGATTTATTTTGAAACATATCAGCAGATGGATCATATTAGCTTGCGTTTGAAAGAAAGATTTTTTTCAAATATTCATTTTAACCCTCTTTAGCAGCGGGTCTGTTTGCAAGTGAAAATGTGGATCCTAATACACAGTTGTAGACCATGTATTACAACCTAAAAAAATATTCTTGTAAGCTTGCACTTGCGCATTACTACCCTTTTGACTATTAGTATAACCTCACAACATTTTCATAAAAACAGTATAGAAAAGGAAATATGGTATGATTGCCAATCAGACAAGTATCCAACAGAGTTCAAATGAAGTGGATGTAAGTATTTATAGGCAAACATAAGGCCTTCAACAACGAGAAAACCCATACCGTATATTCGGCTATAAAAGACACCGACATGAAAAATGTGAAACAATTAAAACAAAAAAACTAACGGCCTAATTTATAATAAAATAATTTACGAAAAAACAAATATGAAAGACATTAAACAACGACAACCAACTAAAGGCTCTTGACTTGGTATATGCACATAAAGAAAGAAGCGATGTTAAACATGCATGGTTAAAACTAACATAAAAACAATAGACACAAAGTACAGAAATAAGAGTACTCGTAGTTACTAAAAGCTAGTTCAAAGCCATGTATTACTTGTTTTTCATAGATAAACGATTCATATTTTGTTTAAACAAATAAAACCTGGTAGTCGTAAAGGTCTGAGAGTTTTCTTGGTCCAAGACATAAACAACCATAGTTTATTTATGTTTACCCAGAAAACGTCGGCTCAGACAATATGATGTTCGTTGATAACTCTTAGACTTTAAAACGTCAAGACTTTTTTTAACCAGAGACCGTCTTATGGTTTTTTTCGAATAACATCATTTTCTCCTTTTACTTTTTGGAAAAGCAGAATTATACATAGATTTTGGGAGCTGTGTACACTATAAACTCTGATGACTTAAATATTTATCAACATCCATTGACTAGATTGCGAGTTGCAAAGAATAGTCACGATTGTACATGTAATCGTATTTGGAATGGATAATCTCTTCATTACTTATCCTGGGAATAATGCAAGGATCACAATTTGTCTTTGGAAAACGCATGAACATTAAGCATTTAGTTATGCGCAATTTTCGGAAATGTCATATCTTTTTAAGCGACTTTGCTTTTTTCAATAGCATGTTTTCTTATTCATGTTATTCCGTGTTATGTTTACATATTGTTACTCTTTTTTTCAGATCGCTTTTTGACGGGTCCGTTTCAAATTAGGTATCCTATTTGTATCTTTTCCATATGTTGGATCGTATATACCATAGCTGATATTTCACTACTCGGAAGAGACAATTTTCAACAAATGATTCCAAGGATAGAAAATAAAAGCAGTTATTTATTACTGTGGTACAGCCCACCATTTTGGGCTTCAAATTTGAAACCTAAGAACGGATTCAAAAATTGCGTATTCAAAAATTGTGATATATCACTCGATAAGAGTTTGATAAATAAAAGCGATGTTTTGTTATTTCATCACTCTGATCTTACTAAAAATCCACCAATAAGAACAGAGAATCAAATTTGGGTATTCATGACGTTAGAGTCTCCAGTACATACGTATGGACCCTACAGAGAACAACAGTGGAATAATGCTTTCAACTGGACATGGAGTTATCGACAAGATTCGGAAATATTTACACCCTATGGAAAATTGTCTAAAAGAATAGTACCGAAAGAAAAAAATTACACTAAAATATTTCAACACAAATCAAAGGATGTTGCTTGGATGGTTAGTAATTGTTATACACATTCACAAAGGAATAGATACGTTCAAAAGATGAAGAAATTTATCGATGTAGACGTATTTGGAAAATGTGGAAAACCTTGCAGTTTATCGGGCGACGAGTGCATAAAAGATTTAAGTAATAGATATAAATTCTATCTCTCATTTGAAAATTCTATATGTGAAGACTATGTAACAGAAAAGGCATTCCGATTGTATAAGGGGGATTTTGATATAGTCCCTGTAATAAGGGGTTGTCCTAATATTAAGGATATTTTACCGAAGGGTACGTTTATAACTACTTTGGATTTTGGGTCTCCGAAAAAATTAGCTCTTTATCTCAAGGATATAGCACTCAATGAAACTAAGTATTTAAATTATATAAAAGAAAAAGACGGGTATGTAACTACTTCGTACAACAATTATATACAAGATGGAACATGTTTATTATGTGAAAAAATAAATAACAACAGAAATGGTGCAGTCAATTTATCACAATGGATATTGAAAAAGCAATGCATTAGTCCTTTAGATTTATAATCATATTGAATAAAAGACATTTAGACTGTAAAGCAATATAATACAAAAGCCTGATTCGAATAACCGGTGACTCATTTTGTTAAACTACGGTTGTATTTAGGTACGATGCATAGTTAAAAGGTTATTTCATCTGATAAGCTACTTCACATTTAAGTGTTATATGAAAAATGCAACAACAACAAAAAACAACTGTTATATCATTTTGACGTATTCAAATCGTATTGCCTTAAAATCTTCAAGTTATCATCTATACAAGAACAGCAATCTTCTTCACATTTGAGAGTGTTATATGAAAATGCAAAAAAAAAAAAACAAAACAATAATTATTACATCATTTTCACGTATTCAAATCGTATTGCCTTAAAATCTTCAAGCAAAGATCTCTACAAAAACAGCTATCTATTTATCATTTGTAAACATTATACTCGCACTTTTCTTTATATTCCATGTTATCTTCAATAGATATAAGGTAAAGCAATAAAAAATAATAAGTAGATAATAAGTATTTCATTAACGATGAGGAATGATAATTTTTGAACAATCGAAAATAAAGATGATTCTAACATATGTTTTCAAACAAATATGTCGATAATATTCTAAATTTTTAGCATATGAAAGACATATTTTTGTAATGGAAAAGATATGTAAAAACCATAAATTACACAATCTATTTTTTGTGAGTTTTAACATTTTTTTGTTGTAGGTGTAATACCACCAAATCATAGTATGTGACATCCGGTTGCATGCGAAAAATATTCCCTTGAATTTGACAGTTGTAGGAAATTAATCCTACATTTCATTGCAGTAAACAATTTCTAAGTCATAAACATATATTTTGGGTGTTTCAAAGCACCATAATTTTTTTATTTGGTGTTTATATAGAATTTTTTTGGAAACTTGAGGTTACATGTTACTAAAGCTTGTACACAGGAAAAAAAGGGGTGAAAATTTGATTGGTTAACTTCCAGTGATGGTTATTTTTTTAATATGCAATGAAATGTTATGTGAAATTTTGTCTATAATACTGGACAGGATAAAACTTTACTCGTGCCAAGTATTTCTTTATTTGAAACAAAGATAAATTCTGCACAATTTTTTGAAAAGTGCACATTTAACAAAGACTAATAGGGGAAAATCAATGGTGGTATTACACCAATTAACATTAATTTTTCATATTATCCTTACATTAGAATGAAACTTGCATTAACTAGGTGGAAAAGGCAGAATATACAAAAGGGACAATCAAAAATCATAAGTCGATGAAAAACCAATAATTCCATCGCAAAAAAAATACGACGAAAAAGGAAAACAACAGTTACAAAACTCTACATACAAAACTAAAGAATGGACAAAAGTCAGCAAAAATTCCGCTTTGAATCTGTTAACCGGAACAAAATATATTTTGAACTATAAACCACCATACACTACTGTACTAAACGTCAACTTCAGATCTGGCTACAATACAAATAAGTCCTGAAAGGTACAATTTTCATGGAATTTTCTCCGTCCAAGAACCGTATTTCTGCAAAAGGTCGGTCAAACAGAACAAAACACGAAAAACGATCTGTAACTTATTATACACATATTTACCAAAGACGGTGCTGTAAAGGAAGAATTATTCCAGTAAATATTTGCCGATATGATTAGAGGTATCACACTAAATTATAAAATAATATTTCAGATGAGACCAGGTCGTGGTACATAACTGATGCTAGTTTTGCCTTCAACTCAATCATTAATAAATGTTTAATCCCAAGTCAGGAGCCTCTGGCCTTTGTTAGTTTTGTATGTTTTTTTTTTAAATTTTGGTTCATTTATATGTTTCGGAGTTTAGTGTGACGTCCATTTTTGCTGAACTAGTACACATTTTTTTTTAGAGGCCAGCTGAAGCCCGCCTCCGGCTGCGGGATTTTCTCGCTGTGTTGAAGACCCATTGGTGGCCTTGGGCTGTTTTCTGCTTTTTGGTCGGGTTGTTGTCTCTTTGACACATTCCCCGTTTCCATTCTCATTTTTATTTCGTTTAAAGGAAAAAAAAACTTGTAAAGTTGTTTTATAGATATTCAAAGTTCTTTTGACTATCTGAATAGACATATTTTTGTGTCTCATGCTTCAAGGTCGTGACATTTTGGGTTTAATTATTTTCAGTAAAAACTTCTTTATTTCTGTTAGGTGTACACATCTAATAGAAGAATTTTCTGGCATTTTCTCTGTAAAGTATGTATTACAATATTATAATTAACAGTTTCCCTTCAACTTTTGAGTTTTGATTGTTACCTTAGTGTATATCGCTTTTTTGGTGTTGTTGTTTTTTTTTTTCACAAACAATGAAAATTACAAGGTTGATCTGTAAATGATCATTACCGTATACACTACTGTACAAAAATCCTCTTCGCTCCATAACTTGATGTTTTCTTTGATTATGACACAGATTGACGACTTCAAATCAGAATCTATGACAAACGTGTTAATTTCAGCTTCTCAGTTGCCAACTTCCCATTTCTCAAAAGTAACATACTGTTAACCCTATCGTTTTTGGCTTTTACATAACTTTATTGATACATTACGCCGCCGTGCATGGTCATGTTATACGGGTTTCATTAAAAGGGTGTCCTCCTGACACAATAATTGCTCCAACAGAGTTAGGACGAACGACTGAGATTGATAATATCCCCCTCTTGGAAAACGTTTTCAGGGTTAAATTATTATCTGACGGAATCAAAATTGTGCATAATCATCTGCATCAAATAATTTACTATCAACCAATTTAGAATTTCAAATTTTTCCAAGCTAAACATTTTTTACTGCTACATCACCCCTTTTTTCCCTCAAATCAATATTGTCGTCCACGATGTAAGCTGCGGAGAACACGTGTTTCTTACGCACAGAAACAGGATTTAAATTCATTCTGTTGAATAAATATAAAAGAATCTAGAGTACCGCACGAAATTGTCACAGAAACGATACCCATGGTGCTAGGCTGCACCTAATTTATAACCAAAAACTTTGTTAAATCATTGCTTGTAATATGCGTATCGGAAATGTATTATCTTCATAGGGCAAGACTTTTTTCGGTCTCCCCCATTTTGCTTAACGTTCCAAATTTTTAAGCTCACCATGCAAAACCTTTTACATTTTAAATGTTTACCATATATTAGATCCATTTCAGACGAAAAGATTGAAGAATTAATATAAAATGAAGATGGGATATACTCAGAGAGAGACAAAAAGACATAGATGTAGGTTTTTGTCTCTTATAATCAGAAGCTAGAGGTGCTTTTTATCTTTAATGATAACACAGCATAGCCCTTTTAGCTGAATTTTGCAGTTTTTCGTATGTTGCCGTTTGTTGCTGTCTATCATATTTGTCTTTGTTTATTGTTTTGTACATAAATCTGGCCGTTGTTTAATCTCTCATCTGAAATATTTCATCCAACAAATGTATTTCTGGATTTGTTATATAGCAATGAACTACGCCCTTTTCCAGAAGTGGAGGCGTTCAGTTTCCTTCAATGGAATAATGTTATAAAGTATACAAGATTAAATACTCGAGAAACAAAGTTTTTTTGATTTGCATATGAGTACTTCTTACAAAAAAATATACCTGGAAATCGAAAAAATTGGGTAACCAATACAGTTTTTGAGATACCCGCTTTTGAAATCCATAACATGATACGCATGCAAAAAATACATAGAACATACATAGGTAAAATCATAGAAATCGGCATAAATTAAAATTTTCAGTATTATGTTACTTAGCATTAGTACTACATATTTTTTTTCAAAACTGATTAGTAATTTGAAAATTATTAACACAGCTTTTGGTGCAAAACAGCAAAACGGGTTTGTTATTTTCCCGTCATAACTTATTAGGCTTACTACAAATTGATAGTCCGTTCTAAATCCATTTTGTTTTAAAAAACTGCCATTATCTTTCGAAAAGAGTTGGTTTGCTTTTCTTCTGAATATTTTTCTGTTGATATCAAGCACCAACAGAGCAACGAATTTCTCCTCCTGCCGATTTTGCTTCCCTTTATAAACGAGTTAAAGAGAAAGAATCGAAAATCCTACTGTGTGGTGAAAAACAGGAGACCCACGTGCATGCCGTAATTCTAAACACATGAATGAAAAAGTTGCTTTTGTCATTTGTGGTGTACCCACTTATTCAGCATCTCAGATTGCCTCATTTATTTATAGTACATTCTTCTATTGTTAATATAAGAAAAACACGAAAAAGAGGTAAAGGACAAACAACATTATACCTAATACTGCAGAGACAAACAACAGTATACCTAACACTCCAGAGACAAACAACAGTATACCTAACACTCCAGAGACAAACAACAGTATACCTAACACTGCAGAGACAAACAACAGTATACCTAACACTGCAGAGACAAACAACAGTATACCTAACACTGCAGAGACAAACAACAGTATACCTAACACTGCAGCGACAAACAACAGTATACCTAACACTCCAGAGACAAACAACAGTATACCTAACACTGCAGAGACAAACTGAAGAAATTTGGTGTTGTTGTTTTTTTTCACAAACAATGAAAATTACAAGGTTGATCTGTAAATGATCATTACCGTATACACTACTGTACAAAAATCCTCTTCGCTCCATAACTTGATGTTTTCTTTGATTATGACACAGATTGACGACTTCAAATCAGAATCTATGACAAACGTGTTAATTTCAGCTTCTCAGTTGCCAACTTCCCATTTCTCAAAAGTAACATACTGTTAACCCTATCGTTTTTGGCTTTTACATAACTTTATTGATACATTACGCCGCCCGTGCATGGTCATGTTATACGGGTTTCATTAAAAGGGGTGTCCTCCTGACACAATAATTGCTCCAACAGAGTTAGGACGAACGACTGAGATTGATAATATCCCCCTCTTGGAAAACGTTTTCAGGGTTAAATTATTATCTGACGGAATCAAAATTGTGCATAATCATCTGCATCAAATAATTTACTATCAACCAATTTAGAATTTCAAATTTTTCCAAGCTAAACATTTTTTACTGCTACATCACCCCTTTTTTCCCTCAAATCAATATTGTCGTCCACGATGTAAGCTGCGGAGAACACGTGTTTCTTACGCACAGAAACAGGATTTAAATTCATTCTGTTGAATAAATATAAAAGAATCTAGAGTACCGCACGAAATTGTCACAGAAACGATACCCATGGTGCTAGGCTGCACCTAAATTATAACCAAAAACTTTGTTAAACCATTGCTTGTAATATGCGTATCGGAAATGTATTATCTTCATAGGGCAAGACTTTTTTCGGTCTCCCCCATTTTGCTTAACGTTCCAAATTTTTAAGCTCACCATGCAAAACCTTTTACATTTTAAATGTTTACCATATATTAGATCCATTTCAGACGAAAAGATTGAAGAATTAATATAAAATGAAGATGGGATATACTCAGAGAGAGACAAAAGACATAGATGTAGGTTTTGTCTCTTATAATCAGAAGCTAGAGGTGCTTTTTATCTTTAATGATAACACAGCATAGCCCTTTTAGCTGAATTTTGCAGTTTTTCGTATGTTGCCGTTTGTTGCTGTCTATCATATTTGTCTTTGTTTATTGTTTTGTACATAAATCTGGCCGTTGTTTAATCTCTCATCTGAAATATTTCATCCAACAAATGTATTTCTGGATTTGTTATATAGCAATGAACTACGCCCTTTTCCAGAAGTGGAGGCGTTCAGTTTCCTTCAATGGAATAATGTTATAAAGTATACAAGATTAAATACTCGAGAAACAAAGTTTTTTTGATTTGCATATGAGTACTTCTTACAAAAAAATATACCTGGAAATCGAAAAAATTGGGTAACCAATACAGTTTTTGAGATACCCGCTTTTGAAATCCATAACATGATACGCATGCAAAAAATACATAGAACATACATAGGTAAAATCATAGAAATCGGCATAAATTAAAAATTTTCAGTATTATGTTACTTAGCATTAGTACTACACATATTTTTTTCAAAACTGATTAGTAATTTGAAAATTATTGACACAGCTTTTGGTGCAAAACAGCAAAACGGGTTTGTTATTTTCCCGTCATAACTTATTAGGCTTACTACAAATTGATAGTCCGTTCTAAATCCATTTTGTTTTAAAAAAAACTGCCATTATCTTTCGAAAAGAGTTGGTTTGCTTTTCTTCTGAATATTTTTCTGTTGATATCAAGCACCAACAGAGCAACGAATTTCTCCTCCTGCCGATTTTGCTTCCCTTTTATAAACGAGTTAAAGAGAAAGAATCGAAAATCCTACTGTGTGGTGAAAAAACAGGAGACCCACGTGCATGCCGTAATTCTAGACACATGAATGAAAAAGTTGCTTTTGTCATTTGTGGTGTACCCACTTATTCAGCATCTCAGATTGCCTCATTTATTTATAGTACATTCTTCTATTGTTAATATAAGAAAAACACGAAAAAGAGGTAAAGACAAACAACATTATACCTAATACTGCAGAGACAAACAACAGTATACCTAACACTCCAGAGACAAACAACAGTATACCTAACACTCCAGAGACAAACAACAGTATACCTAACACTGCAGAGACAAACAACAGTATACCTAACACTGCAGAGACAAACAACAGTATACCTAACACTGCAGAGACAAACAACAGTATACCTAACACTGCAGCGACAAACAACAGTATACCTAACACTACAGAGACAAACAACAGTATACCTAACACTGCAGAGAAAACTGAAGAAAGAGCATTATGTAAATAATGAAAATACATTCATTCAAAACCTCATTTATTTCATCCTTTCCTTAAGATTTAAGATTTAAATCACATTTATTTCATCCTTTCCTTAAGATTTTAGATTTAAATCACATTTATTTCATCCTTTCCTTAAGATTTAATCTTTAAATCACATTTATTTCATCCTTTCCTTAAGATTTAATCTTTAAATCACATTTATTTCATCCTTTCCTTAAGATTTGATCTTTAAATCACATTTATTTACATTCATCCCATCAAGTAAGGCTGTTGCAACTGCGGAATGCGTTTCCGAGTTCATTTTTCCCTTTAAGCTCGTTCATCGGTCATGCTGTTTCCCAACATTTATCGTTGGCCTGGAAAGTTATAGTTTGTGAAAATCATAGATTTGATCTCTGTAGAGTATTGGCAATTTTCAAAACATCAAATATAAGTAGGAAACTACATAGCCATTTTTTTTTTTTTTTTTTTTGAAGAGGTGCAAGACCCAGCTTCACAAAAAGTGTAATTACCAGATTTGTAATAATTGTTTGTGCAGTTTAGAAACAGCCCAAGCTTCATTTTTTAATAAACCTCCCGAAACAAATTTCGTTTTTCTCAATTTATTTTCCTAATGCAAGGGAGTTAACAAGCGATAAAAAAGCACGTTTTTAACACACAGTCCGGTAGATGCATTCAATTACGTCCCATCTACTAAACATTCATCTGGTGGAAAGTTGTCTCATTGGCAATTATACCACATCTTCTTATTTTTATAAAACAAGAATTCAAAGACAATAAAGCAAGAGGTATCAAAATGTTAACATTAGCCAGGACAAAAGGTCAGATACAGCATGTTTTAATAGTAAAACCGAAAAAAAGTAATATTGCCAGTCGTTGTAGTCAAGATTGTTTTTTTGCCTGAAGCGGATATTTTTTTTATTTTGACTTAAACAGATCCTTTATTTATGGTTTTATATGATTTGATGGTAGCAAATAAATGGCTTACTTCTACCATATACCATCGTATCAACCTAGATATGTAAGCTCTCTAGCCTTGTTCATCCTGTCAGCCTAGATATGTAAGCTCTCTAGCCTTGTTCATCGTATCAACCTAGATATGTAAGCTCTCTAGCCTTGTTCATCCTGTCAACCTAGATATGTAAGCTCTCTAGCCTTGTTCATCCTGTCAGCCTAGATATGTAAGTTCTCTAGCCTTGTTCATCGTTTCAACCTAGATATGTAAGCTCTCTAGCCTTGTTCATCCTGTCAACCTAGATATGTAAGCTCTCTAGCCTTGTTCATCCTGTCAGCCTAGATATGTAAGCTCTCTAGCCTTGTTCATCGTATCAACCTAGATATGTAAGCTCTCTAGCCTTGTTCATCCTGTCAACCTAGATATGTAAGCTCTAGCCTTGTTCATCCTGTCAGCCTAGATATGTAAGCTCTCTAGCCTTGTTCATCTTGTCAGCCTAGATATGTAAGCTCTCTAGCCTTGTTCATCCTGTCAGCCTAGATATGTAAGCTCTCTAGCCTTGTTCATCCTGTCAACCTAGATATGTAAGCTCTCTAGCCTTGTTCATCCTGTCAGCCTAGATATGTAAGCTCTCTAGCCTTGTTCATCCTGTCAACCTAGATATGTAAGCTCTCTAGCCTTGTTCATCCTGTCAACCTAGATATGTAAGCTCTCTAGCCTTGTTCATCCTGTCAACCTAGATATGTAAGCTCTCTAGCCTTGTTCATCCTGTCAGCCTAGATATGTAAGCTCTCTAGCCTTGTTCATCCTGTCAACCTAGATATGTAAGCTCTCTAGCTTTGTTCAGCCTGTCAACCTAGATATGTAAGCTCTCTAGCCTTGTTCATCCTGTCAGCCTAGATATGTAAGCGTAACAGTATGTAGCTGATGGTTAGTTACTTTTAAATAATTAACAAAAAGTACATTGTAGTGAATAGTTTTGAAAGAACACTAAGTGTTTGGTTTGTTGTTATTAGGATGAGACAGGTCACCAAACTATTACTTCTAAATAATGAAATGTTCGCAATAATATTTGTAAAAAAATTATTTTAAAAAGATATTTACCTTAAATGCATATATTTGATTTTCTTTACTTGCATCAACAATAAGTTTAAACTATATTTCATTGAAGTCGAAGTTTAAAATACGTACAAAGTACAGATCTGAGAGCACTCGCAGTTACTCACAGCTAGGTCAAAGCCAATAACAACAAATGATAAAAAAATCATGTATCTAAGACTAACATATCTATCAGTACACATCCAACATCCAATGGATTTAGTGTAAAGACGTCATTAACAGTCAGAGAAAAATAGTCAATTTGTAATGTTAAGTGTATTGGTGAACAAAATAGAACAGAAAAAAATAACACAACCAGTCAAATTGTAATGTTAAAGTATATTGGTGAACAACATAGATTCGTAAAAATAAAGCAACCAGTGAGACGAATGTATAGTTATACAGTCTAATGTGAACATGTTTCTGAAATAAAATGTTGGTCATTACAGGGGATTCTAATATGAATTAGGTTAAGATTTTTTTTTTTATCAAATACGTGATCATGCTGCTGTGATGGTTGCCTAGATATCATTTAATATCCTTAAAATATGAGCTTCAAAAGTTTTTACAATTGTGTATACAAATACATGTCTCAATGGTTTTACCTTCTATATGAGTAACGATTGTATGTAAATAATAAGAGAAATACATGTATCAATGGTATTACCTTCTATATGAGTACAGATTGTTTGTAAATAATAAGAGAAATACATGTATCAATGGTTTTACCTTCTATATGAATAAAGATGGTTTTACCTTCTATATCAATAAAGATTGTTTGTAAATAATAAGAGAAATACATGTACCAATGGTAGTACCTTCTATATGAGTAACGATTGTTTGTAAATAATAAGAGAAATACATGTATCAATGGTATTACCTTCTATATGAGTAAAGATTGTTTGTAAATAAAAAATGAATACATGTATCAATGGATTAATCTTCTATAATGAGTAACGATTGTTTGTAAATAATAAGAGAAATACATGTATCAATGGTTTTACCTTCTGCATCAGTAACGATTGATGTAAATAAAAGAGAAATACATGTATCAATAGTATTACCTTCTATATGAGTAAAGATTGTTTATAAATAATAAGAGAAATACATGTATCAATGGTATTACCTTCTATATGAGTACAGATTTTTGTAAATAAAGAGAGAAATACATGTATCAATGGTTTAACCTTCTAAATGAGTAACGATTGATGTAAATAAAAGAGAAATACATGTATCGATAGTATTTACCTTCTATATGAATAACGACTGTTTGTAAATAATAAGAGAAATACATGTATCAATGGTATTACCTTCTATATGAGTAACGATTGTATGTAAATGATATGAGAAATACATGTATCAATAGTATTACCTTCTATATGAATAACGATTGTTTGTAACTAATAAGAAAAATACATGTGGTCCGAGAAAACAATTATTTCGTAGTGCATTTCTTTTAGACAATAAATTCAAATTAAAAAAATTGCACCTTTTCTATCTCAAAAATATTTTTACTGTGTAGTGTATTACTTTTGGGAGAAATAATATCAAAATTATAGAAAAGGCTACCAGCTCTAACTCTTAGTATGGACAATTCTATGTTAAGGGTGTCTGTAATTTAGTTTGACAGCTTCAGACATACTAATTTTTGACCTTTTTTAACTGGACCAAATCACTACTTTACATAAGCATTCATCATCCAAATTTTTTGTACATGTAATTTCATCTCCCTACTTAATATTTCATGCATAAAATAGAAATAAATACATTTGGAAAGTGAATGAAAAAAAATTTGCAAGATATACACTGTCTACACTAAGGACTATATTTGTAGACAACAAAAATCAAAGGACGATAACTGTGTCCTCGGACCTAATAGGATAGAAAGACTTGACAAATTCTAATAAAACTTTGCTTGACCTAAGCTTAGTGAATTATAAGATAGTTGGCCAAGTGTTATGGTCATAGTATATATATTATAGAAACAATGGCCATTTTAATATTGAACTTTGGATGATTATCTTTGACGTTTAAATCGAACAATTTCAACTATCAAGATTTGGGCCTAAAAAATTTAAATATTGCAAAAATTTGCTTTTTAAATGCCCTTTTTTATCATGTATTATGTATTAAAAGCAACGGAAAACTCATTTGATTTATCAGATTTTTTACAATGATTCAAAAGTCAAATTTTTATGAACCGTGTCTGAAAATGGAGATTTTCGAATTAAGGGGCCTTATATAAACATACATTTATATCTAAGACTAACATATCTATCAGTACACATCCAACATCCAATGGATTTAGTGTAAAGACGTCATTAACAGTCAGAGAAAATAGTCAATTTGTAATGTTAAGTGTATTGGTGAACAAAATAGAACAGAAAAAATAACACAACCAGTCAAATTGTAATGTTAAAGTATATTGGTGAACAACATAGATTCGTAAAATAAAGCAACCAGTGAGACGAATGTATAGTTATACAGTCTAATGTGAACATGTTTCTGAAATAAAATGTTGGTCATTACAGGGATTCTAATATGAATTAGGTTAAGATTTTTTTTTATCAAATACGTGATCATGCTGCTGTGATGGTTGCCTAGATATCATTTAATATCCTTAAAATATGAGCTTCAAAAGTTTTACAATTGTGTATACAAATACATGTCTCAATAGTTTTACCTTCTATATGAGTAACGATTGTATGTAAATAATAAGAGAAATACATGTATCAATGGTATTACCTTCTATATGAGTACAGATTGTTTGTAAATAATAAGAGAAATACATGTATCAATGGTTTTACCTTCTATATGAATAAAGATGGTTTTACCTTCTATATCAATAAAGATTGTTTGTAAATAATAAGAGAAATACATGTACCAATGGTAGTACCTTCTATATGAGTAACGATTGTTTGTAAATAATAAGAGAAATACATGTATCAATGGTATTACCTTCTATATGAGTAAAGATTGTTTGTAAATAAAAAATGAATACATGTATCAATGGATTAATCTTCTATAATGAGTAACGATTGTTTGTAAATAATAAGAGAAATACATGTATCAATGGTTTTACCTTCTGCATCAGTAACGATTGATGTAAATAAAAGAGAAATACATGTATCAATAGTATTACCTTCTATATGAGTAAAGATTGTTTATAAATAATAAGAGAAATACATGTATCAATGGTATTACCTTCTATATGAGTACAGATTTTTGTAAATAAAGAGAGAAATACATGTATCAATGGTTTAACCTTCTAAATGAGTAACGATTGATGTAAATAAAAGAGAAATACATGTATCGATAGTATTTACCTTCTATATGAATAACGACTGTTTGTAAATAATAAGAGAAATACATGTATCAATGGTATTGCCTTCTATATGAGTAACGATTGTATGTAAATGATATGAGAAATACATGTATCAATAGTATTACCTTCTATATGAATAACGATTGTTTGTAACTAATAAGAAAAATACATGTGGTCCGAGAAAACAATTATTTCGTAGTGCATTTCTTTTAGACAATAAATTCAAATTAAAAAAATTGCACCTTTTCTATCTCAAAAATATTTTTACTGTGTAGTGTATTACTTTTGGGAGAAATAATATCAAAATTATAGAAAAGGCTACCAGCTCTAACTCTTAGTATGGACAATTCTATGTTAAGGGTGTCTGTAATTTAGTTTGACAGCTTCAGACATACTAATTTTTGACCTTTTTTAACTGGACCAAATCACTACTTTACATAAGCATTCATCATCCAAATTTTTTGTACATGTAATTTCATCTCCCTACTTAATATTTCATGCATAAAATAGAAATAAATACATTTGGAAAGTGAATGAAAAAATTTGCAAGATATACACTGTCTACACTAAGGACTATATTTGTAGACAACAAAATCAAAGGACGATAACTGTGTCCTCGGACCTAATAGGATAGAAAGACTTGACAAATTCTAATAAAACTTTGCTTGACCTAAGCTTAGTGAATTATAAGATAGTTGGCCAAGTGTTATGGTCATAGTATATATATTATAGAAACAATGGCCATTTTAATATTGAACTTTGGATGATTATCTTTGACGTTTAAATCGAACAATTTCAACTATCAAGATTTGGGCCTAAAAAATTTAAATATTGCAAAAATTTGCTTTTTAAATGCCCTTTTTTATCATGTATTATGTATTAAAAGCAACGGAAAACTCATTTGATTTATCAGATTTTTTACAATGATTCAAAAGTCAAATTTTTATGAACCGTGTCTGAAAATGGAGATTTTCGAATTAAGGGGGGCCTTATATAAACATACATTTATTCAACCAATTTAAAATTTTTGAAGTTTTTTTGCCATAAATTATTCTTTCATATAAATTTAATGAACTTTAAATGGAAAGAAAAGTTACAAATAGCATACCACAGGAGTATAAAATGGTCTTAGGCCATGTAAGACTTAAAATTATTTTGGATCAATTTAGGCAGTAGCACATATTTACATATAAAAAAGCATACAGAAGCTATAAGAAATAGAAATTTGTCACTTTTTGCTCATTTCTATGTTACAAGAAGTCTGAATGCAAAAGGACTCTTGAATTCAACTTTTTTAGCAGACAGTATGGTCTGATGCACAGTTTTTGCACTTTTCAATTGAAAACTTGCATGTAGTTTTAGTCTCAACAGTCATATATTTGAACCACCTACTGTCCTAATGAAGAAAATAATGGTAGTATATGAAATGAATAAGGTGCACTTATCATTGTTAAGTGCTTTTATTACAGATTTAGTGAAATATTATGATGAACTTCAACTTTTATGTACAAAGCTCTTCACATTTCACGTGCATCAAACTGACCGTTCGACCAGGACCATAAATACAACACATTTTGCACATTTTTTCTGTGATAATCTACTTTTCTCTAGATTCAGAGTTCACAAACGATAAATGAAACTTGAATTAGGCATAGAAACACAAATATCAAAACATAAAAAGCTGTCACATAGAAAGTCAGCATGCTTCTTAGGCATACAAATGAAAACTGCCATAAAATGCTTATTTTAGCTGTATAATGGCAAAATGGGACATTTTTACAGAATTTCTTTCAAATAAAGTTGTAAATCCCTTACTTTTATTCATTTTGACATATTGAAACAAGCAAATCATTCAGGAAAGTTGCCAAAGTACAGAATCAGTACAGAATCTACATTTACTGAATTCATCTCTAAGGCCTGAAAACACAGTTATTTCGTAGTGCATTTCTTTAAGGCAATAAATTCAAATTAAAAAAATCGCACCTGTTCTATCTCAAAAAGATTTTTACAGTGTAATGTACTACTTTGGGAGAAATAATATCAAAATTATAAAAAAGTATTCCAGCTCTAACTCTAAGTATGGACAATTCTATGTTAAGGGGGTCTATAATTCAGTTTGACAGCTTCAGACATACTAATTTTTGACCTTTTTTAACTGGACTAAATCACTACTTTACATAAAAATTCATCATCCAAATTTTTTGTACATGTAATTTTATCCCCCAACTTAATATTTCATGCATAAAATATGAAGAAATAGATTTGGAAAGTGTATGAAAAAAATTTGCAAGTTTTACACTGTCCACACTATGGACTATATCTGTAGACAACAAAAATCAATGGACAATAACTGTGTCCTCGGAACATTTATCAATGGTATAACCTTCTATATAAGTAACGATTGTTTGTAAATAATAAGACTGAGGAATACATGTTTCAATAGTATTACCTTCTTTTAGAGTAACGATTGCTTGTAAATAATAAGAGAAATACATGTATCAATGGTATTACCTTCTATAATAGTAACGATTGTTTGTAAATACATAGATGAGTAACGATTGTTTGTAAAGAGAAATACATGTAAAAAGAATTAACTTCTATATGAGTAAAGATTGTTTGTAAATAAAAAGAGAAATTCATGTAATAATGGTATTACCTTTTATATGAGTAAGATTGTTTGTAAATAATAAGAGAAATACATGTATCAATGGTATTACCTACTATATGAGTAATGATTGTAGGTAAATAATAAAAGAAATACATGTATCAATAGTATCACCTTCGATATGAGTAAAATTAATTGTAAATAATAAGAGAAATAAATAAATCAATAGTACTACCTTCTATAATAGTAACGATTGTTTGTAAATGATAAGAGAAATACATATGTCAATGGTTTTACCTTCTATATGAGTAAAGATTGTTTGTTAATAATGAGAAATATAAATAAATCAATGGTAATACCTTCTATATGAGTAAAGATTGTTTGTAAATAATAAGAGAAATACATGTACCAATGGTATCACCTTCTATATGAGTAACGATTGTTTGTAAATGATAAGAGAAATACATGTATCAATGGTATTACCTTCTATATGAGTAAAGATTGTTTGTACAGTAAATAAAAAGAGAAATACATATGTCAATGGTTTTACCTTCTATATGAGTAAAGATTGTTTGTTAATAATGAGAAATTTAAATAAATCAATGGTAATACCTTCCATATGAGTAAAGATTGTTTGTAAATAATAAGAGAAAACATGTATCAATGGTATTACCTACTATATGAGTAATGATTGTAGGTAAATAATAAAAGAAATACATGTATCAATAGTATCACCTTCTATATGAGTAACGATTGCTTGTAAATAATAAGAGAAATATATGTATCAATGGTAATATCTTCTATATGAGTACAATTGTTTGTAGATAAAAGAGAAATACATGTATCAATGGTATTACCTACTATATGAGTAATGATTGTAGGTAAATAATAAAAGAAATACATGTATCAATGGTATTACCTTCTATATGAGTAAAGATTGTTTGTAAATAATTAAGAGAAAACATGTATCAATGGTATTACCTTCTATATGAGAAAAGATTGTATGTAAATAATAAAAGAAATACATGTATCAATGGTATTACCTTCTATATGAGTAACGATTGTTTGTAAATAATAAGAGAAATATATGTATCAATGGTATTACCTTCTATATGAATAACGATTGTTTGTAAATATTAAGAGAAATACATGTATCAATAGTATTACCTTTTATATGAGTAGCGATTGTTTGTAAATATTAAGAGAAATACATGTATCAATAGTATCACCTTCTATATGTGAGTTACGATTGCTTGTAAATAATAAGAAAAATACATGTATCAATGGTATCACCTTCTATATAAGTAACGATTGT
Source organism: Mytilus coruscus (assembly GCA_017311375.1). Classification (NCBI taxonomy): domain Eukaryota; kingdom Metazoa; phylum Mollusca; class Bivalvia; order Mytilida; family Mytilidae; genus Mytilus; species Mytilus coruscus. The sequence continues at coordinate 67,929,122 of CM029604.1, read as the reverse complement.
TTGTAGATAAAAAGAGAAATACATGTATCAATGGTTAAACCTTCTATATGAGTAAAAATTGTTTGTAAAAAATAAGAGAAATACATGTATCAATGGTATGACCTTCTATATGTCTTATATGTAAACTGTCCTCCTATGGTCTATCTGAGAATGCTACTATGTTATTATCATCATATCTGTATAGTAGAAATCAACAGATAAATAGGAGGTATTGTCAGTAGCTGGCCAAAAGTACAGAAAGGTGTGCCATAAGGATCAGTATCGAGATTTTAATCTTAAATGTTTTCAATAACGATATTTTTTTTATTTTATTTAAAAATATTACTTGTACAACTATGCTGACGACAATACTTTGTCTTTTAATCCTCCAATTTTTGAGGAACTTACTACAGTTTCAGAATCTGAGAGCAATCTTTTGATTGACCGGTTTCATTTTAGTTTGTATGCAAGCAAATTCTAACAGATTCCAGGCTATTGTTGTTGGTAAAAAGTCAGCGAATAGATCTCCTTGTTTTAAAATTGATAATACTGATGTATCTCATGAAGAAACAGCCAAACTTTAAGTTGCAGATATAGATTTAATGCTAAATTTTGACAACCATATTAAAACTGTTAAGCAACTTAATATTTTGAGGAAAATTGGTAGAAATCTATGTAAACTAAGTGCACTTACTATTTTTCATACTTTAATATAGCTAAATTTGAACTTTTATCCCTTGTCTTGGCACTTTTGTTCTGTTGCCGACACAAAGAAAATAGAAAAAATTCAAGACAAGGCATTACGATTTAATTTGTGATTATGTATCTACATATGAAGATCTGTTAGTGAAGTCAAAAATACATGGCCTACAAGCAACTCATAAGTCGAAAATAAACTGACAACGCCATGGCTAAAAACGAAAAAGACAAAGGGACAAACAACAGTACACAAAACACAACATTAAAAACCAAAGACTGAGCAATACGAACCCCACCAAAATCTGGGGGTGACCCTTTAAGTGCTCCAAAAGGGTAAGCAGATCCTGCTCCACTTGTGGTACCCGTCGTGTTGCTCATGTTAGTACAAACCCGGTGATGAGTCTAATTCGGTAGGTCGCATTCGGGGAAAAGGTGGCGAGATTGTATATACGACAATTGGAACATATCCGTTGTCATCTGAAACGGATATTCCATAACGGTTAACCAACTTTATTAGACTTAGTTAATAAACAAGGTCACATATATAATTTCAGATATTCTAACATTTTACAGATACAAGAAGTGAGAACAACAAGGTGTGGTAAACAATCTTTTAAAAGTATGCTGCTCCAGTCCTCTAGATCTGGAACTCCCTCCCAGAAGAATTCAAACGGTGCTCAAATGTTAATTAATTTAAGTAGCAGTGTACCTAAAATACCCATATTTCCTTTGTTTGTTTGGTTTTTTATTTATTTTGCTTCTAGAGTTTTGCTTTTTTTAAGTGCTAAAAGTTTAAGTTGCTATATTATATGCTGGCTTATTCCATTCTATATGTTTTTTTATGGTAGACTACTCATTTGTTATGTGACAATTGTGTATATGTAAACTATTGTATGTTTTGTGTTGTCCTATTGTGTCTGCACGCAATGTATATAATATGCAAGAATTTACTATGCATGTCGGTTCAATAGCTCGCTTAGAGCTTATGTTGTATTGTTATTTAACTTGCCGACTTAAAATAAAACTTATTTGATGATCACCAAAACATTTTTATCCACATTACTTAATATGCATTATGTATAGACTTTTTAGCCCACGCACCTGTATATATTTGCACTTCAAAATGGCGGCCAACTTTTAGTCTGAGTTTGGTATCCCCCTTTGACTTAGACCGGCATTACAGTCGTACTAATACTGTATAGTGGCACATGTGCATGGCACTTTTTATGTACTTTCGTCTTTGAGGAACTTTTATATAGTACAGTCTGATACCGAGCATTAAAATAGAGAGCACTCGACGTTGTTTTGACCGTTGTCTTAACTAGGCAGTGAGATACTAGTAGTGAAACTTTTTATGAACTTTTTTATCGTCGAACTTTACAGATATTTGGATGATCCTCAATGTCAGAAAAAGTAAAATAACAAAAATACCGAACTCCAAGGAAAATTCAAAACGGAAAGTCCCTTATCCAATGGCAAAATCAAAAGCTCAAACACATCAAACGAATGGTAAACAACTGTCTAATTCCTGACTTGGTACATACATTTCCATATGTAGAAAATTTTAACAGCTAGCTAAACCTCTCACTTGTATGACAGTCGCATAGAATATAGAATTCCATTATATTGACAACAATGTGTGAGCAAAACAAACAGACATAATAGGTAAAAAATTGGGGTACAGCAGTCAACATACAGACATTCTGTCATAAAAAATATAGATGATGAAATTCGGACTGTTGAAAAAATTTTACAGTAAAGTTAGCTAACCAAAAAAGACAACTACTAGTATATAAAAGTAATCTCTTTAATACAATCTCTCGCATCCTTGTCAACAGATCTCAGTTTTTACAATTTGTGAAATCTGACTTACCTAAATTATAAGAAGCTATAGATAGAAATCCCCTACTTAAAAGAGATAGATGAAAGTATTAGGAGTGCATGTCTATCAGATCTTGTCCAAATAGAGGCACAAGTCAATCCTAATACCGTTTGTAATTTACACACTGAAAACGATCATGTAACACAAATCTAAAATTCAAACATACTGCAAATTGCAGATGTGGCTCACAATGAACCCATGGAAGATTTTCAGGTTGACAAAATGTGTGGTCCCCCCTTAATATTCAATTAGCAACTCACGAGCAAGATGTTAGCAATAAGCATCCTACAGTTACAGATTTATCACAAGCAAGTAGCTCTGATTATACATTCTCTGAGGATAGTCATTTCTTGCCATCTCCAAACTAGCAAAGGACGGGGATGATACTTAAATAAATGAAAGTCAGGGCACTGAAAAAAACCGTTAGTTGTTAAAGTCAAATTTAAGACTAATTAAACCTACATTTATGATAACTCAACAAAATGCACCAACAAAAATAGATCCCTCAGATAACTCAAACTGTGATATTATTGACTTTGAACAACAGTTGAAAGGGAAAGAAAAGGGGTTAGAAAAGTAGGAGAAAGAATTAAAAGAACGAGAATATGACCAAAGAGCAGTGGAATTATCTCGATCGAACATATTTGCATTAGAAAGGTCAGTCATTGGCTTAGAACACTCAAATAGATTATTAAAAACTCGATTACTCATTGAGCAGAACACAAATGTCGAAGACCTAGCTTCTCAAAGCACTTAAAACAAAATAAAGCAAATCTCTCAAATGATCGTCGACAAACCTATTTGTTACCACAAAATTTACCTAATGAGACTATGCAAAACCAGACGATTCAAACGCAAGTTTATCGGCACCCAGATGGATTGTATGAGATTACAGGCTACTCGGTCTACTCAGAAAGGATGTGTGATTTGATGTAAAAAATATGCAAAACATCCAACCCAACCTGCCCAGCACATTAATATTGAGTTCGAACCATTTTTTAGGGGGAGGCCGAACGTCAAAACATCCACCACAAATTTAAGCAACGTAAACGAAATACATTGAACTAAATCTAGCAACCTTGAACATTGAATGCTTCACATCAAATAAGGAATATCTATTATCTCTGATGAAAAATCACCCTAATATCGCCATTCAGGAACATTTGTTATAAAACTTTGAAAAATTTAAACTTAAATGGTTATGTACTGAAAATAACTAGAGTTGTGTTATAAAAAGTGTAGATGACATAGATACAATTACAAATTATGCCAAGCCACGAGGGATGGAAGAAACAGCAATTTTATGGACAAACCAAATAGCAAAGCAAATCAGTTACTGTCAGAAGGTAGAGTGTGTGCAGTTTTACTCAGTACCGATATTTTAGACTTTATTTTGTATTGCGTTTATATGCCATGTCCAAATTACTCAATAGACATATCTGAAAGTACTCTTGACGAATTAGGCGAAATTATGGCAAAATATGATAACTCGGCAATGATACTTTTACCAAATATGAATGCTAGTTTGAATAGATCAACGACTTATCTTCAAGACAGAGTTTCAAAACTTTCATAGATGAGAACATCTGACCTTGCCACAAGACTTTCCAGAAACTCATACTGATTTCCACCACAGTGGGAAACAGTCTTCCCAGATTGACTATATTTTGATATCTTTAACTCAAAAAGACAAAATTTTCGAAATTAATTAAGGTTTTAGTGAATGACCGACTGAACATCACATCGCAAAGATTAGTTCAAGCACAATTGGCATGTTCATTTTCTTCAAAAAATTTTACATCAGAAAAACCAATGATGACTTCATGGACTATGAAGAACGTGAATTGGAAAATTTGGAGGCTGAAAAATATAAATAACTACTAAAACAGCGACTCAGTCATATGTACATTGATAACTATACTTTTTCTATTATTAAAATGAGCTGTTAAGAACTATTTGATATCTTAACTAAGGCTAGTTTTGAGTGTTCACCTAACTATCTGTGGGAAAAAAGAAAATGCACTTGGAACTCTGCATTAGAACAACTGTGTTAACAAAGTAAGGATGCGCATAAGCATGGAAAAACCACGGGTGTCATTCAGACAATGACAATCCTGTCAACAGAAAACATTTGGTTTTAAAGCGTGAATTCAGACAACTTCAAAGGCAATTAAACGCAGGTGAACGACATTCTCTGTATGAAAACATTACAAGTGCTCATTCTGTCGATAATACTACCTTTTATATGATTATTTGTCGTCAGAGGCAAAGTGGAAAACGAATGATTAGTTTTCTTATCGTTGGTGATTATGACACACCGGATTTTATTCGTGAAGCATGGACAAACTACTTTAGTGATTTATCAACTCCAAAAGAAATATCAAGAAAAGAGCAATATCGCACACAAGTGGAGCTAGACCACATTCTGTTCCAGGAGGTATCTGATAATGAGGAGGAAAAGTGTATTGAATATGACATAAGAAACTGCCTATCGAAAATGAAAACTGGAAAAGCAAGCGACTAATTTGAAAGTTTCTGCAGAGCATTTTAAATATGGAGGCGATAAAACCGCCGAAATACTCCGTATCTGTAAAATGTGGTATTTAAATTTGATCATGTTCCACAGTGTTTTAAGGAAGGCATTGTGACCTTCTATTGTTGTCTGTTCTGTGGTCGGGTTGTTGTCTTTTTGACACATTCCCCATTTCCATTCTCAATTTTATTATTTCACCACTCTTCAAAGGACCTGGTAAACCTTTACACTTACCAAAATCTTATAGAATAATTCCATTGATGGAATCAGTGCATTTCAATCGAGATACAAATTGCTGCAGGAACAAAGTCTACAACGAGGCTTTAAAACGGGAATGACTCATACCTATGCAGCACTCCCGCTTACTGAGGCGATCCTAGAAGCAATAGAACTAGGACGTATGTTATATACTACCTTTGTCGATGCCTCATCAGCTTTTGATGTTGTTTGGCATGCCTCTCTGTTGAAAGTGCTTTTCCATCTATCATTAAGTTACTACTCAATCGTCCTATATAATATTACTATACAAAAAAACATCAAAAAATAATTCACCATTTTCTTCATAATGAAATGCCTGTACCAAGTCAGGAATATGAATTTGATGTGTTTGCGCTTTTGATTTTGCCATTTGATAAGGGACTTTCCGTTTTAAATTTTCCTTGGAGTTCTGTATTTTGTTATTTTACTTTTTGGCAAGGAAAAAACAAAAATTATGTTTTGGAACTTTTCTTTAAATTGTAAAAACTGGAATCAAATAGACAAATTTCATATTGGCACAGAGGCTTTAGTAAGGGTTGAAAATTATACACATATAGAAATAGATAGAACCTCTTGTGAATATGAAGCAACTAGGACTATTGTTGGAAATCGTCTAAGAACTGCAAAACAGACTTCTTCTTCTGCTTTGATGGGCACAGGTATATATGGTCTAAATGGACTAAACCTAGATGTTTCATGTAAACTATGATCAACATATGTGGTTTCACGTCTGCTATTTGGACTTGAAATCGTAAATCTAAATTTATCGTCTGGAAAAGTTTTGCAATAACTTTTTAAAGCAAATTCATATCTTTCTTCTTCTTGGTGAGTTGCAAATTACCGCGCTTTGGCACAAAAAGATTCTAACAACTTTTGGTACAATAACTAGAAGTGATTCTGCTGAACGATCTCGCCATACGTCAATTATCTACAAAGGGCATCTGACAGTATCACCGTACACAATTTTCAAATGGACAAAATAGTTTAGATTTCCACCGTTTGGGAAAGGAATCGAGTATTAGAATATTTTCTTGTAGTGTGCACCGCTCTCTCAAGTGTAAGAGACTTTTTTTATAGCAAAACTTTATGAAATTGTGGCACCAAGGATTGGCATAGTTGCCTGGTCTGATATAAAAACCATATGTTTTTATATACTTGAATGGCTAAGTTTTACTATAAAACAAGTGTACGTTAACATTCTTGTGAAAGAAAATCTTTTATATTATCAAAATCTTCATAAATGTACAGCTATTGAATTATTGTCTTCCCGTACACTAATTCGCCGATATATTCCCGTATGCAGTGACCTTAAATACGTGACCTCTCTTAAGTGCGAGGGGAAAACTGTGATGACAGAATGTAAACAAATGTGCACTTGAAATTAATGGTATATATGTTTGCAGGAAGCAGAACTTTGTTCAGTAGACTCTATAACACGAAGCTTGTGTTATTCTCTACATGAGAAGAGAAACGCTCTGCGAGATACATCCTCGTCTTTAAGGGTCAACAAATTCATGGGTAAAAACCGTAAAAAACTGTAATTTTTTGTTAATTTTAAAGTCATATGAAACTTCAAACTTGAAAAAAAGTTGAATATGTTTTATATATACTTAAATGGCTATGTTGTACTAAAAAACAAGTGTACGTGAACATTCTTGTAAAAGAAAGTCCTTTTATATTATCAAAATCTTCATAAATGTACAGCTATTGAATTATTGACTTCCCGTACACTAATTCGCCGATATTTTTTCCCGTATGCAGCGACCTTTAATACGTGACCTCTCGTAAGAACTTCGGGCACCGTACAGAGCGATTGCGAGGGGAATTACAGTAATAACTGATTCGTAAAGAACACATTTAGTACAAAAGATCATTTAACAACTGTTAAGAAAGAGTTTAATTAACAATTGGGAACGCATTGTAAGTATTAGATACAGAACAAAGGTAACAAAACAGGCTGGTAACAACCGTTGCCGTATAGTATTTCTGCATGAGTAGTCAGGTCAATGTCCGAGACGAAAGCCGAGGACCTTGACCTGACTACAAGTGCAGAAAACTATACGGCAACTGTTGTTACAGAAACACTGAACTACAACAAAAGCAAACGCCAACATACATAGAGACGGACTGTATGATAACAACTGCCATATTCCTGACTTGGAACAGAACATTTTAAGAAAAAATGGTGGGTTGAACCTGGTTTTATGGCTAGAAACAGAGAAACAGCTTTTATATTTATAGATTTTGTTCTTTATTTTATTGATTTTGACATGTTGTATTTACGTTTGTCTGATTTCTCTTTTTTATTTCATTTGCATAGTCGTTGATTTTTAGAATTGAGAATGGAAATGGGAATATGTCAAAGAGACAACGACCCGACCAAAGAGCAGACAACAGCCGAAGGCCACTAATGGGTCTTAAACGCAGCGAAAAATCCTGCATCCTCAGCTGGCCCCTAAATAAAATTGTGTACTAGTTCAGTGAAAATGGACGTCACACTAAACTCCAAAACATATAAATGAACTAAAATTTAAAAAAACATACAAAGACGAACAAAGGCCAGAGGCTCCTGACTTGGGACAGGCGCAAAAATGCAGCGGGGTTAAACATGTTTTCTGAGATCTCAACCCTCCCCCTATACCTCTAGCCAATATAGAATAAAGAAACACATAGCAATACGCACAGTAAAACTCAGTTAAAAAGAATTCCGAGTCCGATGTCAGAATAGGTAACAAAATAAACTAAGCAAAATGACAATGATACATAATTTAATAAAGGACTACTAGCAGTTACTGACATGCCAGCTCCAGACCTCAATTAAACTGATTGAAAGATTAGGTCTTCATCATATGAAAATCAAGTACAATCCCTCTCGTTAGTGGTTAAGTATCATACCATTATAAAATATATGAGAAGAACATAACCCGTATCATGCCAACAACTGGTCTTAGAATAAATGTGTTTATTTCCGATGCAAAGACCCTATGAGTGAATCAATATTAATACCTAAATGTATTAAATTCATATTTTTGTTGTTTATTTTTTTTTTTTGAGTTTTGTGGTTTTTTTGGGGGAGGGTATGAGCCGGGGAAGGGGGCAATTCCCTCCCTTTCAAAATGGGGGATGGAGGAGGCAAAACATGTTTCTTTGGTCAAAGGTGAGGGCCAAAACTATAACTTTGGCAATTTATTTTGTTATTAAAATATAAAGTGGCTACGAAAGAGGACATTAACTTATTTCTAGACTATTAGACTATTATGATAGAAAATATAGATCAAAGGTCTTATTTTTTTGCTTGTCACATTAAGAAGTCCCCCTCAACTTTTCAATTTACTCCTACTTCACTGATATGTATCAAAGGAATAAGTAATAATTTTACTCGCACACAGATGATAGAATTGAGAAGCGATAGTGTTAAAGCAAAATGCCTAATTTATTAAAGACTATATATCTCCAAACATCGTGCACTTGAAGTCAGGACAAGGTCCTCGCCAATCGCCTCGGACTTGACTTGTCTTCTCGTGCAGAAAAACTATACGGCAACGGTTGTTACCAGCCTGGTTTTTTATGTTACCTTTGTTTTGTATCTAATACTTAATGTACTGCTGGAGGCAAAGTCGTGCATATATAAAAAAATATATCATGGCTCTATTATTTCACTTATTTGCCACGTGCTCCACGTGGTCTGTGTTGATGTTTATTAATGTCACGATCCAGTAAATGTCGGCAACAAACTCGAAAGTTAATTAGCTTGCAATCAACAATCACTGAATGGAATATTATTTATCGATAATACGTTATAGGTTCGTAATAAATATAAAAAAAACGTGCATACAGGACAGTTTAGTATATATGCATGCATTGGTTAAATAATTTCGATAACATTGAAATTACGAGAAACTCGTTTCATATGACTTTAACTAATTAGTTTCAATTTATTAACCAAATTAATAGTGGTATTGAATTGCAAGAAAACAGACTTGTTAAATAGTGTACTATAGTGTAACATAGATATAAAACAACGACTGGAAAAAATCCTGGTTCTCCTGATAGAGGAGTAATTTACAGAAGGTAACAGGTAACATATTACGTAACAGGTTACGGTCAGGTAAAATCGCTGTAATAAGACTAATCTTATCATAAATTTATTCAGCGTAACCTCTATTAAATTCACTGTGATGGGTCAATTCTTTCTATATGAGTAAAGATTGTTTGCAAATGATATGACGAATAGCGTGAAAAATAAAAATTAATCTTATCGTAAATTTATATTGCGTAACATTGATTGAATTTACAATGATGGTCATTAAACGACAACAGACAAGTAAGATTTCTTATTTTTTTTATTTGTATGAACTTTTAGAAAATAAATGCTTAATTTACTTTTATAGGTCGTCATCGTGTTTCTACAATCGTTATATATTGATGAGATTTGTTTTGAAGTTACTATCAACTGTTTCCAGTAGTACAAGCAAAACAAATCAAGGTTAATATGTTCATTGTTATGTGTTTTTATGCTTTTTGGAGAAAATAAATGGTGATGGTGGTTATGCTAAATTTTATGCGTGTGCCCTATCTTGCTGGTGTTAGAAGAGGGGGAAATATGAACTGTTAATGTTGTTAGTTAGTGAGTAAAAGAAAAGAAGGGGTTGTTATGGTGTTTAGTTTAATGGGAATGTAGAAATAAGATTCATTGTATATCTAAGTAATAATGGATTTGGACATTTAAATAACAGAACGAAAACAAAATATATCCTGAGTGCAAATGCTTACTTGAAAAATAAAGTGTCTAAGTATTTCAGTGTGTGGCTTGAACTCTTTTTTTTAACTCTTTGTCAAATAAAACCTTCTTTTTTTCAACAAAATTTTTGAACAATTCCATTTGGTTGTCATCTTTGTCATCTTCTTTGTTCCTCGGTCATTCGGCGGAAGCTTTGATGTTCTTCTAGTCATCTCCGTTTGTCCGAAAAAGATCATTTTCCAAACTTTTGTGTGCTAGTTGACCTCATTTGTAGGAGGCAAGAGCATGTGCTTCACCTCTTTCATGTATGTCTAAACCAGGGTATCACAAAGTTCCTTATTATAGGTTTTAGATTTAAGTTCGAATATTCATTATACAAGTAGTCAGAACGATACAGTGGTTGGTGCCGTACATATTATCATTTGTTCTGTTTCTGATCCCGTCATTGTCGCATGATGCCATCTGGTGATTAAAGCTAACTCTTTCAATGAATCGTTATGGGGTTTGTTAATGCTCTTCAATTTCGTACTTTATTTGATATCTTTATTCGAGCCTCACTGATAAGTCTTGTTGACGAAACGCGCATCTGGTGTACAAAATTATAAGCCTGGTATCTTTGATTTTCTTTGAGTTTCTTTTTTTTTTGTTGTTGTAGTTTGATCGTTTTTGTTTTTAATGTTTGTATTTATATTATAATTATAAATAGTATTAGTATTAGTATTATTCATTTTAGTCTTAGTATTATTCATATTATCATTTTGTGTCTGCTTGGTTTTTTTCTCCGTTGACCAGTTATGATTCGTGTACAGGAATCGTGGTGTGTGGCAACTGTTGCGCTGCTATGATCTCTTTCTTTTTATTTTCTCAGAAATTTTCTGCAAGATTTATATTCTGTCGTTTTCAGAAATGAAAATGACATTCGTAGTTTTCGGTATCAAACCAATAATTGATCTATTCTAGTTTTTCCACCATATTCTACTGAGATGATGATTATTGGTAAATATTAATTGTCGTCGATGACGTTATTTCAATTTCTGACCGATAAATATAGAACTATGGCATTCTTTTGTTTTTGATACTGACTTTATCAGCAAGTATAGCAAGGAGTTTGCTAGGGCGAGTTGATATAAGCGCTGCTGAACCCGTTTGGAGGACGTTTTTTTTCAACAAACAATCGGCATTCCCATGGGAACCAACAATCTTCTTGCCGACTTGTTCCTTTATTCATATGAGGCTGACTATATACAAGAGCTTCTGCGGAAAAGTGAAGAGATGCTAGCATTATCCTTTAACTTTACGTTCCGCTATATAAATGATGTCCTCTCACTAAATAATTCAAAGTTTGGTGATTATATTGAACGCACCTATCCCATCGAACTTGTAATAAAGGATACAACAGATACAGTTGAGTCTGCCTTATACCTTGACGTACACCTAGAATTGACAATGAGGGTCGGTTGGGTACAATCCTTTACGACAAAAAAGATGATTTCAGCTTTTCAATTGTGAACTTTCCATTTTTATGTAGCAACATTCCAGCAGCGCCTGAATATGGAGTATATATCTCCCAGCTGATACAAAATCCCAGAGCTTGATTTTCCTATAATGATTTCCTTGATTCCGGTGTTGCTACTTACAAGGAAACTATTAAACAAAGAGTTCCAAGTGGTGAAGTTGAAAGCATCCCTTCAAACATTTTACAAACACCATCACGAGTTGGTTGACCGTTGTATAATATCTGTTTTACAGATGACGACAGATAAATTGCAATTGTCGTTACCATAATCCCGTCCTCGTTTTCTCGAATGTGACCTACCGAATTAGACTTATCAATGGGTTTGTACTTACATAGGCAACACGACGGGTGCCACATATTGAACATGATATGCTTTCCATTCCGGAGAACCTGATTTCACAACCGGTTTTTGGTGGGGTTCAAGTTGCTCAGTCTTTGGTTTTCATGTTGGGTTTTGTATACTCATTGTCTGTTGATCGTTTTTCATTTTTTGCCATGGCAATGTCAGGTTATTGTCGATTTGGTAGTCTAAATATCCCTTTGGTATCTTTCGCCTCTATTTTGCATGTTCGTGGAACCGCTTTATTCTGATAATGTGCACACGATCAGCGTTTTTGAAAGCCTATAAGTGTTACGTTTTATTGGGACCTAAAACATCACTCTAAAACACCACGTGATTGTAGTGCGCTATTGAAAATGACAAAATACTTATGAAAATGGAACGTAAGTTATACGTTAATAAATTACCATGTGCAGCCCCTTGTTTAATTATGCTTAACAAACATGTTTTCAGAAAAAATTATTACATAAATATAATACAGACAGATTTAAAGAGAAAACTTTGTTAACATAGGAATTCTGGGTTGATTACTCGAAAAACGTAATATGTACTACTTTCTTGTATATTCTTTCCGACCGTGCCCGATTTAGTGGTTCTATACCTATAACAGCACCAAATTGTTATATTGACTCCTGCTTTACTTAATTTCCTTGTATGATCTATTACTAGCACAGAAAAACATTATATCACTTAATTCAGGCTCAAATTGGGCTGGTAGTTACATATGCGTTATACAAAGAAAACTCCATATGAATACTAATAGTGACAGATATGAGACAATCAATTTTTACCACTTCCTTTTTGTTAATATCTACTCAAATAACAATGTTCTTACCTATATGTCTTATTTTTATTAGAGATTGTTCCTGGAATATAAATATAGTGGTCCAAACATAAAATGTAATTGATCATTTTGTCCCCCTTTTTTTCTACATGTTGAAAAAGGAGAGTGATTTGGTAAAAACCATAATTTTATGTAAAAACATGGATCAACAACATCAATTTTCTGTATCTCCTAGCTAGACACTTGCTAAACTGGTTATGAATTGCATTTCAAGTGAGATTGTGAAATTCCTATATAAGTATACACCAATTTCCTTTGAAATAAATGATACACTAAGAAACCCAATAAAACATGAAAACTCACTAGATAATTAAACCAAAAGCTATATTTATACTATAAACCAGTCGTAATATATAGATATAGGAAGATGTGGTGTGAGTGCCAATGAGACAACTCTCCATCCAAATAACAATTTATAAAAGTAAACCATTATAGGTCAATGTACGGCCTTCAACACGGAGCCTTGGCTCACACCGAACAACAAGCTATAAAGGGCCCCAAAAGTACTAGTGTAAAACCATTCAAACGGTAAAACCAACGGTCTAGTCTATATAAAAAACGAGAAACGAGAAACACGTATAAATTACATAAACAAACGACAACTACTGTACATCAGATTCCTGACTTAGGACAGGTGCAAACATTTGCAGCGGGATTAAACGTTTTAATAATACATGTTTCATTGGATTCAGTCTTAGGTAATGCAAAAATTTAAACTTCAGGTAAAGTTTTAACTGTATGCATGCTAAATGACCAAAAATGGCTAAACTACCCTATTGTAGCAATTTGAGGGCTGTAATTTGACACCAACATAATTGTTACATAAAAAATTTATGTAACATGATTACTAACAACAAATGTGACCAATATTTTAAAGTGGCAGTCATTTCATGTCAAAACCATACCGTATCCTGACTTGTGCTGAAAAATTCAACATACCTTTTAATTGCATATTAGAGCGTTCGTACTGGTTCCAAGCAGTTTGATAGTACAAAAACAGGTACTTCTGATCTGAACAAGAGGACAAATGTGCTCTCCTATTATAATTTTATGTACTTATTATTATTTTAAAGAAACTTTCAACAAGGATTCTACAGTGATCCCAAGTCCCAAAGCTTTCATTTGATACCAAAAGTACCCAAATATTTCACCTATTGACAAAGATACAGCTATGCGTAGGACCTATTTTGTTTAAAATATGTATTACTTTCTTGTATGTTCTTTTCGACCGGGCCCGAATTAATGGTTCTATACCTGTAAGAGTTATAACCACTAATTTTGGACATCGTTGTCATTGTGCTATATATTGTTCTGTTTTTATCATTGCTATAAGAGGTATTACCCCTAATGTTTGACATCATCGTCATTGTGCTATGTATTGTTCTATTTTTTTCATTGCTGTAAGGGTTATAGCCACTTTTGTTGGACATTGTTGTCATTGTGCTATATATTGTTATGATTTTATCATTGCTGTAGGTTTAAAACCACTTATTCATAACCCATTGCTTCCTATGTTAAATTCTACAATTTCAAACATCAATGGCTACTTTGTCTAAAGTTCAAATAAAGTGGCAGTCATTTCATGTCAAAACTATACCTTATCCTGACTTGTGCTGAAAAATTCAACATACCTTTAATTGCATATTAGAGCGTACTGGTTCTCGGCAGTTTAATAGTACAAAAACAGGTACTTCTGATTTGAACAACAGGGCAAATGTGCCCTCCTATCATAACTTTATATACTTATTATTATTTAAAAGAAACTTTTAACAAGGGTTCTACAGTGATTCCAAGTCCCCAAGCTTTCATTTGATACCAAAACTACCCAAATATTTAAACTATTGACAAAGATACAGCTATGCGTAGGAACTATTTTGTTTAAAATGTGTACTACTTTCTTGTATGTTCTTTCCGACCGGGCCAGTATTAGTGGTTCTATACCTGTAAAATGTATTACCCCTAATGTTGGACATCGTTGTCATTTTGCTATATATTGTTCTATTTTATTCATTGCTGTAAGAGTTATAACCCCTAATGTTAAACATTGTTGTCATTGTGCTATATATTGTTATGTTTCTATCATTGCTGTAGGTATAAAACCACTAATTCATAACCCCATTGCTTCCTATGTTAAATTCTGCAATTTCAAGCATTAATGGCTACTTTGTCTTAAGTTCAAATAAAGTGGCAGTCATTTCATGTCAAAACAATACCTTATCCTGTCTTGTGTTGAAAAATACAACATACTTTTAATTGCATATTAGAGCGTACCGTTCCCGGCAGTTTGATAGTACAAAAACAGGTACTTCTGATCTGAACAACAGGGCAAATGTACCCTCCTATTATAACTTTATATACTTATTATTATTTAAAAGAAACTTTCAACACGGGTTCTACAGTGATCCCAAGTCCCCAAGCTTTCATTTGATACCAAAACTACCCAAATATTCTACCTGTTGACAAAGATACAGCTATGCGTAGGAACTATTTTGTTTATAATATGTACCACTTTCTTGTATGTTCTAGCCGACCGGGCGCGAATAAGTGGTTGTATACCTATAATAGCACCAAACTTGTTATATTGACTCCTGCTTTACTTAATTTCCTTGTATGATCTATTACTAGCACAGAAAAACACATAAAGCTTTTGTCAAAACACTATATCACTGAATTCAGGCTCAAATTGGACTGGTAGTTACATATGCGTTATACAAAGAAAACTCCATATGGATACTAATAGTGACAGATATGAGACAATCAATTATTACCATATAGATATAGGAAGATGTGGTATGAGTGCCAATGAGACAACTCTCCATCCAAGTAACAATTTATAAAAGTAAACCATTATAGGTCAAGGTACGGCCTTCAAACGGAGCATTGGCTCACACCGAACAGCAAGCTATAAAGGGCAGATCTTATTTTTTAATATCTACTTAAATAACAATGTTCTTACCTTAATGTCTTACTTTTATCAGACATTGTTCCTAGAATATAAATAAGTGGTTCAAACCCAAAATATAATTGATCATTTTGTCCCCCCTTTTTTCTACATGTTGAAAAAGGAAAGTGATTTGGTAAAAACCATAATTTTATGTAAAAACATGGATCAACAACAGCAATTTTCTGTATCTCCTAGCTAGACAACTTGCTAAACTGGTTATGAATTGCATTTCAAGTGAGATTGTGAAATTCCTATATAAGTATACACCAATTTCCTTTGAAATAAATGATACACTAAGAAACCCAATAAAACATGAAAACTCACTAGATAACTTGACCTAAAGCTATATTTATACTATAAACCAGTCGTAATATACATGTTTCATTGGTTTCAGTCTTAGGTAATGCAAAAATTTAAACTTCAGGTAAAGTTTTAACTGTATGCATGCTAAATGACCAAAAAAGGCTAAACTACCCTATTGTAGCAATTTGAGGGCTGTAATTTGACACCAACATAATTGTTACATAAAAAATTTATGTAACATGATTACTAACAACAAATGTGACCAATTTTCATTGTAATGGGTATGATTTCTAAAATTTGAATTTCGCATGCCTTTCAGTAATAGGTATAAAACCACTAATTCATAACCCCATTGCTTCATATGTTAAATTCTGCAATTTCAAGCATCAATGGCTTCTTTGTCTTAAGTTGTCTACAGCTATGCGTAGGTACTATTTTGTTTAAAATGTGTACTACATTTCTTGTATATTCTTTCCGACCGGGCCAGAATTAGTGGTTCTATACCTGTAAGAGGTATTACCCCTAATGGTTGACATCGTTGTCATTTTGCTATATATTGTTCTATTTTATTCATTACTGTAAGAGTTATAACCCCTAATGTTGAACATTGTTGTCATTGTGCTATATATTGTTATGTTTTTATCATTGCTTAGGTATAAAACCACTAATTCATAACCCCATTGCTTCCTATGTTAAATTCTGCAATTTCAAGCATTAATGGCTACTTTGTCTCAAGTTCAAATAAAGTGGCAGTCATTTCATGTCAAAACTATACCTTATCCTGACTTGTGCTGAAAAATACAACATACTTTTAATTGCATATCAGAGCGTACTCGTTCCCGGCAGTTTGGTAGTACAAAAACAGGTACTTCTGATCTGAACAACAGGGCAAATGTACCCTCCTATTATAACTTTATATACTTATTATTATTTAAAAGAAACTTTCAACAAGGGTTCTACAGTGATCCCTAGTCCCCAAGCTTTCATTTTATATCAAAACTACCCAAATATTTCACTTATTGACAAAGATACAGCTATGCGTAGGAACTATTTTGTTTAAAATATGTACTACTTTCTTGTATGTTCTTTCCGACCGGGCCCGAATTAGTGGTTCTATACCTGTAAGAGTAATAACCCCTTATGTTGGACATCGTTGTCATTTTGCTTGATATTGTTGTTTTTATCATTGCTATAAAAGGTATTACTCGTAATGTTGGACATCATCGTCATTGCGCTATGTATTATTCTGTTTTTATCATTGCTGTAAGAGTTATAACCCCTTTTGTTGGACATCGTTGTCATTGCGCTATCTATTGTTTTATTTTTATGATTACTCTAAGAGTTATAACCACCAATACTGGACATCGTTGTCATTGTGCTGTAAGAGTTATAGCCCCTAATGTTGGACATCGTTGTCATTGTGCTATTTATTGTTTTTTTTTATCATTACTCTAAGAGTTATAACCCCTAATGTTGGACGTTGTTGTCATTGTGCTATATATTGTTATGTTTTCATCATTGCTGTAAGAGTTATAACCCATAATGTTGGACATCGTTATCATTGTGCTACATATATATATTGTTCTGTTTTATATCGTGTATTTACATTGGAACTTTTTGTCGTTAAGTTAATTAAGGTAATTATCAAAGTTAGAAGGTCTCGTGTCACATTGAAAAGGCTGAAAAAAGTAAAATAACAAAAATAACGAAATCCAAGGAAAATTCAAAACGGAAAGTCTCTTATCAAATGGCAAAATTTAAAGCTCAAACACATCAAACGAATGGAAAACAACTGTCATATTCCTGACTTGGTACATGCAACGACCGTAGTATTAAAGCCTGAAGTTTGAAGTCGATTTTTTTATGTATGCTTCAAGTTCAAACCTTACAATGTTAATGTTTTCTATACACCAAAAATTATCGGAAAACAGTAATTTTTTTCCAAAATTGCACAGATTTTAAGTGTGATTTTACTTCTTTAATTGCTCATAGAATTTAGCGATTAATTATATGCCCTCGCCGATTGGAAGGGTGTATTATGTTTTCCTATCTTTGCGTTCGTCCGTTAGCTCGTCCCGTATCAGGTTAAAGAAGTTTACCACGAGTGTATGGTCATATCAACTTTTAATTTAGTACATATGTTCATTATTATGATGTGATTTTTTTAAACATATTTTCACGATAAGAATTATAACCAATATTTAGAGGTTCAATGTGACAGTGGGAGCGATCAATGAATGGTGTCCTGTGGACGCATATTATTGTTTTAACTCTGAAATGTAATTTTAAAGGAATATCTTGTTTCTCCTTATTTATACTCTTCTTATTTAGTAATACTGTTTTCTTCTGTTTCAGGTCGCCTTTGGAAAAGTCTTTTTCAAATAAGATACCCTCTCTGTATCTTGTTCATATTTTGGATTTTACGTAGACAGAATTTTCAACAAATCATTTCGAAGACCGCAAATAAGAACAATAATTATTTATTACTATGGTACGCACCACCATCTTGGGCTCCTGATATGAAACTCCTGAATGGATTGAAAAAATGCGTATTCAAAAATTGTGATATATCACTCGACAAGAATTTGATAAATAATAGCGATGTTTTGTTATTTCATCACTCTGAGATGTTAAATGAGCCACCAATAAGAAAAGAAAATCAGATTTGGATATTCATGACATTAGAATCTCCAGTACATATATATGGACCCCACACAGAACAACAGTGGAATGATGCATTCAACTGGACATGGAGTTATCGACAAGATTCGGAAATATTTACACCTTACGCAACATTGTCTAAAAGAATAGTACCGAAAAACAAAAATTACTCTAAGATATTTGAACAGAAATCAAAGGATGTTGCTTGGGTGGTTAGTAATTGTTATACACATTCAGAAAGAAGTGGATACGTTAAAAAGATGCAGAAATATATCAATGTAGATATATTTGGGGATTGTGGTGAACCATGCAGGGTTTCAGGCGACGACTGCGTTAAAGATATAAGTAACACATATAAATTCTACCTTTCATTTGAAAATTCTATTTGTAAAGACTATATAACGGAAAAGGCATTCAAATTATATAAAGGGGATTATGATATCGTCCCTGTAATAAGGGGAGCCCCTAATATTAAGGATATTTTACCAAAGGGTACGTTCATATCTACCTCAGATTTTAAGTCTCCGAAAAAATTGGCCCTTTATCTCTGGAACATAGGTCAAAATGAAACTAAGTATTCAAATTATATAAAAGCAAAAGACAGGTATATAACCACTTCGTACAACGACTGGATAGAAGATGGAACATGTCTATTGTGTGAAACGTTAAATAGTCAACACGAAATATATAGGACATTCAATTTATCACAATGGATATTGACCAAAAAATGCTTCAGTCCTACTGATTTTTAATTATTTGAGTTGTATATTGAATAAACTCATCATAGATACCAGGATTGAAATGTTGTACGCCAGACGCGTGTTTTGTCTACTAAATACTCATTAGTGATTCTTGAATTGAAACAGTTAAAATGGCAAAATAAAGTACGAAGTTGAAGAGCATTGAGGACCCAACATTTCGAAAGGTTTTGCCAAATACAGCTGTATGGTAAACATTAATGAGACAGCAATGCAACAACACAAATGATTGTATATATATTTTTATTGAGATTGTCAAGGCATGTCCTCACGACGATGACCTACACACTTTATCTCTAAGATCCTGGCCACAACGAGATAATGTACAGCTTTGCCTAGGTTACTAGACTCTAGTTCCCGTGTGCAAAAGTAAGGTACTTACACACTCGGCTTTTTTCACCTACACAGTAGGCTAGCCAACGAAAGTGTAAGCGTTCTGGATTCTCAGCCACATTATTCACATAGACAAACCTGTAGCTAATTCCACCAGCACACATTGTCTGTCGTTGCAGTGCAAAAAAATCATGACGTCTGCTAAGTGCTGAGGGTGTTTTCAGATTCTGAATTTAATGTACCACTCTGATTCTTTGAAATAATTGGGGAGGGTTAGCAAGAATGGGCCCATAAATAAGCTAAAAGCTATCTGATTCACATTGATCAGCAACAATGAAGACTAGAGAGGTGATCTAGTGATCACTAATACCCCCGTCCGCACCAGAGCATGCTTTTGTTCCTGTAGCAGCATATTATGTTCAGCGGGGTCTAAAAACTAAAACGTAAAACAGTATAATGCATATGAAAGACTGCGGGCAAATTAACAGTAAAGAATAGAAGAAAATTAAAAGTACATATTTAATATTTCATTTAAACTCAGAGCAACACTAATAAACAGCTGCACCAAGAGCGCACGATACACCCTTATTGTGCATTATTAAATTGTTGTAAGATATTTCGAAGGCATTTTATCATAAGCAAATAAAATGATTTTGTATAAAAAAAAACATGCCTGAAGATTCCTTTTTTTTTTTAAATCGAACAGTTTGTTATGTTCACCAAATCCAACAATTATGCTCCAATAAATCAATCCAAGCAAACTCAAGTTATGGTACAATATGTGAAAAATTTAACAAAATCTGATAATTAAAGTCCCATAACTCTGGAGCGACAAACTGAAAAATTGAAAAAAAAATCAAAAGGGAGCTTCCTTTCATCGATCCCCACAATAACGTAAAGTTTGGATAGATCAACCCAGGAATACTGGAGTAAGTGCGCGATTTGTGACAAACTGCTTTAAATTTTAACAGTCAACGTTCCGTTACTCTGGAACGACAAACCGGAATATTAAAAAAATCACAAGGGGGCCGGCTTCCTTTCATCAATCCTTACAGTAATGTTAAGTTTGGAGGAAATCAATACAGGAATGCTTTGCTTTAAACCTAATGGTCAAAGTTTCGTAACTCTATAATGAAAAAGCCAAAAAAAAAAAAAAATCGAAAGGGAGCTTTCTTCCATCACTTCTAATGGTTTTTTTTAAAAGTGATATGAGAATTTACTAAAGCGAATTTGAATAATCGTACGAAGTGTTGACGGACGGACGGATATTGGTATACCATAAAACGTACCGTCTTCTGGTTGTACAAGTCAAATAAAATTAAGCAAAATTAGGTGACCTTGAGCAAAATTCATATCTTAGATACTACATCGTGTAAGATCATGTAAAATGTGCAAAGTTTGGCCGTTATCAAAATAAATTAGGTCGCCATGACTTACTGTACATGCGTCACTGAATTTGTTGACAGTTTACACCAAAGCCCATATAACTGGTCAAATAGGTGCACCTTGGTGAATAGGTCAGCACCGAGACTAATGATGTTCATTTAAAAACATATTTGTTTTACGCCTAAAACTTGCATCGTAGGAAAAATTGCAACCGCTGCTTTCATTGCCACATTTTGAGATCTCCAAATTACCATTAAATATGAGCTGCAGACTTTGCCAAGCAAATTGTTAATTAAAGAAAGTAATGGCAAATACAGATTAGACAGCAATCCAACGACATCTAGATGTAAATATATAGTTTAGAATTAAAAAAAAAAAACACGAATCAGTACAATTAGTCTAAGTCGTTGTTGAACAGTTGAGTTATCGGGACTATCAAAAAACATTCCATCATTATCACATCTGTCAACATTACGATAGCAAACTCGAAAACCACTGACAAGTTTCTTTACCTTCATACTAGTTATGACCTACGTAAAGGAGCATCAGCTGCCAAATTTCATTCCACCGAATTGACTAAATATTTCAAATTTGATTGATAACATACTTAAACGTATATCAAAATTACAGAAGTCACTAAGAAACAGTAAACAATGCAGAAATAGTAAAAGTATCAACACTTTGGGACCGGGTGCCATTTAATTAACCACCGATATAATCTTCCACAATTCTGACCCCGGGTACAAATATAAATAGAAAAATCGAAACAGAAAAATATAAATTACGGTTTTTCTGTTTGTTTTTCATATCAGAGATAAAAAGCAAAACGTACATCATCGCTTTACCTGAAACCTGAACAAGAATGATATTTTGTGAAACCTGTACAAGCATGATATTTTGTGGTTTGAACCATTAAATAACATTGATCTTCTTTTTTAACCTTAGTTTA
The DNA here is from genome assembly GCA_017311375.1 of Mytilus coruscus. Classification (NCBI taxonomy): domain Eukaryota; kingdom Metazoa; phylum Mollusca; class Bivalvia; order Mytilida; family Mytilidae; genus Mytilus; species Mytilus coruscus. Next base: position 67,906,996 of record CM029604.1, on the reverse strand, counting down.
ACTTTTCAATAACTGAACGTGGTGAACGCATTCGGAATCTTCTCAAACTGTGATATCTTAGATACATGAATTTTTTATAAGTACTTACTGGCTTTGAACTAGCTTACAGTAACTGTGGGTACTCTTAGATCTGTACTTTGTGTTTTTTTGTTGTTTTTTGTTGTTTTTTTTTTTTTTTTTGCTAGAGTTTTTTTGTGCTTTTATGGATTTGATGAGTTAATCCCTTTTCAACTGATTTTTTATATATTTTTCTGATGTTGCACTGTTACACCCTTGTCCCAGGTTAGAAGGAGGGTTTGGCGCCATGTTTAACCCCACCACATTCTGTATGTTAACTTTTACGTCAGTTGGTCTCTATAATGGAGAGTTGTCTCATTGCATTGGTTATCATATTACATCTTCTTATCTTTATATTCAAAAGTTCATGCGTATGGATCTAAATGAGGACGAAATGTTGTCTTTGAAGTCAATAATATAAATAAATAAATAAATAAATAAATAAATCTATTTTATTTGAGAGTCACACATTGATTGATACAGTACATATATACAAATAAATTTAAGTAATATCTTTAAATGCAATCAATGCCCAGCCAAACAGTTGACTTATGAGACACTTTAAAACAGACATGTACATATATACAATAAACTGCATGTTAATTTGTAAAATATTTCTAGAGTTAAAATCTAATTAATTATTTTTTTTTTTAATCTCTTTCTAAAATACTATTAAATAGAAAATGTTATTAAGAACAACACTATCAGAAATTCTTTTTAAAAAGTTATCAGTTGACTTCTAAAACAGAAATAAATATATATCTAAATTGAATAAAAATACCTTGTTTTGAAAATTTGAAAAAAAGCTTAACGTTTAAAACTTAGACAAATACTAGGCTATCAGAATAAAACATTTTATACCTTCAATCGAATGTAAATAATTTCCTTCTCATAAAACATTTTTGTAAAATTTTACTTAGACATTTCTGAATTTGCTCCGATCCCATTATAAATATAAACTTACCGTCCATATGCATTGTATCAAAATTCTCAATTAAGTGTTTACATTCACAAAATAAATCATATCGTAGGTCTGCATATAAAGGGCATTCCATCAGAAAAAAAGGGAAACACATCAACTATAAGAGGAAAACAACGGAATAACAAAAACACTGAAATGCAACAAAAACAAACGCCAACATACATAGAAACGGACTATTTGATAACAACTGCCATATTCCTGACTCAGGAACACCGCTAAAATGGCAACACTATGTGACAGGAATACAGTACAAACAAATGCAAGAACACTCAGCACAGAGAAATACATAAATAAATAATATAATAGTACATTACAACATGTTAACCTCAGAATAACAACGGACATCTCCCATGAATTAACGACAGCACAGGACACCACAAACTGCGCGTCACATGAATGGATAAACCTTATATAAAACCTAGATTACTAGATTAATGTGCAGAACTAATTTAGAGCGCGCGATCGCGATGACAGTGAACTGAAAACCTGCAAGTTTGAAAATAACACCGTATTGGTGATAATAAAAAAAATAAGGAGATCTGGTATGATTGCCAATAAAACAACTACCCACCAGAGTATAAATGACGTGGATATAAGCAATTATATGTCACCGTTAGGCTTTAGAAATGATAAACCCCATTTAGTCAGCTATAAAATGACAATGGCATTTTCGTCCAATTAGAGAACAGATCAGTGACAAAGCCCAAGCTGTTACTAGTTTGTCATGGAATAGAAGTTCCTTCATAATATTAGTTCCAAATAGAAGAAATATTTTGGAATGTTCTTTCCACTGAAATAAATGTTAAAGAATTTGTTCCTTACGAAATAAAGGGTATATAATATTTGTGCCATCAGGAACAGAAATTTAACATTGTTTTTTACAAAGTTTCCAGAGGAACTTCTGTTTGTCGGAACAAAAATACTGAAAAGTTTAGCATTATTAATTAAGGAATGACTGTAATATTTTTTCTGTCTATGAATAAATAACATCAAAAATGTGGTGCACACTGAATAACACGCGAAGGCGGGTTATTTTAAAGTGTACACCACATTTTTTATGTTATTTCGAATAGACAGAAAAAATATTACAGTCATTTTTTATAATTTAATTCTAAATTCCATTTTAAATCGTAGTAAACCATGAAAAACGTTGATGACGTCACAGTCACATGATAAAATTATGTCTATGAGCTGATAAACAAAACAACGTCAGCCAATCAGAAGACGCGTTACATCCAAAATTAAATTATAGTCAGATGTTACGAATTCGAAACCAAGTCGACTGCATAAAAAACAAGTACTATCTTAAAAAAAAAGATATCTGACGCATTCAGATGTGAGCATAGAGTTAAATCTTTATCAGGTTTTTTTTTATCACAGTTAAAAAAAATGCACACAATTTGACGACAAAAAAGCTGACGATTCTAAAAGTTGAGGATATGCGCTTTTATCTAAAGGTCGAATTAAAACATAAACTGCATGGTAATTAACTAAATATATATATATATATATAGAAGTCTATAAAAAGGACCAACCAGCAAATTTAATATGTACCGGATCGTCTAGAATGGACGATACTGCGCAGATAAGGAAAAAAAATATAAGTCTAAAGATTTACACAACGGTACTAATATAAGATGGTAATATACGAAGATGATCTCTTTGTCAACACGATTTTATAACATCATCTTCGTATATTACCATCTTATATTAGTTCCGTGGTGCAAATCTTTAGACTTATATATATATATATATATATAGATTACATTTTCCAAAAGACCAAAAAAGTGAAAAAGTATATTTTAACAAAACGCATTTGACTAACAGGTCGAACAACAGATGTTCTTAAACCCTGCTGACTGTCATTGGCGATTGCCAAATAAACGGATCACAAGTTGTTACAAAATGGATCTTTTAAAATCAATAATTAATACCAAACAGAAAACAATAAACTTGCGGAAAAGATGGTATACCGCAAACAAAAGGTGCAAAAATTAGTACACCATATCCGGATTTCGACAATTAATGTCTCTTCAGTGATGTTAGGGATCGAAACGGTATTTGGAAGGCCATATAATTTACCTCAATTTAGGATAGACTCTTGAATTTTGAAGAGTCGAAATATTAGAAATAGGATGAACGGACCATATAAACCCGAAGGAAAATATAATACAAGCCCAAACGAAAAAATATAAACAAGTCTAAATTGAAAACAACGTTTAAACCTATGATTGCGTTGGATAAAAACCCCAATTTTTATACGTGTGCATGCAAAACAAATTTCTTGATAGGGTGGTCTAAATACAGCACAAACAACATTTTCCAAAAGACCAAAAAAGTGAAAAAGTATATTTTAACAAAACGCATTTGACTAACAGGTCGAACAACAGATGTTCTTAAACCCTGCTGACTGCCATTGGCGATTGCCAAATAAACGGATCACAGGTGGTTACAACATGGATCTTTTAAAATTAATAATTAATACCAAACAGAAAACAATAAACTTGCGGAAAAGATGGTATAACGCAAACAAAAGGTGCAAAAATTAGTACACCATATCCGGATTTCGACAATTAATGTCTCTTCAGTGATGTTAGGGATCGAAACGGTATTTGGAAGGCCATATAATTTACCTCAAATTAGGATAGACTCTTGAATTTTGAAGAGTCGAAATATTAGAAATAGGATGAACGGATCATATAAACCCTTACATATCCCTAACATCACTGAAGAGACATTAATTGTCGAATTCCCAGTTTATAACCGTGCTCTTCTTTTCCAGTAACAACAGCCATAACGTTACGCGGGTCTCCTTTTCCGCGATCCACATGGGGAATTGGAATCAACACATTCGCTCCAACATCCACCTCTGTCAAAACTCTTTCTGATAAATTTCTCATCCTGACAGCTTGTTTTGTCATTGAGTCTGATGCATGTCTTCTTTCATTTCTTATAATCTCTTCATTTGAACACAGATGACAAGTAATTATAGTATCAGACATGTTTCCTTTTGAACACAGCTATATATTTATTCAAGATAAAAAGGCATGAATTTGACAAATACAATCTATATATTACAATGCACAGATATAGCACTAGACATAGTTTATAGACACTAAAATGATTTACATGTTTACTAAAAATTTAATTTAAAAAATAAAATTATGATTTTTCATGATATTTTGATAATATAAATAGACTAGATTAAATAATGAGTGAAATTTAAATTGACTAGATTTTCACTGTAGCCTAATATCTTAGGATGACCAACAAAAGTTATTAAAACTTATTTCCAGTGGGGTCCTTTAATATCGAGACTTCCAGTTTACACAAAGGGTTGACACATAGAAAAATACAAACACAAATCATTTAGAATTTTATCACAGATAAATGGTCAAAGCCCCAGTATAATTAATAAAAAACAAATTCGCTATTAAAGATGGATTTAAATTTATCCATCAAAAACTTTTTCACTTGTACTTTAAAATTGTATTTTTTAGAGCAACTTTTAATCATGTCTGGTAACGAATTCCAGTCTTTTATTCCATTATAAAAGAAAGTGGTGGATTCACACCCTTTAATTCCTGGTATATAAAATTTGTACTACTAGATCTTGTATTGAAAGATGTTTCATTTCTAACAAAATTAGTAGGTAAATAATTTGGGCATATATTGTTAAAAATGTTGAAAACATGATTGAATCTTAGTTGTTTGACTCTATTACTAATATTTAAAAAGCCCAATTTCTTAAATTCAATATAAGTCACACTCTTTCTGGGATGTAATTGCAGAATAAATCTCACAATCTTATTTTGTGCCACTTGAAGTTTATTCTTCATTTGTATTGATATACCTTCATACCAGCATGCACATGCATAGTCAAAATGATATTGAATTAGAGAAGAGCACAATGTTTACCTAGATTGAAAATTTAGACACTCTTTGTTTCTATATAAAAATTTAAGCCTTTGGTTGACTTTTTTCACTATAGAGTTGACAATAAAATCACCAGTTAGAAACTGATCAATTATTATTCCCAAATATTTTACAAACGTTTTGGATTTAATATTAATACCATTACAGGAGATAGCAAAATCACCCGGTATTAAAGACCGAAGTTTTCGACCAGGACCAAAAATTATACTCTCCGTCTTTCCCAATTGTAGGGACAATTTATTGTCAGTTAACCAATCATGGCATGATTCCAGCATTCTGGATAATTTATGTGAGATGACCCCAGGGTCTATATGGGAAAATAAAATTGCAGTATCATCTGCATATATCAAAACTTTACAATCCGAGTCGATGCTAGTTTGAACATCATTGACATATATCAAAAACAATAGTGGACCCAGTAAGCTACCTTGAGGGACACCACATGTAATATTACATACTTCTGAAATCACCCCATTTACACTTACAACCTGTTTTCTGTTTGTCAAATATGACTCAAACCAAGGTATAGATCTAACCCCAATTACTTCTAATTTGTCACATAATATCTTGTGATCTACTGTCAAACGCCTTCTGTAGGTCTAATAGGACCATGCCTGTAAAAAGACCTTTGGCTGTTTGAGTTTTAATGTGATCTATCAAGTGAATGAGACAAGAATCAGTTGAATATGAACTTCTAAATCCTGATTGAAACTCAAATAATAAATTATTTGAAATCAAAAATTTTTCAAGTTGCTTATAGGCAGCTTTTTTCTAGAATTTTAGAAACAATACTTAAAATGCTAACAGGCCTGTAATTTTCAGGCTTAAGTCTGTCATTTTTCTTAAATAGGAGCTTGACCTTAGCCATTTTCAGATCGTCTGGTACCATACCTTCAGAGATAGATACATTTATCAAGAAAGTAATGGGTATTTTCAAAATTGGGGCTGCATCCTTAAGAAACCTTGCTGGAATACCATCTAGGCCCATGCTCTTACTTATATTCAAACTGCATAGTTCTTTATACACAAATTCCTCTGTTACATGCTTTAATTTAAAAAAAAGCATCTGATTTCCTTCTCTGAACATAAAAGATCTAACAATATTTGTAGTTGCACTATATAAACCCTTTGCAGTTGGTAGTTTTTCTACCAATTTTGCAGCTATAGTTGTAAAAAACATGTTAAAATTATTTGATATTTTTTTGTTATCGTGACAGTTTTGCCCATCAATATTTAATACTATATTTGGATTTGATTTAGGATCTTTTTGACATCCTAAATTTTTAAAACTTTTCCAAAGTTGTTTTGGGTTATTTCTATTTTCTTAAATTTCACTACTGTAATAGTCAGATATTTGCAGTTTTGCATGATCTTTGAACATGATTTCTAAGTTTACTAAACTTTTTGAAATCTTCAGGATTTTTAGAAATCTTAAAATCAGATAAAAATTTGTCTCTCTGCTGAATATCTATCAAAATTTCAGCTGACATCCATGGTTCTGTTCTTTGTTTAATACATACTTCTTTAAGAATGTATGTACTGTGCACAAGTCGAACACTAAACATTCGAAAAACATGGATTTTCACATACAGCACACACATGAACATCTAGTTCTGTTTCCTGAGTTTCGGATAGATTCATTACAATGCTGTATATTTCCTCTGCAGATGCATAATACAAAATAGGATCTGTCAACGACTGTCGCATTTTTATCAATTTTTCTACATCACCACAGTGTAACACATCAAATCTGCAATTCAAAAGTATATCAATTTGTCAATTTGTTACTTTTCAATGGTGGCCTTATACAATTAGCTTCATAGGCGAATACAGGGGCCTGGGGAGCCCCCCCCCCCTTTTGTGGGAAAAATTGCGTACGGATAGAAAGTAATAATTATAATAAATAAAAGGTAGAATAAACACAACAATTAAATAATCTCTCAACATCCGATCAGGACCCAAAAATAATAATAAAGAAGAAGAAAAAATAAAAGATAAAAACAGTAAGTCTCAATGTTTTGTCAATTAATTGGTGCATGCTAAATGTCCAGTGGCAAATATTGCATGCATATTCAGTACAGTCTATATGGCGACTTAATGGTAACAGAAGTCGTCAACTCAATCTTCATATGTGATAATGTCCTTATTTTACTTGACATTTTGTTAAATAATCTTGAGTGCATCATATTTTTATTTTCAATATTTTGCCAGGTGAGCGATTCAGGCTCCTAGGAGCCTGCAGCTTTTTTCATTAATGTTTGTTATGAAAACTGTAAAATAACTTTATAGCTTGACAGCATAAATGCACCTACCTTTGCAGGGATGATTCTACTATATAGTTTAGTATAAAATCGGCCGGCGACCCCAACAAAATTTATGTGAATATAAATTCCCAATTCAGGAAAAATAAAATAAAAATCGATATTTCCGGAAACCGATTTAGGCTACTATAATTTTTGATAGTTTGTCGTCAAAACGTTTTAAAATCAGGATAAGAATGTTGTCAACGATCGCATTTTATTAACAACAATTTAATTATGTCAACTTGTGGCAAAACAATTTTAGCAGCCGGATTCAATAGTGATGAAAATGTTATGGGTGTTTTTGATCTCTTAAAAGCAGATCGCCCAGCAGAGGTTGTATAACATGATGAAAACTTCTTTTGTAAAAGAAATTATTTTATATTTAGTCAGGCTCCATTTCCCCAAAAGACAAAGGTTTGAGCGTGTTTGAAAATACATGTGGATGATAGATCATTCGTGAAATAGGATGTCAACATTATAGAAATGTTTCAAAAGGTGTGAAGATGATCCAAATAATATTAAAATACAATGGTTCAATGCTTTAATTTCCTGTTTTTTCCTGTTCTTAGGGTTACACCTAAAGTAAAACTATGGCAACCTTCTATATATTAAACATGTTAAACAGCAAGCAAAAATCACAAAAATATCTTATCTGATAAATTAAGTACTTTAACTTTTGTAATAGCTTTTCTAAATTCGATAATTGGCCAGTTCAATTTGAAATCCATTTGAATCGATGTAAATTTATAAAGATGACCTGTTGTTGAAAAAAATACCCAATTTTCAGTGGTTTATGTTAGCTGTTATATATGTAAAAGGCCGAGGTTACCATAGTTAAGATGCAAGCTTACAAAAGATAGTGCATCATGTGCACTGATCTTCATGTAACAACTTCCCTGGTCTCAATCCAATAACTGTCAAGCGATCTGGAAATCATATATATCATAATCAGTAGCCCATCCAGGATTATTCAAAATGTTTTAACCTCTTACAACAGTGTACAGGTGAAACTTAATATACAATTTCCGTGTTTACAGGAAAATAATGTTATTTCGTCTTAGATTTTATGCATAAAAATTCCCAATTGGGATGAAAATTCCCAATTTTATGGTCAAGGGACCCATTTGAAAACACCTGGAATCATCCCTGCTTTGCATATGGTAATAATCCGAAGAATGTTCTTTTATTCCAATCTTGATTTTGTTCAAAATAATTTCATATGTTTCTCTGTTCCATGTAACACTTTTCTGATTAGAATCAGCATGTTCAATTAATTGGTTTGTAAATATTTGTTCTGTTGTAAGAACAACATACCCTTCTGCCATTACGAAGAGAATATCATTAATGACCCAATGAAATACAGAGTGAGTACATACTCAAAGTTGTTGTTCTATGGAGTTCTAATTATAGACATTAAAACTAGTAAAACCTAAACACTTAACCTGCAGGCTACATTTTTAAAGAATAATCTAACATTTATTTTAATGAACATTTTTTTTTAGCTTTACAAGATATTTTATCATCTATTTCATGTATTTCATATTTATACAATTTGCCTGAAACTGAACAGGCAATTTGTTGAATTTTCATTAGAAATTTCAGGCATTTTACAAAATGACTAGGTTTTTTTAGGCATTTTATAAAATGCCTGTCAACTTTAGACGAAACGCGCGTCTGGCGTATTAAATTATAATCCTGGTACCTTTGATAACTATTTAGGCATTATCAAAAATGCCTAAAAATTCAGTCATTTTACAAAATGCCTAAATTTAGAAAATGCCTGTAACATATATATCGATTATATATATATATATATATATATATATATATATATATATATATATATATATATATATATATATATATATATAGTACGTCTTAACCAGTGACAACTCTACGAAAGATTTTATCCATCGGATCACCAGTGATAGTGATACAAGGCTGAAAACACATTCTGTATATATAATTCGTCTAAGTAACAGCCCAACAATGTTAGATCTGTAAATTGTATCCTACATTAATTTGTAAGATCCTCTATGATAGATAATTTAGCTGATCTGTAATATTCCATCTTCATTCCTAATATATTGTGTACTGTGTTACAACGTTAGATAAAAACTGACACAACTCTAGATTCTACTGACGAGGAAAGGTAACACTTCGCCACCGAAAGCTGAATTATTTAGTTCAGTCTAGGTGGCCGATTGTTGTAGAGCGATGGACACAGTGCAGGCGGTGTTGTCTCGATATCCCAATAGCATGAGCTCGAATCCCGGCGAGGGAAGAACAAAAATTTGCTTCCGCAAATTTGCAGATTTAACATTGTTGTGCTGATATTTAGAGTAATTATGAATATAACATGTGTTTTCAGCCGTGTATTACCTTCACTGGTGATCCAATGGATGCATCTGTCGTAGAGTTGTCACTTGTTTAGACGTACTTATCAAAATAATTATTTCTGTGACTTGATCATACGATCCTTTAAACGATAGATATTTAGCTAATCTGCAGTCAATTCCATCTTCATGCCTATACTGTGTTACAACTCTAGATTCTACTGACGAGGAAACTTTAAGGTAACATTAGGCCACCGAAAGCTGAATTATTAAGTTCAGTCTAGGTGGCCGAGTGGTCTAGAGCGAATGACACATTGATGTCTCGATATCCCAATAGCATGAGTTCGAATCTCGGCGAGGGAAGAACAAGCAAATTTGCAGATTTAACATTGTTGTGTTGATATTTAGAGTAATTATGAATATAATATGTGTTTTCACTCGTGTATCGCCTTCACTGGTGATCCAATGAATAGAATGGATCTGTCGTAGAGTTGTCACTTTATCCATCGGATCACTAGTGATGGTGATACAAGGCTGAAAACACATTCTGTATATATAATTCGTCTAAATAACAGCCCAACAATGTTAGACCTGTAAATTTGCAGAAGCAATTTTTTGTTCTTCCCTGGCCGGGATTCGAACTCATGCTACTGAGATATCGTGGCACCAAATCGCCTTGCACTATGCCCGGCGCGCTAGACCACTCGACCACCTAGGCTTGATAAAAATCAAGCTTTCGGTGGCCGGGTGTTACCTTTCCTCGTCAGTTTTTATCTAGCATCGTAACACAGTACATGATATATATACAAGTCTAAATTTAAAACAACATTCAAACCTATGACTGCGTTGGATAAAAACCGCAATTTTTATACGTGTGCCTGCAAAACAAATTTCTTGGTAGTGTGGTCTAAATACAGCACAAACAACATTTTCCAAAAGACCAAAAAAGTGAAAAAGTATATTTTAACAAAACTCATTTGACTAACAGGTCGAACAACAAATGTTCTTAAACCCTGCTGACTGCCATTGGCGATTGCCAAATAAACGGATCACCAGATGTAACAAAATGAATCTTAACTATATATTTAATACCAAACAGAAAACAATAAACTTGTGGAAAAGATGGTATCCCGCAAAACAAAGGTGCAAAAATTAGTACACCATATCCGGATTTCGACAATTAATGTCTCTTCAGTGATATTAGGAATCGAAACGGTATTTGGAAGGCCATATAATTTACCTCAATTTAGGATAGACTCTTGAATTTTGAAGAGTCGAAATAGGATGAACGGATCATATAAACCCGAAGGCAAATATAATACAAGTCCAAACGAAAAAATATAAACAAGTCTAAATTAAAAACAACGTTCAAACCTATGACTGCGTTGGATAAAAACCGCAATTTTTATACGTGTGCATGCAAAACAAATTTCTTGGTAGAGGGGTCTAAATACAGCACAAACAACATTTTCCAAAAGACCAAAAAAAGTGAAAAAGTGTATTTTAACAAAACGCATTTGACTAGCAGGTCGAACAACGGAAGTTCTTAAACCCTGCTGACTGCCATTGGCGATTGCCAAATAAACGGATCACCAGATGTAACAAAATGGATCTTAACTATTAATTTAATACCAAACAGAAAACAATAAACTTACGGAAAAGATGGTATACCGCAATCAAAAGGTGCAAAAATTAGTACACCATATCCGGATTTCGACAATTAATGTCTCTTCAGTGATGTTAGGAATCGAAACGGTATTTGGAAGGCCATATAATTTACCTCAATTTAGGATAGACTCTTGAATTTTGAAGAGTCGAAATAGGATGAACGGATCATATAAACCCGAAGGCAAATATAATACAAGTCCAAACGAAAAAATATAAACAAGTCTAAATTGAAAACAAGGTTCAAACCTATGACTGTTGGATAAAAACCGCAATTTTTATACGTGTGCATGCAAAACAAATTTCTTGGTAGAGGGGTCTAAATACAGCATAAACAACATTTTCCAAAAGACCAAAAAAAGTGAAAAAGTATATTTTAACAAAACATATAGATATTTTTCAGAGATAAAGAAGTACCTATAGCTGTGAAATAGTCATAAACATAAGATATTAGTAGTTTATAATCTGTAATAACTCTAACAGAAATGAAATGTTTGCAGCAGATCTGCTGCAAACTTGCTGCAGGTCTGCTGCAAACAAAAAGGTTGCAGGAACCCTTTGAATAATGTTTGCAGATGTTTGCAGCTAGCTGCAAACCTCCTGCAAACATTGCAGCTTTTTGCTACAAGCTTTCGGCAAGTTTGCAGAAACAAATATGTTTGCAGTAAGATTGCAGGAAAAACTAGAATATAAGGGATGTTCGCAGCTAGATCGCAGAAATCTTTGAAAATTTTATATGTTTGCAAGAGCATTGCAAGAAACTACATAAAACGACTGAGCATGCCTATTGGTAACTTCCTGCAAGATAAAGATTTGAAATTTGAAAATTTTGGTGATGTTTGTGTCATGATATATATTAGTGTTCAGGGAGGCTTTATAGTTTGGAAGTTAACAGAATAGTTTTCAAAGACATTATTTGTAAGTACAAATTCATCATAGAATGTAAACTTGTGAAATTCATTCCCGGCGGCTCCACAGATATCTGCATGAAGGGTAAAAATACATTTTCAAATATGTAACCAGGCAATCTACAGTACTCCCTCATATGCTTAGAGATTATAACTTACTAAATATTTTGTTGTAAGTCTAGTTGAATTTTGTGACAATTTTAATTTAACTAGCTGTATATATATGCACAAAATAAATTTCAAATAAACCTTTTTTGAATTTTAGATTCATGCATGTAATTCATTTGAGAACGTACTTGGAATTAATTTAACTTATTAACAGGTATAAACTTATGCTATGATAATTTTTTCAAATGGTAAAGTAATTGAATTATTGTATGTATGGATGTAACATAACTTTTTTCAGAATTTGCTGTGTAATATAGATAATATGATGTGTACACATGACATATTGGTTAATTGTATAACGTTTGTAGTTCTTGCAAGTTTGCAGCAAACACGCAGGAGAAAGATTGATTTGAATATAAATGTTTGCTGCAGGTCTGCAGCAAACACGCAGGAGAAAGATTGATTTGCATAAATATGTTTGCAGCAGGTCTGTAGCAAACACTCATTTGCATATAAATGTTTGCAGCAGGTCTGCAGCAAACACTCATTTGCATGGTAAATTGTTTGCAGCAGACCTGCAGCGTATTTGCAGCAAACACGCCGCAAATACGGACTCTGTGTTCGCTGCAAGTCTGCAGCAAGTTCGCAGTAGACTTGCAGCAAATGTTTGCAGGAGGCTGATTTTTTTTCAGTAAGGGAAATAACAAACTTGAAACATTTTAGATCCATGAAGAAATGTCAATTGTAACTATATGTCACGAACAACTTTAACAATTAGAGATACAAACTATTTCGGTGTGTATACCGGGGACGGACGGACGATTATCTATATAATACAGCTTTTGACAAGCTTTTATGGGATATCCCAGGCTTCTTTCTAAGCACTGTTTTTAAAATATATTATGATACTATTTTAAAGGTATATATATATATTGTTTGTCTTGTTTTGTCTTTTGAAATTTTTATATATGTGCTTGAATTTGCCTGAATAAAACTACTATAAGTAATCTTTGCGATACATGTATTTTGACAATCTTTATTTCACTTATATTAGTTTGTACTCTTTGAGATTATTATTACGCCTTGGAAGTTTTAGTCGATAAGATATGTTTATAGCACTCGAGCTATTAATAGCCTAATCATGGCTTGACCATAGCCAGAAATTAGTAGTACTTTTGCTAATTAATATTCATAATATGTAAATGAGAATTGTACGACGTGATAATAGTTTGAACTGGACTGGCTTGATATCATTAAAATCTTTAAAACACGGATATTATAAGTTGCCCGTCACGGAGTCCTTGTTTATAATCACTCTTATATTTCCGTAAAGTTGTCAGGCGGTCAAAATCAAAACAATGAACGCGAATTTAGTGAATATTCGTGTTTTCGTGAGTTTATTCTTCTTGGAATAGGGGCATTTTAACTTTACGTGGGAACCTAGAGTTCAACGACTACACATACAAGGTTTGGACTTGCTTATTCTTTGGACATTCAAGTTTCAAGTTTCATCCCCGCAACCTGTTTTAGTAATGACCTTGTTAGCCAATTTTCAACACGAAGTTTGCAAATTTGACGTTTCAGCCATTTTAGCCTGTATTTTATACTGCAATGTTAAAAGCCTCGCGCTTCGATTTTTAAAATAGCTCAGGAACCTTGATTTTTGCAACGACAGTCATTATGTTTCGTTTAAATGGTGTATATTGTTGTGTATATTTATTTTCTGTCCCCGCAACCTGTCTATCACTTAAATTTAAGTTAAAACAGACATTTTTTTTTCAAAATTCCCTACTCATTTCAATATAATTTCCGTGACCCGTATCCGATTTCTTTAGTATAATATTCAAATAAGCAAAGTGGCGTTGATTTCTGGATATGCCTAGTAGATCTAATAAAACATTTGCCTTCTCATGTATTAAAGGCTAATCCTACAAAATCCAAAGAATCTGACACCTTCTTTACCAGAATTTATTTTTATTTATCTGGATAATTTCATTTATGAGTTTGATTTTTTGTCCGTAATGTTTTCCTTTTATTGTAGCATATATCTTTTTTTTGTTGGTTTTTGTTCAATTCTGTTATTTCGTCCAATCAGAGTAAAGATTTGTGACATCATGCATGCCGTGGCCATACTGAAGTGTCCTTTTTAAATGGGCCACAAACCGAAATTAATACTGACTGCGTCAGAAAAATATATAATCAGCTACGAGATGACAAGCTTTTTAGAAAAGCTATTACTTATTATACCTTACCTATTAGGAGCCTCCTCATAGGGTTTTTGATTATGTGATTACCTGGCCATTTTTATAGTGATTATTTGATTACCATACCAAGTATTTCAAGATTATTTGATTATTTGATAATCTAGGACTGTATTTTTGATAATTTGATTATCTTGCTTATAAAAATAATTAATGATTATGTGATTATATTGGCAAAACAATTGTGATTGTGTGATTACTTAGACACCCCCATGAGGGGCCTCTGTTATCAATACTACATGACTTATCTTTGAAACGATTGTCCATCTGTAACGACCGTCGCCGACATTTTCATATTTACTTTTTGGAGGTGGAAACTCGGTATGTATGCTGATTATATTAAGTGATAATTTGCAAATTGTTCTTGAAGATACAGAAGTTGGAAATTAATTTCAGATCGGGCAGGATGAAAAATGTTGCCCTGCATTTTTTTTTAGTTGTAATCTCTGTCCTGCCTTTTTATTTTTCACTCTAATCGTTCCTGCCTTTTTTTGTATTAGTTTATCCTGACTTGTTTTACATAAATTGTCATCCTGCCTTTTTTTTTTTGCGAATTTGCTTATCCTGCCTTTTTTTTTTACAACACTCCTGGCCTGCCTTTTTTCAAATTTCATCCTAGCCCCCCCTTCAACCATAAAAATCAAATGGTAGCTCCCTAAGCATCATTTTATTAAATTTACATTAGTTTTAATTACAGCTAAATCATAACATTATCCCAATGAAATAAACAAGTATATATCAATAAGACTTATTTATTTAACAATTTACTATATATATCATCTAGCAATTATTTTTGAGTATTGTTTCCGGAAAATTATTATATTTCTTCCGTGAACGTGTTATTTTTTTTTCTATCAAATATCTTCCTGGTTGTGAAACAGAAATTGTCACACCGGCTATGATTTTTTTTAATTGCTACAGCCTATTCACAGGTACTGTCTGAATCAAAAATTTTAGTTTAAAGAAAATTAAGATTCTATAAATATTTCATTTTATAATCTTCTCATTTTTAACGGTAAAGAGCCCGTTATCAATCGTCTGTGTTATAATTCACATGTAGCGGTGAAAGGTAAGATTTATATCACTTAATCAGTTCCAAATGTGTAATTTGTAAAATTTATCTCTTTTATTAATTTATTAATTCATTTATTTTGCTAGATCGTATACTTTTCAAACAAAGAAATTATTATTACAATTTGGCAGTTTTATCTAGTATACATTTATATTTGTTTGTATTGAATACATGTGACAGTTGTCAAGTTACAACTGGAGATTTGAACATTTTCAGCTGGAGTTTGGACCTCATAACTGGAGATTTTTTATCGACATATTCATCGCCGTTTTCAGGGTTCATTTTGATGATAAAGCTACATATTTCCCCCTTTTTTAAGATAACAGTATTACTATTAATGTTTTCTCTCTGTTTTGTTACCATGTGAAATATTTGTCAACACTAAGCTAATATTCATAATATTTTTCATCATTTATTTTATAACCCAAATTGAATAATAAATAGCTATGAATTGCTAGATGTAGTCTAATAATGATTAACATAGATAAATACATAGAATCTATCAAAATTGGGTGGATTAAAAGATTAATATATGGAGATTTAGCCAACTGGAAAGTTATACCATTATTCTATTTTAATGAACAGGGGGAATCCAGCCATTTTTAAAAGGGGGTTGGGGTTCCAACCATATGTCCCCCTTCAAAAGCATAGATCGTCAAAAGAAGGGGGGTTCCAATTTCCAATTATATAGAAAAATTAGAAAATGTTGACACTAAGAAAATTTATAATATTTATTCAAAATGAGATTGAAATACCTGTTGGTTTTAAGGATGGAAAACAGTGTTAAACATTGATTTATTAAGAGTTCAACATGTAATATATTAAAATTTGTTCATCATTATTTGAAAGAAAATAAGTATAAAGTGTTTAGTTGGAAATTGTTACACTTTATTCTACCTTGTAAAACTTTATTAAAACAGTGGAATATCTGCAATACTTCAAATTGTCATTATTGCAATACCACTGAGGATTATGATCACATGTTTCTTAAATGTCACTTTCTTGATGATTTCTGGAGTAAAATAAAAAAAAATTCTTGAAAAACTGAATATTAATATTAATATTCTAACATTGAACAACTTTACATTAGTAATATTTTATGTACATTTTAAATTTCTGTTTACATGATAAAAGGGTGAGAAAGTGGGTGATTGTTTTTATGTCTAACTCGACCATTTTCAATTCAAGTAATAAAGGTACAACAGAATAGTGTAGATTTCACTCACATACAAATATATTATATTGTGTCTATTATCCTCCTGTTAGTGGAACCTCCATAATTTTCAAACAATTTGGCAGACGAAATTCAGCCGTGCAAATCATGTTTTTGTGCTACTGGGCATTAAATTTTACCCTTGTCCATCTGTCCGTCCGTCCATCCATCCATCCATCCGTACGTATGACGTCCCAAAATTGGTTTCTGTTCTCTAACTTTAGTTTGCCTCAACCAAATGTTATGAAACTTATACACAATGCTAATTATCACAAAACACAGATCAAGTTTGAACTTAGGTGGGGTCACTTTTACCTTTCTAGAGTTGTGCCCCTTTACAAATGGAAAAATTGCTAATTTTTCGTTTCCGTTCTCTAACTTAAGATTGCCTCAACACAATGCTAATTACCACAAAACTCAGATCAAGTACGAATTTGGGTAGCGTCATTTTTACCGTTCTTGAGTTATGTCCGTATATAATGTTATATGCAAGCGGGGGCATCATCTGTGTCCCACGAACATATTCCCAATTTATTTTGAATTATAAAAACAAACCAATGTTTTCATTCTGAAGTAATCATTTATATTTGCATGCAAAAAGTAGTTCATTATTGGGAACATATAATAGATACGATAAGTAATAATAGGGAATAAGCATCACTTAGTATATACAAAGGGAAGAGAACAGTTTGGCAGAGATGACTATACATGGATCATGAGTTTATCAGAAAGACTTAAAAATTCACGTATATTTGCTATGACATTTAGTTTAATTATCTATGTCTAACTTGCTCAATCTTCTACAAGAATTATTGAAATTAGAATAATAAGATGTGGTATGGCATTTATACAACTATCCATTAGGCCATAGTTATTATATTTTTAGTTTTACGAAATTTTCTGACAAATCCAATAGTTAGGAGGACGAAAAAAAAAATCAAAAGATTTTCTTTTTTGTTTTTTGTTTTACGGACACCTATAAAGAAAATAATGGGTAGGAGGAAGAAGAAAAAAAGAACCAAACAAAAGACCTTCCAAAAACAAACTGAAGATCTTCACAAATGATGAAATGCGCTTGTGCTGTGATTATGGATAGAATTAATACTCTTTAAGATATGTCAGTACAATGTATCTATGTGCTTTATCTGGAATTAAAATGAATTCTAATTCAAGTAATACTTATTTTATTACAATATAACAGACTTGACAATGACAGTTCAATGTTCATTTTTTGACGTTTTAACTTTTTTGACATTCCTGGTCGCAGGTTTTGTTCCTCTACCAATGCATCCTTCACATAAGGGCCGCACAATACTGAAGTCTTCCTTGAGCTGAACTATTTCAGGATCGTTTGCAAAGTCTTCAAAGTCCACAAAAAAGGCAAACATCATTGAAAACCTGTGTGATACATGCACCTATTTAAAAATTTAAATACAAGATGAAAACAAAATCTCAGAAATTGTTTCATTCATTGCAGTGATTCAATCATTTCATGCCACTTTTTTTGCCTTGTACATTTTTAATATATTTATATATTTAATATTTAATAGGAATTTTGTTTTAAACTGAAAATCCCAATTTAGATTCCAAAATTGTCAAGAGCGTTTGTGTGTGAGGGAATTGATTCCTCCTCTAGGAGACATTCAAATGACATCCTGGGGCAAAGTTTGACAGACTATCCTAAGTAACTTAGATTCAGTCAGAGAGGACTGTTTGCTATTGCCTACTAAATATGTTTTTTTTTTCACATGATATAGAAACAAATCTCAATAAATATTTTCATGCATTTCACCAACACACAAATGTTGCATACTTTCATAAGAATAGCTTTTCATCTTAATGAAATTCCAATTTAAAACTACATACCTGCAAAATAAGTCACTCCATCGGACTTTCACAAAGACAAGGATTCCCCAGTGGCGGATCCAGGGGGAGGGTTCCGGGGGTTGGAACCCCCTCCCCCCCTTTTTGGGACGATCAATGCATTTGAATGGGGACATATAGTTGGAACCCCCCTTTCTCCTGGGTTGGGACCCCCTTTTAGAAATGGTGGCCAAAACATTCAAGTCCTATCTGACATCGATCGCCGAGCATAAATTCCTATTCTTTCAAGCGCTGTGCAGAGTCGGATCGAAGAATACAACTAAAAACCAAATTATTTTTTTTTCACAGCAAAGCACCGTGGCGGGCGGCAAAAAATTTTTTTTTAAATTGTTGTTTTCCAATTTTATTTTTTTTCCAATTCGGCAAAATTTAGGGTCGGCGGATTCGTAAAACTAAAATAACTATGGCCTTAGAGACCAGAGGACATAAATGTAAACAATTTTAGAACATTGTCCTTGATATAGCGTACATGTCCTATTTATATGACATTAATGGTGTGTAACCTGATTTTAATGTTGAAATGCGTAAATTACTGGACACGATTACTCAGTTAAACTGCTCTTATCCTTTTGTAACCACTAACTAATTTTACGATTTCATTAAATTTGTAGAAAACGCCATCACGTTATTATTAACGCAAAGATGAAAATTTTGATATGTGGTGGAGGAAATGGTGCACACTGCTTTACAGCTCTAGCTTCAGCTTGTCAAAATGTTGAGGTGAACGTTCTTACCATATATAAAGACGAAGCAGAAAGGTGGACAGATGCACTGAAAAGTAGTGAATTGATAGTTTCTATATCAAAACCAGATGGGTCGGTAACAGAAACACATTCCAAACCATCATTGGTAACAAAGGATCCTCAAGTTGCTGTGGATGGAGTACACATTATTTTTATCGTTGTCCCCGCTTACGTTCATCAGTTCTATCTCCAAGTGCTTTCCCCGTATATCAAACCAAATACACTGATAGTAGGACTTCCGGGTCATGCAGGGTTCGAGCTGCAATGTTTACATATGTTACATAGAGAATCAAGGAAATGCGCAATTGTTGGCTTCGAATCTCTTCCCTGGGCATGCCGGATCATTGAATATGGTAAAAGGGTTCAACTACTTGGCTTCAAAGACATTCTTCATGCTTCCTTCTTACTCGGAGCAAATTGTAATCTACAGTTTCCGGCTATTGAAACAATACAAAGTATCCTTGGTCCTATACCAAGTATCAAGGTAGCAGCTAATGTTCTTGCAGTTGCATTAATGACAGGTTCGATAATGCATCCGCCAATAATGTATGGTAAATGGAAGAACTGGGATAAAACTCCTCTGGACGTAAAACCTTTGTTTTATCAAGGCGTGGACGAAGAACAGGCAAATATTGCCACAAGTTTAAGCGATGAGGTTGTGAAAACAGCAAAACAAATCCAGGAGATGTGTCCCGATCTTGATATGTCTGATGTAGTACATCTATCTGATTGGTTTAAAGCACACTACCAAGATGGGATCGCTGATAATAGTTCCTTGATGATGTCAATGAGAACAAATAGGGCATATGAAGGATTAGTACATCCAATGAAAGCCCTGGACAATGGATACGTTCCTGATTTCGCATATCGTTACACGACCGAAGATGTTCCATTTGGTCTTGTTGTATTGAAAGGATTAGCTGTAATTGCGGGTGTAGCTACGCCTACAATGGACAAGATTATTCAGTGGGCGCAAAGCATTATTGGAAAAGAATATATCATTGGAACAGATCTTGTTGGAAAAGATGTTAAGTTTTCGAGAGCCCCACAGTCGTTTGGCCTCAACACTCTTGAACAAGTGCAAGACTTTATCAGTTCTCATATATGTTAGAATGCTTTAACTAAAAGTAATAGGCATCATGATTTTTGATTCTACAGTGAAAATGTATTAAGATTTAAACATTAATTTTGTTAGTAACGGAGGACAGACGCAGGATAGTTTACATTATTATCTGTATTTGCTTTGGTTTTGTGTCATGTGCATCGCGTGGTATATTCACGGTCGTCGTTATTAAATCATGGACTCTTTTTATAGTCTCTTTCTTCAATTAAATGGGAAATGACATTGCTAAAATTTCAGCAAAGAGATAGGAACACTTTTCATTGTATGTGCTCAACCATAGGGTCAAAGTTGGAAAGTTGTTAAAGCCTGTTTAAATTTAAATATTAAATAGTCTATAATATGTTGAAATTATTCTGTAACAGTTTTACGTACGTCTATCAAATATATTGCTCTGGAAGACAATGTTGATCTCAAATGCAAAAACACGTCATCTATAAATTAGTGACACTATTTATATTTAAAGCTTTGGCCATAAATATTTGGAATTATAAAATAATATTGATAGAACCTTGAAGTACATATACCAGTATACAATATGAATAAAGCTGCCATTTTACAAAATTAATTTTGAAAAAGGCCCTTGTGTGGTCAAGTCAATTCAAATCAATTCTCGGGAAATTAGTCACAATACCACTATTGTCATCTCATGATTATCAATCTTTGACTGCTGTGATATTGTCAGTAATCCGTAAAATAGTTGATATTAAAAACTAAATATAGGATACAACCCATTGGGGATGTGTACATTTGCATTGCTCTATACATATTTAACATAGATAATAAATATAGGTAAACGGACAGAAAGTCACAAGACAAAAAGTCAAAGGACATAAAGTCACAAATTTGATAGGACAAAAAGTCACAAATAATTTGTTGACAATTGTTCGAATATATAAGAGAAATATCTTGAAATATTTTCTCTTTATTACATATATTCATTTTTAAGATTAGGAAATTGTTAATAAGCCTTGATAAATGAAAATTTATTAAATTTTAATCATACAAAGGGTATATTTCTTGGCACCATGAAGCCATTTAAGTTCCAAGCCACTTTGACATTTTGTTTTCATAGCAATTATTTGATCATTATTGATATTTATTGAATAAATTTTAATAACAAAGTTGCTTTATATTTAATAGTTCAAGAAAAAACCAAAAAATAATTTTAAAATTAATTTTTTCTTGTTCAAAGAAAAATAATCTCAAAACTGAATTGTGACTTTTGTCCTGTGACTTTTTGTCCGTAACTTTTTGTCCTGTGACTTTCTGTCCTACATTCTAAATATATACGGAAATCAAAATTCAAATCACTATCTGCTTTGACCATGTTTTTCGTGACTGAATCAAAGGTGATATGCTTGTCTTGTTACACTTTATTGTTTAAATTTTGAAATTACACAAGAATTCAACAGTTTCTCTTAAAGCAAATATATAAATACATTTTGCGCCTGTCCCAAGTCAGGAACCTCTAGCCTTTGTTAGTCTTGTATGTTTTTTTTTTTTCATTTTGGTTTATTTATATGTTTCGGAGTTTAGTGTGGCGTCCATTTTTCGCTGAACTAGTATACATTGTTGTTTAGGGGCCAGCTGAAGCCCGCTTCCGGAGGCGGGGTATTCTCGCTGTGTTGAAAACTCATTGGTGGCCTTGGTGGCCTTGGGCTGTTTTCTGATCTTTGGTCGGGTTGTTGTCTCTTTGACACATTCCCCGTTTCCATTTTCCATTTTATATTTCAAAATTTGTGATATTATTGCAAAAAAAGTCATACAATTATTGCCAAAAGAAGAAATTTATACAAAAACATTATTAACCTGCGTACGCTTCTCGGCCAACTGGGTTACAATTCTGTTCCCATATTCACAGTGGAGCAAAAGTGAATACGTATATATTTGATAAAATAATGTCTTTCATTTCTATTTTTTTTAAATCAAAATAATTGACAATGAAGTAAATCTTCCACATTTACACCAAGATAAATAAATTGCATTCATGATTTTCAATTGAAACACTTGTCTCTTCAAAGGTCAGTCTTTGAACTTCATCCAAAAAAACGATTGGGTTCGCTGACATTTTCTTGAAATCTGATGTTTCCATGTAAATTTCAACACAAGGAGATTTATATCGCCGATTGAGTTGTCGTAAACATAAATGTATTCTTTTCTGAACGATTAAACATTAACCCTGCCAGGAAAGGCTCAGCTGAGAGTATTCCGTCAGCTGCGAGTATTGGGACGGAATCGTTACCCTGTTGGGAGGGACTACGTTATATCTATCTAGTATATGTGTCGTTTTCGAAATACAATACGGTCAAGGAACTAACAAGTCGACAAAGGTTAGACACATAACTCCATATGGCCACAGAAAAAAGAAAAAAAAACCAATATCAGTCCACATTACATTACACAGTGAACCGGTGATTTAAATACATGTAACACACGAAAACAGGGTGTTAATTTAGGCGCTCCTCATGAGGTCATGAGTGGCCACAAAACCAACTGTAAACGGGGGAGGCGGATGGGGCAGTGTATTTTGTAGATGTATTTTGTTTTCTACAAAACTTTGAAGTTGCGCGTGTTTTTATTCTTCGTGTTTTTCGTTAATAATTATACTCATTTATATTATTATGTTAATAATTGAATGACTTGTGTAGCATAAATATTCGAAGTGAGATACTGACTAAGAAATACCAACAGTGCCACGGAAAATATAAGCTATAAATTGCATACTTATGGAAATGTCACACTATAGCAAGGTATTCATTATGACACCACAATCAATGAAAAAACAGCTATTTTTTATATACAAAACCTTAAACGAATGTTGATTCTATTATGCCACCCCCTTAAGGACCCTTAGTTTTTAATGTGACCCTAAAAAGTTCCTTATTTACCACAAAATATTAATCGAAAGCCTGAAAATCGGGACTTATCTTTTCCTATTGTTCACTTTCCATTCTTTGATGTCGAAGTTAACTTGTCCCGCTTCTGGAATTTTTATTCTCAACTGGTTCGCTATACGCATACCAGGATTTTTTATACGGAAGAATTCGGTTCTATTCATTATTAAAACTTTACCACAAATGTAAAGAATTCTAATGAATTATGAAACCGCTAGTAAGAATTAAATATAAGACTAGTCCATATTTCCCGTCCATTCAATTGTGTTATGCCATACTTTAGGAATTATAACGGAATATATCTTCTGCATGAGCAAAGATTTCGAGCGTTGTGTATATAAGCACTTATTTAACTTCATACGAGTTTTGATTACTGAGCACCAGTCTGGTTTCATGCCTAACGATTCGACAAGAAATCAACTTTTATATATTTGTAACGTACTTAGCAAAGCCCCAGACGAAGGCAAAGCTATCAGATTTATATTTTTCGATATTAGTAAAGCCTTCGGCCATGTGTGGCATAAAGGTTTGCTTTATAAGTTTCAAAACTCTTTAATTATCGAATGTCATGTGTACACTAGTCTATCATCCTTAGTGAATGGAGTATTGGATAGAATTGTACGTCATTATATTCCCCCTTATATAACAACTATAAACTAGAACTTTGGTTCAGATCATTTCACTTCTATCAACAAATACTTGAATGAACCTCAACTTAGACACATGATTTTTTTAATTAGTTGTTTTTGGCTTTCAACTAGCTTTCCACTTGGTCTTCATCCGACCTAGAATACAACCCTTGCTAAAGTTTGGCGTCCGTTTGGCTGTGCAGGATGTATAAATACGCAGTCACGTCTGGTCAGAATGGGGACGTTAAATCCGATGCCTAGTGTAGAGAGAATGCCACGCTCTCTGCACGTTAAGAAACTTGCAACAACTCTCTGAAGGGTTCGTAGGTGGTCTACTGAAAGGCAACATTTCTGTTCCTATCCAATAAACCCTCATTTTCCAATGCATGTCGTTTCCAAATTTACAGATCTTCGTCCTGGACGACCCCTATTACAGGACCTAGCTTCTTGTTGTATTTACCGTAAATTTGTTTTTGTTCTTGAACATGTATGAACTTTTAGCCACTGGACGTTTAACAATCAATCAATCAATCAGCTAGCTTTCAGTAACTTCGAATACTCTCAGATCTACGTGTAATGACCATAATTATTCAAATTCCTAAGCAGGTACAGGGATTTTACAGTACAGGATATAAGGAAATATAAATTTCTTGAATTTTGTTCGATAGTATGAACAGAACAGAACTTCTGCATGAGGCATCGACTGTGTGTGTATGTGTTTGTGTAGCCAGGGGACGGTGAAGGTTTCTTTTAAATGTAGGATCGTCAATATGTACTATCAATTGACGTATTATATATCAATTATCCTCAATCAGAAAGGAATATATATGAAAATACTAAACAGGTTGTGCTGCTTAATAAAGTGCTACGCTGATCCACGCTGGGCAATGCATATTGTTAATAATTTTTTTTTTTAATATATTTCCGATTGTACTACCGATTAATTCATCAGTCAGATGTTATTGTAAAATTATGTATATTGTAATTTCTTCGAATTTTTTTTCATGTATATTATCAAGATAAAATGACCAGTTTTCATGTTTTTTGTACACAAAATTTTGCAACTAAAATGCTGAAAACCGTTTTCCGTCGGGGGGCTTCGCCCCCTGAACCCCCTACCAGGACTCTGCCCTGGACCAGACCCCCTGCCGCAATTTGTGCCTACAGTTTATTGGATACCTAGCTCACCCCTGCATGAGTTTACGTTTACTTTTGGCAGAGTGTGGGTGGAAAACTCTTCAATAGCGAAGGGATAAGCATAAACTTCTACTTTTTCATAATATAGTTAATGGAAAGACCTTATGTTATTCTAAATGATATTCTACCTTATCAGTTTAGAAACATCAAAACAAAGCCAAAAAAACTGGCAAACAATATAAATAAGAAGATGTGTTATGAACCTCTCTATCCAAGTCACAATGTACGAAAAGTTAACAATTATAGGTCAAAGTATGGCCTTCAAGATCATAAAGATAAATATAAAAAAATTAAAGCTACAGCACAGAGGAGATAAGAAAAGCTCAAAGTTCTTATATGCAAGACATAATTACATTTTTAGCCCCCATTTAGAAGAAAATCTTTCTGGCAATTCATAAAAAGTAAAAAAAAAAACAGAAATATCTGGAGTTTCTCCACTAGGAGGAAAGGGTGGTCTATTATACAGTGACCCTAATACACAACCAAACATCCTTCATGAACAATTTTAAAATGCTTTCACTACCGAAGATACATCCTCCATGCCAAAGGTATAAGTCCCCATCCCACCATGCCAGACATATATATTAACAATAACGGATTATTAAAGTTACTTAAAAACTTAAATCCCCATAAAGCCACTGGCTCTGACAATCTTCCAGCATATTCTATACATAATTTTTCTGAAGAATTGTCTCCATTTTTGACATACTTTTTCCAAAAATCAATTGATTCTGGTAAAATCCCAACAGATTGGATGCAGGCTAAAGTTGTGCCCATAATTTTGGAACATATTTTAACAATCAACACCCGAAAACATCTTACAAATAACAATATATTAAATGACAGTCAACATGGGTTTAGGAGTAAAAGGTCTTGCGAGACCAAACGCATTATCAGTATCCAAGATCTAGCAAAATCATTGGCATATGGCAATCAAATAGATATTATACTTTAAAATTTTTCTAAAGCATTTGATAAAGTCCCCCATCAAAGATTAGCTCAAAAATTAGACTTTTAGTCTTTTTCTTTTTAAGCCATGACGTCGTCTGTTTATTTTCGACATACGAGTTTGAATATCCCTCTTGTATCTTTCGCCCCTCTTTTTGTAAATGTAAACAAATAAAAACCTCAGAACACTTCCCTCTAAATTGACCAACGTGAAGCCCTTTTTGTCAATTTAGCTGGTACATTTAACATAGATACGTTACTCCATGTTGTTCCGAACATTACGGATATAGACAATAAAAACAACTTTCTTATTGTACAAGACTGTATATTGAAAACTAAGAGATTCACAAAATAATAATTGAAGGCTCAACAACATGTCACCCAATATTAAAAGCAATTATCTTCATTTGATGTTAGTTCCAATTACTTTTCTTTTATTCTTATGTTAATATATATACATTTTAGTCTCTGATGCATGATTTTTTATTATTAATTGTTTTGGCTTTTAACTAGCTGTCAGTAACTGCGAGTACTCTCAAATCGTACTTTCTATTTTATTTGACCTGTTGATACTAATTGTAATGCCTTTTTTGTTATTTAATGTTTACTTATTGAGGGTTATATCTGGTCTTTATACCAGCTTTGATAAGTGTTTGGTATTACTATAAATTTTCACTTCTTCATACTATGAACATCAAAATTATTTATTTTGTAAAAATATTTCCTTTCTCCATTTGAACTGTACACGTATACCTAACAACATAATTATTTTCATTTACCTATGTTTAAAGTAATTGCAAATGGCTGATATTTTTGTTCAAGCATATTGTTTTTCTTAAATTATTTAACATTTCACAGCGGTTTAACATGTTACTTTAATTATTCTTCAATTAGTTTATTTATTTTGTATTTACATTGTATCATAGATTAAATTTATTTTTTCAGTGTATGTTCACTGGTGTTAATATGTCTTTCGATTGAGTTAAGCCATTTCAATTGATATTTTATAGTGTGTCTTTCTATGTTGTGATGTTACACTATTGTTTCAGATAAGGGTGAAGGTTTGGTACCATTAAAACGTTTAAACCCGCTGCAATTGTTTGCACCTGTCCTAAGTCAGGAATCTGACGTTCAGTAGTTGTCGTTCGTTGATGTGGTTCATAAGTGTTTCTCGTTTCTCGTTTTTATATAGATTAGACCGTTGGTTTTCCCGTTTGAATGGTTTTACACAATTAATTTTTGGGGCCCTTTATAGCTTGCTGTTCGGTGTGAGCCAAGGCTCCGTGTTGAAGACCGTACTTTGACCTATATTGGTTTACTTTTATAAATTTTGACTTGGATGGAGAGTTGTCTCATTGGCACTCATACCACATCTTCTTATATCTATGTATATTATATAATTGTACATTTTCTGTCCATTGCCATTCAATAGGAGAGGAATTTATATACGTGACTTGTTCGTGTACGTGTTTATTTATGTGTTTTCTAAATAAAAGTAGGAGATAACTGTATTGTACTTTTTTAGCTCACCTGGCCCGAAGGGCCAAGTGAGCTTTTCTCATCACTTGGCGCCCGTCGTCCGTCGTCGTCGTTAACTTTTTACATTTTGAACTTCTTCTAGAGAACCACTGAATAGAATGAAACCAAACATGGCATGAATGTTCCTTATGAGGTGCTGGCCAAGTGCTGTAACTTTGTCGGCGATCCATCATCCAAGATGGCCGCCATCGGGGGACTTCTTTTAATATAGGACCCTATGGACAATACATGCAAATGTCTTCTTTTAGAGAACCACTTAATGGAATGAAATATGACATGGCATGAATGTTCCTTATGAGGTGCTGGCCAAGTGCTGTAACTTTGTCGGCGATCCATCATCCAAGATGGCCGCCATCGGGGGACTTCTTTTAATATAGGACCCTATGGACAATACATGCAAATGTCTTCTTTTAGAGAACCACTTAATGGAATGAAATATGACATGGCATGAATGTTCCTTATGAGGTGCTGAGCAAGTGTTGTAACTTTGTAGGTGATCAATCATCCAAGATGACCGCCAGCGGGGATTTGTTTAAAATAGGACCCTATGGGAAATACATACACATGTTTTCTTTTAGAGAACCACTGAATGGAATGAAATTAAACATGGCATGAATGTTCCTTATGAGGTGCTTACCAAGTGTTGTTACTTTGAAGCCGATCTATCATCCAAGATGGCCGCCAGAGGGGGACTTAGTTTAACAAAGGACGCAATGGACAATACATACAAATGTCTTCTTTTAGAGAACCACTGAATGGAATGAAATTAAACATGGCATGAATGTTCCTTATGAGGTGCTGACCAAGTGTTGTTACTTTGAAGCCGATCTATCATCCAAGATGGCCGCCAGAGGGGGACTTAGTTTAACAAAGGACGCAATGGACAATACATACAAATGTCTTCTTTTAGAGAACCACTGAATGGAATGAAATTAAACATGGCATGAATGTTCCTTATGAGGTGCTGACCAAGTGTTGTTACTTTGTAGCCAATCAATCATCCAAGATGGCTTCTAGCGGGGAACTTAGTTTAACAAAGGATCCTATTGGAAATATATATATACAAATGTCTTCTTCTAGAAAACCGCTTAAGGGATTGAAACCAAACATGGTATGAATGTTCCTTATGAGGTGCCGACTAAGTGTTGTTACTTTGTAGCAAATCTATCAACCAAGATGGCTGCCAACGGGGGACCTAGTTTAACAAAGGACCCTATGGGAAATATATATATATACAAATGTCTTCTTCTAGAAAACCGCTTAAGGGATTGAAACCAAACATGGTATATATAAAAAAAGAAGATGTGGTATGATTGCCAATGAGACAACTCTCCACAAGAGACCAAATGACCAATAAAAGAAATAGTACAATAATCATGATAATTGAATATGTAGATCGCTCTCTCACAAGCAAAACACCCCCAATTGTATGGTATGGTATGAATGTTTCTTTTGAGGTGCTGACCAAGTGTTGTTACTTTGTAGCTGATTTGTCATCCAAGATGGCTGCCAGCAGGAGGAGTAAGTTTAACATAGGATCCTATGGGAAATACATACAAATGTTTTCTTCTAGAGAACCACTGAATAGAATGAAACCAAACATGACATGAATGTTCCTAATGAGATGCTGACCAAGTTTTGTTTCTTTGTAGCCGAACCATCATCCAAGATGGCCGACAGCTTGGGGCCTAGTTTAACATAAGACCCTATAGAAATACATACAAATGCTTCTTATAGAGGAGCACTGAATGGAATGAAACCAAACATGGTATAAATGTTCCTTATGAGGTGCTGATGAAGATCGTAATACATGTATCTTTACAGACTGAGATATACTGTAAACTGTAAAAATATCAAGAAAAGAAGATCTACACATAAGCCAACATGAGCAAAATTGTCAATTGACATCCTGTTGGAGTTACTGTCCTTGTAGAGTCATTTTCTACAATTTCAATGAATTTATTGGTAATTTCTGTAAACTTTACAAAAGTCTTCTGGTTTTGATTAAATTATGGGGCCAATAAACACTGTGGGACAAATTTGCAATTCCAGAATTGGCAAATCTGACTTTGTCGGTTTACAAGATATCAAAAATATTTTTTGCCCAAGTGATAGATAATCAAAAAAATTAAATTTCCCCATATGTCCCAACATGTCACCGTTGTCACTGTTGTCACCACAGCTGATAAAAAGTACATTTCCCATGGGAAATTTAAAAATTCCCATGGGAATATTCGAAGTTCCCATGGGAAAAGTTAAAGTTCCCATCGGAAAATGTACTTTTCCCATGGGAATTTTAAAGTTCCCGTCGGAACTACAATTTCCCATGGGAACATTAGTAGATAGTTTCTTCCCATGGGAAATTCTAAATTTCCCAAGGGAATTTTTGTTCCCAAGGGAACTAATTTTTCTTCCCATGGGAACACCTTTTTCCCTTGGGAACATTTATTCTTCCCATGGGAACTAAAATTCTTCCCATGGGAAGATATATTTTTCCCATGGGAACATTATTTTTTCTTTTTTCTTTTTTTTCAGAATTTATAAAAGAGCTATGAAATAACACAATGGACTGACAGTTACTAGTAACCATGACTGGAACAGTTTAACAAGCATTCCATTTGATAAAAAAAATGTAATTTCAATAAATTAAAAGTATTTCTATCATACTTTTACACTCAAAAGAGTCTTTTATTACCGTTGAATGATTGATAGAAATTCTACCGTCCAGCGGCTGATTTTACAATTTGAATCTCTCACCTTTGTTTTCGATCAATAGCATCGTGCATTTCATGTAATAGTGTTCGCTGAACTGTCAAGTATCAGAGCCATGCCTTTGTATTTCAGAATTTAATTTAAGAATAAGAATTATAAATCTGTTTTAATCTATATACATGGGGAATCACGAATCGTGTTTATGATTGTTTTCTAATTATAATCCTATAATTTCATGAAAATGACTTCATAATTATTATTAATGTACTTATTCTTTTTCGTCGACGTAACTCGATATGCGTGGTTTTCGCCACTAGAAAGATGTGCACTTACTTTTTTAAAGTTTATTTCATTCATTTGGTCAAATTTCCAAACATGCTAATGCAATATTGTTACTCGTCTACACAAAAATCTTTTATTTCAATTCATTTTTGGCAAACACCTTTGAAAGTCTTGTTAGATTTGTCTTTTATGATCTCTCAGGTAAATATCAAAGAGAATCCAGAGTTTTGCATTTACAAGGACGGATGCGGATTTAATATATACTTTATGATATATCCACTTGTACTTTACCGGTAGGCTGTCTTCGTGTAATTTATGGTTACAAGGAATACGAATACTTTATTTCTCATAAAACTTCAATTACTAGTTATCGAGAACATACATAAACATAACTATAAGGTAAAATTATTACATGCATGTGTAAACGATAAAATTAAATTAACTTGGAGGACTGACTTTCACATTTATAACTTTTACATAGTTTTTCTAATATTACAACATTTTATGAGTTAAACTGTTGATCAACTTTAAAGATATTAGGGTTTGACTAACAGTAGTTCCGTAAAATTTCCTTCTTTCTATAGTTTAAATGTTCTACAATTCATAATGTAATGGTACTCGTCACCAATGTTGTTTGTGTCACAGAGACGGCAGATTATGTTTCTCTCTGTAAATCCTGCCACCTTCCAGACTCAATCGGCAAGTGGTGACTACCACATCTATATTTGCATAATATATAAATGAATTTAGTAAGGTAAAATGAAAATATTTTTTCAAATTGTTAATTCTTTTAAAAATACGATAACATTAAGTTTTATGCGATTCTGCAATAAAAGCAAAGCATTCTTGTTGAAACTGGTCTTTGGGTTTTTGTTTAATACATTTTGACACCCATTTATCACAAACTGTGCATTATAATATTGGACATAATCATACCGTAATTATCAAAAATATTTTTCATACATGTATATGATATTCACTTAGTTTCTATTCCGTTATTAGCATAATATAAAACACAAGTTTGTATAATTCAACACAAATTTTACTTTCTTTTCCATTAAGAAGTATACTCTAGAAATGTATCATTCGCAACTTTACATAGGACAGTAATGGGTATCTGTCAAGCTCTGCATACGCTATGAAATTTGGAGTAGACTGTTTTAACTGTAAGGAGCATTGTCGTCTTTTGCATCTAGATCAAAGACTAAAATGAATTATTTTTCCGATTGGATACAGGTGAAAGAAATATTTGATTTTTTAATTGCTGGTGATTTTTTGTACGAATAGACTGAGACTACTATAACACATAGAGAACAATTCGAAATAGTTTTGATTTGCAAATTTTTTTAAATTTGTATTTTTTCCTCACTAGGTAGGTGAAATTATGTATAAAATTTATTGTAAAATTGCGAAACTTGCATTATGGGCATATTCTATACTTCTAAGTTTGAATTAAAAGTCTTAACTTTTTCAAATATTGTATACGCAACCTAATCTCTGTAATCTTATACATGTATTATTTATGTTTTGTCAAAGGCGTTTGATTGGGTATTAGTTTAAGGGTTTAAGGTAGGCGTGGTTTTGGAAACTTTCGTCCAATCAACTGGCCTATTCGACACACCTGTGTGCGCTGATGCGTGTAAACTGGCTATTGTAACGGCACGTGTCTTACATCGGAATCTGTCGTGCGTGACCAACGTTTATTGTAGAATTTCTTGTCATGTGGTCAAATTATCTGACATACAAGTTTTAAAAGTTGAAACTTAAAATTTGCTTTTTGAAAGATTATTTTCGGCAGTGCCCCGGTATACGGTCCTAAAGTGTTTAAGAAAACAAGACTTTAAAAGAAGGATGCATATTAACAGATAATATAATCTGGGACTATTATACTTAGTATTATAGTCCCAGATATAATACATGTATTATATGGCTCTGATATTAACTATAACGTGTTCTGGAAAAAAATTAAGTGTCCGAGAATTTGAATTACCTAATAAGGGCATCTCGATCACTTTCGACAAAATATTATTGCATGAATGGTAAATCGCTGATTTTTAATTCTAGAAGTGGTTTGTGACTGTTATAATAGAGACATTTATACGCATTCTTGTTTAAGTTTACAATGAACACACTATACATTTTTCTTTGAAATATCAATCATTTTTGGGCCGACTTGCTTTTTCTTTTTATTCGTTAAAATTTTCATACGTTTCATTATATTTGAATGCTTCAAAAATGCTTCAAAATAGTACTATAAGCCTGTATTGTTGTTATGTTTTAGGGTCAATGACTCCCCAAAAAAAGTAAAATAATTGTATATTTAATTTGAATAATTGTTTTAAAACATAAAATCAATTAAGGTCAGCCAAACCCAAATTCAACAACAAGGAGTGTCATCCACCGGGTTTATTTTCTTTTAGAGGTTTTGATCTTTTATTTTATTCAATAAATAATAGTAAAATTTACTTTCCATATACATGTTTGACTTCCTAAATAAAACTTGAAAATAAATTTTGAACAACGAATTTGTCACAATTTCGCTTTTGTCGTCTGCCCAACTTAGTTTGGTCTTGCAATATGCATGAGATACTTGTCACTGAACGTTGAACAAACAGTAACTATCCACCAATCCATCTGCAATTGCGATACCTCTGTTACATACCCGTCATTTTTCACATGCTTGGTACTATTCTTTGAACAATTTTCGTGTTGTAAGCCGATTTTGTCCTACATTTAAATTGTTCTTGTCAAGTAATACATTCCTTGAACAGGTTGAAATGTTAAACTAAATCCTATAAAATCAATTTGGTGCATTGGTTCTTTGAAACACAATTTTGTTAATTTGAGCGTGTCAACCCCTCGTCTAGTAGTGATTTCGGTTTGTATAATCATACAACAAAAGTCTATATTGGTATACTAGTAGTAAGTTATTGTTTCATTTTATATGTTTACTATTGGTGACATCAAATAAAATGTTTTGCAGGTTGTACTAAGCCATACGAAATTTAAATATCATATTTATATGCAAACTGAAGGATCTAAAATTTAAATGATTTATGTAAAACTATAATGAATACGGAGCAGGGTATTGCACGAAGTCACCAAGACTAGCCGAATTATAAATCCTAGCCTCCGTACTTGTATGATCATTTGATCCAAAATTAAGCTTGTCAGATGGAAAAAAACAACGCTTTTGGTTAAGGACTACAGTTGAAAAGTAACATTTGCTACCAATCCATGCAAAATAGTAAGATGTATGTTCCTGAGCGTATAATGCACAAAGAAAGGGTTGTTATGTACTTTGGAACTTAGTAAGGTAGTATGGTTACCATACGCCTTCCTGCTACAGATACGATCGACGTGCACTACAGCAGAATTACGGTTTCAGTTGTTATAGTACACACACAAATTAATTGGGCTAATTTGAAATCTGTATAGTTTATTTCATTGGCAATCATATTCAAGAAAAGTTGTAAATCTTGAATATTCTGTAATATCTTTATGAAGCTTGATTGAGACGTAGATTCACTCAGATACCAATCATTGTTATCTTTTCTTCATTTACACAAATGAATGTCCGGGATTCGGAATATGGCAGTTATACATATATTCTCAGTTTATATTTAGTTTGAAGCATTATCGAACTAATACGACTTTCATCTTTAAAATTTACTTTGCATTAAATATCTAAATGAGATTACATAGGAATAACTTGTGGTGTATTTATGTATATGTAATAAAAAAAAAAGAAAGAAAAGAAACCAACAGCAATATTTGACGAAGATGAAATTAATGATGGAATTTTAACGTCCAGTGACATATATTACAATGCATGTCGAAACAGAACTTGAAATTGACAATATGTATTAATAGAACCGTCGCTTTTCCAAAGAATTCACGCTTAGTTGGGATTTCACGTGCTATTTCACAAGGTTCGCATTATAGTTATACATGTACAAAATAACTAACAATTGTAATGATTTCTTTAACTGTTCTAGAACGTTCTAGTTGAAATATAAATCTGTGATTTTCTATATTCGTACTTTCGACGAAGCAAAGTAAGTTCTATATAGATCTGGACATATATGCGTAAAACAATATCCAATCGTAGTATAAATTTATTGTAGAACATGTAGAAAAATCCGTCCGTTCGGGTCAAATCTTAACTTAAGTACCATTATGCATATACGGACCCTGGATTTAAATCAGATCTGTTCTGGCGGTTTTGTCTTTTTCAAAATACATATTTTTAATTGTGACTATCTTTAGTTCCGAATC
This sequence comes from Mytilus coruscus, assembly GCA_017311375.1. Classification (NCBI taxonomy): domain Eukaryota; kingdom Metazoa; phylum Mollusca; class Bivalvia; order Mytilida; family Mytilidae; genus Mytilus; species Mytilus coruscus. The sequence continues at coordinate 67,871,926 of CM029604.1, read as the reverse complement.
TTTCTGTCTTTCTAAACCAACGATCGGCAAGTGCGTTCATTTTGTGAATTAATATTTAAATGTTTTGAAATATCCATTATTATTGACAAGTAGTACAAACTTACATTTTCAAATTTTACCGATGGAAAATATCTCAATAAATTGGTAATTCCTCAAATCTTTGGTTGGAATTAAATATCATTCATTGCACGAGAACTGTATTTCATAAACAACAACTGGTAGTAAAATTGACTACACGTATGAGTTTAGTAATATATAGTATATCAATGTACACATGATGTATATTATAACAGATGATTTTTAAATAAAGTTCCAAATTACCGTCCGCGCGTACACTGCTCAGCAGGCGGTGCGGTGCGTAAACCTGCATTACGTGTAATAAGAGTTTTAAGCCCGACAGGAAATCGCTTGAATACCTGGAAGTGTCACCTCACAGTACGTCTGGCAATAATTTCCTTAGCAATGCTGATGGTCAAGTTAAGGAATTAAATTAAGGTATTATATAAATACTGGGACATAAAAGATTTTATAAATGTATATTAGTCCCAGATAAATAAAATATTGGAAACAATTTTACACGGAACACCGCTAGTTAATTAGGGATATGAGAGAATCCATAAAAGAAATTGCTCTCAATTAATTCCCCTATATTTACTTGAAAACTTGAAATATGCATTATAAATAAATAAATTTGATCGTATAAACTTAACCTTTATTATACTAGTTATGGAATATGCATACATATGTCAGTCGTTAAGCTACATATTTCGTTTAGGTGTCAGACCACCAATTACTCCCTCCAATTTAGAACGTATGTAAAAGTAGCCCTACTCTGACACAAAATAGTGATTTTGGTGTCATTGTTTACTTAAACTAACCAACAAAGTTGCAGAAATGAAACTTTTGGTGAAAGGGAAATATATTTAGACCATTTTGAGCCAAAATTCACTTGTCTATGAGTTTGCATTAAAAATTCAGGATTAATGCGCTACATAGTATACTAATTTAAGATTTCCAGAAAACCGGGAGTTATTTTGGTAGTACCTGTGTTTTCAAGATCAGAATTTTCTTATAAGACTTTAAACATGGGTTGAAAATTGGCATGTAGAAAGGTGATACATGTACAATTCAGGATATACCTGGTTTCTTTGAAGTTAAACTTAAGGTAAAATATTTAGAAAGCTGTGAAAATTGAAAAATTTGGTTGAACAGATGGGATTTTTAATTGGTGGTCTGACACCTCGAAATAGGCCGGAAATTGCTAGTAAACAGAAGAAAGTCAAGAAAGCTCATTGTGTTCTATTCTTTACATAAAGAGACTGCCCTTGATTATCTCTGCGATTTAATGCTCCCAATTATTGGTCAAATTTAAATTATGATTTACGAATTAGTAACAACTATGTAGTACCCGCGTCATAGACTAGATATAACCAAAACATCTTTTTCCCATCTACTTCTATTGAATGGAATTTTAAACCCCGACATATGGACTTTCTGAAATATAAAACAGCCACCCTTCTTCTTTAGTTGTGGTGTTAGAAAACTTAATATCATTCATGGTTCAGAAGTATGCGAGGCTCCTTAAATGCAGATCTGTGTTAATATTAAACTAAATCCCGCATGCAGATCTGTGTTAAGATTAAACTAAATCCCGCATGCAGCTGTAGCCATGCTGTTGAGGATTGTATTTACAATTTTTTCGAGTGCCCATTTCACAATGAAGCAAGAGAAATATTGTTTTTTATTTTAAAAAGATATTTTATACCAATTGACCTTATATTGGCTGTTCACGGTGACCTTTATACATTTCAGCAAAGTAAAGCAATTTTTGAATCTGTGCAATCTTATATCAGAATTACACAAAGATTCTGAACTTCGAATACGTCAATTAAAATTCTGAATTCCTACTTTTCACGCCAGTTCATATTACAAAAATATTATATTGCATTTTCGTTTTTGTTTATAGTTTGTATTACATGTATTTCTATTTTGTTTTCGTTATTATCTTATGTATTTTGTGTTCAATCCCATATGCTACTTTTGAAAATAAAATGTGTTTAAACAAAACAAAACAAAAACGAAGATAAGTCACACAAAAAACCTCAAAGTAACAAACTTGTACATTTGGTACATGTACATGTATATGTCACAGAAATCACTAATCCATGTCAATGTTAAGTTTTAAAACAATACAACGGAGACTAATAATATGACTTCAATTTACTTTTTTCTGTTCTTGTAATTCATCTACATAAACTGCCTATACAAAATATAATACGAAAGGAATCAAAATATTGAAATAAAGACGTCCGTAGAAATATCACAAATGACCACCTCAATAATACGCACTAGGGACTTGATGTGATGATACAGTTGCCACAAAGGACATGAAATATAAAAATAGGCTATGTTATTTTAAATTAAAAAAAATAATTCCAAATTATATAATCACATCTTTAGTAATTACCATGTAAATGTTTTAACGACACGTGCCACACTCTTTTGATCGTCATCTGTGTGTAATCGATCGAAATTCATGTTCATTCAACCAGAACCCGTTAATTACGCACGTGTATACATATTGTAAATGAATATATTATCTCAGCATGTTATCATGGTTATAGTGTTTTTGTTTTATGGGTCTTGTATTTTGCCAAAAAATTTTTTTAAATGGAGTATTTTAAGCACCGGAAAAAGTTGTTAAACATTTATTATCTATTTTCCAATAAGTTCAATAATAGAAATTTGTATTCACAACACACACGCACAACTTATTTAAAACTTACTTGCCATTGCTTCATATTTAACTGGATAATCAGAGTTTTTATGGAAGTTGCATGTTGAGAGCAGCTTTAGATATGAAACCATATTGACATTTTGTAGAAAACCTGCATACTGCAATAATTTAACATAAATCCTGCATTTTCAACAAATTTTTATTTTCTAGGAGAAAACAATCAAACGGAAAACATGTTCCATACATAAAATATCTGTTTCAATGAGAAGAAAAATTGTTCCCATAGGTAGACAAATTTTCCCATGGGAAGAAAAATTGTTCCCATGGGAAGAAAAATTGTTCCATGGGAAGATAAACTGTTCCCATCGGAAAAGTTAAATTCCCATGGGAACTCTCTGTATTCTTCTTTTCCCATGGGAACTGTAAAGTTCCGATGGGAACTTTAAAATTCCCATGGGAAAAGTACTTTTTCCGATGGGAACTTTAACTTTCCCATGGGAACTTCGAATATTCCCATGGAATTTTAAATTTCCATGGAAATGTACTTTTAATCAGCTGTGGTGACAACAGTGACAACGGTGACATGTTGGGACATATGGGAAATTTAATTTTTGATTATCTATCACTTGGGCAAAAATATTTTTGATATCTTGTAAACCGACAAAGTCTGATTTGCCAATTCTGGAATTGCAAATTTGTCCCGCACAGTGTTAATATTAAACCAAATTTGGCCTCAGTCATTATTAGGGTATCTGTTATGATTTTAATCTATTTATACATGATTTCCAAAACCAAAGTAGAATCAGGTGAGCGACACAGGCTCTTAAGAGCCTCTAGTTTAAAAAGCTTGGCCTTCGTAAAACGTAGATTTTACTGTCGCAAAGTGAGTTTACCTAGAGACGCGTAGTGGAGCTATGTAAACGGATATTTGCGACAGTAAAATCAAGTTTTACGAAGGCCAAGCTTAAAATATATATACAGTTATCTCATTCTAATGCCATATATTAAAACAGATTCCATTTTAGTAATTATTTTGGCATGGAAATGCCATAAATGAAAAAGTCCGCGAAACTGTTACATCGTCTTTTTCATCTAAACAAAAATGACGTCATATGTATACTCCCGATGACAAAAAATAAAAACTAGACGTAATTATAATTTTCCTACGCTTCTGAATATTAAGTAAAAGAAGGTTTTGAGGCACAAAATGTGACTTTTTCGTTTATTTTTTTGAGATATTACATACCACAAAAATTCTGAATTCAAAATGGTGGCTTTCCTTAGTTACGGATTTGTCAACGTCCAATGAAAACTATCGCATTATAATATTGTTTTACTAAATCTGCTATTGTAATAATGTGAATGTGAACGCGGTATCGCTGGAGATAACAATCCAATTGTACTTATTCTGCATTTTATTTATATCTATCACAAAATGTTTCACATTATCTTATAATGTATAAATGTAAAATGTTTGTTGCTATATTGTGTTTGTATCTAATAATAATTGCTGCTTGTGAATAACCCCTGTGGGACCTTGATTGGAATAATAGATATAAGAATTTCAACTTGAATTTATATCTTAATGTTTTTGGTTTTTTTGTTGTTTTTTTTTTTTGTCATTTAGGGAGTTGGTGGTGATGGGCTATCTTTGATTGTCTTTGTCAAATTTATTAAATTAATTCTATTCTAAAATTGTGTCGATTTGAGCTGGACAAATGGATCGAATAGACCTTTTTGTTGTAGAAGATCGTTTGTTGAAGAATAGTTTGCGTTTGTTTTGGGGGTTTTTTTTTTGTTGTTGTTGTTTGATTGCTGTCTCGTAATGCTTGAAATGCTGTTTAAAAAAACACGATTGAACTTAATGCGATTATTTAAGAAAAAAGACTTTTAATAGTAGATGAGTAACGTTGTTCACATTTCTCCTGTTGTTTGTGCATTCAAGTAGGTTCTGTTCATATTTGCATATAATTAAAAAAAAAAAAAATCAATTTATTATGATTTTTCATTATTAATTCAAAAGTGAATCGGATTATCATCGACTTTTGATGTAGACTTCCTCAACATAGAATTTAATACCGAAACAATTCTTATTCAACGATCAAATTAAATCGATTTTTTGGTTCATTGTTTTGGGAACAGGTTCTTTTAAGGTAAGGATCAGAGAAAAATGCTGCAACACACTAAATACTTTTTTGTGCAAATATCTTTAACTTTAAACATGAAGTAGCCGCCGTGAATATTTACACTTCGAACATTATAAAATGGAATTGCAACGTCAAAAACAAGGCTTAACTGGTATGGCTTTTGCTCATTGTTGAAGGCAGTACGGTGACTTATAGTTGTTACCTTCTATGTCATTTGGTCTCTGATGGAGTGTTGTCTCATTGGCAATCATACCACCTCTTATTTTTATATTAACCACATCCCTTTAAAGTGTATTGTTAGCGACTTTACTAAAGAATATACTGTTGAACTCAGTGCTACTTAATGAAAGGTCAATAAAGTAGAACTATTTACATGAAGGTGAACTTTTACTAGGTCGCTACGGATAAGACTTAGTGTTCTAATTATATAGAGTATTCAAATTTAAATCGGTTTGGAATGGGATATTTTTGCTTTATTTTCATTCAACATGGGATAAATTATACCAAACTGAAAGAAAAAAGAAATATGATAAGATAAAAAATGAATTAAATAAAAACAATACGTCCCAGTGTACAACTTAGAATAATCTCATTTATATATAAATAACACAATGCAATCATTATCTCATTACTGAATATACTTCTATACATCTTTTTGTACATTCTGTCCCAGGGAAATAATCTTATTTTTTTTGTTTTTAACGTATACACCAATACTCAACGTGATACACACTGTTATTGATGTTTGATAACCTTGGCCTGTGAGTGACCGTAATGGAAGGTTGACTACGGTTTAAACAAGGTCAGACTACATTACACAAGGTAAGCATATAATTAAGTGTCCATTATTTGTATCTGAAATTAGTGTTAAATCAAAAATATTTTATATTATTTGCTTTTTTCAAATTTTCTACCTCTCGATATCAGCTTATGAAGGTTACTTTGGGTGTACATAAATTATAGTACATTTCTAACAGGTAAAACAATATAGGAAGATGTGGTATGATCGCTAATGAGATAATCATATGATATAGAAGACTACTTTCCCTGTAGCTTTCATAGGTCGGAGGGTTAATATTGAAATCAACAGCAATTGAATATTGGATCAATGTTAAAATATTATATGATATTATTGCCTCTGATTATTGTAATGTGTCATTTTATTTGTATATTTGTTTCTGTTTTATTTGTTTATCTTGATTTGGAAACTTCTTGATCTTGCTTTAAGATAATGAATGTATAGGAAAAATGTGGAATAGTCAATGAGCCACAAGCCAAGCTTTTATTGTATATATGTTGTATATATATCGACATAGTGATAGCATTGATTATTACTGGGGTCAAGCATTCAATCTTTCTGCAGTCATGTTCTATTTTTGTTTGCATGATGTTACTTATTTATTCTATACTGTGGGTAAGTTGCAGTGATTATAATTAGCGTCGCTGTTGAACGTCCTATTTTCATTATATATTGTTCAATTAACCCATGAGTATCTGTTCATGACTAAATATCTATAAACTAGATCAATTGTGTAATTATCTAAAGGCAGTGCCCATGAAAAATGAGATGTCATATTATCAATCAACATTGTACCATGTCTGTATTGTATTCTGCTCTTTATCATTGTGTAATATTTGTAATATATGTTTTGATTGCTATAACATGTACGTACGTGCTATTTATACGACCGCAAAATTTTTGCGTTCGTATTATGTTATAGCGAAGTCTGCGTCGTCGTCCGAAGACGTTTGTCGTCCGAAGACATTTTGGTTCCCAGACAATAACTTGAGTATAAGTGTATGGATCTCTATGAAATTAAAGCACAAGGTTCCATACCACAATAAGAAGGTTTGGAATGATTTTGGGGGTTATTGTTCTAGCTGCTTAGGATTTAGGGGTCAAAAAAGGACCAAAAACAAGCATTTTTCTTGTTTCAGGACAATAACTTGTGTATAAGTGTATGGATCTCTATGAAATTTTACCACAAGGTTCCATACCTCTTAAGAAAGGTTGGGATTGATTTTGGGGGTCATGGCCCAAACCGTTTCTGAATTAGGGGCCGAAAGGGGCAAAACAACTAGGATTTTCTGGTTTCTGGACAATAACGTGAGTATTAGTCTATGGAGCGCTATGAAATTGTAGCACAAGGTTCTATTTCATAAAAAGGAAGGTTGGAATTGATTTTGATGGTTATTGTCGTAGCTGTTTAGTAATAAGGGGGTTAAAAAGGGACCAAAACAAACATTTTTCTTGTTTCAGGACAATAACTTGTGTATAAGTGTATCATGGATCTCTATGAAATTTTACCACAAGGTTCCATACCTCTAAAGGTTGGGATTCATTTTGGGGGTCATGGCCCAAACCGTTTCTGAATTATGGGCAAAAAAACTAGGATTTTCTGGTTTCTGGACAATAACGTGAGTATAAGTCTATGGAGCGCTATGAAATTGTACCACAAGGTTCCATATCATAAAAAGAATGGTTGGGAATGATTTTGGGGGTTATGACCCTAACGGTTTAAGAAAAAGGGGTCAAAAACAATACTTTTGTAATACTTTGTATACATTGCTTATTTCTTGACCAATTTCAATGGGGTTTAATTCAAAGTCTTAACTTTGTTTGATTTCATCAAAAATTGAATTTTTGGGGTTCTTCGATATTCTGAATCTAATTTAGATTTTAGATTTGACATGCTCACAAGAAAGATCGATCACTGCAACATAAAAAAGAACCGGTCTGACCTTATAAGCATACATTTCGTAAAACAAACAATCGTAAAAATAGAATAGTATATTACGTGTGCATCTCGCGCGAACAATTACTTTCTACGAAATCATAGAGAAAATAGTTGGATCTTTGGAATTTCGTATGCAGTTATTAATTATCGTTTTGGATCACACGTCACAAGTCATTAAACAAAGAAATGTGAGAAGACTATCACTTAAAAACGAACGGTCGGTGCGTTTGAAGATGAGGATTTGCAGCAAAGAAATAGAATTTATCGATTCAGAAAAATGATCCAAAAAAGGCGCAATCTATATATACTTTTCTTATCCTATCCATTGTTTTTAACCACTTGTATTTTTGTCGCCGAACCTGCGCAGATTTATTTTCATATCTAAATATAACAAACATTCACTTGAAAAAAGATCGATCGCGATCGATTTAAGCGTTTACACTTGGAGAAAGATCGATTCAAATAAGATCGATCTTTTTAAAACCACCTCTGGATGTGGACTTTTTAAGTCCAATTGAAGATCGATCTTCTCCGTTTACATTAGACTAAAGATCGATCTCAGGAAAGATCGATCTTTTTTACAAGTGTAAACGGGGTCTTATAGGAAGACAAATAAAATTTTCAATTTTTTTTTTTAATGTGTAGGGAAATATAACATCAGAAACTTTCCTTCGTCTTTTTTAATATTTAATTTCCGTGATTAGTTATAAAAATGTTAAAATAAACAAAATTTTAATTAATTTCATTGTTCCTGTCCTGGAGTGGTAATACCAGAAACTGGACAGATTGTGTATTATCATCTCTACTGTTAACAAACTCATTTTGTTTTTTGGTTTCAAACATCTGTTTGTTAAGTATTATTATCTGTCCCTTTATCAGCATGAGATGACGAATTTACGGCTCTAATTAATCATATTATAATTCAGAGAAGATATGAAATTTTCACTCTGAAGGATTTAGATGTAAAAACTGTATAATTATAGTCTGAAATTTAATGTTCATTATTTGACATTTTGAAAAATGATTTAAGGTAAGTTTTATATAATTTTAAAGACATTGTATTAATTTGGAATGAAATTTTGAAATTGTTTTTTTTTTTTTTTTTTTTCATTTTTTTTTTACATTTTTTAAAGAACTTCATGGTAGGTTTGTTTGTTATTCTGCATAATTTAATTTCAAGAATGCTATATATATATATATATATATATATATCTCTCTCTATATATATATATATATATATATATATATATATATATATATATATATATATATATATATATATATATAATATATATATATATATATATATAAGTCTAAATTGAAAACAACGTTCAAACCTATGATTGCGTTGGATAAAAACCGCAATTTTTATACGTGTGCATGCAAAACAAAAAAAAAGGAGTCTAAATGCAGCACAAACAACATTTTCCAAATGACCAAAAAAGTGAAAAAGTATATTTTAACAAAACTCATTTGACTAACAGGTCGAACAACAAATGTTCTTAAACCCTGCTGACTGCCATTGGCGATTGCCAAATAAACGGATCACCGATGTAATAAATGGATCTTAATCATAAATTTAATACTAAACAGAAAACAATAAACTTGCGGAAAAGATGGTATACCGCAAACAAAAGGTGCAAAGGTTTTTGTACACCATATCCGGATTTCGACAATTAATGTCCATTCAGCGATGTTAGGAATCGAAACGGTATTTGGAAAGCCATACAATTTACCTCAATTTAGGATAGACTCTTAAATTTTGAGGAGTCAAAATAGGATGAACGGATCATATAAACCCGAAGGCAAATATAATACAAGCCCAAACGAAAAAATATAAACAAGTCTAAATTGAAAACAACGTTCAAACCTATGATTGCGTTGGATAAAAACCGCAATTTTTATACGTGTGCATGCAAAACAAATTTCTTTTCAGAGGGGTCTAAATACAGCACAAACAACATTTTCCAAAAGACCAAAAAAGTGAAAAAGTATATTTTAACAAAACATTGTTAGATTGCCTAACAATGTAATTTTAACACACTATTTAGTATGTAAATATTAGAATGTTTAAAATATTTACAAAACGATAAAAATAAACCCAATATTTCGCTAGACAAACTAGCTTTATCAAGCATGCATCTATCCAGGTGAAATCGGATGTAGATGATAAGAAACTTTTGCAGCTCAATGTACATGTTGCACATGAACTTAGCTGCCTTGTAAATAATACATAATTTGGATGAAGTTCAAGATTATTTACAAAATTGGTGGTTGAAGTTTGCAACGTCCATTGGCCAATATTACAGGATAAAAAGGACGATGCTGTGTATTAAATTATTCTTTATCTTTCCTGTATCTTTTCTCGTCTTTTTCGTTAAGACCATCCGGTTCTAAAGTGTGGAGCTGGTGGAACCAAAAGTTTTCTCTTCTCCTTCTCGCCACAGTGTCCCACTCGGTGTTGACTTCTATGATTTGGAAAGTAACATTATCAAAAGGATGTTTCTTTGAGCGAAGATGTCTTGTGAGAGGACAGTTTTTGTTGGTTTTGTACCATGAACGATGGTAATTGAGCCGAATATTGAATTATCCATTGTTTCTGCACATACTGAATGCCACAAGTGTTACATGTTAATATATTAATTGAGTTCTCCGTTTTACAGTTGGAATTTGAATAGATGGTATAATTTTGTTTAGTAACGGAGCTGATGAAAGAACTGCTTGTATTGGCAGGTTTACAACATAAGCAATTCCTCGACCACATTGGTTGTAGCAACCGGGAGGTGGAGTAGGCTGCTTTGCTAATACAGATGTCACTAATTTGTCACGGATGTTTTTAGGTCCTCTGAAGGCCATGACTGGTGGTGAGGAAAATACTTTCTTTAGATTTGAGTCATTTTCTATAATTTTCCAATGCTTCTGAACAATGGATGACACATTTTTAAAATCAGGATGGTAAGTGAGTACAATAGGTTTTCTATTGACTTCTTTATTCTTATCCTTGTACTCTAGAAGTTCTTGGCGACTAGTTTTGTTTGCTCTTTCGAAAGCTGTATTAATGATGTTGTTATTGTATCTTCGAACAACTAGATGTTTACGTAGTTGTCCAAGTCTAGCTTTTTGCTTATTTTCAGTAGAGCATATTCTCTTGATTCGCAATGCCTGGCTGAATGGGAAACCACGGGAGCAGTGTTTAGGACGGCAACTTTAAGGAGAAAGGAATTGATGTTTGTCCGTTTTTTTTTTTTGGTATGAAGGTCCGTTATAATGGTTCCGTTCTGGATGTAACTCGTAGTATCAAGGAAGTTTATTTTCTCCGTAGATGTTTCGTATGTAAATTTAATTGAATGGTGGAAAGAGTTACAGTGTTCTAGAAATTCATTAAGATGGTCTTGTGAATCTGTCCATTTAAAATCAATATCGTCAATGAATCGAAACCATGATAATGGCTAGTATGGAGCACTAGCCATTAGGCGTTTTTCAAGTTGGCGCATAGATATGTTGGCATATGACGGGGCCATTTTTGTGCCCATACTAGTGCCGTCTATCTGGAGATAGTGTTTGACATTGAAAGAGAAGTTGTTGTTCTCCAGCACTAGTTTCAGAAGTGTAACAAGGCACTCAGCTGGAGGATTTTTTTCACTACGAGTGTTCCAAAATTGGTGGTTGAAGTTTGCAACGTCCAGTGACCAATATTACAGGATAAAAAGGACGATGATGTATACTACATTGTAAATTATTCTTTATCTTTCCTGTATCTTTTCTCGTCTTTTTCATTAAGTCCATCTAGCTAACAACAAGTACTCGTCGTTTTATAATACCTCTTCTAACGAGAAAAAAGTCATAAAATCGCTGAGAAACCGAGATGATATTGTGATAAAACCAGCAGACAAGGGATGTGCCGTTGTGATAATGGACAAAGCTAACTACATCGCGGAAGCAGAGCGTCAGCTCTCTGATGAGAGATTTTATAAGAAGCTTGACCATGTTTCCGAGTTTAGTTCCAAAATTATTACTGCGTTGCAAACCATGCACATTGACGGTCACATAAATGAGGATACAATCGGATATTTAAAACCAGAGAACGCCAAGCCGGGTCGATTGTATCTTCTTCCCAAAATACACAAAGTTAACAACCCTGGTAGACCCATTGTATCCGCAAACGGCCACCCGACTGAGAAAATCTCGGAATTCGTAGACTTTTATTTAAGATCTCATGTAGAAAATCTTACTTCTCACATTCAAGACACCACAGATTACCTTCGTAAAATGGAATCCATGAACCCTCTTCCTCCGGAAACTCTCCTTGACACTTTAGATGTCACGTCATTGTATACCAACATACCTCATGATGACGGATTACAATCGTGTAAGGAAACATGGGACTCGCGCAACACTTTAGAGCCACCTACAGAATGTTTAGTCTAGCTGCTTACTCTGGTTCGGAAATGCAACAATTTCAACTTAAATGGTGAACATTACCTGCAGATAAACGGGACAGCGATGGGAACGAAAATGGCACCGTCTTACGCCAATATTTTCATGGTTAAACTAGAGAAACAAATCATTTCAACATCTTTATCCAAACCTCTGTCTTGGTTCCGTTTCATCGATGATTTTGACATGAAATGGATTGAATCCCAACAAAAACTGGATGATTTTATCAGACATGCAAACAACGCTCACCAGTCAATTAAATTTACATATGAAATTTCCGACTCTAAAATATCTTTCTTAGACACACCTACATCTATAAAGGACGGTGTCATATCAAACAGACATCTACTGTAAACCTACAGATAAACATCAGTACCTTTCTCTCCAAAGCTGTCACCCCAAACACTGTACAAAAAGTATCCCGTACAGTCAAGCTCTCAGAGTAAAGCGGATTTGCTCCTCTGAGGAGGCTGTCACTAAACGGTTACAGGAACTTCGCGGATTTTTGACCAAACGAGGTTATAAGAAATGGGACATAGATAAGAGGTTTGCGCGTGCTAACAACAACAGCCGCAATGACCTATTACAGTACAAACAGAAGAGGCGCAGCGAAATAGTTCCGTTTGTTTTAACATACAATCCCGCCTTTACTAACCTTTCACGTTTGATCCGTGCCAGTTGGCAAATTATTGCCAAGCACCCAAAATTATCCAAGATCTTTCCCAAACCTCCTGTCTTAGCTTTTCGGAGACCAGCAAGTCTGAAAGACTTATTTGTGAAAGCTGATGTCTCCTCTAATAAAAGCTGTTCAACTGCAGGATGGTGCAACGCGTGTGGTAACAGACGATGTCTGACTTGCCAACAAATACTGAATACTCAAACATTTACTTGCCACTCCACTAGGTCTGTGTACACTATATTTTGCAATGTAACTTGCAAAACCCAGAATGTTGTATACCTTCTTCAGTGTCGATGTGGCATGCAGTATGTTGGCGAGACAGAACAGCCATTCAACAAACGCATGAATGGTCATCGAAGTGACTACACCTGCAAGCCCGACCTCCCCGTAAGTCGTCATTTGAGATCACCTGGGCACGCCCAAGCTGATCTCAAAAAACCTTACTATCACTATCATAGACCACAACGAGGGTTGGTCAAGGGCCGACAGACTTGCTCGGGAAAGGTTTTGGATAAGAAAGCTAAGGACAGTTTCCCAGAGGGCATAAATGAAAAAAACATAGAATGAGTCACTCATTTTCCCTACCATCACTCATTTTCCTGCCATCACTTGATTCCAGTAACTCAGGCTTCCGTACTGAACTCTTACAGTTTTAAGGAATTTATTCCTTCTCCCAAACATCAATATTGAAAAAATTTACCAGCGTATTATTTATTGATAATTTGTATAGCGATCAAGATTATTATTTCAGTTTGACTACCACATGTCAAGATAAGATTCATTTTACATCTTGCTGATGAAGGATATTAGTTATCCAAAATATCTAACATTTGTTCATGATTTTAGTATTTTTTGGTGATGTTGTACCCTTTCAGGAATTAAGTGTTGCCCTTGTCCGTCCGTCCGTACGTATGTCCGGAATTTGGTTTCCGTTCTTTAACTTTAGTTTGCCTCAGCTAAATGTTATGAAACTTATACACAATGCTTATTACCACAAAACACAGTTCAAGTTCGAATTTGGGTGGCGTCACTTTTACCGTTCTCGAGTTATTATGTCCTATTATAACGTTATATGCTAGCTGGGGCGTCATCTGTGTCGCCGATGATGAACACATTCTCCATTTTGATGCCCCGCCGTCACCGGAGGGGGCATTAAATAGTATTCGTACGTACGTCCCGAAATTGGTTTCCGTTCTCTAACTTTTAGTTTGCCTCAACTTATGCTATGAAATTTATACACAATACTTATTACCACAAAACACAGTTCAAGTTCGAATTTGGGTGGAGTCACTTTTACCGTTCTCGAGTTATTATGTCCCTTTATAACGTTCTATGCTAGCGGGGGCATCATCTGTGTTCCATGGACACATTCTCCATTTTGATGCCCCCGCCGTCAGCGGAGGGGGCATTAAGTGGTACCCTTGTCCGTTCGTACGTACGTCCCGAAATTAGTTTCCGTTCTCTAACTTTTAGTTTGCCTCAACTTATGTTATGAAACTTATACACAATACTTATTACCACAAAACACAGATCAATTTCGAATTTGGGTGGCGTCATTTTTGCTGTTCTCGAGTTATGCCCCTTTATAACGTTATATGCAAGCGGAGGCATCATCTGTGTGTCACTTGGACACATTCTCAATTTATATTGTGTCAAATATTTAAACACAATCCAAATTCAGAGCTTTATCAAGCTTGAATGTAGTGTCAATACTTGCCCCAACTGTTCAGGGTTCGACCTGTGCGGTCTATCAAGCTGCATCCAGCGGCGTCCAGCGGAGCATTTTGTTGCAAATAAATTCATTAAAAAAATCTTACGACTCTTTATTAATACATATTGTTCAACTAACCCAAATAGCATGTATATCTTATGACTTAATAAAGTGTATATTTTTGTGCCAATAAAACAGGCATTCAACATAATGGCAATTTATTTCATGATAATATGTTCTTCCTGTATGATAAATATTAGAGTTGTATATTACATTGTAATGCTGGGAAATAATTATTTTTACAGAATGCGATGAAGAAATGATATAGGAAATTTCAATACAAAGGTGAGTAAAGATTGACTATTTTTTTTTTTTTTTTTTTTTGTCGGTTTATAGTGGTATTTATTGAAATGATTATATTTAGTTATTTCTTGGTAGGATTATGAAAGTTAATCAGCTTGATAATTCGTTTTAGGTTTAGTCTGTTATTTATTCAAAGTCAGATTAGTTAAAAGTATCACGAAGCCTTTGTGGTTGGTCTCCTTCTAAGGTTCATGCATTAAGTTGGAGAGACTTTTCTTTTTGATAAAGAATGCATGGATCGTAGATAAATTTGGCTATTTTTATGCCCCCGCCGTAGCGGAGGGGGCATTAAGTTTTACCCTTGTCCGTCTGTACGTACGTACGTACGTACGTCCGTACGTCCCAAAATTGGTTTCCGTTCTCTAACTTGAGTTTGCCTCAACTAAATGTTATGAAACTTATATACAATGCTTATTACCACAAAACACAGATCAAGTTTGAATTTTGGTGGCGTCACTTAAACGGTTCTAGAGTAATGCCCCTTTATAATGGAAAAATTGCTGAATTTTTAGTTTCCGTTCTCTAACTTAAGTTTGCCTCCACCAAATGTAATGAAACTTATACACAATGCTAATTATCACAAAATACAGATCAAGGGTGAATTTTGGTGGCATCACTCAAACCGTTCTAGAGTAATGCCCCTTTATAAAGGGAAAAATTGCAAAACTTTTTGTTTCCGTTCTCTAACTTAAGTTTGCCTCAACCAAATGTTATGAAACTTATACACAATGCTTATTACCACAAAACACAGATCAAGTTTGAATTTTGGTGGCGTCACTCAAACAGTTCAAGAGTAATGCCCCTTTATAAATGGAAAAATTGCAAAATTTTTAGTTTCCGTTCTGTAACTTAAGTTTGCCTCAACCAAATGTTATGAGACTTACACACAATGCTTATTACCACAAAACTCAGATCAAGTTCAAATTTGGGTAGCGCCACTTTTACCGTTCTTCAGTTATGTCCCTTTATAACTATATGATATGCAAGCGGGGGCATCATCTGTGTCCACATGTGGACACAATCCACATTTATTTTAGATCCTTTTTGGTCATATAGCTCTTCAACTGTTTAGGTTATTATTCATTGTTGGCTTTCAAATATTCGGCTTTGAGCGTTCCTGATGAAGGTAAGTCCAGAAAAGTGCTTCGGACGAATGAAATTTATAATGTGTTTTCATTTTTTACAGCACTGGGTCGATATCTCTGCTGGTGGACTATCAGTCCCCGAGGGTATCATCAGCTCAGTAGTCAGTACTTCGGTACTGACATGATTTATAACAAACCTTTCTAAAATTGTCCGTTAATAAATTCTGAAATTATAAGAAACTAAGGTTTCAACTCCCTCAGGCAAAATTTACCTTAGATAAATTTGGCTATTTTTTTAAGGTCCTTTTTGCACGGTCATATAGCTCTTTAACTGTTAGGTTACTATACATTCTTGGCTCTGAAATATTCGGCTTTGGGCGTTCTTGAGGAAGGTAAATCCAGGGTAAAAAGCGCTTCGAACGAATGAAATTTATAATGTGTTTTCATTTTTTATAGCTAACAATACGGTATAGGTGTTGCTGATTGTCGAAAGTCGTGCAGTGCCCTATAGTTTAATTGTTTTCATCCTCGTCCTTTTGTCCATGATTGATAGTTGTGTCCTTGACAATCATATTATATTAAAAAAGATACATATGATTTGTCACTATTGTATTTCACCTAGATGATTAATCAATGATATCATACGTATTTCGAATGTATTTGTTAAACTAGGGGCTCCAATGAACATGTCCCTCATCTTGTACTAATGTGTATGTAACACCCGGAACATATATATTATGTTACATATACTGTTCCGACTCCGACTCAATATATGTATCACCAAATTATCCTCTCAGAAGCAAGCTTTAGCCTTGAAATATAATATGGCAGTAGACTAACTTGTGATAATTAACACAGGGAGTGTTAGTTTCCTCATTTTACACAAGGGCCATTTTCAATCGCACTAAAATTCCACACAGTTAAACAAATGAAAGCGGTTGCGCAATATTAGGCCGTCTATTTGAACATATGGTCAAAAATTGCAATTTGGGCTGATTCTGGCAAATTAAGTTAACTTATTGATAAGGAAGATGAAAATTGTTGACCAAAACCTTAATTCCGTCTTCAAACGTTTTCAAGCCATGTATAGTCTTTCAGATTTTTTTTATTAATTTTTCTGATGAATTTTCTACATTCATAAATGATGGCAGCATTGGAAAATCAATCATAATTTTAGAAGAGATGAAAAAAGTATCATTTGTCACTTGGTTCATTACAGGATTTTTTGCCATATATATTTTAATTTGGTTTACCTTGCACAAAGATCCATTGTGAGGTCTGACCTTGACTTGTCGTAGGTCCTCTGTCGTCAGTATGTCGTAAACTTTTCTTTTTGTCAAAAATATGCTCTGATACAATTGTGATTATTTGTTTTTTCATCTATATGAGGGATCTATTTTGAATTATGTCCGAAAAATCCGTTAGTTAAGAAATTGCCATCAAACTTTAAGAACATGGTATATTAAGATCCTCCTGTATAAGATTTGGAGTTGATTACCAAATCCATTTTCCAACATAACCGCAATCATTACTGAAACAAAGAGTTCATCAAAAATGAAATAAAAAATGTAAAAAATCATGCATATGAAAGATCGTTACTACAAAATTAGAGTAAACACATTTATATTCCTCTAAGAATTCTGGTTGATGACGCTATCTGCATGCCTTCAATTATTACGTCCACCGTCATTGTTGATATCAGGAAAAGACGATACAAGCTGTTATTTGGCCCCATGTTTTTGCAAAAATTGTGATTTCTCACCACTTGGCGTCCGTCGTCGTCCGTTAGCTGTTACAAAAATCTTCTCCTCTGAAACTACTGGGCCAAATTGAACCAAACTTGGCCTAAATCATCCTTAGGGTATCTTGTTGAAAAAATATATCCGAAGACCCCGACAACCAACCAAGATGGCCACCATGGCTAAAATTAGAACATAGGGGTAAAATGTAGATTTTTGCTTATATCTCTGAAACCAAAGCATTTAGAGCAAATCTGACAAACGGGTTAAAATGTTCATCAGGTCAAAATCTATCTGCCCTGAAATTTTCAGACGAATCAGACAACCCCTTGTTGAGTTGCTGCCCCTGAATTGGTAATTTTAAGGAATTTTTGCAGTTTTTGGTTATTATCTTGAATATAATAATAGATAGAGATAAACTGTAAACAGCAAAAATGTTCAGCAAAGTAAGATCTACAAATAAGATAACATGACCAAAATTGTCAATTGACCCCTTAAGGAGTGATTGCCCTTTAAAGTCAAATTTTCACTATTTTTCGTAAATTTTTGTAATCTTTTACAAAAATCTTCTCCTCTTAATCTTCTTGGCCAAATGGAATTAAACTTAGCCACAATTATTATTAGAGTATCTTGATTGAAAAATGTATCTGATGACCCTGCCCTACAATCAACATGGTCGCCATGGGTAAAAATAGAATATAGGTGTTTACTATAGAAGTGTATGGGAAAAATGTAAAAAAAACAATTTAAAATGGTCACAACTTGAAAACTAATTTAAATAATGATAAGGGGTCTTCACTAACTATTGTAAGACTACAATGGGATGACTTGAATTTTTTTCCAGGGGAGATTCATTTTTTTCAGGGGGTGGGGGGTTGCTAATAATTCCTCCTTGATATGTTCTATTTTCAGAATTATTCAATGTTACTTTTTCTAAAAACCATTATTATATCTTTTCTTTTTTCTATACTTATATTGGGTGAATGCCCCCCCCCCCCCCAGACCAGGCAGGTTAGTCGGGGTCAAGACCCTTGCCCAAATATTTTTTGAAATGTGCTAAAAAAAAAAATAATTAAGGATGTTCGCTACTCTGTTTCAAAATAATAAGCTTTTTAAAAGACTGCTATAACTTGATTGTATATAAATAAAGAAACTAAAAAAGCAGAAAAAAATGGAGAGCCAGTGTTCTTGTTTTCGAGATATAAGCCATTGAAAATTTGGCGGGAAATAATTCTCTCTAGATTTTTCAGACGTTTAACATTGGCACCTTTTTTCTTTCAAAAACGATGAAAAAATAACAAGGATTTTATGAGATTTTCAAAGATGACATTTTAAACTATATGTAATCAAATGATGGAAAAAAAAGTAAGGGTTAGTGGGCAAAATTTTTTTAATGGCAAAACATCGATAAAACCAGAGGATTCCGAAAATCTGGCTAAAATTCATAAACAAGAGGAGCGAACATCCTTAAAGGCATTTCCAGCATTATACAGGCCCTGGGTGAAATAAATTTTAGAGCGGAGGAAAGGAAATTTTGCATTGAATATCTTGAATATCATTATAGATTGAGATATCTGTAAACAGCTTAAATATCAAGCAAAGAAAGATCTTCAAATAAGTCAACATGACCAAAGTTGCTATTGACATCTTATTGGAGTTATTGTCCTTTAAAGTCATTTTCTGCAATTTATTGGTAATTTTTGTACATTTTTTCAAAAATCTTCTGCTTTTAATTTAACAACTGGGCCAAATTAAACCAAACTTGACCTCGATCATTATTAGGGTATCTATTACGATTTTAACCGTATTTTACATGATTTCCAAAACCACAGTAGATACAGGTGAGCGACACGGGCTCTTGAGAACCTCTAGTTTTCTATCTGTTGAGAATTTCTCCAATTATATTTTCCTTTTGAAAGTAATCCAATCACATTAACTGTATTAGACATCTAGTAACAAAATAGCTATGAGTGTGACATATCATCAACATGATCAAGCAATAATGGCAAGATTTCAAAATGCGAGGCTTTTTGCAATGTTTGTAGATGATGGTGTATATAAAAATAAGCAGATGCATGTGGTATGATTGCCAATGAGACAACTATGACCAAATTAATTGTCGAAAAGCGCATCTGGAACAGTAAAATTGATACCGTTAATGTTATTTCTAATACTAGTTCGAATCTGTTAGTCCTGGAGGGTATCGGCCTAGTAGTCAGTACTCCGGTACTGCATGGCATGAAATTACAAATATTTTTGTCCCCCGCGCAACGCCTTGCGGGGGACTTAGAAATACCGGGCGTCCGTCCATACGCCCGTCTGTGCGTCCGTCCGTACGCCCGTCTGTGCGTCCGTCCGTCCGGTTTTGTTAGCGCTCTCATATACAATTCTTGCTAGATTTTTATGAAACTTATATCATAGGTTTATATCACCAATGTCTTGGACGAGTTCGAAAATCAGTGCCGATCAATTATTTTTAAAAGAGTTATGTCCCTTGGAAATATTAATTATATGGAAAATTGCATTGTTAGCACTCTCATGTGTACAATTCTTGCTGGTATAAAATTTATATCAGCAATGTCTTTGACACTTTCGAAAATAAATGCTGATTTAATATTTTTAAAGAGGAAAGCCCCTTGGAAATATTAATTGTATCGGAAATCGCATTGCATTTGTTCTGAAGCCTTCATTTCTCTAAGATATTTAAAAAAGTTTTAAAGAACAAAAAAAATTTTTTTTTTCAGTTATTGCCCTTGTGCCTTGAATAGATAAAATATGTGCAACGCGGGGGACATTGGAACTCTGTTCTTTTATTTTAGTTGAATATGAAATTTTTGAAATCATTTTAGATTAAGGAATATATCTTCCTCAAGCAAAACTCTGAATTCGTATCCATATGTGGCTATCCTTTTGGTTATTTTTTGTTTTATCAGCCCTTCGACGTTTTTATTTTTGGTTTTTCAAACATTTTGGACTCGAGCATCACTGAAGAGACATTAATTGTCGATATGCGCATCTAGTGCAGTAAAATTGGTACCGTTAATGTTGTTACTATCCACTAGAGACCAAAGGATGAAGATTACACAACTAAAGGGCATTGTTCAACCTTCAACAAGAGTAAAACCAATACCGTATAGTCAGATATAAAAGGCCTCTGCATGACAAAATGTGAACCATTCAATAGAGAAAAGAATGGATGTATGATTCTTTCTCGGAAAGATGATTGATGCTCACATCTTTCTTTAATTCTGGACCCAGCCATCATAAAAATTGGGAATTTCAACAAAAAAACAATACCAAAATCTGGAAAAATGTGAAGTATTACGTTTATGATCCTATTTTTACAATGGCCGCCATCCAACTTAAGTAGCAATCTATTTACAAAAACTTCCGTAACGAATTCTTAAAAAATCAGGCGAACGACTGACTGTGACTTAACTTTGTTTAATGGTCAAGGAAATATGTAGGAATCCAAGCAATAACAAACATTAGTCGAATAAACGATCGTAAGATCATGACAAAAACGAACAAAGTCAAAAAGATAAACAACAGACCACAGAGCATTGCACAGAAAGCTTAAGATTAAGTACCAATTACCCCAACAAAAAAATGAGTGAACTAAGGTAAGCATTTCTAGCTCCACTAGTGACATCCATCGGTATATTGCCAAGCAGAAATCAGCTTTTGGTCTCTAGTGGAAAATTGTCTCATTGGCAAAATTATACCACATCTTCCTATTTTATATCATACCACATCTTCTTATTTTTATATCATACCGCATCTACTTATCTTTATATCATACCACATCTTCTTATCTTTATTTCATACCACATCTTCTTATTTTTATTTCTTACCACATCTTCTTAGTTTTATTTCATACCACATCTTCTTATTTTTATATCATACCACATCTTCTTATTTTTATATCACACCACATCTTCTTATTTTTATATCATACCACATCTTCTTATTTTTATTTCATACCACATCTTCTTCTTTTTATATCAAACCACATCTTCTTATTTTTATATCACACCACATCTTATTTTTTATATCATACCAAATCTTCTTATTTTTACCACATCTTCTTATTATACGCCCATTATACGCCCATTTACGGACGTATTATGGTATACTGTTGTCCGTCCGTCCGTCGTCAACATATCGGACAAAAACTCAAAAACGCTTTAACCAATTTTCATGAAACTTTGGTGAATTGTTTACATCTATTGACGTATATGGAAGGGAATATCCGCCATTATTATACATTTCTTAATTCATCTTATTTTTTATATCATACCACATCTTCTTATTTTTACCACATCTTCTTATTATATAGATATAGGAAGTTGGGTGTGAGTGCCAATGAGACAACTCTCCATCCAAATAACAATTTATAAAAGTAAACCATTATAGGTCAACGTACGGCCTTCAACACGGAGCCTTGGCTCACACCGAACAACAAGCTATAAAGGGCCCCAAAAGTACTAGTGTAAAACCATTCAAACGGTAAAACCAACGGTCTAGTCTATATAAAAAACGAGAAACGAGAAACACGTATAAATTACATAAACAAACGACAACTACTGTACATCAGATTCCTGACTTAGGACAGGTGCAAACATTTGCAGCGGGATTAAACGTTTTAATGGTACCAAACCTTCTCCCTTTTCTGAAACAATAGTATAACATCACAACATAGAAAACACACGATAAAACATCAATTGGAAGGCTTAACTCAATCAAAACGTAAATTAACACACTATGAACGAATAAATTCGATCTGTGATACCTGAAAGTAAATACATAGTTAATAAAATATTAGGGACAAACATTCAAGGCCAAAAGCAAACAAACAAGTCCAAATAAAGCCATGGCAAGACACCACCGCGAAATATTTAACCCTTAGAAAATAATCACTTTTGAAAAACCGGTTTTCATAATATATACAGGTAAATGAAAAATAACTTTGTCGTTTTAGGTATACTTTTTCTGTCTATATAAAATCTTCCAATAATTAGGAATACCAAGAAAGGTCTGTCATATAAATACCTAATTTAACACTAGATACATAAGGGTAAATATCAACAATAAAACTTCCTGTACAGATTAAAGGAGAATAATCTTGATGTTCATACAAATGTAGTATGAAGAAGAGAAAATTAGTAGATATTCCAAATAATCAAAGCTGGTATACAGACAAGATCCATATTAATATAAAATAACAAAAATTTAGTATTTTAACGTCATGAACAGTCAGAGAAGACATGACTTGTGCAATGCCAAAATAAATGTATCGACAGGTAGTAGGATAGTGAGGAGCTACTTCTTAAGAGATAAAAATTAACGTGTGTGTGTCTCTAAACATCCCGCCTCAAAAGAAGATACAACTTAGTTATGTTTTAATTTGCTAATGACAAAATCGATATTAGTGCCAATGTAAACTATATTCAGAGATCTAATTACAATATTGGTACGATAACCCTTACTTATAAGTTTGTTTAAAGGTTCGATGAGTTTACACGGATCACATAGTGATTTCCTCGCTTTAAGTACAATATTACCGTAAAATTTAGGATGTGAAATACCATTTTTAATAAGTTTTCTACAGGTACAGCCAAATTTACTAATCAAATCTTTGTATCTATGAAAAAATTTAGTAAAAGTTTAAAGTAATTTATGGTATCGAAATCCCTGACACAATAATTTACCAGTGATGCATTGATTACGTTCGTTAAAATCTATGACATCAGAACACACACGGGCATACCGAACGAGTTGGGATATATAAACACCGTATGATGGAGCCAAAGGCACATCGCCGTCTAAAAATGGAAAATTAACAATAGGAAATGAAAAATCGTCTCTTTTGTCGTAAATTTTAGTATGTAGTTTCCCGTTAGAAATTGAAATGTCTAAATCTAGAAAAGGGCAACTGCTGCTGTTTATGTTAGATTTAGTTAAAGTAAGTTCTTTTGGGTAAATTTCGGAAGTATATTTAGAGAACTCTGGATTATTTAACGAAAAAATATCATCCAGATAACGGTAGGTATTGTTGAATGTATCAACTAAATATAACAATGATGGGTCTTTACTGAGTTTGGTCATAAACTGAGATTCATAGCAATATAGAAATAAATCTGCTATCAAAGGGGCACAGTTAGTGCCCATAGGAATACCTACTACCTGACGATACACTTTATCGCCGAAACGTACATAAATGTTATCTAGCAGAAAATTTAAAGCTTCAATCATATCCTCACATTTCCAGTAAGTGTATCTAGCATACTTTCCTTTTTCGTTACAGAAAAGGCTTTTCGGAATGGAAAGAAAATTATAAACAACACATCTTGTAGGTTATCTACGTGCATAAATAAACGTATTGGTAATGCTACTACAGCCAGATTATTTAACAAAAATGCACGTGGATATCCACAAATTTTCCCGTGCAATGCCAAAAAATGACTAACCTGTTTTAGATTAACTTCTCAAAATACTATACGGTCAACAGTGAACGGGAGAACCTTTTCGCTCTCCTTTTCCTGTGATATTACCTGAAAAACTCAAACCCTAATATATGTGGTAACTTGAACCCAACCTAAGTGTGGTATTCAATATGTGGGACAGACGGGACGAGAGTATTACAAAAGAAATCAAGAACATCTCTACCGCTTTCGTAGACCCAAAAAATTCAAAAGTTTAGTATATCCACATTTAAATAAGCATAATCACAATCTTAAATATATAAAATTCCAACCCCTCGAAACCGTTCAGAAACAACCAGGAGAATCACACAAGCAGTTTGAAAAATCACGCGAAGTTCGCGAATTGTTTTGGATAAAAGACTTCAAACAGCTTATCCTCTCGGTCTCAATGACAAAATATTAGGGCAAGGAACATATCTAAAACTTTTATCGATGTCATTAATATTGTTGATAAACGACTTAGAAATAATAGGGTCTCATGGTAAACGCAAAACCGTAATCAACGTATTAAACATCGTATAAATTATACACTTGCTGATCTGTTATCTATAATAAAGAATAATGGTAGACATCAAGTATTATGCAAACTGGGTCAGATACCTATAAGTAAATTATATGCTATTTTTTGGAGTGTGATAAAATTTCTTTTTAGCCCGTTTTATGAATACACCCGTATTATTACAGCCTTTTGTCATCACAGGCTATTTCCTAGTATTGATAAACCTGAAAATCATAAACGACATTTTCTTAAATTAAAATATATAAATAGAGGTATTGATTTTACTAATTTGTCTAGCATATTCAATGACTCTTCCGTATATAGCTTAATACCTCCATATTTTGATAATATAGAACAACCCATTATTTCGTATTCTTATAAAAAAACGAGCAGAAATTTGATTTTTAATTATACGTCAATTACATCAGACGTCAATATAGAAAATAATGTTCCTTCCACTTGAGACTGCGAAACATCTAGTTTTATATATGTTCCCTATGGTCATGTTATTACAGGAGACCTCAACATCGTCGAAGACCGTGAGGTCATAACTTTTCTAAAGAAAGGACCGAAATACCGTCCTCCATCTATAATAGATTGGAAACAGTGTCGTCAGGTCATTAAAGACGCTCTGTCTGCCTACTGTAAAATTGGTGCAAACGTGAAAAATCGGATAAAAATCTTTAGACAGTTATTTGAATAAAATTATGAATACTGTTAATATTCGAATATCTCATTTAGAAAACAATTCTGAAATTAATAATAGGATCCATGATATTCCCATTTCAAGAATAAAAATAAACTCAAGGTACTCGCAGAGCGGTTTGTGTTCGTACCGGCAGACAAGGCAGCCAATAATGTAGTGGTGGTGTGACGCATATACTACACGGAAGTTCTTCAAAACGAAATTATCAATTCCTCTACATTTAGGTCCGTTCGCACCACAGAGAGTCAAATCGTTAACAAGCATACCACTGCCACTACCCAACTTAAAGCATCTTCCGAACATTTGAAAGTCCCTACCATGTACTGGTTACCGAAATTACACAAAAAACCATTTAAATTCCGTTTCATCTCCGCATCGAGTAAGTGTTCTACTACTAATCTATCAGTTCTTCTAACTACCTCCCTTACTTCTATCAAAGAACTGGTTATTAACTTTTGTAATAAAGCTTATGAAAATAATGGTATTAATTATTTTTGGAGTGTTAAAAATTCTTTAGAGGTTTTAGATAAAATACATGCTTTTGATGGTCCTTATAATTCTGTTGACAGTTATGATTTTCTACTCTGTACACTACACTTCCAAACAATCTTATAAAGAAAAAGTTTTGTATTTGATAAAATGGTCTTTCGAAAAATCTCATTGTAATTTTATTTGCTGTAACTCGTTTAAAGCCTTTTTCTGTAACGAAAAAGGAAAGTATGCTAGATACACTTACTGGAAATGTGAGGATATGATTGAAGCTTTAAATTTTCTGCTAGATAACATTTATTTACGTTTCGGCGATAAAGTGTATCGTCAGGTAGTAGGTATTCCTATGGGCACTAACTGTGCCCCTTTAATAGCAGATTTATTTCTATATTGCTATGAATCTCAGTTTATGACCAAACTCAGTAAAGACCCATCATTGTTATATTTAGTTGATACATTCAACAATACCTACCGTTATCTGGATGATATTTTTTCGTTAAATAATCCAGAGTTCTCTAAATATACTTCCGAAATTTACCCAAAAGAACTTACTTTAACTAAATCTAACATAAACAGCAGCAGTTGCCCTTTTCTAGATTTAGACATTTCAATTTCTAACGGAAACTACATACTAAAATTTACGACAAAAGAGACGATTTTTCATTTCCTATTGTTAATTTTCCATTTTAGACGGCGATGTGCCTTTGGCTCCATCATACGGTGTTTATATATCCCAACTCGTTCGGTATGCCCGTGTGTGTTCTGATGTCATAGATTTTAACGAACGTAATCAATGCATCACTGGGAAATTATTGTGTCAGGGATTTCGATACCATAAATTACTTAAAACTTTTACTAAATTCTTTCATAGATACAAAGATTTGATTAGTAAATTTGGCTGTACCTGTAGAAAACTTATTAAAATGGTATTTCACATCCTAAATTTTACGGTAATATTGTACTTAAAGCGAGGAAATCACTATGTGATCCGTGTAAACTCATCGAACCTTTAAACAAACTTATAAGTAAGGGTTATCGTACCAATATTGTAATTAGATCTCTGAATATAGTTTACATTGGCACTAATATCGATTTTGTCATTAGCAAATTAAAACATAACTAAGTTGTATCTTCTTTTGAGGCGGGATGTTTAGAGACACACACGTTATTTTTATCTCTTAAGAAGTAGCTCCTCACTATCCTACTACCTGTCGATACATTTATTTTGGCATTGCACAAGTCATGTCTTCTCTGACTGTTAATGACGTTAAAATACTAAATCCCTGGGATGTGTTTTAGTTGATTTTAGTCTCTGATGCATGATTTTTATCATTAATTGTTTTTGGCTTTTAACTAGCTGTCAGTAACTGCGAGTACTCTCAAATCGTACTTTCTTTTAATTCGACCTGTTGATACTATTTTTAATACTTTTTGTTATTTTATATTAATATGGATCTTGTCTGTATACCAGCTTTGATTATTTGGAATATCTACTAATTTTCACTTCTTCATACAACATTTGTATGAACATCAAGATTATTCTCCTTTAATCTGTACAGGAAGTTTTATTGTTGATATTTACCCTTATGTATCTAGTGTTAAATTAGGTATTTATATGACAGACCTTTCTTGGTATTCCTAATTATTGGAAGATTTTATATAGACAGAAAAGTATACCTAAAACGACAAAGTTATTTTCATTTACCTGTATATATTATGAAAACCGGTTTTTCAAAAGTGATTATTTTCTAAGGGTTAAATATTTCGCGGTGGTGTATTGCCATGGCTTTATTTGGACTTGTTTGTTTGCTTTTGGCCTTGAATGTTTGTCCCTAATATTTTATTAACTATGTATTTACTTTCAGGTATCACAGATCGAATTTATTCGTTCATAGTTTGTTTATTTACGTTTTGATTGAGTTAAGCCTTCCAATTGATGTTTTATCGTGTGTTTTCTATGTTGTGATGTTATACTATTGTTTCAGAAAAGGAGAAGGTTTGGTACCATTAAAACGTTTAATCCCGCTGCAAATGTTTGCACCTGTCCTAAGTCAGGAATCTGATGTACAGTAGTTGTCGTTTGTTTATGTAATTTATACTTGTTTCTCGTTTCTCGTTTTTTATATAGACTAGACCTTTGGTTTTACCGTTTGAATGGTTTTACACTAGTACTTTTGGGGCCCTTTATAGCTTGTTGTTCGGTGTGAGCCAAGGCTCCGTGTTGAAGGCCGTACATTGACCTATAATGGTTTACTTTTATAAATTGTTATTTGGATGGAGAGTTGTCTCATTGGCACTCACACCACATCTTCCTATATCTATTTAAACGAGTTACAGCAAATAAAATTACAATGAGATTTATCGAAAGACCATTTTATCAAATACAAAAACTTTTTCTTTATAAGATTGTTTGGAAGTGTAGTGTACAGAGTAGAAAAATCATAACTGTCAACAGAATTATAAGGACCATCAAAAGCATGTATTTTATCTAAAACCTCTAAAGAATTTTAACACTCCAAAATAATTAATACCATTATTTTCATAAGCTTTATTACAAAAGTTAATAACCAGTTCTTTGATAGTAGTAAGGGAGGTAGTTAGAAGAACTGATAGATTAGTAGTAGAACACTTACTCGATGCGGAGATGAAACGGAATTTAAATGGTTTTTTGTGTAATTTCGGTAACCAGTACATGGTAGGGACTTTCAAATGTTCGGAAGATGCTTTAAGTTGGGTAGTGGCAGTGGTATGCTTGTTAACGATTTGACTCTCTGTGGTGCGAACGGACCTGAATGTAGAGGAATTGATAATTTCGTTTTGAAGAACTTCCGTCACACCACCACTACATTATTGGCTGCCTTGTCTGCCGGTACGAACACAAACCGCTCTGCGAGTACCTTGAGTTTATTTTTTATTCTTGAAATGGGAATATCATGGATCCTATTATTAATTTCAGAATTGTTTTCTAAATGAGATATTCGAATATTAACAGTTTTCATAATTTTATTCAAATAACTGTCTAAAGATTTTTATCCGATTTTCACGTTTGCACCAATTTTACAGAAGGCAGACAGAGCGTCTTTAATGACCTGACGACACTGTTTCCAATCTATTATAGATGGAGGACGGTATTTCGGTCCTTTCTTTAGAAAAGTTATGACCTCACGGTCTTCGACGATGTTGAGGTCTCCTGTAATAACATGACCATAGGGAACATATATAAAACTAGATGTTTCGCAGTCTCAAGTGGAAGGAACATTATTTTCTATATTGACGTCTGATGTAATTGACGTATAATTAAAATCAAATTTCTGCTCGGTTTTTATAAGAATACGAAATAATGGGTTGTTCTATATTATCAAAATATGGAGGTATTAAGCTATATACGGAAGAGTCATTGAATATGCTAGACAAATTAATAAAATCAATACCTCTATTTATATATTTTAATTTAAGAAAATGTCGTTTATGATTTTCAGGTTTATCAATACTAGGAAATAGCCTGTGATGACAAAAGGCTGTAATAATACGGGTGTATTCATAAAACGGGCTAAAAAGAAATTTTATCACACTCCAGAAAAATAGCATATAATTTACTTATAGGTATCTGACCCAGTTTGCATAATACTTGATGTCTACCATTATTCTTTATTATAGATAACAGATCAGCAAGTGTATAATTTATACGATGTTTAATACGTTGATTACGGTTTTTGCGTTTACCATGAGACCTATTATTTCTAAGTCGTTTATCAACAATATTAATGACATCGATAGAAGTTTTAGATATGTTCCCCTGTCCTAATATTTTGTCATTGAGACCGAGAGGATAAGCTGTTTGAAGTCTTTTTATCCAGAACAATTCGCGAACTTCGCGTGATTTTTCAAACTGCTTGTGTGATTCTCCTGGTTGTTTCTGAACGGTTTCGAGGGGTTGGAATTTTATATATTTAAGATTGTGATTATGCTTATTTAAATGTTGATATACTAAACTTTTGAATTTTTTGGGTCTACGAAAGCGGTAGAGATATATGCCCATTTACGGGACGTATTATGGTATACTGTTGTCCGTCCGTCGTCAACATATCGGACAAAAACTCAAAAACGCCTAAACCAATTTTCATGAAACTTTGGTGAATTGTTTATATCTATTGACGTATATGGAAGGGAATATCCGCCATAATTATACATTTCTTAATTTGTAAAATGCAATTTACTTAATTTGTAAAACGCAATTTCTTCATTTGTAAAATGTAATTTCTTAATATGTAACATGTATTTTTTCCATCCGTTACATGAATTTCTACATTTCTTGATTTGTGAAATGTAACTTCTTAATGTTTAAATGCAACTTCTTAATTTGTTAACGTATTTTCTTCGTTCGTATTGAATTTCTTCGTTCTAAATCGTAACTATAAAATTATAAATTTCTTAATTTGTAAAATGGAATTTCTAGGTTTGTAAAGGACGCATATTTGTTTTTCAATCGAAATATTAAAACCCTCAATCTGTGAAATGTAAATTCTTGGTTTGAGTCACACAAAGTGCTCCTATGTTGTCAGATGCACAAAAAACATCCAAGTCCCATAACTCCTGTAAAGTTTGTTGAATCAAAACGGTAGTGTGAAATGATAAAATACATATTGTGTCTAACCATCCTACAAAATTTCAACAAAAACAAACAGCCGGTCTCAGAAGAGTTGCGTACGTGAAGTGTTCCTATAGTTTCAAATGCACAAAAACTTCTAAATCCAATAACTCCTCTAAAATTGGTCGAATCAAAACGGCAGTGTGTAATGATCAAATCCATATTGTGTATAACTATCCTACAATATTTCAGTAAAATAAACTTACCGGTCTCAGAGGAGTTGCTTCCACAAAGTACCCGAGACAGACAGACGCATGGATGGATAGAAAAATGGACGGACGCAGACCATTACCTATTCTCTCTATTACATTGCCGCAGGGGACAAAAATCTTTTGTTCCAAAGATTTTAATTAATCAACAGTCAATTTTTAATACAGATTTTCAGCAATAAAGGGCATGAAAATATTGTTTTATTTACAAGTTTTTACAAAACACAACTAGGCTTATTCTCAAAATTCCACTTAAAATTTATTTTTCAAGATGTAGAAGTATCATTTGGTAGAAAAAATATGTATTTATTGATTTACTGTAAACAATTTACAGAACCTCTATCGGTTATCTAATTTTCGCACTGAGCACAGCATAGACCTTCAAGGATACTGTGTTGAATATTTATCTGTGCCTAAGATATTTTAGAATCCATTCATTTCATTGTCCCCTATTACACATGGAGCAGGGGACATAGAAATGCTGGGCATCTGTCTGTCCGATCCCCATTGTAAGCACTCCCACGTCTAAATTTTTTTAACAGATTTTAATTATACATGTAATGTGTTTTGATAATATCTGGTATTTGTAAGTGCAGTACCTTGATTTTTTGGCAGAATAATGGCCCTTTGAACTCGGACAGGCGTGGGACATTTTTGCACTATTCGTTTTTGGTTAAATTTCTAAAACATTAGGATTTGTGTTCCTATCAAAATGGCATCCTTTGTTTTTGTATGTGTGAAAGGAAGACAACATTGCTGATTTTTCTATATCCCTTCACTGTAGTTCCAAGAAAAATCAAGAAGCGGCCTTTCATTTTTCTTGGAAGTACCGTGAGTTATGTTTTTGGTATAACAAAAAGAATGACTTGAAAATTTTGATTTTCTATTATTAAATTTCTGGACCTATAAAGCAACTTGAATCACATTGAAGACACATTAACATTAAAAAATAGAAAACTAGAAGACTGTCACATCACAATTAAGTGCTCATAAAATCGCTTTCAAAAATATATAAAAATCAATTTCAAATATTAATTTTTTTATCTATAATATATAACTTTAAATTCAATAAGGAAACTACCACATACCATTTCAATTGCAACATTATTATTTCATATATGAGGACAGATCTATTTTAGTTCTGGGGAAGAATCGGCTAGGGGGACTAATTGGCTGGTATGCCGGGGATGGATTGAGGCGGGGCCGGAACTACATGATAACATCTTTAGTAGTAATTTTCTACAAAGAACCATGGAGCCCCCCTTTTTAATAGAAACAGTGTATATAGATATGGACAGAAAATTAGGACACTTACATATTTTGTTTTGAATTTTACAAGTCGTGGTGAATAGATTGTCCACATTGTTTATGCTATATCTTCAATTAATTCAACAGAACAGTACAATATAATGTTATTATAATATTGAATATATATATGATGGATCCATGGTTTCCGGTATCAATAATAACTATAATTTCGTGTGGTGAAGGGCACTATTTTTTTCAACTCCTTGGAGGTGTGCCTACATTGGCTGAATTTATACAGATATAGTATAGCGCCCTCGTGTGGAATATTGCGGAACTATTTCATTCTTGATTTGTAAAAGTTCTTGATTTGTAACTTTGTAGTTTTTCTTGAGAAACGGAACTTCTCATTGGCTGGCAGCGGTAACAGTTACACTGACACATTCTCCGAAAACGTGACTCAAACCAAGAAATTACATTTCACAAATTAAGGAATGTAGAATGTCATGTAACGAACGAAGAAAATACGTTTACACATTAGAAATTGCATTTACACATTAAGAAGTTACATTTCACAAATCAAGAAATGTAGAAATTCATGTAACGGATGGAAAAAATATATATGTTCAAACTCTTTTATGTCATTTTTTAGTAACAAAAAACAAAAGAACTATGTCAATTGGACCTGCTTTGATACGATAACTGCACTTGAATTTTTACTAGAAAACATTTTTGTTCGCTATGGAGATTCCGTATATCGTCAGGTTATCGAAATTCCAATGGGGACTAACTGTGCACCATTTATTGCGGACCTGTTTCTGTATTGTTATGAGTTACAATTTATGACTAAAATCAGCAAAGACCCATCGAAACAACAACTTATACAAAAATTTAATAACACATTTAGATATTTGGATGATATATTGGCTCTCAATAATGATGACTTCAGTATGTACACTAAAGAGATTTATCCTGCTGAACTGACTTTAAATAAAGCTAATACTAACAGTGAACACTGCCCTTTCCTGGATCGTGATATCTATATCTTTATCGGGAAGCTTAATACCACAATTTACGATAAAAATTATCCATTTTAGATAGTGACGTTCCCTTGTCACCATCTTATGGTGTTTATATATCTCAACTTGTTCGATTCGCGCGTGTATGTAACAACGTATTTGATTTTAACGAAAGAAATCTC
Source organism: Mytilus coruscus (assembly GCA_017311375.1). NCBI lineage: Eukaryota > Metazoa > Mollusca > Bivalvia > Mytilida > Mytilidae > Mytilus > Mytilus coruscus. The sequence goes on along the minus strand of CM029604.1, from coordinate 67,838,808 downwards.
TGTATTACTGAAAAATTATTACAACAGGGTTTTAGATATCACAAACTAGTCAAAAAATTTACTTAATTTTATCATCGGTACAAGGACATCATTCGTAAACATAAATTAACATGCAGACATCTTATACGTTCAGGTATTTCACATCCAATCTTTTATGGTAATATTCTATACAAAGCACAAAAATGTCGTCATTCACCTCAAAAGCTAACCAAACCTTTGAACAGACTTATTCAGAAGGAATATAGTTACAATACTGTTGTCAGGTCATTAAAGATGGCATATTTTGGAATTAATGTTGATTCACTCATAGGGTCTTTGCATCGGAAATAAACACATTTATTCTAAAAACAGTTGTTGGCATGATACGGGTTATGTTCTTTTCATATATTTTATGATGGTATGATACTAAACCCCTAACGGGAGGGATTGTGCTTGATTTTCATATGATGAAGACATAATCTTTCAATCAGTTTAATTGAGGTCTGGAGCTGGCATGTCAGTAACTGCTAGTAGTCCTTTGTTAATTTATGTATCATTGTCATTTTGCTTAGTTTCTTCTGTTACCTATTCTGACATCGGACTCGGACTTCTTTTAAACTGAGATTTACTGTGCGTATTGCTGTGTGTTTGTTTATTTTACATTGGCTAGAGGTATAGGGGAGGGTTGAGATTTCACAAAACATGTTTAATAACTGTCCTTTCCTAGATTTAGATATTTCGGTTTTAAACGGGAAACTCCACACTAAAATTTACGACAAAAGGGACGATTTTTCGTTCCCTATTGTTAATTTTCCATTTTTAGATGGCGATGTTCCTTTGGCACCATCTTACGGTGTTTATATTTCACAGCTCGTTCGCTAGTCCCGTGTCTGTTGTGACGTTTTTGATTTTAAAGAACGTAATCTATGTATTACTGGTAAATTATTAAACCAGGGATATCGTTACCATAAATTACTTAAAACCTTTACTAAATTTTTCCATAGATATAAAGATTTGGTTTTGAAGTTTGGTTGTACCTGTAGAAAACTTATTTCAAACGGGATAGCACATCCTCATTTTTACGGAAATGTTGTTAACCGTGCCCGGAAATTTAGAAATGATCCTTGTAAACTTATAGCTCCTTTAAATAAACTTATTCTAAAAGGTTACCAATTCAACACTGTAATAAGATCATTGAATATTGTTTTATTGGTATAAATATTGATTTTGTTATCAGTAAATTAAAAGCAAACTAAATATTACTAGTATGTTTTATACATATACACATTCATGGATCTACAATCTGTCGATACCTGTATCTTGGCATTGCACAAGGTCATGTTTTCTCTGACTGTTTATGACGTCTTTACACTAAATCCATTGGATGTTGGATGTGTACGGATTGATAATTTAGTCTTAGATGCATGATTTTTTATTAGTTGTTAGTGGCTTTGAACTAGCTGTCAGATAACTGCGAGTACTCTCAGATCTGTTCCTAGTGTCTTTTGTTGTTTGGATGTACAAGCACGCTGCCACGTTCACTTGTCTTTTGTCCATCTGATGAGTTAAGCCTTTTCAACTGATTTTTATAGTTCGTTCTTATGTTGTACTGTTATATCATTGTCCCAGGTTAGGGAGGTTGGGATCCCACTAACATGTTTAACCCCGCCACATTATGTATGTATGTGCCTGTCCCAAGTCAGGAGCCTGTAGTTCAGTGGTTGTCGTTTGTTTATGTGTTACATATTTGTTTTTCGTTCATTTTTTGTACATAAATAAGGCCGTTAGTTTTCTCGTTTGAATTGTTTTACATTGTCATTTCGGGGCCTTTTATAGCTGACTATGCGGTATGGGCTTTGCTCATTGTTGAAGGCCGTACGGTGACCTATAGTTGTTAATTTCTGTGTCATTTTGGTCTCTTGTGGACAGTTGTCTCATTGGCAATCATACCACATCTTCTTTTCTATATTAACCCCGCCCCATTTTTGCGCCTCTGTCGAAGTCAGGAGCCTCTGGCCTTTGTAAGTCTTGTATGATTTTTTAATTTTATTTCATTTATATGTTTCGGAGTTTAGTGTGACGTCCATTTTCACTGAACTAGTACACAATTTTGTTTAGAGGCCAGCTGAAGCCCGCCTCCGGGTGCGGGATTTTCTCGCAGTGTTGAAGACCCATTGGTGGCCTTGGGCTGATTTCTGCTCTTTGGTCGGGTTGTTGTCTCTTTGACACATTCCCCATTTCCATTCTCAATTTTATGTTACAAATGAAGATATTACATTTTACAAATTAAAAAATTGCATTTACAAATATAGAAATTGCATTTTACAAATTAAGAAATGTATAATTATGGCAGATACTCCCTTCCATAGACGTAAGCTCCTTTCCTATTTTTATAAATTTTCGATTTTACGTTTGCGAGTTATGGGATTTTATCCATAAAAAAGGGAGGATTTTTTAGTTTTCGGACAATAGCTCAAAAATGCTTTCAGCAGTTTTCTTGAATTTTTGGGGACTGGTTTATAGTAGAATAAGCTCCCTTTAGTTTTTTTTTATAAATTTCTGATATAACATTGAGGAGTTATGGAACTTTATTTGTTGAAAAAGCGACGGGCGTATCACGCGCTCATGGCGCAGTTCTTTATTTTTATATCATACCACATCTTCTTATCTTTATATCATACCACATCTTCATATTGTTGAACCATATGATGATGTTATAAACAATGACAGTAGAAGGGGATCATGGGTACGACAAATGGACCATGCTGCACAGATCTTCCATAGGGGAAAGTCAGTAACGAAAGATCTTTTTTATCCCAATTATCTTCAACCATGGCCACCACCAAAACATAAATAAATGAGCAAAAACAACATTAAAATTTGAAATGATGAAATTGATGGTTAGGACCAAGAGCATTTTAATTGTAGATGGGTTAAAAGGTGTAAACAGTTGGTGATACAGCTTCACCTAAGACCTTAATATACAAAAAAGTAGTAGTTATCGAATATCAATAATTGATTACACATTAGTAGAATACAATAAAATACAATATCACAGCGTATACTATTCCAATTTGTAATCCGGAAATAATTATTTACTTCTCTATCTGGTTTTAATATTAAGCATGTTAAGTTTAGCAATATTATTATTTTTTATAAATTTATCAATTTACCTGAATGGATTTTTACCTCGCGGTAAAGAATTCCATATTGTATGTGAAATTAAACAGTAAAATTCTATTTGTGCTTAGATTTCAAAAATAACAGATCAGCAATTAACATATACATGATACTTCATATAATGCAAAGATACAGTTTTTTTTAAGATTGTTTATTTTTACGTTTCATCAAATTCATATGTATAAATAATGAAAGATTGCAAGACGAAAGTCGCGGAAGTTAACAACAAACGACGAGCTCACGCTGACAATTTATGATTTTTACGCTGAAATGAAACAATATACATATTATTTTCAAGAAAAAAATTAAAGTTTAATATCAGAAAAATAGTATTTGAGGAACCGTAGAGTTTCGAACATATGTTTTATTTAAAGTGTTAATATTACAGCAACTACATAATTCTGAGACTGTTTCTGAGTAAGTGCTCCGAGAAGTTTTTATGTCTACCTTACGTGGTTTACTAAAGTAAATAATAATAGGATAATCTATGCTTTTGACCTCGGTAAATATGTATTTTGGGGTAATTAAATCCTTGTTTGCACATAATATAGGTAGATGTATGCATAAAGTTATGTGTATAAATATGAATCAGAATTCTTTTCAGTTTTGAAAAATACTCGATTATACTAGTTTTATTTGTATGTTATAAGTACTGTGTACATTGTATACAACAAAAGCATATACTTTATATATAAGATACGTGTTTGTCCCGATATTGTCCTACGCTCTATGTTGAAAAACTGAACCATTGACGGAGTGTATAATAATTCAATAAAGACACGAACTTGATGACCTTCAGACATTTGCTAATTATTGGGGTTACTATAATACAGCGTTATCAGTATATTTTTGAATTTTTAATAGTGACTGACACTATATTTTCTTATAAAACAGGACATGGCAGCTCACAACCACAAAGAGTTCCTGGCAGGTTTAGCCACCGGGGCCGTCGGCGTCAGCGTCATAGTTGGATTGAAACGTCTGTATGACAGCATGTCAGGTAAAAGTCTCAGCTTCCAGCGTAAACAAATAGTATGGTTGTAGTCTTGTTATTTCAGCTGTTTCTTTTTGTAACTTATAACTTATTACATAAGTTTTAATAACATTTGAAAAACACCCCGAGAAAAAGAACAGACTTGTTTTCTGAAATCTTTATTTTTTTATTTATTGACCACAGACCCAAAGAAAACCAAATCTCTCAAATAAAGAGTTTTAAATTAAAAAGATGTCGAGTGAAGATATTTTCACAAAATCAAACACATATTGCCATTTAGTTATCAACACTTATGGTCCTGCATCCTGGCGATAATTAAATTTGACATGCTTTTCTAAGACTACTTATAATGTTTTTATACATATTATGTGTCTCAGAAGTGTTCTTAATAAGCTTGTATTATCTCACCTGGACTAAAAGACTATGAGAGCTTTTACCAACACTTGGTTTGGCGACCGTCGTCGTCGTCCGTCCGTCCGTCATCCTAAACTATTTTTTAAATCTTTTCTTCTGAAACTACTGGGCCAAATATTACGAAACTTTACCTGGATGTTCCTTAGGGTATCTACCTAAATCAAATATCCACGGATTTGATCCATCATCAAACATGGCCACTGTTGCTAAAAGTAGAACATAGGGGTACCTACCTACCTAGTCCTTGTTATGTCCGGAGGCACATACGGCAAGGACTAGATCTTTCCACGAATCTCTGTGCTTTCTTTGCTATAGAACATAGCTGTTCGAGCAAATCTGATAAAGTAAAAATAATAAGCAGGACAATTCATGTCACCTTTGGAATTTGCAGAAAAATCGAACAATATGTTTAGGAGTTATTGCCTGAAATGTAAAATTTTAGTAAACTTCAAAGTTTTTAGCTTATAATTCTTAGGGCATGCATAAAACATTACTACCCACTAGACTTTTTAAAAGTAAAAGACCAAAAAAAAATTACAAAGTTTCCTGAATTATCCGTGCAAAGTCACTCGCATTTTCCACGAGTATAAATGAACTGCAAAATGTATAAAATAACGAGACAATTTAAAAAAAATATAATCTTAAATTATGAATGAGGAGTGAGTGGTTAAAAACCGATACTTGCCGTTTACAATCACACCAAACTCAGTAAACGTTTGGTTGCATATCCGTACGAAAAAAAAATCTGTGATAGGTCTATGTTAATTGTACTTTATCGTATGGTACTGAGTTTCTAGAAGGATCTTTCCACGGATAGAGCCGTTTTATGTTGTCTTTTTTTTTTTTATCATCACATACATTTTGCATTAATATAGTATTCCATTTATGACTTTCAGATAGTTTTTTAAAAGAGGGAAGAAATTTAAAGAAAGGTGTCCGACGATTAAAAATCCTTGTCTGTGGAGGTGGAAATGGCGCGCATTGCATGGCGGGAGTTGCCGGTTCCCATGAAGAAATTGATGTGAAGATACTTTCACTTTTTGAAGACGAAGCTGAACGATGGTCAAATATATTAAAATCAAATTTTCTGACGGTCTACGAACCGCTTGTAAATGGGGGTCATATGGAAATATCAACCAAACCAAAGATTGTTACGAATGATCCCGAGAAAGCTGTTGACGGCGTTGATATTGTTTTCATGGTTGTACCCGCATTTGCCCACTCTCAGTATCTTACGGCCATTGCACCATTTATCAAACCGAATACTTTAATTGTTGGGATGCCTGGACAGGCCGGTTTTGAGTTTCAGTGTATTAACATATTGGGCCAAAAATCTTCCCAATTGGCTATTGCATCATTCGAATCTCTTCCATGGGCCTGTAGAGTTGATGATTTTGGTAAACATGTCCAGTTAATTGGTTTCAAAGATGTCCTTGGTATGTCGGTAGTCACAGGAAAGGAATGTAATATTCCGTTTCCCATTGTCGATACAATTCAAGATATATTTGGTAAGAAGCCAGCAATTAATTTAGTACAGAATTATATTGCAATTAATCTGATGGCAAAATCTATTATACACCCTCCGCTCATGTATGGTACTTGGAGTAACTGGGATGGTAAACCTGTCAGAGAGAAACCATTGTTTTATCAGGGCGTGGATACAAAGCAAGCAAATTTCCTTTCTAAGGTTAGCGACGAATGTATACTCACAGCCAAGAAGATAGAGAAGCTACGAAATAATTTAAAAATGAAAGATGTCATTCATATATTTGATTGGTACAAAACTTATTACCATGACGAAATCTCTGATAACAGTTCACTGATGATGGCCATGAGAACCAATGCAGCATACGATGGTCTTCTCCATCCAATGAAAGCTGTGGAAGGTGGGTTTGTACCAGATTTTAACTACCGGTATACGAGAGAAGACATTCCCTTTGGTCTCGTGGTAATGAAAGGCATAGCGGAACTAGCTGGAGTGGCGACACCTACGATGGATGAGATAATCACATGGGCACAGAATAAGCTGGGAAAAGAATATTTGGTGAACGGGAAGTTAATCGGAAAGGATCTAAAAGAAGCCCGAGCCCCTCAGTCTTTCGGATTCACCACACTTGATGACCTGTTTAATATTTAACCTTTGTTGATATGGCAACGATAATAACATCTTAACATGATCATATTTTGACAAGTAAACATTGTCTGGGGACCATGTTATATAGTGCCTTCAATTTATATATGCATTTATATATATACGTGTAATTAAAAAAAAACGTTTTAAAGGTGAACAAAATGAAGTGCAAGTTAATAATCGTAAGCATAGGGATTAGGCTGACCTACCTCATAAGATACAGTTATTTAAAATAAAATATAATCTATAATAGTTTGCTACGTTTCATTTATATAAATCCCCTTAATGTGTTGGGTATAGTACAAATATAATGCTAATATTTAGATTCAAACACAGAAATAGATTGTTGATTGTATTTCGCAGTAAAACATTACTCTAACTACATATAAAGAACAAATACACTTACAAGTACAATTAAAATCGAAAGCAATGAAAAAATACATGCATAATGGTAGGACAGTCAGAACAATTATATAACTTCTATATCTAAATATAGATCAATGATGTGGATCAGTTTGAGCACGGATTGTTCCTCTTCCTATTGTTGAAAGATTATCTGGTTGTGTTCTTAACAGGAAAAAGATGTAGAAGTCTAAAGATTACAACGGGGCATTAAAAAAACATAAGTCCAATACAAACAGGCAACACCATGGACAAAAAGAAACAAATCGAAAAGACACCCGTCCACAAAACACTACAAAGAAAACTAACGGTTAAGCAACACCGAACTCTAAAAACAGTGAAGTCGAGAGCGCCGGATCCTGCCCCACTAATGAAACCCGCAATGTTAATCCTGTTTAATACATTAATCAATCATACCTGGCGATTGTTCGTCATATAATAGCCGATTGGTGTATGTGTCTCTTTTATCCTTATAGGACATAATCAAATTCATAAAACAATCCTATAATTAGATCCACTATTTTTACCTCACAAAATGGCCGGTGCGAACTTTTGCAAGCACTTGTCGTCCAGCGTCTCTTTACTGTTCATTTTGCCACCTACTCATCGAAAACATCGTCGAGGAAAATGCAATTCTTGAATCCGAGTGGTACTTTTTCTAGTTTCTTCTTTTCCGAAACTACCAGGCTAAATCCTTTTAAACTTTGTAACCATGGTGATTGGAAGACTTTTGCGAGGATTGCTCATTTTATAACAATGTGATTGCTTACATTTCGGAAATGATGCTATAATGGTTGAAGAGCTCCAGTGCATCAGACTTTAGCTCCGATTCCTCCAGATCATCAGAGTTTAGCCCGATTCCTCAAGAGCATCAGAGTTAAGCCCCGATTCCTCCAGAGCATCAGAGGTGAGCCCCGATTCCTCCAGAGCATCAAAGTTTAGCCCCGGTCCCTACAGGGCGTCAGAGTTTGATTCCCTGATTCCTCCAGATCATCAATTTAGTCCCGATTCCTCAAGAGCATCAGAGTTAAGCCCCGATTCCTCTAGAGCATCAGAGGTGTGCTCCGATTCCTCCAGAGCATCAAAGTTTAGCCCCGGTCTCTCCAGAGCGTCAGAGTTTAGCCCCGGTCCTCCAGAGCATCAAAGTTTAGCCCCGGTCCTTCCAGAGTGTCAAAGTTTAGCCCCGGTCCCTCCAGAGCATCAGACTTTAGCCCCGGTCCTTCCAGAGCACCAGAGTTTAGCCCGATTCCTCAAGAGCATCAGAGTTAAGCATCAGTCCCTGTAGAGTATCAAAGTTTAGCCCCAGTCCCTCCAGAGCGTCTGAGTTTAATTCCCCGATGCCTCCAGATCATCAGTTTAGCCACGATTCCTCAAGAGCATCAGAGTTAAGCCTCGATTCCTCTAGAGCATCAGAAGTGAGCCCTGATTCCTCCAGAGCATCAAAGTTTAGCCCCGGTCCTCCAGAGCATCAGAGTTTAGCCCCGGTCCCTCCAGAGCATCAGTGTTAAGCCCCGATTCCTCCAGAGCATCAGAGGTGAGCCCCGATTCCTCCAGAGCATCAAAGTTTAGCCCCGGTCCCTACAGGGCGTCAGAGTTTGATTCCCTGATTCCTCCAGATCATCAATTTAGTCCCGATTCCTCAAGAGCATCAGAGTTAAGCCCCGATTCCTCTAGAGCATCAGAGGTGTGCTCCGATTCCTCCAGAGCATCAAAGTTTAGCCCCGGTCTCTCCAGAGCGTCAGAGTTTAGCCCCGGTCACTCCAGAGCATCAAAGTTTAGCCCCGGTCCTTCCAGAGTGTCAAAGTTTAGCCCCGGTCCCTCCAGAGCATCAGACTTTAGCCCCGGTCCTTCCAGAGCACCAGAGTTTAGCCCGATTCCTCAAGAGCATCAGAGTTAAGCATCAGTCCCTGTAGAGTATCAAAGTTTAGCCCCAGTCCCTCCAGAGCGTCTGAGTTTAATTCCCCGATGCCTCCAGATCATCAGTTTAGCCACGATTCCTCAAGAGCATCAGAGTTAAGCCTCGATTCCTCTAGAGCATCAGAAGTGAGCCCCGATTCCTCCAGAGCATCAAAGTTTAGCCCCGGTCCCTCCAGAGCATCAGAGTTTAGCCCCGGTCCCTCCAGAGCATCAGTGTTTAGCCCGATTCCTCAACAGCATCAGAGTTTAGCATCGGTCCCTCTAGAGCATCCGAGTTTAGCCCCGGTCCCTCTAGAGCATCAAAGTTTAACCCCGGTCCCTCCAGAGCGTCAGAGTTTAATACCCCGATTCCTCCAGAGCATCAGAGTTAAGCCCGAATCCTCAACAGCATCAGAGTTAAGCATCGGTCCCTCTAGAGCATCCGAGTTTAGCCCCGGTCCCTCTAGAGCATCAGAGTTAAGCCCCGGTCCCTCTAAAGCATCAGAGTTTAGCCCCGGTCCCTCTAGAGCATCAGAGTTTAGTCCTGGTCCATTTAGAGCGTCAGAGTTTAGCCCCTGTCCCTCTAGAGCATCAGAGGTAAGCCCCGATTCCTCCAGAGCATCTGTCTTCATTTTTTGACTTTGATTGCTCTACTTGTTACCTTTAATTCGCCGTCATAATTAATTTTTTTTTCAACATCCTCTTTGAAACTACATATACAGCCAGTCTAAATAATGGAGTTATGTATATAATACACCAGTTTCACATTTAACTGCGCATGTCTAATCTAATTAGCCAAACTATGAAATCACGCGATAATTCCCGAGAGTTCATCAACTGGGGGCTAACGGTGATAAGCATACACAGTGACCATGCAGACTTCGAAAAAACAATCATCTGATTAAGTGTTTTCATTTACATGTCCATGCAAGCAACATTAGCATTATTTGAATTAAAGTATTAAAATTATATTGACGAGACAACTTTATTAACAATGACACATTAAAAGATTTTAAAACGGACTACTGCTGTGTTGTTGAATATACAATTCCTTGGTTGCAGTAATATACGATCTGATATGCCGCCTGGCTTTAATTATACCTTTAATTGTCACGAATTCACGCTGAGGTCGTTCACTTAACAGGAAGAATAAATTAGATAAATAAGCGGGACTCACTTCATTTACATAGTATTAGGTCATAAATTAAGAAGTCAATTAACACCTTAGCCATATGGAATCCTCGTTTTACCTTGTACAATCTCACCAGGTGACAATTGATAAAAACGACCCTTTTCTATGTATACAGTTACTGAAAAAGGACGACCATTTGATTAATTTATTCAACTTTTGAACATAATTATTTCCAGCATTTTGTGTTGCAGACTATTCTTTTCCATCCTGCCTTGGTCATAATTATTTATTTTTAACTCCTATTAGAACATTAATTTTCTAAAACCCCCCTCAAAATCAAATAGTCATCCCCTAATACAGATGTTTAAAATGTTAACCCTGGTACCTAATTTACACTGATATCATTGCCAGTACGGTTAATGCCACTTGGAATATTTTAATAATTTTGGAGGGGGGGTCATTCAGCAATTTGATCTTATTTTATGGCAAAGCGTGGTAAATACAGGATATTCAATTACTTTTAATGGCATGAAAAATGATAAAGTTGAAAATATGTAGAAAATTACTCTGTCCGCTGGCACTGAATCTCTGCTTAGACGAAGTCGATCATAAACATAGCTTAGAAATTAAAATTGTATTGAATGCATTGTATTATAGTGTGATGTTTGAAAATTGAAGATAAACCTGTATTTCTGATACGTATTTAAAAAACTGCCCTATATATCTCACTTTATTATCATGACCGTCTAAAACGTCACTGACGCAGAAATATTTGAAACGAATGTACATAAAAATAAGATGTGGTATGAGTGCTAATGAGACAACTCTCAATCCAAGTCACAATGTATAAAAAGTTAACAACTACTAGTATTAGGTCAAAGTACAGTCTTCAACACGGAGTCGGGGCCCTGTCTACTACATGTCTATTACAATTAACAGGAAAGTGTTCTATTTTATGTTATATGCCATGTATGCTAAACAGGATAATAGGCATGGTGACTCAATTTTTTCTGTTGGTATTCCAAGCTGAAAGCATTTTATAAGAGCTATCTGCTCACATTTTATCTTGAAATTCTATCATTCATTTTACCTTCAAATATTCCTATAATGATACATTTTGTACCTTAAAAATGTTCTCTGTATAATCCATACAAAATGTTTCATATTTTCACAGCCTGTACCTTGAAAACAAACTCGGTGACCTTTCATGGTGTTTTTCATATTTTTAACATATCACAATATATACTACATCTTTGAAAAAGGATATAAGGAAAAATTCTATCAATTTTCGTTTATACTTCCATACTACCATTAGTGGAAATTTCGATTATTTAGTAGTGCCAGTAACTTGTCCCTGTACCCATAAAATTTCACGCAAAAGTCACCTTACAGTAACCTTTTTTTTTGTTTAAAAGAAAATTAAAAGTTCGAGTCTATGATACTAAACCTATATGTAGGCCGTAACCCTTTACAAGCATGTCACAAGAAGATGTTAAAACATATTTAAGAAAAACTGCGAATTGATACTGGAACAGAACTGAAATTAAATGTATTTCTGATGTTTATGTTGTTTTCTTTTTATCAAAATATTTTCTCTTTTCGCGAAAAATCAAACTGACATACAGCAATGTACATAGCGCAGTAAGCAAAAGAAAGCAATTATAAGATTAATACTTAAAACCATTTCACTCATAAACCCAACTGTTATGAACTCTTTACAACAACAGGATGATTTATTTTCTCGTTTGAATTGTTTTGTGTCAGGACCTTTTAGAGCTTACTATTCGGTATGGATTTTATCATTGTCGAGTGCTGTATGGTGACATATGGTTGCTTTCATCTGTCATTTGGCTCTGGTGGATAGTTGTCTCGTTTGCAATTATACCACATCTTTTATTTCAAATTTATGTTATTCTCTGTATAAACGGTCAAACTATTTGTTCTGAATATATAAAATAAACGATTATCAATATCTTAAAATTAAATAATCTCCAGCATACACCAAGAGAGAGAGAGATGTGTATTATCGGTTGAATTATTATTGTGTTGCTAAATATCAGAGTCAATTTGATGTAGCCCCCTGTCACGTATGATATCGTTAATTATCGCGGGATTTAAATTCAAACGCGCATAGGATTTAGAGATCAGCGTTGATAATTCGCTTATGTGAGACTGGTCTCTTATATAATATTATATATATATATATATATATATTATGGTGTTAGCCCTGTATAATTACCACGTGTTATCCGATGGAGAATGTCTGTCATAAAGTTGTCACATATTTAGACGTGTATAATAAAATTATTTGATGTGGCAGCATGGTAATTAACATTATCATCCTTTACGATAGACAAAATAGCTGATCTGAAAGGTACACCATCTACTTGCCACTATACGTTATGTACTGTGTTACAATCCTAGATAAAGCCGACGAGGAAAGGCATAACATCGACCACCGAAAGCTATATTTTTATGTAACCTTGGTGGTCGAGTGGTCTAGGGCGCTGGACACGGTGCAGGCGGTGTTACCACGATGTCACAGAAGCAAGGGTTCGAATCCCGCTGAGGGAAGAACAATAATTTGCTAACGCAGATTTGAAGATTTAACATTGTTGGGTTAAATTTAAGACGAATTATATATATATATATATATCAATGTTTTACATATAACTGTGTTCGATACGTGTGGTAAATGGAGATGGCCAACGCCTTCATTAATTTTTCCGTAGTATTCATGTAATTCATACCAGAGTAATAAAAGATGAGTATGATCAAGTTGATAATAACCATATATATATATACAAAAGCAGCATATTTAACATTTTAGATTTAGACTAATATAGACAATTCAATATTGATACCTATATTACAGATTATGTGATATCTATGTATCTCAATGCTTTGAGTTTTTCAGATAGAATGAAATTGTTGTTGTCAGTTGTACCGGTGTTCTAAAGTTTAGTGCTTTTTCTGTTCGTGCTTTGTGTTGTCCATTTTACCGGTGTTATATAGAGTTTTGTACCTTTTCTGTACTTGTTTTTGTTGTCAATTGTACTGGTGTTATATAGAGTTTGGTGCCTTTTCTGAGCGTGTTTTTGTTGTCAATTGTACCGGTGTTATATAGAGTATGGTACCTTTTCTGTACTTGTTTTTGTTGTCAATTGTACCGGTGTTATATAGTTTGGTACCTTTCTGAGCGTGTTTTTGTTGTCAATTGTACCGTTGTTATATAGAGTTTGGTACCTTTTCTGTACGTGTTTTTGTTGTCAATTGTACCGGTCTTATTTAGAGTTTGGTACCTTTTCTGTACGTGTTTTTGTTGTCAATTGTACCGGTGTTATATAGAGTTTGGTACCTTTTCTGTACGTGTTTTTATTGTCAATTGTAACTGTGTTATATAGAGTTTGGTACCTTTTCTGTACGTATTTTTTTTGGTCAATTGTACCGGTGTTATATACAATTCGATACCTTTTCTGTACGTGTTTTTGTTGTCAATTGTACCGGTGTTATATAGAGTTTGGTACCTTTTCTGTACGTGTTTTTGTTGTCAATTGTACCGGTGTTATATAGAGTTTGGTACCTTTTCTGTACGTGTTTTTGTTGTCAATTGTACCGGTGCTATATAGAGCTTGGTACATTTTCTCTACGTGTTTTTGTTGTCAATTGTACCGGTGTTATATAGAGCTTGGTACCTTTTCTCTACGTGTTTTTGTTGTCAATTGTACCGGTGCTATATACCTGTTTGATTTGTAGTCGTACTCGTTCTCGGACTCAGATTCTGACAGTTATTGTAAATCTCTACTACGCGCTTGCCGTCCTTAGTACGACCTTACTACGATACTACTACATCCTAGCCACTATAATTACACGACCTCATTCTGTTGATATAAAAAAAAACGGATTCAATAACTTCTACAGTGACCTCTAAGTGTTTTTGATAACTTTAGCGGCATGCTTTCTCAAGGAAACTGGTCACTGTGTCTAAACTACCCCGGCAAATAATGTTTGGACTCAATAGTATATAATATCCGGTACGGTGACGGACCATCAACAGACAGAGAAATGGTAGGATTTCTGTTTATCTATTTGTTATTTTTTATGATATTGAAGAATATACATACACATATAACAAGTTTTGATTGTGAGATAAAATATGTTCTACAACCGTTCTAGATTAATGGAGAAATAAGTAAAAAGGCACATCAAAATGGTGAAGCCTCGGATTTGTTTAATTTCTCGTTAAATTGGGCACATTGTACGGAAAGAAAGGTAAGGAAAGAAAGATACTAACATGGAGATTGCAAGACTAGTAACTTTGAGCACCTCAATATTTGTATTTCTGTGCATAGAACGAAAGAAATGAGTCATGTCAAAATGGAAGGACCCGGTTTTGTCTATGTTGTTTACTACATAAGGACCCGGTTTGGTCTTTGTATAGGACCCGGTTTTGATTTGTTTTGAAACCATAAATTTATGAAAAGCAACGTTAACGCGGATCTGAACATTGTCCGTCGAAGGAAATTCAATATATGTGTCATATAAATGATATTGTAAAACAAACCTGTCGTGTTAAAATTTATTATAAACGGGAACTTTTCGAAATAATGAGTAAACATTTTATCGAATGCTGTACGTATACCTTATTGTAATTATCTTCGAACTAAGTTTAAATGGAATATAAATACTTTATAGCATGCACTTACATTAATTCTTTTATAACATTATGATGTTTCTTTGTTTTCTATACTAGTATGTAATGATGTAAAAATAAGAAGATGTGGTATGATTGTGTTACCATATCAATTTATCAAGGAGTAAAGCTAGTATGATTTACTATACTATACGCTATGTTTACAATATATTTACTATCATTTACTCATTCATTCATTCATTCATTGACGGACAGTCAGAAAAAGACTTTAGTCTATACTATTCTGCACGAAATAATTATGCAACCCCGCTAAATTTTCTGGTACTATATATACTATGTTACTCGTACTAATGCGAGTTTTCACACTTGAGCACTCACACGACATAGCAAGGAAATGTGTTAACATTTGAAATAAATGGATTTTCAACATATCAACGTTATCCCTATTTTCAACACATTTAATTTTGTAGGCCAATTTAGCGCATGATTTAACGACCTGATATCAAATTAAAAGACCCAGTTCAAATTCCAAGGAACCCCAAAACAAATGGTATAAAGCACAACATAAGAACAAACTATAAAAATCAGTTGAAAAAGGTTTAACTCATTCGATTACAGAGTCTGAATAGTAAATGCGCGATTGGCACTAAAAGTTGGCGGATGTCTCTATTTTCTCGTTTCTTATAAAATTTTATGACGGTTTACGATATAGTTATATTATATCAGTGGCGGATACAGGAAGTGTAGAGGGAGTACGCCCTCTCCCCCCTCTCCTCTTGATGACCAGAAATAACTATTAATCATGTTTTTTCACGATTTATATATGATTTTTTAGCATAAAATCGTCCAAAAAAAAAAAAAAAAAAAAGAAAGAAATTCCCTCACTACGCTCAGCGGTATCTAATCCGTTTTATGGAATTACGTCCCCCCTTTCAAAAATCTTTGATCCGCCCCTGCATATTGACAATTATAAACTTGACCAACGTCACTAAAATGTAGAACATTTGTCAATGTACGATAATCATTATACAATGGAGAGATAAAAGAACCGTTTATTTATAAAATTATCAATAAAATAATCATTATTGCATTTTCTGGATGACCTGAGACTACATGTATCATATTAATTTATACTTTAATTAGTTAGTATATTAGTTACAAGGAAAGATAAAAAGATTTTGGGATAAAAAGATTTTAACGCATTATTATTGTGATCCTTTGCGCCGCATGGAAATTCATTTTCTAGGGCAATTCTGCATGCATATACATTTGTCTTATTCTCTTGCTTTATAATGAACATTTACTGTTCAGAATATTCATTTTCAAACGATCATACTACCCCCTCCCCCTAAAGTAGAGTGGAATATTTATTAAGATAACCATCCTTTTGTCCAAGAAAATCACATATCAAATGTGCGTCCTTCATTTTTCAAGGCCGTGCACTATCCAAGTTTGAACACTTATATTTACATAATTCATGTTAAAAAAAAACTCAAATTGCGTTGCAACCTTCATTTCTTTGTATTTCGTCGTTAAAGAATTCGTTTTTATACAGAGCAAAATTAAAATTATTTTTGTTCCAATAATGCAGGAATTCCAGTGTTTACGGATTCAAAGAAATAATAAGTTATCCTCTGAAAGAACTCGATTTCCAACGAGCAATTAAACTCCTGTTGCAAGCCGGATTTTAATTTACGTTATGCAATTAAGCATTATTTTCTATGACAAAACCGGGTCCTGCTTTGTGAAATTTTAGGACAAAACTGGTCGTAAACATTGACAAAACCGGGTCCTTCCATTTTGACATGACCCATTTCTTTCGTTGCATGCACAGAAATACAAATATTGAGGTGCTCAAAGTGACTAGTCTTGCAATCTCCATGTTAATATCTTTCTGTCCGTACCTTTCTCTCCGTACAATGTGCACAATTTAACTAGAAATCAAACAAATTCGAGACATGGTTCCCTCAATTCACCATTTTGATGTGCCTTTTTACTTATTTCTCCATTAATCTAGAACAGTTGTAGAAAATATTACATCTCACAATCGGAAATAGTTATATGTGTATGTATAATCTTCAATATCATAAAATAACAAATAAATAAACAGAAATCCTACCTTTTCTCTGTCTGTTGATGGTCCGTCACCGGACCGGATATTAGATACTATTGAGTCCAAACATTATTTGCCGGGGTAGTTAAGACACAGTGCTGGTGTGTACATTCGGAAAGTCAAGATATTTAAAGGGACGAAGAGCGCAGTGACAACAAAGTGGAAACGTGGTGGAGTCGTGGTAAGGTCTTATTAGAGGTTTCCCGATTTGCTACCGTACCAACCGTAGTACGGAATGGGAGCCGTCATTGAACTTTTGAGAATGATTGATATATACCCTTAATATTAACGAATGTTGTATGAATCATAATCAAAAGTATTTTGAAGATTTTTATCTGCAACTTGATATTAATTTCACGTGGATATTTTTCGTATTTATAGCAAACAATATTGTGTGTACTCGATTATGCTTTCAAGCAACCGTTGCACGAACGGTTTCTGACTTAGATTTATTTCCCCTGAAATTGCAAAGGCAAAAAGAAGCTAAAATATAAGGCACATTAATATTCTATCTGATTTTCGCCTGTTATATTATTATTATTAATAGAAAATTTACTAATAATAAAAGTACGATGTCGAAGAAAGCATCAAATTATAATTTTTTAAAAAGTGTCAGTGCAATTGACTATAATTATAAGATGATGATAATGATGAATGGCTGTTTAACGTCCAGCGGCAAATTAAATACATACTAGTATTCAGGACGAAAAAGTGTTAATGTAATATGAATATTAATCCCTGCTTTGTACCGACACACTGAGCCTGATTTTGAACGTGCATTTTGACAAGGCAATAGTCCGTAAGAAGACATGTCACCCTACCCAGACACATGATTCTGGCTCCGAGCCGAACATTTTTTGCTCTTACTCCTCAATGCAGCGTGCTTTGCAGAGAAGCAGCAAATGTCAATTTTAAAGTTTTTGGTTTGACCCGACAGGGGTTCAAAACCAATACCTCCCACACTCGAGGCAATTCAATGATTCAAGACAGTGGTGGTTTTTTTCGTCGGCAACAGAATAGTAAATATTTTTTTCAGTTTATTTTTTAGACCGCATTTCTAGAAAGAAATTCACTTGTTGATTAAAAAAAAAATGAGAAGAGTTCCCTTTTCTCCCATAAATGGTCTGTTGTAATGATCGAAATAGATTTCTTAAATGATAATATTAGTAACTAATTTCAAAATGATGCAATAAATATTAAGAAATCAATACTAAGCAAGTATATATTTTTTTCTAAATATAAACGAAACAAAAATAATGCCTATAGCTAACAGAAACGCAAATATATATTTAGAATGTCTTTGCCTAATCCGTTCCGGAACAGTCCCGTTATTAATACAAAATTCGGCTATAATACCCACGTCAGAGTCCCGACAATTATAGAGCACGATACGACTGAGTCCAGACAAAGCCGTTTGCAATGCGGTACAGCAGACTGTGATAGGATTTCGTTCCGACAGTATCTGATCATCCCGAATATGGCGACAGTTGTAGGTAAATCTCATTGCCAAATCTTATAACTAAATCTCATAACTAATCTCGTAACTATCTACACATTTACATGCAATAAAATCTCATAACTATCTGCACATTTTACATTTTACATCTATCTAAACATTTAACATGACACAAATTATCATAACTAAATCTCTTATTAACTTACCATCTCTGAAATTGAATGAACACAAAAGCAAGCAATTTAAAATGAATTTCAGCTTACCTTCAAATCCTAAATTGTCGGCCTGTGCCTGCCAAGCTGTGGTTTTTGCTGATTTATCCTTATACTGCTTTGATTTCAAGTCGTAAATAAATCTGTTCTCCTGGAGCAATTCTATCATCTTGTCCTCATCCCCTTCGATGTTTCTTTGGCAGAGAAGCAGAGGCAGAGGTAGCTGTTGAGGTAGAAGCAGTTGGTGTAGTAGTCGTGGCTGTAGAAGTAGGTCCAGTAGTCCCACCTGTGATGACCACCTGTGATGCAGGTATGGTAACGGGCTCGGTCTCACCACTGTGGACTTGCTGGACTTCTTCAACTGGCTCACCATCACCATCAGACTCTTCAGCAGATGAATGCATAGGAGAAATAGAAATAGGCTTCCCTTTCCTTGGTTGTCTTACAGTTTTCTTGGCAGGCACAGGCTTCTTCTTAGCATGCATAGTGAAGTAACTAAATTCTTATAAAGATGAAATTATATAATTTAAATAGAGTTGTCTCATTGGCACTCATACCACATCTTCTTATATCTATATACAATCTGCCAACAACTGACGGCGATGCTCCTTGTAGAAGTGCTGAGGCTGGAGAGATTATCTGCCGTCGCACGATTATTTTATAGGACGGGACTATCACGTGAAACGGTTTTCTAACGGCTATCTTCCGTCAGCGTCGGTTCACTGTCTGGTCACTGTCTGATCTCTGTCGGATCGCAATTGTCAGAATCGGGACGCTGTCGGGACAGATTCGGTCGTTTATTACCATGCAAAAGATACAAATCGGATTAGAATCGGATTGAGAACGGGATAATCGGGACAAATTCGGCTGGAAACGCCAAATTTGGACTCTTCCTGAACAATATCTGATTGTTGTCGTGTTTAGATAAATGTTTTTACAAATTTTAATTGAAGTTTGAATTTCCAGTCACGATTCACAGAATCTTGATCAGACTTTTGACAAAGTTTAATCGGGAATGGTCCTATCGAGGACAGCAGTAAAAATCGTGAATGTGTGACCCCGGCTTAAGCGAGGTCATAGGCTCTCCAAACTTTCTGGAAGTCATGCGTTTAATTGCAGACTTTATGAACGTCGGTCCTTACTTGAAAATTGCTAGCCAATAGAACATTAAGCTTAGCCACATCATAAGGCAACTGTCCCATGACAACTGATATTTGTTAAATAATAATTTCAAGATGGCGTGACTATCAACATGATCAAATGAACCACTTAGAATCTAAAAATATGACATTATTGTTTACTATCAAGCGTTATTGTAATTATTTATTTTGAACACTGATCGAAACTTTGAAAAACGCCATTTTACATGTGATGGATAATTCGTGTTCGTTTGAGCATCAGTTTGTTAACATTGACTGTTAATTTTTATTGTCTACCATGTAGTGACATTACCAAATAATCTAAATCATATCTGAATCTTATAAATTGTGTAAGACATTGCAATACAGGCTCCTTACTTGGACAGACACATAAACAATGGAGAGGGGTTAAACATATTTGTGAGCGCTAGTATTCTTGATGTAAGCACAACTTAAAAACAAACTGTAAAAAAAATATGATAAATTACGAAGTATGACAAGACCACATACAATAACAGCTACTTCCGGGTTCTAGGACCTGAGTCTCTGCTTCTTAAATCAGTGAAACGATAAAGTTTTCATATTTAATGAATACTAAACAAAAACACATATTTTCTAAGTATGTTTACACACTACAGCATACAATATCACTCATCAATAAATCATTTCTTAAAGTAAATACTATACTTTGCAAATGTATAAAGTTTACCCTTAAATAATTATAAAGTTTAACCCTATTTCAATCCTAATAGTAAATCCTAAACTTTAGAAGAACAAGTTTTCATTCCCAGGTGATGCGAAGCCAAAAGGGTAAAAATTTAGCAAACGGTCAAAAATTATCTCCCTTGCATTTAGAGCAATAGACAGTATGGAGTTACATTATATATAATGCACTACCTTAATAGTCCCTTTAAGAAGACTGTGGCTCTCTTCATGAATAAGCAATGTTAATGGACAAAACATTTGTATATATAGTGCCAGAGCATCTAAGTTTAGTAAAAAATAAGGTATCCAATAGAACTTAGAGACCAAAACCAATTAGATTTACCTTTACTTAATTTGTTTATAAAAAGTAAAATGGCGTACTCCATAAAGTCGAATCTAGCAAAGCCTATGTAAAATTCCGAGAAACGTTATTCGGAACCTCTCTAATTAGCAGCCATTTACAAAAAAATAAGAATTTCATAATATTTGCTTGAAAATACACCAAATTAAGGCTATAAAGTTGTTTAAAAAGTATTATAAAGGAACAATGAACGTCCGGCTAGATTAATTTCTGTAAATCTGAAACGGGAAATTACAAGGGCACAATGTAAGTGAACTTAGATGGTTTTATAGATATTTCGTTAGAAATTCCCGGCAAAAACGTCATGACAAATATAAAAATATGCGTTTCCGCTACACATGATTAACATACATACTCACAATTAGTAAACTTATACAACTCCTACCATTTCATCGTACTGTTGCGTCATATAACGTCATAATAATTATAAGAAAGTCCTTACATCACTAAAACGAATCCATAAATGAAATAAAATGCCCAAAAGGAAGTCATGCATTAGTTATAACCTTGCACCGACAATGAAACGAATTCCTGAACACAACCAATCAAGAGACAATTTGAGCCTTGAGCAATTTACAATATTCTAAGTTTGTAAGAGAATGATAATCCCTTTCTTCTTGATAAGTACTCGCTAACGCTCGTACTTAATTATAGGTTAGACAATACTTGATCATGTTTTATGAATATTTAAAGCCCGAGGCGTAGCCGAGGTTTTTAAATGTTCATAAAACATGACCAAGTATTGTCTGACCAATTTAGAACATATTCACACCTTCAAGTGACATTAAAAAAACATCCTTTCTAATTGTAATAATCAGACCTTAATATGAGTTTACTTTAATTGTTAACATGGTTAATACAAGGGATGTAAATGATATTTAATGGTCATTTCAACAGGTGCAATGTAATAACACTGAGATAGTTTTTTTTATGACAAATAGGATGAATTGTTCAAAAATATAGATTTTTCTGCTTCAGGTAAAATTAATACCTTTATTTCTCAAATTCCTTTATGTAGAAAAGCACGTAATGTTATAAAAATCACCTTTTCGAAAATTGTATATTTGTTTAATAATGATAAAACTAAGTAATTAAATAAAATTACGATCCTTCCAACATCAAATACGTACTTTTTGACGAATGTATTGTTTTTTTTCACAAATTGCCTTTGCCTTATAGATCAACAGTCATTGTTTCTTACAAAACATTGACTTTAAGGTCTCGTATAAAAATAAGATTAAATATTATTTAACCTACACCTTTAACCCCTTTTCATGTGTGTGTGTGTTCTATAATATATGTACCATTATATAACGTTTGCAATATTCAAAATTCAATTTAAAATGTTTTACTATTCTATTATATTTTATTATCTTGTTTAAATTTAAAATAATTTGACAAACAACAGTACTCATGATTTTTCTTCTTTGCTCTTTTTCTTTGGAAATTGCCTCAGGGGTTTGTACACTTTGTTTATAGTGCAGTTAGGAGTTCACTTTCATAATTGAGCTACAATGAAAAGTCATTCATGTATAGCATTTTATAGTGCATGGAAAGCCATGTACTATGCAAAATAGAAGGCAAAATACCGATTTTCCATTGGACGAGAAGGGGTGAGTATGTTCTAATCATGAAGAAAGGGATTATCATTTTCTTACATATACGTCTTCAATAATAGACCAATGTTCATAAAATTAGTCAAATTAGTTAAGACAAAAATGTGAGTAAATTTAACAGAGATTAGTTAAGATCTGCACGAGACATGCACATGCACGGATAATGTTAAACTATGGTTAAAGGTAAAATTTTTATTTTAAAAATGCATAATTAAAATTCAATTATCTTTTGTTTGTTTTCTATAACTATTTAGTTTGCCTCAACCAAATGTTACGAAACTTATACACAATGCTTATTACTACAAAACACAGATCAAGTTTGAATTTTGGTGGCGTCACTTTTACCATTCTAGAGTTATGCCCTTTACAAATGAAAAAATGCTGAATTTTTCGTTTCCGTTCTCTAACTTGAGTTTGCCTCAATTAAATGTTATGAAACGTATACACAATGCTTATTACCACAAAACTCAGATCAAGTACAAATTCGGGTAGCGTCACTTTTACAGTTCTTGAGTTATGTTCCTTTTTAACGTTATATGCAGGCGGGGGCATCATCTGTGTCCCATGGACACATTCCCCATATATTTCTCATTGGTTCAGTGAATTTAATATTTTACCTGGCTTGTCCAGCTCAATTGGTCCTACTGGTAATTTCTACTCAGTAAAGTTTTCCTTTCAAATCACTATACTCGTATGGTCATTATTCTAATCAGTTTTCTCTGAACAGGTCATAATTTTTATTAAGTTGACGCGTCGATCGACTTAAATTTATAATTCATGAAATATTTTTAAGTTTTTTGTTTTTCTTAATTATTTTATTTATGTTTAGTAGAGTATTTCGATAATAGTTATTTAAACTTTGTAATGAGTTCACGCAGAGTATTTTTGGTTTAGTTAATTTTACTTTTGAGATGAGTTCACGCCCGCGAAGAAATCTTCCTCGACTTGATAATAAGAAATTGAATTTTCTTGGTCATTCAGATACTACGTTTGAAAGTATTTTTCAGAATAACGTTATAGATGAAGATTTGAACCTTTCAATCACAGCTGATGACGACTTTGATTGTCTGGATCTAGAAGAAGATCCAACGGCTGGAGACTCGTCTTTGGTTAGGGATAAGCAGGTGGAAGGTGCTTTTGTTGTTGAGAAGACCGCGGAACGACCGGCCGTGTCCGAGGAAGAAAGTGGCGAAGAGGATTTGGAGCTTCGTCTTCAATTGTTAAAGGAGAAGCGAGATTCCCTTAAGAAGGAGAAGCTGAAGAAAGACATTCGCAAATTAGAGCAGGAGGTGGAGCTACTTGTTAAAGAAGAAGACTAAGGCAGCGAAACCGAAGAAAAAATCAGGTGAGGTCATTAATTCTAATGTTAGCATTAATGATCTGAGAAAATCTAAAAAAAAAGTTATGTTCAACGGTGAAATCTCAAATGAAAGCTTTAGGGCTTGAGTTAGATAGTGAACATGATCATACTGGTAAAAAAGCTAATTCTAAGTCTCAAAAAGAAGCTGTCGAAGTTGGTACGAACAAACAAAAATTGAAACCTAAAGAAAAGATCAAGTGGAACACAAAAACAAATGCTAAATTAAAATAGTCCAAGTTCTGATTCTGAATTATTGAGTTGCGATGCAGATTCTGAATTTGAAAAACATTCGAAGCGTAAATTTTGTTCAAAATTAAAAAAAGAGGGTCTTGACTGCTCTAAATTGAAAAGCAAGAAGAAGTTATCAAAGCATAAAAACAAATCTAGGAGGAATCTGAAGACTAAATCAGATTCTGATTCTGAATTTTCGAGTAACGATTTAGATTCTGAGTCTTACTCTTCTGATTCTTCGGACTCTTCTGATTACGGTAAAAATGATCGGCGTGGTCATAGTTCCAAATCCAGCAAAAACAAATCAGGGATTGTTTTAAAATCTTCAGACAAAGTGAAAAATCCTCAGTATTTTCCTCACAATTATTTACAATCTGAATATGTAAATAAAGATTTGAAATTCAAGCAGTTGAATTTTAAACAATCTGTAGCGGGGGAATAGGAGATAATAACTAATTTTTGTCATGATAAATATGAAAAAGAAGGCAGGTTAAAATTACTGCAGAAAATTTCATATTTTTCTTCCATTTATCAATGATCGGCTATTTTGGACTTTTACGCTTCTTGGTAACGTCAGATAGAAATAGGGAAAAAATGTTGGAGTGACGATCCACAAGTTTTGGCGAGTGCAATTTTGTTAAGTTTTGATAAAACTGACTCAAAGTTTAACAAAACTCTTTCTTCAAAATCTATGGTTTGGTTTTGTTATAAGTATCAGAGAAACAGATGTGAGGAAAAGACAACACCTCATAATGATACGATTAGAGGGGTAGTTCGATCCGTGTTACATATTTGTTCAACATGTTTACAAAAAGATGGTACACAACGGAACCATCCGGAATGTGCTCAGTTGTGTCCACATAAACGTAAATGACTATGTAATTCAGGGAACAAAAATTTTATATTTGATGGTGATCACTGTGCAATGTGTAAAGATGTTTTACTTTTAGAAGTTGGTCACACTTCTGATCTTATAGATTTACATAATCAGTTAGTTTTTACTGATTCATACAATTTTGAGTGTTTAAAGATTCCTATTTATTCTAAGTTGAATATACGATTTTGGCGTTTTCAGTTAGAGTTTTATTTTGACAAAGTAATTTGTGAATTTTTAGAGTTTGGTTGGCCAATTGGAATAAAATATCTAGAAAGTCTTGATGTTGTAGAAAAGAAATGTAGAATTCACACTGGGGCTCGGTTTTATCCAAAAGACATAGAAAAGTATATCAAGAAAGAGAAAACGTACTGTGCGGTGTTGGGCCTATTCAAAGTTAATCCCTTTTCTGATAAGTTGGTTATATCTCCGCTTAATTCTGTTCCGAGATCTGGTTCTGCCAAAAGAAGGGTCATTATGGATCTTAGTCACCCGAAGTGTCATTCTGTGAATGACTGCATTGAAAATAATGAATATTTGGGAGATAGAGTTGATCTTCATTATCCTAATGTTGATAAACTAGTTGACATTATTAAGAGTAAGGGTCAAAACTGCTTAATTTAAAGAGGGACTTTCGTCGTGCTTATAGACAGATTCCGTTAGACCCAAGGAACTATAGTTTTGTTGGTTTTTCTTGGCGTAATCACATCTTTGTTGATCGTGTTTTAACAATGGGTTTGGGATCATCAGCCTTTATTTGTCAACGTATCACGAATGCAGTGACTTTTATCGCGGGAACATTTGGTGTGGATGTCATTAATTATCTTGATGATTTTGCTGGGGCAGACTGTCCTAAAAAAGCTCAAGTCTCTTTTGAAAAGTTGAAGAGTGTTTTGGATCAGTGTGGATTGGAAGAATCGGCGGAAAAGGCTTGTGAACCTTGTTTAAGAATGTCTTTTCTTGGTGTGTGGTTTGATACAGAGAAAATGACTTTAGAAGTTACTCCAGATCGTTTAATTGAAATTTCAGAGTTGGTTGTAATGTGGTTGAATAAAGAAAAGGCCAGAAAGAAAGAAGTGCAGTCGTTGTTAGGGAAATTAAATTTTGTCTCTAGTTGTGTCAAACCAGGTCGGATTTTCATCTCTGAAGTTTTAAATTTCTTAAGGGAATTTTCAAATAATGACCAAGTGTTAGACGTTTCGAATGAGTTGAGAAGGGATATGCTCTGGTGGTCAAAACTTTTACTGACTTATAATGGGATTTCCATCATTAGTCTGGAAGAATGGACTGAACCAGATTTATTTTTCTCTTGTGACGCTTGTTTGACTGGATGTGGTGGTATGTCGGATTCTGAGTATTTTCATTGCGAGTTCCCTGAATTCATAAGTGAACACAATTTTCATATCAATGCTTTAGAGCAGTGATTGTTTGTTTGAAGGTCTAGGCTATTAAAGGGAAGAAAAATTTGTATTTATAGTGACAATAATGTTTCAGTGCAGGTTATAAATAAGGGACGAACTAGGAGTAGAATTTTGCAAAGTTGCTTAAGAGAACTTGTCTTTGTCTGTGCAGTGCAACAATGTGAAATTAAGGCGATAGATTTAAGTTCAAAGGACAACCGGGCCGCAGATTTGCGTTCTAGATTGTATTTATCTCTGTCCTTTCAAGAGGAATTTAAAAACTGTTTAGAATACAGTTCTCGTGTTGAAGTTAATGCTGATCATTCTCTTTTTAGGTTTCAGTATGACTGGTGATTTAGATCATTTTAGCAGAATCAAATAATTCCATTAAAAATGCGTATGCTATTGGGACAAGGAAAAATTTGAAGATTCAGTGGAAGTCTTTATTATTATTTTGTAATTTTTACAAGTTGGTGGCTTTGCCTTGTTCATTGGAGACCATTTGTTTGTATTGTCAATTTTTAAGTCGTTCTTTTGCTAGCACCGAATTCATTAAGAATTATGTATATGGTGTTAAAAGTTTGCATTTATTTTTAGATGCTTCGTTTCCGCATTTTGAAACGTTTTATTTTAAATTATTTTTTAAAGGTTAAAAAATGGTGATTCCGTATGAGATCAAACCAGCATTACCTATTACTCCGGAAATTCTTCTAAAAATCCGGTCCGTGCTGAATTTTTCAGACATTAATAATATTACTTTTTGGTGTTTGTTTTTATTCTCCTTTTTTTCTAATGAACCGAAAATCTAACGTAAAGCATAACGAAAATGATGTATTGAATATATTATTGTAAAATGGGGATAGTCTCTTTTATATCTTTACATACCCAAGGGAAAAATCTAAACAATAATAAAAACAACTTGATACGCCTCTTCGAGTATCTCTTACAAAAAATCGAGAATAACTGAAGAATCATGACTTGTTATCCTCAATATCAATAAGCCTACAAACAGAAACTTATATCAGACGATATAAAATCCTGTTATTTTTACATATGACGTTAAATTAAAGGACCGTCGATTACCCTTTATCCGAACGTTTTACATATTAAATAAGTGAAAATACGAGAACGTCATATTTTTATTTTGTACACACGGTACAAAGCACTTCAGTGTTATCTTTGTATGGGGGACATCTCAAACTACCACATTTCGCTTTGATAGGATAAACCAATACACCTTCTTCGTTGGATGATCGATTGTCCAATGGTTCTGCCTCTCCGTCCAAACAGATATAGTCTGCTCTGTAATGATCCTTTTCTTCACTCGTCAAGAAGCCATTGTATTCTGATTGCCATCCTTTGTAACAGGACTTCCTTCCTAATTAAGGAAAAAGTCAAAATATAAAAACATATATATATAAAATGTATGCAATTTCTACATCAAAACACATTTATACTTTATTAATGATTGAGATAACACAGAATAATGCATTATTTTTAAGCCGTTGCAATCAATGTATTATTCACGATAATCAACAATATTATGTTACTATCTGAGTGAATAATGTACCATTTGTTTTTTTAACATATTTAACTACATTTTAGGTAAATACATGTTGATAACAAAACTACCTGGTATCATTAAAACAGAAACTTTTCCTTTCCGCCTGCACACAGCACACGGGACCTCTTTATTGACCAAACTAGCAGGTAAACCGGAAGGTTTAGTGTTCGAATGTATTTCATACTCTGCACCATGTAGTATATCATTAGGATAGGAGTATGCTTTACCATTTTCAGGATCATTGGGTAAACACAGGAAGTTCGAACCTCCTCCTCTGTATTTATAATGGTTACCTCCAGCCTGTCCTGAATAAGTTTAATGTAATATCTTATTACAAATGTTGTTATTCAAATTATCTATTTGTACGTAACAATGACAAAGATATTGCATCCCAAATTTTACGTATTAACATGCCATTAGTGGAGAGAATAAGTTCGACTTTGAATCTGTGTTATAGATTGTTACGCTGCTAATGCCAAATGTTTTATTTTTGAAAGTATATCTTTTAATAACTTCAACCTTATGCAGACACTAGCTATGTCATATGTTAAATAAAGGAAACAGTAGTATACCACTGTTCAATAGTCATAAATCGATTAATCCGGATCACAAACCAAAACCGAAGAAACACATCAACTACAAGAAGGGAACAGCAGAAACACTGAACTGCAACAAAAACAAACGCCAACATACATAGAAACGGACTAGCTGATAACAACTGCAATATTTTTGACTTGGTACAGGACATTTAAAGAAAAAATGGTGGGTTGAATCTGGTTTTATGGCTAGGCAAACCACCCGATTATATGGCAATGTTAAAAATACCGCTAAAACGACAAAGTTACGTGACAAGAATGCAGTACAAATAAACGCAAGAACACTCAGGACAGAGAAATACAGAAATAAATAATATAATAGTACATTACAACATGTAAACCACAGAATAACAAAGGACACCTACCATGAATTTACGACAGCACACCAGGATACCATAAACGATGCGAATTCACACTCGGCAAAACAGTCATATTCGGGAATCGGTCACGTTCGGTAAAGATTCTAAAACCTGAACGATACTGTTTCGAAAAGAGTTATTTTTAAAAGAATACCAAACTGTCTCTAGAGGAAGTAGGTTATTTGTGTTAAGAAGTTTGCTGTAATTGTTAACGAGACAGCAACCTCATAAGATAAAACATAACATAATTGTTAATATATATTAAATGTACATCTTCTTATTTTGAAATGAATATATACGGGTAAAAAGTTAATTCACAAGTACAGAGTTATGTACTTATCATATATTTATAACAAACACACAAAAAAACAGTATTAAAAAGTAAAATCACAAAAATACTGAACTCCGAGGAAAATTCAAAAAGGAAAGTCCCAAATCAAATGGCAAAATAAAACAAAAAAAAAAAAAAAAACAAAACACATCAAACGAATGGATAACAACTGTCAAATTCCTGACTTGGTACAGGCATTTTATTAAGAGAGATAAACTTTTATAGTCTTTTAATATCTAGCGCTGTCATCTATATGTAGGAACTTGTCAGACTCTAATTTACTTAAAATGATAATTATAATGAAAAAACATACCTGTATACACAATGTCTGAATTTTCAGGACAAGTTTTCTTCCCCCATCTGACATATGTCACACCAATATCTTAAATATACACAGAAAAGCGTTAATTTACAGTATGAAACCGTATAAAGATGATTTATAAAAACTTAGTCGAGCGTATCCAATATGTTGCTGAAAATACTGGACGGCTTACCTTGAACGTGTTTGTCACGGGTCGTTTATAATTATGATTTAACGCAAATACAGTCTGTAAAGGATTAAAATAATCACTTAAATACTCATTTTAATTGATAAAATACTAGTTTTTTTCCATAAAATTTAAAGAAATTTAAAAAAAAACAAAACAAATTCGTTATATAATGACACCCAATAGTTTCATTAGATAGAATATTAAATGTTTTTTCGGTCTTAGGTCTTTACATACCAGTATGTTCGTCTGATCTGTAACTTTATCGATTGTGTCCTCTTCCCGATTGTGGCATATTGACTGAGTGTGAATTTAAATGACGGCTGATGCGTGCATCACAGGAGAATATTACCTTGTCGACACATACAGTTTTTCTCCTTTTGGAGTTCTGTGAATCTCTGTTTTAGGGATATGGCAGTTGCTTTTCACTTGTTCCGTTGATTGAAAGCGTTTGATTTTGTCAATTGTTTTTACTTCTCTTTTTTGAATTTGCCTTGGAGTTCGGTATTTTTGTTATACTTCTTTTTTTTGTTATCTTGATTTGTATCTTTTATTAGCTCACCTGGCCCAAAGGGCCAAGTGAGCTTTCTCATCACTTGGCGTCCGTCGTCCGTCGTCGTCCGTCGTCGTCCGTCGTCGTCCGTCGTCCGTTAACTTTACAAAATCTTCTCCTCTGAAACTACTTGGCCAAATTTAACCAAACTTGGCCACAATCATCATTGGGGTATCTAGTTTAAAAATTGTGTCCGGTGACCCGGCCAACCAACCAAGATGGCCGCCATGGCTAAAAATAGAACATAGGGTAAAATGTAGATTTTGGCTTATATCTCTGAAACCAAAGCATTTAGAGCAAATCTGACATGGGGTAAAATTGTTGATCAAGTCAAGATCTATCTGCCCTGAAATTTTCAGATGAATCAGACAATTGGTTGTTGGATTGCTGCCCTGAATTAGTAATTTTAAGGATTTTTTCCGTTTTCGGTTATTATCTTGAAAATTATTATAGATAGAGATAAACTGTAAACAGCAATAATGTTCAGCAAAGTAAGATCTACAAATAAGTCAACATGATCAAAATGGTCAGTTGACCCCTTAAGGAGTTATTGCCCTTTAAAGTATTTTTTACCAATTTTTGTAAATTTTGTAATCTTTTACAAAATCTTCTCCTCTGAAACTACTGGACCAAATTCAACCAAACTTAACCACAATCATTATTAGGGTATTTATTTTAAAAATGTGTGGTGACCCAGCCAACCAACCGAGATGGCTGCCATGGCTAAAAATAGAACATAGGGGTAAAATGTAGATTTTGGCGTGTAATCTGAAACCAAAGCATTTAAAGCAAATCTTACAGGGATTAACTTGTTTATCAAGTAAATATCTATCTGCCCTCAAATTTTCAGATGAATTGGACTACTGGTTGTTGGGTTGCTGCCCTGAATTAGTAATTTTAAGGATTTTTTCCGTTTTCGGTTATTATCTTGAAAATTATTATAGATAGAGATAAACTGTAAACAGCAATAATGTTCAGCAAAGTAAGATCTTCAAATAAGTCAACATGATCAAAATGGTCAGTTGACCCTTAAGGAGTTATTGCCCTTTAAAGTAATTTTTACCAATTTTTGTAAATTTTGTAATCTTTTACAAAATCTTCTCCTCTGAAACTACTGGACCAAATTCAACCAAACTTAGCCACAATCATTATTAGGGTATTTAGTTTAAAAATGTGTGCGGTGACCCAGCCAACCAACCAAGATGGCTGCCATGGCTAAAAATAGAACATAGGGTAAAATGTAGATTTTGGCGTGTAACTCTAAAACCAAAGCATTTAAAGCAAATCTTACAGGGATTAACTTGTTTATCAAGTAAATATCTATCTGCCCTCAAATTTGCAGATGAATTGGACTACTGGTTGTTGGGTTGCTGCCCTGAATTAGTAATTTTAAGGAAATTTTGCCGTTTTAGCTCACCTGGCCCAAAGGGCCAAGTGAGCTTTCTCATCACTTGGCGTCCGTCGTCCGTCGTCGTCCGTCGTCCGTTAACTTTACAAAATCTTCTCCTCTGAAACTACTTGGCCAAATTTAACCAAACTTGGCCACAATCATCATTGGGGTATCTAGTTTAAAATTGTGTCCGGTGACCCGGCCAACCAACCAAGATGGCCGCCATGGCTAAAAATAGAACATAGGGTAAAATGTAGATTTTGGCTTATATCTCTGAAACCAAAGCATTTAGAGCAAATCTGACATGGGGTAAAATTGTTGATCAAGTCAAGATCTATCTGCCCTGAAATTTTCAGATGAATCGGACAATTGGTTGTTGGATTGCTGCCCTGAATTAGTAATTTTAAGGATTTTTTCCGTTTTCGGTTATTATCTTGAAAATTATTATAGATAGAGATAAACTGTAAACAGCAATAATGTTCAGCAAAGTAAGATCTACAAATAAGTCAACATGATCAAAATGGTCAGTTGACCCTTAAGGAGTTATTGCCCTTTAAAGTATTTTTTACCAATTTTTGTAAATTTTGTAATCTTTACAAAATCTTCTCCTCTGAAACTACTGGACCAAATTCAACCAAACTTAACCACAATCATTATTAGGGTATTTATTTTAAAAATGTGTGCGGTGACCCAGCCAACCAACTGAGATGGCTGCCATGGCTAAAAATAGAACATAGGGTAAAATGTAGATTTTGGCGTGTAATCTGAAACCAAAGCATTTAAAACAAATCTTACAGGGATTAACTTGTTTATCAAGTAAATATCTATCTGCCCTCAAATTTTCAGATGAATTGGACTACTGGTTGTTGGGTTGCTGCCCTGAATTAGTAATTTTAAGGATTTTTTCCGTTTTCGGTTATTATCTTGAAAATTATTATAGATAGAGATAAACTGTAAACAGCAATAATGTTCAGCAAAGTAAGATCTTCAAATAAGTCAACATGATCAAAATGGTCAGTTGACCCTTAAGGAGTTATTGCCCTTTAAAGTAATTTTTACCAATTTTTGTAAATTTTGTAATCTTTACAAAATCTTCTCCTCTGAAACTACTGGACCAAATTCAACCAAACTTAGCCACAATCATTATTAGGGTATTTAGTTTAAAAATGTGTGTGGTGACCCAGCCAACCAACCAAGATGGCTGCCATGGCTAAAAATAGAACATAGGGTAAAATGTAGATTTTGGCGTGTAACTCTAAAACCAAAGCATTTAAAGCAAATCTTACAGGGATTAACTTGTTTATCAAGTAAATATCTATCTGCCCTCAAATTTGCAGATGAATTGGACTACTGGTTGTTGGGTTGCTGCCCTGAATTAGTAATTTTAAGGAAATTTTGTTGTTTTAGCTCACCTGGCCCAAAGGGCCAAGTGAGCTTTCTCATCACTTGGCGTCCGTCGTCCGTCGTCGTCCGTCGTCCGTTAACTTTACAAAATCTTCTCCTCTGAAACTACTTGGCCAAATTTAACCAAACTTGGCCACAATCATCATTGGGGTATCTAGTTTAAAATTGTGTCCGGTGACCCGGCCAACCAACCAAGATGGCCGCCATGGCTAAAAATAGAACATAGGGTAAAATGTAGATTTTGGCTTATATCTCTGAAACCAAAGCATTTAGAGCAAATCTGACATGGGGTAAAATTGTTGATCAAGTCAAGATCTATCTGCCCTGAAATTTTCAGATGAATCGGACAATTGGTTGTTAAATTGCTGCCCTGAATTAGTAATTTTAAGGATTTTTTCCGTTTTCGGTTATTATCTTGAAAATTATTATAGATAGAGATAAACTGTAAACAGCAATAATGTTCAGCAAAGTAAGATCTACAAATAAGTCAACATGATCAAAATGGTCAGTTGACCCCTTAAGGAGTTATTGCCCTTTAAAGTATTTTTTACCAATTTTTGTAAATTTTGTAATCTTTTACAAAATCTTCTCCTCTGAAACTACTGGACCAAATTCAACCAAACTTAACCACAATCATTATTAGGGTATTTATTTTAAAAATGTGTGCGGTGACCCAGCCAACCAACCGAGATGGCTGCCATGGCTAAAAATAGAACATAGGGTAAAATGTAGATTTTGGCGTGTAATCTGAAACCAAAGCATTTAAAACAAATCTTACAGGGATTAACTTATTTATCAAGTAAATATCTATCTGCCCTCAAATTTTCAGATGAATTGGACTACTGGTTGTTGGGTTGCTGCCCTGAATTAGTAATTTTAAGGATTTTTTCCGTTTTCGGTTATTATCTTGAAAATTATTATAGATAGAGATAAACTGTAAACAGCAATAATGTTCAGCAAAGTAAGATCTTCAAATAAGTCAACATGATCAAAATGGTCAGTTGACCCCTTAAGGAGTTATTGCCCTTTAAAGTAATTTTTACCAATTTTTGTAAATTTTGTAATCTTTACAAAAATCTTCTCCTCTGAAACTACTGGACCAAATTCAACCAAACTTAGCCACAATCATTATTAGGGTATTTAGTTTAAAAAATGTGTGCGGTGACCCAGCCAACCAACCAAGATGGCTGCCATGGCTAAAAATAGAACATAGGGGTAAAATGTAGATTTTGGCATGTAACTCTAAAACCAAAGCATTTAAAGCAAATCTTACAGGGATAAACTTGTTTATCAAGTAAATATCTATCTGCCCTCAAATTTGCAGATGAATTGGACTACTGGTTGTTGGGTTGCTGCCCCTGAATTGGTAATTTTTAAGGAAATTTTGCCGTTTTTGGTTATTATCTTGAAAATTATTACAGATAGAGATAAACTGTAAACAGCAATAATGTTCAGCAAAGTATGATCTTCAAATAAGTCAACATGACCAAAATGGTCAGTTGACCCCTTAAGGAGTTATTGCCCTTTATAGTCAATTTTTAACAATTTTCATTAATTTGGTAAATTTTGGTAAGTTTTTACAAAATGTTTTCCTTTTGTA
The DNA here is from genome assembly GCA_017311375.1 of Mytilus coruscus. Classification (NCBI taxonomy): domain Eukaryota; kingdom Metazoa; phylum Mollusca; class Bivalvia; order Mytilida; family Mytilidae; genus Mytilus; species Mytilus coruscus. Next base: position 67,804,274 of record CM029604.1, on the reverse strand, counting down.
ATCTTCTTTTCTGAAACTGCAGTAGAAAATCAATATAGAAAACAATCTACTAATTTACTGGCAATAAAAATAATTGATAATTCTATAACATGAAAAAAAAACCACATTAATACCTGATGATGGTGTTTCTTTCTTTACATTGAAAATGATGTCACAACTATAATCCCGAACAATAGGTCGAATGTCGGATATGTTTCAGTACTTTGGCTTCATTTTCTACAGATTCCGAAGTGCAAATGATGCTTGAATTCCTACACTAATTTATACAGACTTCATCCCCTTTCACAGGTAATGCCTGCCTCATATTATATTTAAAACTTTAATAGAATATCAGAAATTTTGAGAGAAAATTAATCAACCATGCAAGATCTAAAACTTAATTAATATTGTTCAAATTATCAATTAACTATTAAAAAAAATTCTCATTAAAAAATATAGTTCTTCATTTTATATTTTCTGAAATTTAGGAAAAAAATGAATTTAATTGTGTCCCTTGTTCTCATTTCCTGGGATAAATCCAATACAAATTAAAGTATTGGTATTGAATTCATATTTAAGAAATATTTCAAACCTTACCATTTTCTTCACAAGAATGAAGACCATATTTTCAGTGTCATGAGTATCAGTCATCATATTTGTTGTACTTTGTTGTTTAAAAGTTGAATACAAAAAGATAAACAAAGCAATTCAAAACCACTTGAATTTTGCAACAACAAATGAGAGTTTTAACGACCTCAGCTGGCTATACAACCCTTGCACAATCAACTGAATTTTGCAGAAATCATTAATAGGAAAGATTGCCCTTAAATGATAATTTTTATTACCTTTTGTTTTTGAGGGGGTGTTGCGCAACAACAAAACTTCACAACAAACTTTCTCATCACTTCGCATTTCTCGTTAGATAAATTTTACAAAATTCTCCCTGGAACTACTGTCAAATTAAACCAAACTTGGTTTAAATCACCACTAGGATATCCATGGACCACTATGTATGATGACCCTGCCTGCCAACATGGCACACATGGCTGAAATAAAATGCACTTTTAGTCTTATATCTCTGAAACTAAACGACAGTACAACAGTTGCATTTATCATGCATCAATTGTAAATAAAAATATCAGGTGAGCGACACAGGGTCCTTGGAGCCTCTAGTTTAAATTTACGAGATTTAAACATTGGTTAACTACTGTCGCATTAATTTACAAATAGATTGTCAATTCATGCGATCACAAAGGCAAATTGAATGATGTATTAATTTTGTACTAACAACAAACACGTACCCTGTTGTGAAGGTGTAACAGGACAGTCCGCTTTCCGGGAGGTATGCAAGTAATGCTTCATCATATCAATAAGAGACTGGTCTGAAGGTGTCAGGCTATATTTTGTGCAATCATGTCCATACGCATTGACTACAAAGGCAACAATGACAGTGGCAAAGCTGTATGTGGTCATTCTGAAAATCGAGTAGTAGTAATAAAACAAATCAGAATAACAAGGCTATGAACAAATTAACACATTTTAAAAGTACATATTGTTTTTACCTTTATGATTTCCAGGAATTCGTCTTTGCGTTAATGCAGTATCTTCATTATATCTTATATCATGAATTGATCAATATTTTTTTAATTTTGAAATAGCGTGTAGAATACATACGATAGCGTAACAATATATTTTGACATTTCAATTAAATTTCACTATATATTATTGACTTAAAGAAAGTATAGTTTGTTTTAGATTATCCCATACCACAGCTTTGTAATGTATGGTATTGCTTCGTGAACTGTGTCCGTCTTTTACAGTGTATTTTTTCGTAGAACCTACACATTTTCGTATTCGCAAAATGGCATTGCATATACGTTATACAGAACATAAATATATAACTTACTATACAGAATCATATTTGCTCATTTTTGAAGCATATACGGTGATCTTTAGTTCTTGACATTAGTCATTTGGTATCTAGAGGATAGTTATGTCATTGTCAGACAGAAATATACTACATCTTCTAGTGAAATAATGTTAACAAAGGAATGAATCCTGAATTCTACAACCTACTCTCTCCCTTAAAACTATCTCTTTATCAAAAGTGAGATAAATTAAATGTATATCTGTTTCACGATAACACTTTCGTACCTAAGAATGTATTCATTTCTATATATTCTCTTATCTTCTTGAATTACTGTTGCAACTTCATACAGATTTATAAAAACGAACATTCGTAAAATACTTGGAATACAACCAATATTCTATTACCTTCAACTGTCAGCCTCATTGGACTGTTCTGACCAAAAATATTCTTATTTAGCTATTCTCTGACTGGACATAAAGACATACTGTTTTGATCATCAATGCATGGCGTACGTTTAAGACTGCTTGACCTAAGTTTTCTGTTAATTGCTGATTTAACTACCGTATATGGGTTTATTTGGACGTACGGTTTTGATTGTAGTTTGGGCCTTAGATTTGACAGTTAAATGTTCGTTCTGTTCATAATTCGCGAATTACAGCCTTGTAAAATGCTATCAAATGAACAGTGAAATGTTCGCGTATGGTACATTTTTTTGCGTTAAAAGGTTTACTGTGAAAAACAAAATTTGACGCACGCGAAAATGATGAAGAACCACATAACAGTTTAAAAAGGGAAGACATAGTGGTAAAAGAGAACATGTTGATAATTACTTTCAAGTGGACTAAAACAATACAGTTTGGGGAAAGAAAATTAGAGATCCCATTGATAAAAAATCCGGAATCTAAATTATGTCCATATTCTGCCTACATGGCTATGTGCAAACATTTTCAAGCACCTTTAAGTTCTTCATCCTTTTTAATGCGAGCATCCCGTAAAGGCGAAGTTAAGCCTGTACGCTATAGAGTATTTAATAATTTCTTGAAAACATGCATAACTAGTATTGATTTAAATTCGGAACACTACTCCACACATAGTTTCAGAAGAGGTGGAGCGACGTGGGCTTTTAAATGTGGTGTCCCCTCCAATTTAATACAGTTACAAGGAGATTGGAAAAGCTCAGCTTATAAACGTTATTTAAAATATGGGTTATCAGATAAACTTATTGTTGCTAACAGTATGTCTGCTCACTGCTGATCTGTTTTATGTCATTTTAGGACAGAAAGCGTGGAACAGGTCGACTTTGATTATAGGGGATCCTATAGTCAAATATTTTCCAGAGTTAAAGAATACTACAATTCAAGCTTTTAGAGGACTAACCTCAGAGCGACTTGTCCGCAAGCTAAGTAGATCTAATTTAAATGTACAGGATTTTTGTAATGTAATTATTCATGTTGGTACAAATGATATTTTTCATTTAACTAGTGGTCAATTTAGATCTAATGTTATTTCTATTATTAATCTCATTGCTTCTGTTACATGTGTTAACAGTAATTGTTGCATTTTGTTGTCGTCTATTTTACCTAGACCAGTTGATTACAGATTTTCAGAGGTTATTTTAGGCAGTTTCAATGCAGAATTAAGGGATTTGGCGTTAAATCACAGTGATCTAAGTATTCAAAAATGTAGAATTCAATTGTGTCTTGTAATAGAACTTTTTACGATAAGTTTGGAAGACCAAAATTTCCTTTATTTGATCAAATTGACCGGCTTCATTTGAATCATGCAGGCATTAATAAAACTAGAACACACCCGCGAAATCGCGGGAATTTAGAGCCTGCTTAAAAGTATGTAAACTGTTGTAGGATGAATTTTTGTAAAAGATTTTATGACTGGATAATTTCAGGAAAGCTATCAAAAGTATCTTAAACATGAACTGATGTCAATATAACGTTTTTAATTTTTCACCTGCAGACTTAAGTTTTTGTCATGAATCTCATCATGTAAAAATGTGAGGGCTATGGAAGGTATCTGAAGAATTAATAGTGTATTCTTATGTGAAAAAATGCGTGAAGATGGAAAAAGAGGAAAAACTGCGGAAATTAGTTGGTGACAGATGACGACGACAGTCCAATAGCATGAAATTGTGACTGTATTTAAATGAATCAAAATTTACAATGAAATCCGTAAAATATTAGGTGAATTAGATTTAAAAAATAGATGTGAAATATGACAATTTATTTATTGAGTAGTCAATGCTGGATAACGCCTTCATAAACTATGTTGTCTGTATAATATTGTCCATCAAACAGAGAATCTGCAGCAGGTAAAATGGATATTGATTTGAAGTTTCTAACTCTGGAAAATGCAACATAGAGCTGGCCATGAGAGAATACTGGTTTTGTGAGATCTAGTCCTATTTGTCCTAAGGTTTGTCCTTGAGCTTTGTTAATTGTAACGGAGAATGCTGGTTTAATGGGGAACTGACGTCGTTTTAGATTGAATGGAAGTTCTGCATCGGATGGGATTATGGTAATTCTTGGAAGGAAGACAGTGTTTCCTGCATGTGTACCAGTCAGGATTTTTGTTTCGATAAGGCGAGTTCCAAGATTTAGAACAGAAAGTCTAGTCCCATTAAGAAGTCCTGCAGCTGGGTTTAGGTTACGTAAAAGCATAATTGGTGCATGTTTTTTTAAAGTCAATTTATTTGGTGGTGTTCCAGAGGGTGTAATACTGTAAATTTAGAAATTAATGTGATGTTTTTTTAAATATTGCGAAAACTGCGACAGGGATATAATCGCAATAATTCAAACTCGCATTTTCAATTTTTTTGTAAGAATTAAACAGGACTTTTCTCAATATCGCAAAAATTAAAATCGCATTTTAGTCTTAAATTACGAGATCGCAATAATAAATGCACGCAATAATTTCTGAATTTACAGTAGTGTTAAGGAATTCTGTAGGATACAAATATCCAGTAGATTCATCTTCAACAGTATCAGCACTGAGATAGGTTTTACTAACAGTTGAAGGAAACATGTCCATGACCATTGTATTAATGGTATCTACATCATCATTTGTTGTTGTTAAAATGGCACGATCTGTAAATTTTAAAAATAGTTTTATGATTTCAAAATATCACCATAAAGTTTATGTGTAAGAGTTTTTAATCCATTTTTGTCTGGACATATGCAAAGGTCTTTAGGGAGCTGTATTTTTGCAGATCCAATGTTTGGATACAGTTTTTCCTTGCCATTACCAATACATAATAAGAAGTTTTCAAAATCTGCTTGATTGTTTGAATGTGCATTACTACGTACTCTCATGTTAATTGTTAAATGGAACATGGTAATGTTTTGCTAGAGGAAAGACTGCATAATATAACTATTAATAATTTCAGCTTGTGTTCCATGGCGAATGACAGGTAACACCTGCCTAAAGTCTCCACCTAATAAAACAACTTTACCACCAAATGGTTTGTCTATCTGTGTAAGATCACATAATGTTCTATGAACACACTCTAAGATATGCTTATGTATCATTGGCGCCTCGTCCCAAACTATAATTGCAGTATTTTTGGTAAGATCAGCAAGTGCACTGTTTCTTGAAATGTTACATGTACATGTACATGTCTCTGAAATTGGAATGGGTATTTTAAATCTGGAATGTGCAGTTCGTCCACCATTCAACAATTCAGCAGCGATTCCTAAAGACGCTACTGCCAGTGCAATTTTACCTTTAGATCTAATACGGGCTAAAATTGTATTATATAGGAATGTTTTGCCCGATCCACCTGGACCATCCACAAAGTAAGCTGTAGCATTTGTATTTGTATGCTGTTCTGTAGCATCAACTACTTTTTGGTAAACATGATGTTGATCTGAATTGAGAAGGGATTCATTTTTGTCTGCTACCACAGTTTGTTCTTCAATTTTGTACTGACATTGTTCATGTAGTAAATTTGGTGTAAAGGTAATATTGGATTCATCAATGTTTGAAAATCCAGGAAAATCTGCCAAGTTTTTGCCATGAGATTTCAACAGTTGCTGTATGAGACACAGGACTCTGTTGCCTACAAATTGTTCGGAATTGTGTATAAGATTATTGTTCATGTCATGTACAATGTCTTCTGACATGCAGTTTTTAAATTATTCCCACAATTTTGCTGGTTCAGATGGCTCACAAAAGAGAAGAATTGTTACAAAAAGCAAACGAATCTGTGTTGGGGTTGCAATAGCAGCAGCTTCTGTAAGACATTCTACCCATTCTTCATCATGATGTAGAAAACCTCGTTTCATTGCAGTTTCTTTAAAAGTACTACAAACAGTACCATCTTCTAACTTTCTGAGGTCTTCATAACATGTAGCATCTGGACAATGATGTAGCAATAGCCTTAAGAAAAAACGTTCTCCTTCTGCTGGGTTTGCCCTATAAAGTCGTCTAATAACATTACCTTTTTTCCGGGGTGCCCATGTATGTGAAGTCTGATTCCATGTAAAATGTTCTGGGAAGAGGTGATATGGTATTGTTCTAGCAAAAGGATTAGTGTGGTTTATTTTAAACCAACCTGTCAATGTAGTGTTTTTGTTTTGTTGAAGTGCCTGTTGTGCTTTTCCCTCACTATAAATTACCTGCTCCTGCCCTGGCAAATGAACTGCAAGTATCTGAATTGCTGGCGAATGAGTATGTAAATCATAGTGGAATATGCGTCAACTTGCCTCTGATGCTGATATATACCTAGCATCAACATAATGAGTAATCTCATTATACACATTGGTTCCTTTATGGTCAGAATCACTGGTTTCTGCTTTTTGAAGTCCTGCCATTATCTTGTCATGTTCTTTATAAACATACATGTATTTATAAAGATATTTGACTGCTTTTACAGTAGAACATATTTCAACATTTATATGAGCTGAATACTTGGTGCAAAGATAGGGATTATAAGGCACAACCCACCTATTATCCAATACTACACCATTTTCTCTACACAGAGTCCATTATCTCTACGTTTATAAAGTGGATAGCCATCTAATGTTTGTAATGTTGCAGGATTAAAATCTTTTGGAAAGCCTTTTGAGCATTTTCCATCATTCAGGCATGGAGATTGTTTATTGGCTTCACCACATGGTCCATGGATTTATGTTGTGTAACAATATGATGAAGATTTGGCAATAATGCAGGGTCAGGTATTTCAGCTGAGACAAAGTCATCGAAATGATCAGGAGTTACTGTTGTCTTGTAAAATTAGAAGAATGTGTGATTGGGGCAAACCACGCTTTTGAATTCACATAGACATAAGCTATAGTTTTGCCAAATACATTGTTTTGAGTAATGTCGTGAAGAAGCATTTGAAGTTTTTGTTTGAATACTCTTGCAATTAAATCAGGTCTATCTGCTGGGGTTTGATTTATAAGTAGGCTATGAAGTATTTCTGGCCATTTAGGGTTGCATGTAAATGTAATAAATAAATCAGGTTTTCCATAGCGACGTACTATGGACATGGCATCTTGATATTGTTCATGCATATTTCTTGGACTGCCACTGAAAGATGATGGCAAGATAATTTTTCTGCCAACTGTGACGCCATCAACATCTCCTGCATGAACAGCATCATTAAGTCCCTGATATAGTTCAGCTCGTAAGTCGTTCTGGTGGTATAATTTAGTCTTAAGTTGCTCAATCATTGCAAACATATCTACAATATATTGTTGTAGTAATCTCCCTCCTCGAAGTAAAATGTTAAAAGTTATCTCTCTGCACGAGATGATATGCGTAAAATTGCATAGTTGATACATGAGAATTTGAATTTCCACTATCAATTGTCCAACCATTTTGTCCATATGGTAGAAAGAGAACATAATGCAAAGGGTCATATTTCGGGTGAGTTTCATTTATATGTTTGATTTCATACCCCTTTGGGTGACTTGATGTACAATGTCTCTGTTTGTTGGTTCATTTATTTGAGAACCTGGTATGATGAGTGATACTTCAGATGCTGTTGGTAACTTATAGCGCCGTGTGTTTTACTGGTATCTGCATGTAATACCAATTTAATATTTTGATCTGATGCATTATGATCCTCTATTATTTTTGCTGCATTTTTGAAAATGTCAATGAATGGATTGCAGTTGTGTAGCATATTTTGTAATATTAATAGCAGACTTATTCAAGCTATCATTCCATTGTATTTTATTACATAATTCATTTTCAGTATCATGTATGTATATTTGTGCAAATTTAGGTGCTTTCCCTTCTGATGGAAATAAGTGTCCTATTCTATGATGGACAGAACCACAAATACGGAAAGTATATGGTCCATTATGTGGGAGGACATCTTCATGAACACCTAATGAGGCGAATGCTAAGCTTGAGTTATATGCTCTAATGTTTATCCTGAAATGTTTTGCCTGTTCAGTATTCAACATGAATAAATTTTGCAAAGAATGTGGTGGGTCTTTAATAACAGGCAGTAAAAAAGAGGGACGAAAGATACCAGAGGGACAGTCAAACTCATAGATTGAAAATAAACTGACAACGCCTTGGCTAAAAATAAAAAGATAAACAGACAAATAATAGTACAGAAGACACAACTTAGAAAACTAAAGACTAAGCAACACGAACCCCACCAAAAACTGGGGGCGATCTCAGGTGCTCCGGAAGGGTAAGCAGATCCTGCTCCACATGTAGCACCCGTCGTGTTGCTTATGTTATTACAAATCCGGTAAATAGTCTAATTCGGTAGGTTACATTCGTGATAAGGGAAGGGTATTGTAGTAACGACATAAGGAACATATCCGATATTATCTGTGAAACGGTTATTCCATAACGGTCAACCAACTCGTGATGGCGTCCGTAAAATTTACGAAGGGATGATTTCAACTTCACCATTTGGAACTCTTGGTTTAATAGCTTCCTTGTGAGCAGCAATCCTCCATCAAGGAAATCATGATAGGAAATACAAGCCCGGGAATATCGTATCAATTGGGAGATATATACTCCATATGCAGGCGCTGCTGGAATGTTGCTACATAGAAATGGAAAGTTCACAATTGGGAAGCTGAATGCAACTTTGCCTTGCATGCAACAGGTGGAGAATTTAGAATTTATATTTAGTTGACCACTATGAGTCTCATTTTTCCACATAAGTGCTTTGCAACATTGACATTTATATTGCATTTTACCAATGTCACTATACTCAGGTAGTGTTATGTTTGTGGAATACTAGTCAATCAATGATCCTAATGCACTGTATAGTCTTTTTCTTTTTGGTGCCACAACAATAGCCTCTGAGTTGGATCTTCTTTTGCGTGTTAATTCCCTTTTTTGTCGTAGAGCCTGTTCTTGGGTTTTTTCGGCATGTTATTGTACTGTAAAAGAATTGTGTCATAATTAATGAAAGCATTGAATTAACCTTTAATAACTTCAGCATATATTGTGATTATTTATAGGTAGTGATGATAAATATTATAAGTGAATCAATCACACCCTACATGATACGGTAAGTAAATGAAGCATAAAATTTACAATGTCTTTCCTGCGTATTGGCATTTAGGTTGATAATTTCTGAAGTATTGTTCATGAACAAATGGTCTTCAAAAATAGGTGACAGTCGAGCAGTATCTGCCAGACTGACGTCTACTTCTAATAAGAATGTATAAACAAACATACATTGTTGACCTACCTCTTAAAGTATGATTAAACTGACCTAATTATGAAAATGTCATGCAAGTCACAGGACCGTGAAAATGAGGTCAAGGTCAATTGACACATGCCAGACTGACATGTACACCCTCTAATGTTTCTACACACCTAAAAAGGTGACCTATTCTTTATAGATATTGAGAAACAGACCTAATCTTGAAAATTGAACGCAAGTTATTGGACCTTAGAAATGAGGTCAAGGTCATGTGAGACCTGCCAGACTTACTTGTTTTCCTTCCAAAGTATCTGCATACCAAATATAATTTATCTATGTCTTTATATAAATACTAAGAAACAGACGTAATCATAAAAATGTGACAGAGGCCACTGGATAGTGAAAATGAGGTGAAGGTCATGAGACACCTGCCAATCTTACATGTACTTTTGCCAATGTATCTGCATACCAAATATAGTTCACCTATCTCTTATAATTACTGAGAAAGGGACATAATCACTAAAATGTGAAGCAAACTTATCTTAGTTACTGAAGCATGGATATGAAGTCAAGGTCAAGGGCCATATGACAGACAGGCACGTCATACCATACGGTGTCTAAATAAAATAAGGATGGTCTAGGTTGTGAGATGTCTCGCCTCCACCGATTATACATTACAGTTGAGACAACAATTAGTGGAGCTGAAATATAGGCTAAAGTGTCCTGGTATTGGTTTAATGCAGGTGAAGAACATATGGTAAAATTTAGATGACAATATAATTTATTAATAAATCTTCATTTATTTATGGAGAACACAAAAATTACATGTCCTTTCTGTAAGTTTATAAAAGAAAAAAGTGCTAAAATTATTGTTCCTTAATAAGTGTTGAAAATGAAAGTAGTGAAGAACCATTCCCTATGGTTTGTAAGGAATTGCAATTGAAATGAAATCGAGTCAAAAAATTACGACTTCTTTTGTTCATGAGTGTGTGTCCATATCTGCAGATTCTGATGCAGATTTCACATGCATCGTTTCATTTGAAGGTTGTACAACTTTCATTTCTTGGGATTTATTGTGTGTATCTTGTAATGCAGATTTGTTGATTGAAGAAAGTTTGTCTGCTTGTGGGTTTTCATTCTGTTGAATATCGGTAATTTCATCTGTGATATCTTGAAATGATAAATCATCTATTTCTTTCTGAAGTTTTGAAAGTTCTTCATTCAGATGTTTGTTATTACCTCTTGCTTCACTCAGGTCATGAATTGGATGTGATGATTCAGATTTTGCCTTTGATAACTGATCTATAATGTTTTGGAGATCTGAGTTGAAAAGTCGTTGAAGTTCATCAGCTTCTGCTATTATCTCTGCAAAATTTCTTGATTTGGTCCTTGCATTCATAGCTATGGAACTTTTTATCCCATTGTGTTTGATTTGTTCTAGTTGGTGAATGACTTTCATCAGGTGACACGTCAATGGCATTCTGTGATAATCATCTAGAAAAGAATAAAATTCAAGACTTTAAAGATATGCTGCGTTTTTAATTAGCAGTTCAGTTTTAAGATATTTTCTTTTATAGTTGATGTGTTTCCCTCGGTTTTAGTTTGTAACCCAGATTTGTTTTCTTTCAATCAATTTATGACTTTTGAACAGCAGTATACAACTGTTGCCTTATTATTATTTTTTAATGAAATTATATTTCATGCTTAATGGACTTTTGTTTCAGTTGTCTCTGATGATGAGTTTGCATTGACAAATTTTAGAAAATATATTGTTTTTCTGTAAGTGTGAATTTTCCATGCATGTGATGCAGACATCCCAAACAGACTTGTATCGCAATGCCCATACAGTATACTCTTTATCGGACAACTAAATGTATGTTGCACTTGCAAGAAATTAATAGGTTTATTGAAATATTTATGTTAATGAAAGTATTTTTTTGTAACAGACATCAGGTGGTAAGATATAACATACCATTCCTTGAGGTCATTTCAGTTGCTTATATTCTGCCTTTTTCGTGCAATGTTGCTTATGTTTTGCCTTTTTCCTGCAACAAATGATAAATAAATTACTACATAAAAACATTTGTTTAACATAAAAATTAACTAATTTTTAGAGTTGTGTTTCCAGTTACATGGTAGAAAAATTTAAGGTGCATATGGAGGTAGGTGATATTTGTTTAGTCAAATTTTGGCATTTGCTTGGAAAACATACTATTTTATTTGTCTCTAGATACAATTCCTGAATCGGAAGTTAGTTGTTGCTATATGTAATTTCGGCAACAGACATTACAGAACTAAACATTTATTCAAATGAATTAGTTTATGTTAAATGTTCATAAGCCTGATGAGGACGGAATTTTGGCAATAAAAATTTAAATCGGTTGGTGTAAGGAAGAGTTGGTCCGGTAACTGAAAACACATATTTTTATGCGTAATTGATGTAAAAAAAGGTCATATATCAAATTTTTTAGGAGGCAAGTCACTATGTGAATTGTTCATGAGGACGGAATAGACATGATAGAACTAAACATTTATTCAAACGGATTTGTTTAAGTGAAATGTTGATTAGGACTGTATTTTGGCAATAAAAATTTAAGTCGGTTGGTGTAAGGTAGCGTTGGACCGGTAACTGAAAACACATATTTGTATGTGTAATAAAAAAAAGGTCTTAATATATTAAATTTTTAGAAGGCAAGTCATCATGTTCATGCTTTTTGTTTCGTTATGCAGAATTCAGAATAATCGATATGTTAACCTTTTCGATTTCAGTCACTCGAAATGGATTCCACTAATGAAATTATCATGTGATATTTAGAAATAAGATTTAAATTATGAATAGAGCCATAACAAAATACTGAATAAACAATGCGATTTGTGGACAAAACCATTATTTTTACTGAAATCTGGAATTGGAATCGTTATATTCGTTAATAATGTTTATCGGTTTACTGATAATACAGGTTTGATAAAAGTTATAATTCCGTATAATTCTCGAGTCCCCCCTTTTATCTTTGCATTCTGAACTTTGACCGTGTCTGTCACGTGACTTTAGCGTATTGTGACGTCACTTCCAAATTTTCTAACGTTTGAACGGGAAGCTTGTTCAATTTGTTTTGTAAAATCCAGTTCCATCCTCAACACAGATGAAACCTCAGAAAAGAAATAGGCAACCGCCTAATAGTTTACGATCTGGTGCAGAGAAAAAGGCTACTTCTAAGCGTAAAAGACCAAACGTTAGTAAAAGTCATGTGCATGCTGATCCAGAAAGACCCATGGCTCCTCGTGGGAATCAGAACATTATTGCGGCGGGTAGTCATTCAACTCAAGTTATGGTAAATGAAAGCGGAGACGAAATTATTGCCTCCAACCAAAACCATAGTGACCGTGCGGAGTTGGACCCTGTGACAGTAGCCATTCCTGGACCGTCGTCTTCGAGAGTTCTGATGTCGAGTACAGAGTCTCTTCGACCAGAATCACACGATGTCGCCACAACAATCCGCAGAAGAGCAGCCGATAATGATTCTAGTATAGTTTCCCAAGTCGAGATGGTCCCATCGATTCAGGATAGTCATGGTATGTATACACATACAGGGGACCAAAATGCGCCCCCCTTTTATCATAGTAGGAGGTCCCAGTCGCTAATTACAGGCTCGCATTTGGTCAGTAATGAAATTTTCCTAGTTAATCACATTCCGGAAACCATTCCAAGCATATTTGATCCGATTGGGGCTCATATTCCATTAAAGATTTATTTAAGGAAAAAATTTGGCGGGGTGAGTTTATTCATTTAGGTTTATTGCTAAAATCTGCTGCAGATTTGGGCTCTGATTCTACTTAAGATGGCGATTTTGTTTTGAATGAAGGTGCCCTGACTGTGGTTAATAAGAAACCAGATTCTTTAAACAATATAGAAATTTGGACTTCGGCCTTTATGATCTATATGGCAATTCTATTAGAAAAATGGCCTATGAAAGCCCAAGAGTATTTGAAATATATGCAAAGCATTCGATTAGCGTCGTCTAGGGGTACTAATAATGGTTGGGCCGTGTACGATGATCAGTACCGACTAAAAAAAGAGCGCTTTCCATCATCTTCCTGGGGTGTCATTGATCAGGAATTGTGAGTTTTGTGCGTGGTGACGGGGAATGTCAGTCAGTCATCGTCTGTAGTCATGAGCAATAATTCTCATTCCTCCTCGAATTATCAATCTCGTCAGGTTTCGGATATCAATCCTAGTAGAATTCAAGGGAGAACTCCTCATAACCAGAGTAATTTTCGTGGCTACAGTGGAGCCGGTTTTCAATCTCGCCAAAAATGTCGGAATTTCAACCAAGGCCGTTGTACGTTTGGAAGAAAATGCAAATTTGATCACAAATGCTCAAAATGTAACGGGCCACACCCAGTTACAAGTTGTAGAACTTAAAAAGGTTAACGGGGTGACCTTGTCAGATTTATATAAATTAGGAAATTCCCCTATCAATGTTTGTGAAGTCGGAAAATGTTTGTTGGATTATCCTGAAATAACTGCTGCCGCCGAATTGATTCAGGGATTACGTTTTGGCTTTAAACTGATGTACGCTGGGCCTAGATTTTCTTTTACTTGTAAAATTATAAAGGTGTTTTAAAGAATACAGAGACCACTAGGAAGAAGTTGAATAAAGAAATTGAGCTGGGGCGTATTGCAGGTCCATTTTCACATCCACCTTTTCCTACATTTCGCTGTTCCCCCTTGCTCTCATTCCTAAAACAACCGAAGGAGAATTTCGATTAGTGTTGAATCTTTCATCCCCTACTGGTAATTCTGTTAATGATTTTATTGATCGAGAATTTTGTTCTGTGCGTTACGCGAGTATTGATGATGCGGTCGAGATGATTCAAAAATTAGGAAAAACACCCGTTTTATTGGCAAAAGCCGACGTAAAGTCCGCCTTCAGATTGTTGAGAATTTGGCCAGGTGATTTCGATCAGTTGGGTATTGAATTTGATGATGAGTTTTATTATGACCGTAATTCTCAGTTGTTCCTTATTCGAAAAATTTTCCACGGCTTTGCATTGGTATACGGCAAAGTGCAGCCATTCTAAGAATATTCTGCATTATTTAGATGATTTTTTGTTCGCCGGAGAAGCAGGCACGAACCAGTGTGCCAATTTATTGAAAACATTTACTAATGTATGCCAGAAATGGGGGGTCCCTTTAGCATAAGATAAAACAGTTTTACCAGTTGAAATTTTAACATTTTTGGGCATAGAATTTGATACTATCGCCATGGAGCTCCGGCTGCCGAAAGTTAAGTTAATCGAGATGAAGCAACGGATTACTGTTATACTTGGTTGTAAAAAAGTAAAGTTGAGTGAACTTCAGTCACTTATTGGGTTATTGAACTTTGCTTGTCAGGTCGTTGTTCCAGGCAGGGCATTTTGTCGTCGGTTAATTGATGCAACTTGCAACGTAAAGGAAGCTTGGCATAGAATTCGCGTCTCGTCTGAGATGAAAGATGATTTGCAAATTTGGTTATCCTTTTTAAATGAGTATAACGGTGTTTCTGTAATGCTAGACTTGCTCTGGACATCAAACGAGACAATCCAGCTATACACTGATAGCGCCGGAGGTTCAAATAGGTGGTTCGGGATTTATTTTGATGGCAAATGGTCGCAAGCTTGTTGGCCTCGAGAGTGGAGTCAGAACGGTATTTTGAGGGACATCACGTTTTTGGAATTTTTTCCAGTCGTCGTTGCTATTCAATTGTGGGGGCGATTTTTAGAGAAGTTATTGTTTAATACTGACAATTAGTCAGTTGTAACAATTTTGAATAAAAAGTCATCAAAATCTGCTAGAGTAATGATTTTAGTAAGAAAACTTGTATTTATTTCTCTCAAACATAATATTTTGATAAAGGCTCAGCACATTTCGGGTAGCCGGAATGTAATTGCTGACGTTTTGTCTCGTTGTCATTGGCAGCTCTTCAGACAGTTAGCACCACAAGCAGACAAGGAACCTACTCCAATGCCAAGCCTACTATGGAAATTCTAGACGTGGAAGTTGAAAAATTGGTACATTTTTCGATGGCGAAAAATACATGGAAAACTTACAAGACAGCACTAGAGTCGTTAGCAAAGTTTAGCAAGGAATATGACTTAAATGTATCATGGCCTATACAAATTGATGTGTTAACTCGTTTTATAGCTTACTTATCGTATTCTGGTTTAACATCATCTACAATCAATACATATTTATCCGGGATTAGCCATAAACATAAATTATTAGGTGTAACTGACACTACATGTACTTTTATAGTTTCTAAAATGTTAGAGGGAGTTCGAAGGAAGAGTCCCAAATTATCAGATATTCGCGCTCCTGTTACTTAAGAAATTTTGCACAAAATTATACGATCACTCCCATCCGTTTGCTCTTCTCATTATGAATCTTGTCTGTTCGCTTCTGCATTTAGTCTTGCATTTTTTGCTTTATTAAGAATAGGTGAGCTCACGGCCGATACGAATACAGATATCGGAGCCCACACAATTTTCATTAATGATCTGTCATTGAAATTTTCAAATTGTAAATATGAATTGCATTTGAAGATTTGCAGTTCGAAAGCTGACCAGAGAGGTATTTCAACGACTTTGGTTATTCCTCAAAGGGAGGCAGATCTTTGTCCTGTGAGCATGTTGCGTGCCTTTGGGTGAATTAGATATCCTGCTCCTGACAAACCCTTGTATTTACATTTCAATGGGTCTCCATTGACTCGTTTTCAGTTTATTTCTATACTTAAGAAAACCCTGTATTTTTGTGGCTTTAAAGACCACATCCGATCACATTCGTTTAGAATAGGCGGAGCATCGCATTATAGCAGAATGGGGGCTTCGGATTCAGAAATTAAGAAGTGGGGACGTTGGGTTTCTGATGCATACACGAGTAACATTCGGATTTGGTAGATTTTATAGATACGAAGATCTTCGAAACTGTATTTTAATATGTTTTGTAAAGGTTTAAACAAAACAGGACTTTTAAGAATTTTTGTCATTGTAGAACCCTGTCAAGTTTGGGTCATGGGATCATCTATTGTATACTGGGCTGCCAGAAGCATTAAGAGAAGACCAGGGGGTCAAAACCTCGGATTACAGTCAAAAGGTTATAATTTTCATTGGTATGGCCAGCGAGGGATGAAATGGAAAAATTTGTTACCTTCAGTTGAAGAAAATCTTAGATGTTATCCAGCTCCACAAATTTTGATCATACATTTGGGTTCTAACGATTTGGGTTTAATCAAAGGAAAAAAGCTTATTGAGCAGATAAGGTTGGACATTATGCGATTACATGTGTTATTGCCAAATCTCTCCTTGGTATGGAGTGAAATTTTGCCT
The DNA here is from genome assembly GCA_017311375.1 of Mytilus coruscus. NCBI lineage: Eukaryota > Metazoa > Mollusca > Bivalvia > Mytilida > Mytilidae > Mytilus > Mytilus coruscus. The sequence goes on along the minus strand of CM029604.1, from coordinate 67,787,424 downwards.
CGTAGATATTGGCACTTGGCAGAAAATCAGGTGGCTATCAATTCGACTCGTAATCGAGTTAATGCAGCTGTTCGTAATATATTCAAAGAAGAATTAAATCATGCTCTTGTAATTTGCCATCCAAATATAAAAGCTCAAGAAAGAGATTTGTTCAGGCATGACGGAGTGCACTTGTCAGATGTAGGTAATGATGTTTTCTTAAATAATGTGACAGTTCATGGAGCTTTGGAGTTGTTTGCAAGTTCTGACCGTCGAGTATTTCCTAATCGATGAGTTAATTGTATTTTAGTACGGGTAGTAAACTCGTTTCGTTGGGGATGAGAGTGTATAGACCTTCTCATTTGGCGGGATCTGGCAAGATGACAGAGGGGTCATGACCCTATAATTCTACGTTAGACCATTTGTTAAAATATTCTCCTGTGGTACCACAGCGAAGTTGTGTTTTTTATAAACGGCTTTCTTTTGTTTACCAGAGCGGCCGGTTCATCACTGTTACCAGTTTTGAATTTTATCCTCCGAGTTATTCAAGTTATGGCCTAGCGTCAGTGTGGGGTCGTGCTCCTCGTTCACTCTAATTTTCCTTAGAGGAACTTTTGTTACTTCTGTTACCAAAAGAACACCTACTTGCCAATATTAAAAATGCCGGCGGTTTGTATCGTCTTGCCAGACCTCGTTTACTGTTTTTTTCCCTGCGGCAGATTTTATTCCACTTAAGATTTCTTGAATTATTTAGTTTTAAGGAGTTGCGGAATGATCGCCTATGAATCAACTCGATTGTACAAACAACGTTGGTATTAGCATCTAAAGGTAACCGTACAACCTTCAACAATGAGCAAAACATTTACCATATGCGGCCGGTTTTATTCCACACATTATTTCTTGAATTATTTTAATCTTTAATTAATAATGTTTATCGGTTTACTGATAATACAGGTTTAATAAAAGTTATAATTCCGTATTTATTCTCGAGTCCCCCCTTTTATCTTTGCATTCTGAACTTTGACCGTGTCTGTCACGTGACTTTAGCGTATTGTGACGTCACTTCCAAATTTTCTAACGTTTGAACGGGAAGCTTGTTCAATCCCACCCACCTACCCCGACAATCTCCTATTTTGGATTATTTTTTCTGCTGTTGTTTTTTAATGTTTTTCAGGTATATGCCTAGTGAGTTTAGGAAGACCGGAAACGGATCCAGCTGGAGACAATTGATTTTCGGTCTAAATGGAGTATGGCAATTATTGTAGAGGATGAACTTTTCGACTCGTCTAGAATAACATAATATTGCAGTGGTTGTTTCCAGTTATATCGTGAACTGTTATTGCAATTTCACGTTTTTCCGAATGCTTTTAAATTGAGGATGGAACATTTTTATATAAATACTTGATACTGATTTCAAACAGACAGTGCTAGTTTTTACGCATCTTATAATCTGCTGATGTCTTGATGGTGGACGTTTACTAAGAAAGGAGAAAACTTTAATTTCTAGAATTCAACTCTATAAACATATAGATAAGTGCGTTTCCAAAAAAAAAGGATTTCTTTTTAATGCATTTTGATATTTTTCATTGTTTATATTATCTTTAATAAAACAGTTGTCGCAGTATTAGTGCAGAGGCGGGATCTGGCAAGATGACAGGGGGGTCATGATCCTATAATTCTACGTTAGACCATTTGTTAAAGTATTCTCCTGTGGTACCACAGGGAAGTTGTGTTTTTTATAAACGGCTTTCTCTTGTACCAGAGCGGCCGGTTCATCACTGTTACCAGTTTTGAATTTTATCCTCCGAGTACCGAGGAAGCGTTATTCAAGTTATGGCCTAGCGTCAGTGTGGGCACGTGCTCCTCGTTCACTCTAATTTTCCTTAGAGGAACTTTTGTTACTGCTGTTACCAGAAGAACACCTACTTGCCAATATTAAAAATGCCGGCGGTTTGTATCGTCTTGCCAGACCTCGTTTACTGTTTTTTCCCTGCGGCAGATTTTATTCCACTTAAGATTTCTTGAATTATTTAGTTTTAAGGAGTTGCGGAATGATCGCCTATGAATCAACTCGATTGTACAAACAACGTTGGTATTAGCATCTAAAGGTAACCGTACAACCTTCAACAATGAGCAAAACATTTACCATATGCGGCCGGTTTTATTCCACACATTATTTCTTGAATTATTTTAATCTTTAATTAATCATAAGAGAGGATGACAAATGCGACTATGCGTGGTACCTATAGGACACAGAGGCATGATGATTCATTTATAGTGGAAGGAAGAGAAGCAACACACAAATTGAGGTCTTCTCGATTAATAATATAGATTACCAAAGAATCAGAATAATTCATGCATTCTCTAGATTTTTTTTTCATTTTCACAGGGCCTGGGTCGTTATATTCGTTAATTTAATCCCTTTCTTTCTGACGTCACAATGCGATTTGTGCACAAAAACGCCATGATTTGTTTTTATTTTCCGCTGATATGGCCTGGGTCGTTATATTCGTTTATTTTATCCCTTGCTTACGCTTGGGACAAAATTCCAATAAAACGATTCAGGCCATGTGAAAATGGCTTGCATGAATTATTTCTTAAGTAAAACATGATAATATACCACTGTAATGTAAATTTACCAAAATTCTGTGTATTTTTATTAAAGGTTTGAATTATAAACGGAAGTCTTGTCTGTGGATTAAAAGTCTGTCCGATGACGGAAACAATATCCGGACGCCTTTATTTTCGTTTTTCTCCCAAAATAACACAATCGGAATAATCATAAGAGAGGATGACAAATGCGACTATGCGTGGTACCTATAGGACGCAGAGGCATGATGATTTATTTATTGTAGAAGGAAGAGAATCGACACACAAATTGAGGTCTTCTCGTTTAATAGTATAGATGGTTCATTTTATTACTATACTTTAGCTCATTTATAGACAGTAAGTATGAATTTTAAGGTTTAGCAGGGAGGCATATTTTCTCTGACCCCTATATATATCGGGGGAAAAGGGGGGGGGGAGTTAAGTGCTTATCCTTGACCATTTTATGCTGGGTTTTCACAGACGGGAGGGTTACCTAAAGCTTATCTCCTTTCTACACTGGAGAAGTTTAAGGCAGCTGATTCCCAATTCGTTAATTTTACACGATTTGTTTGGCGGACCTTCGGTTTGGCGGGTTTTTTGAAAGATGGGTTTTTGTACCTTCTGTTTGAGTAAGTTAAATGAACTTGTATTGTGACTGTCATTTGTTTTTTGTGTTGTGTGTATAGTTTATGTTGTGTAGACCTGTACGTTTTTGAGATGATGATCCAAGCCTGATAAATGTTTTTACATACTTTTCTTTTGTTTGAAATTTGCCAGAGAGAGTTAAAAGATTGAAGAGTAATTGTAAAGTTTTTATTCTATAAATGCATAATTAAAATTCATTTATCTTTTATTTGTTTTCTATAACTATTAGCATTTACTTTTCCTTAGTGCTGGTTCCGCATGCACGATTAGAATGATACATTTTTTCTCATTGGTTCAGTGCATTTTATATTTTACCTGGCTTGTCCAGTTCAATTGGTCCTACTGGTAATTTCTACTCAGTAAAGTTTACTGTGTCTAAACTACCCCGGCAAAAAATGTTTGGACTCGATGGTATCTAATATCCGGCACGGTGACGGAACATCAATAGACAGAGAAAAGGTAGTTTTCTGATTTTTTATTTGTTATTTTTATGATATCGAAGAATATATATACATATATAACTATTTTCTATTTTAAGATGTAATATTTTCTACAACCGTTCTAGATTAACGAAGAAATAAGTATAAACGCACGTCAAAATGACGAATTGAGTGAACCTTGCCTCGAATTTGTTTAATTTCTCGTTAAATTGTTCACACGGTACGGAAAGAAAGGTACGGAGAGAAAGATATTGACATGGAGATTGCAAAACTAGTCACTTTGAGCACCTCAATACTTGTATTTCTGTGTATGGAACGAAAGAAATGGGTCATGTCAAAATGGAAACACCCGGTTTTGTCAATGTTGTTTACTACACCATGACCCGGTTTTGTCTATGTATAGAACCCGGTTTTGTTTATTTGATGAAAAGCAACGTTAACACTGGTACCCTGAAACAAAAAATAAATTCACAAATGGCTGATCATGTCGGTTTTTAAACCAGATACCTTAATAAAGCGTGTGGCCAAATTTAATTAAATTGTTAAAGAGAAGAAGATTTTTGTAAGATAATTGGCAAAAACGCAAAGAAATGGTAAAACTTGTAATTAAAGGTCAATAATCCTTATAAGGATATCGACAAAGTCGACTTATTCGTATATATTGTCTTGCTGATCATTTTTGCTATATAACTTTTATACATTGCAAATTGATAAACAGAAGAAATTTGTCATTTAAGGACAATAACTTCTATAAGAATTCGTGTGAGAGTTTTGATGTATATGGACAAAAGGTAGAGCTCAACATTATGAACATATCTGCCCCTGTTAAATTTTCTCTATCTATAGCTGTTTTCAAATAATAGACAAAACTTGCATCCCCTATGTTCTATTTTAAGCCATGTCGGTCATCTTTGTTGACAAGCGGGGTCATCGAAAAATTTTAAAATAGATACCCCAATGATGATGAAAAACAGTTAAACACAAGTTCGTTAGACCTTTTAAAACCGACATAAGATTGTGGATAAGTTTTGTTAAATGTATTGTAGCCCAGTAATTTCAGAGGAGAAGATTTCTGTAAAAAATTAACGGAAGACGACGGACGACGGGGGCCAAGTGATGAAAAAAGCTCACTTTTCCCTTGGGGTCAGGTAAGCTAAAACCAACCAAGAATTCCAAACAAGATTGCACCGTTCTCGAATTAAAAAAAATGTCTAACAATTCATAATTAAGGCTTACACGAACGAGATTAACTAATCAGACATGGCAAAACAACTTAAATTGCGTTTTTTTTTAAACTACATATTATTTATAGAGTGTAGGCACTGACATGTTGCGACTGCTTGAATGATCGTTATTGAATTTATTTTGAAGGTCTGTAAGATAATTAATTTAATAAAAGTATCACATAAAATTAACATTGTTCATGGAACAATAAAAAAAAGTCAAGGTCTGATGAAACCTGCCAGACGCACATGAACACATTACAATCATTAAAACCAACCAAAAAAACTTAACATTTACCAATTAATTAAGAAAATAAGTTCAAGGTCACACAAATAGTCATGTGCGCCATACGAGCAAATATAGTTGACCTATTATTTATGGTATTAGAGATACGGACTTGAACACGAAATGTTAATGTTGATCATAGATATCAACCATTATCAGCTATTCAGTTTGTTAGGAAATCGCTGAACCATGAAAATGAGGTCAAGGGCAATGGACATATGACAGATAGAAACATCGTTACATAAAACATCTGTGTGCGAGGTATGTTGCACTCAGGCCTTCTAACTTCTGACATATGAAGCTTCATACAATTAGTTCAAGCCGCCACGAATTTGCATCCCTTGGTCGCGCATTCCGAAAATTCCAAAATATCAATGTGAATTTTAAGAATAAACATGATAATCCTACTCACATACATCCAATTTCACGGGTGTCCCTGCTTTTTTTTTTTTTTTAAATACAATGTAAATTTAAAGTTGGTATACGATTTAGTAATATAACATCAGTGGCGAATCCAGGTGGCGTATAGGTCGCACGCCCCCACCCCCACCTTTGATGACCCAAAAAATATTAAATCTTTTTCTTACGATATTTAGCATAAATTCGTCCAAAACATTGTTCGCTTCGCTATGCTCTGTGGTATGTATTACTAAGCTGTTTGAATTACGCCCACTTTGAAAAAACCTGAATCCGTCCCTATATATATTGTCAATAATATATTGACCAACGTCAATGTACGATAATCATAACACAATGGAGAGATAACAGAACCGTTTATTTATACAACTATTAATAAAATAATCATTATAGCATTTTCTCGATGGCCTGAGACTATTATACTAATGTATACTTAGTATTATAGTTATAATTAGGATAAATAGATTTGATTTTTAATGCATGATAATTGTAATCCTTTTCTCACCATAAACATTCATTTTCTTTTGCAATTCTGCATGCATATATACATTTGTCTGATTATCATGCCTAATAATGAACATTTAGCCTTAAGAAGATTTATTTTAAACGTTCATAGGAAAGATTACACCACTAGGTAGATAGTATTACTTATAAAGATAACCATCCTGTTGTGCAAGAAAATCACATATCAAATGTGCGTCCTTCAATTTTTAAGACCATACACTCTAATTTTAAGTTTAAACACTCAAATTTACATTATTCATATAAAAAACAAACGTATAGAGAGCTTAAACCTCAATTTGCGTTTTAACCGTCATTTCTATCTGTTTCGCAGTTAAAGTTTTTTTTAAATGCAAAGCAAAATTATAATTATTTTTGTTCCAATAAAGTAGGAATTGTTTACAGATTCAAATAAATAATAAGTTGTCCTCTGTAAGAAATCGTTTTCCAACGAGCCACCAAACTCCTTTTAAACGCTGAAGTTCAATTATGTTATGCGATTATGCATTTTTTTTTTCTTTGACAAAACCGGGTTCTGCCTTGTGAAATCTAGAACAAAACCGGGTTGTACACATTGACAAAACCGGGTGCTTCCATTTTGACATGACCCATTTCTTTCGTTCCATACACAGAAATACAAGTATTGAGGTGCTCAAAGTGACTAGTTTTGCAATCTCCATGTCAATATCTTTCTTTCCGTACCATGTGAACAATTTATCGAGTAAACAAATTCGAGCCAAGGTTCACTCAATTCGTCATTTTGACGTGCATTTTTACTTATTTCTCCGTTAATCTAGAACAGTTGTAGAAAATATTACATCTCACAATAGAAAATAGTTATATATGTATATATATTCTTCGATATCATAAAAATAACAAATAAATAAACAGAAAACTACCTTTTCTCTGTCTATTGATGTTCCGTCACCGTGCCGGATATTAGATACCAACCAGTCCAAACATTTTTTGCCGGGGTAGTTTAGACACAGTGAAGTTTAACTTTCAAATCACTATATTCGTATGGTCATTATTCTAATCAGTTTTCTCTGAACAGGTCATAATTTTTATTAAGTTGACGCGTCGATCGACTTAAATTTATAATTCTTGAAATATCCGCCCACCCAGCCCTATTTTAAAAAAAAAAAAAATTTTATTCAGAATTTTTTCTCACGTGTGTTTAGCGGGTTTTTTGGAAAAATAGGTTTTTGTACCTTCTGTTTGAGTAAGTTACATGTACTTGTATTGTGACTGTCGTATGTTTTTGTCACGGTTGTCTATATAGTTGATGTTGTGTAGACCTGTAAGTTTTTTGAGATGCTGATTCAAGCCTGATAAATGTTTTACATACTTTTCTTTTGTTTGAAATTTGCCAGAGAGATTTAAAAGATTGAAGAGTAATTTGGTTGCCCGTAGTAACCTGTTCTTTTCTCTTGCAAACAGTGTTGAATAACAAAATAATCTAATACATATATACTTTAATTACATTTTCGTACAACAAGTTTTCCAACACGTCATTATATGTAAATGATCATAACTATTTATATATCCATATGATCCATATTCATAGATATGTCAATAAACGGCAAACTGTACGTTCTAGTTACTATTAGCACCTTCGATGAACTGACAGCTCAACAATTCCTTTATATAGTATAACGGAACCCCACCCTTTAAACTGTCAAAGGATTGCACGTGCATATATTACCCACATATCTACTTCCAAAATAAACTAGAACCCCATTTTACAACTGCTTTAACCAGTTTTAAACATACAATACCTTTTAACATACATTTTTTATGTTATCATATTTTGGACATTTTAAAATAAAATGAAATGCATCATATTGTTATAAATAGTATATTTTGATGAAGATAAAAAAAAATATATTTCTTTCCTGAAAAAAATGGTTATTAATCCTTTGTTTGGCCAATTTTTAAAAACTTCATCTATTTGTTGTAATATTAAGTGAAAGCTTGGCCATCTTTCAAATGTAAATTTTTATTGCAAACATTTAATTTTATTAGGGTAATTATTGTTTGATAGCGAGTGCCGGATGTTAACATCTAGCCAACTTGATTAAAATTGAGAATGGAAATGGGGAATATGTCAAAGAGACAACAACCCGACCAAAGAGCAGACAACAGCCGAAGGCCACCAATGGGTCTTCAATGCAGCGAGAAAATCCCGCACCCGGAGGTGGTCCTCAGCTGGCCCCTAACTAAAATTGTGTGCACAATCTATACGTTTCTGTTCTTGTTTTGTACTAACTTCATTATAAAACGGTCATTGATATTCACGCTCTAAAAAGGCCATTAGTTTGATTTAATACACATTCTTATTTAAGTTTTATTCGCAAAATATGCAGCGAAAGTAGACAATTCCCTTAGCTCTTCAATACAGGGAGAAAAATTGCTCTATCAGCCCCTTATGTTTGTCAGGTTTGTTTGATACAATGAGATATATTGTTCTATCCGTTCCTTATGTTTGTCAAGTTAGTTTGATACAATTTAGATCATGCTGTAAACTATATTTATAAAGCATTTATTTGTAAATACCGCATATCTGCTCATTGTTTGAATATAGAAACTGGTAGATTTTATAATATTGAGAGACATCTGAGATTTTGTAATATGTGTGATAAACATGTAATTGAAGATGAATATCATTTTATTTTAGTATGTGAAAAGTATAATGAACTTCGAAAGACATTTATTAAACCATATTATTGGAGAAGACCTTAGAATTTTAAACTCGTACAACTGCTATCTGTTCATAATGTAAAGGAACTTAACAATTTAGGGAAGTATTTATTCCTAGCCGAGAAGGCACGTAATTAAATTCATTTATAAATGCTTAATATGTATTATATTTTATCATACTCTCCTGTACTGTTATATGGGTGTACTTACTTATATGATTATTTGACGGATATGTATTATATATATTTCACTGATGTAATTGAATATTTGTAATATTTATATTCTATAAGTTGTATTACTTACGAATAAAAGATAATTATTAAACAATGAGATATATTGCTCTATCCGTTCCTTATGTATGTAAGTTTGTTTGATACAGGGAGACAGATTGCTCTATCCGTTCCTTATGTATGTCAGGTTTGTTTGATTCAGGGAGATATATTGCTCTATCCGTTCCTTATGTTTGTCAAGTTTGTTTGATTCAATGAGACAGATTGTTCTATCCGTTCCTTATGTTTGTCAGGAATGTTTGATACAGGGAAATAGATTGCTCTATCAGCCCCTTCTGTTTGTCAGGTTTGTTTGATATAATGAGATAGATTGCTCTATCATTCTCTTATGTTTGTCAGATTGGTTTGAAACAATGAGATAGATTGTTCTATCCGTTCCTTATGTTTGTCAGGTTTGTTTGAACGGGAAGATAGATTGCTCTACCAGTCTCTTATGTTTGTCAAGTTTGTTTGATACAATGAGATAGATTGCTCTATCCGCTCCTTATGTTTGTCAGGTTTGTTTATCACAATGAGATAGATTGTTCTATCAGTCCCTTATGTTTGTCAAGTTTGTTTGATACAATGAGATAGATTACTTTATCCGTTCCTTATTTTTGCCAGGTTTGTTTGATACAGGGGGTAGATTGCTTTATCCGTTCCTTATGTTTGTCAGGTTTCTTTGATACAATGGAATATTGCTATATCCGTTCCTTATGTTTGTCAGGTTTGTTTGATACAGGGAGATAATTTGCTCTATCAGTCCTTTATGTTTGTCAGGTTTCTTTGATACAATGAGATAGATTGCTCTATCCGCTCCTTATGTTTGTCAGATTTGTTTGATACGATGAGATAGATTGCTCTATCCGTTCCTAATGTTTGTCAGGTTTGTTTGATACAGGGGGTAGATTGATTTATCCGTTCCTTATGTTTGTCAGAGTTTCTTTGATACAATGAAATTAATAGATTGCTATATCCGTTCCTTATGTTTGTCAGGTTTGCTTGATACAGGGAGATAGCTCAATCAGTCTTATGTTGTCAGGTTTGTTTGATACAATTATATAATTTGCTCTATCCGTTCCTTATTTTTTTCAGGTTTGATTGATACAATGAAATAGATTGCTCTATCCGTTCCTTATGTTTGTCAGGTTTATTTGATACAATGAGATAAATTGCTCTATCAGTCTCTTATGTTTGTCAGGTTGATTTGAAACAATGAGATGTATTGTTATATCAGTTCCTTATGTTTGTCAGGTTTGTTTGAAATAGGGAGATAGATTGCTTTATCCGTTCCTTATGTATGTCAGGTTTGTTTGATACAGGGAGATATATTGCTCTATCCGTTCCTTATGTTTGTGAGGTTTGTTTGTCACAATGAGATAGATTGCTCTATCAGTCCCTTATGTTTGACAGGTTTGGTTGATACAATGAGACAGATTGCTCTATCCATTCCTTATGTTTGTCAGTAGATATAAGAAGATGTGGTATGAGTGCCAATGAGACAACTCTCCATCCAAGTCAAAATTTATAAAAGTAAACCATTATAGGTCAAAGTACGGTCTTCAACACGGAGCCTTGGTTCACACCGAACAGCAAGCTATAAAGGGCCCCAAAAATTACTAGTGTAAAACCATTCAAACGGGAAAACCAACGGTCTAATCTATATAAAAAACGAGAAACGAGAAACACTTATGAACCACATCAACAAACGACAACTACTGAACATCAGATTCCTGACTTAGGACAGGTGCAAACAATTGCAGCGGGTTTAAACGTTTTAATGGTACCAAACCTTTACCCTTATCTGAAACAATAGTGTACCATCACAACATAGAAAGACACACTATAAAATATCAATTGAAATGGCTTAACTCAATCAAAAGACATATTAACACCAGTGAACATAAACTGAACAAATAAATTTGATACAATGTAAATACCAAATGAATAAACTAAGGGAAGAATAATTAAAGTAACATGTTATACCGCTGTGAAATGTTAAACAATTTAAGAAAAACAATATACTTGAACAAAAATATCAGCCATTTGCAATTACTTTAAACACAGGTAAATGAAAATAATTTTGTTGTTATCAGACATAAAACAAAAGATGCTCCATGAAAACAGGGAGATGAGAGAAAGAATGTTATGTAAAATATGTTGTGAAAACATTGCGTGTATTGCATTTTTACCTTGTGGTCACCTGATTAGCTGTTCCCAGTGTGCACCATCTCTTGGAAACTGCCCGGTGTGTAGGACGGAGGTCAAAGGTTCTTTTAGAGTCAGCTTTGCAGTTTAAATATTTCATATAATCTCATTAATACCGCATCATGTGATACAATTCTTTCACTCTCATAAGGACAATGGATAAAACTTTAAAGAATATACGCAGATTTATTACTAAAATTTAATTGTTATTTGGATGGAGAGTTGTCTCATTGGCACTCACACCACATCTTCCTATAACTATCATTTGTTAACTGAATATATTATGAAAACATGTCCGACTAATAAATCATGATTAATTTAGTGTATCTATACATAATTATGTTTTAAAATATTTAATATTATTACACGCTTGATAGGATAACACTGTTGTGTACATACACAAGAATCAGGGACAGCTCAGCGGGGGTAACGTTATCAGTGAATAACAAGGGAGCACTTTTGGACTGATAAAATTTAACATTGTTGTATATGGAAAAAACATGACAGTTGCTTTAAAATAATTTGTCAACATTTTATTTGTACAATCATAAACTATTGCCATGGCAGGTGAAAAAGTTATTAGATTTATCTTTATTTTGATGTAAAAAAAAAATATTTTATGTTATTTTAAAGTGGTGTCCCTAATGATTTGAAAATTTCCCATGAAAAGATACGTTTTTCCTACATAACTTAACCAAATTCAATGATGACGAGTGGTAGTAAAAATTCCTATAAAATTCATTATTGCAGTGACATTATTTCGCCATGTCCCATGTTATTTTTGTATAATTCTTTTTTCTAAACGTGCAAAAAAAAATATTTTAAGTTTACATTTGATGGTGTCCCTGGAAGTTTGAATATGGTGATTATTTCGTTATCAAACGTCAGTTCATGTATACGTATATTGTAAAGAACTGAAACCGATATCTATACGTACCATATTGGGAAAGACGGAAAATGTTTGATATATTAAGATAGCGTCGAAACTTAAAAAAAAAAAAATAATATTAATCATTTTTCAATTATTGTTTAAAATAAATTCATGATGACGAAAATGTTAAATTGAATTTTAGTCCTGATAAAAAATTGTTGAAATTTTAAACATTATCCGGATAATTTAAATATATAGATAGAACTTAAACACATTTTGTATGATTAGAAAATTGCTAATGAATTACAAAGAGCTTATTTGCAGTACACACCTAATGACAAAGGAAACAATGTGAATTTGAAATTCTGTACTAAAAGTTGGATGATGAATTAATTAAAAATGCAAAGCATTTGTGTATTGCTATTAAAGTTTTGTAGGGTTCGGGAAAAGTAACATTTAATTGTTTTTCTTTCTCGTAAACACTTATTATGTATAATACATATATATTTATTGGAAGGAAAAAGATATGTACAAGTATCGTTTATTGTGTTCTTATCTTAACCATATTAAGGTGAATTTAAACAACAACCACCCGTTGTTTTATCATCTGCCAGCTATTCAATTAATGAAAGATGTAGACCGACATTTATGCTGATTTTGAATATCATTTGACAGTACTAAAAGTTTAATGTACACTTAACGTATAACTCCGTCAACTTCTGTACTCAGGGATGTTTATACATGAACATATATAGCCCCGTCTAGCATGTCTAGTGTGCATGAGAGATTTAACTAAAATTTTGAATGTTGAAATATTGGAATGATTCGTTCATTGTTGAAGACCCTACATCAACTGTCAAGATGAAGAACAGGAATAAAAGCCCTGTTCATTGATAATTTTCTATGTTTTCTATGTATTGTGTGCGATTTTGTCCCATGTACATTTACTCCATATCCTTTTATTTTCTATCCAATATGTTAATTGTGCATCTAGAACATTCAAATGTCCGATGCTATAAAAAAAAAAACTTATTCAACAGTTAAATTATAATAATAAATTCAAAAACAGTTGGGCACTCTCTTTGACATATCATTTGATATGTGCAACAGGTTTTCTGATATTTCAAAAATAATATTACTTTGCCTTTAAATATCAGTGTAATCATTTCTATCAGACCATACTTTTTCTATGAATGAAGGTAGATGTGGGGTATAAGTAAATGCAGAAGTCATGAACTTCTGGTAAATGAGATAGCAACCCAACCATGCACATAAATAACTTAGACATCTAGAGAGCAAAATATAGCCTTCTCCAAAAGACAGGCTCTTACAGGGCAACTTAAATACTCAACAATAGATATGCCTTTATAAAAATGTCAAGATCTAAATCGCCCAGAGTCTACACGTTCAATGTGAATTTAAAAAAAAACTATGTGGTGTTTGCTTACATCCTCGTTTTTCAGTCTCTGGTGGATTGTTTTCTAATATTGACAATAATGCCACATCTTCTAATTTTTCTTAAGATCTGTTATAAACACAAACAGAACGTGCATAAAAGAAAATACAAAACAGACAAGTTCTAGAAAAGAACTTAACTCTGGTTTGTTTAAGTTTATGCCACACATCTTATTTTTGGTACCGAAAATTTGCTATCCTATGCCTTTGTTTTCACAGTTAATCGTCTAAGTTCCAATTCGCCTCCTATTGGTGTCTATATAAAAACGATCGTCCCACATGAGTGCATATTAAATATTTTTGAAAATCTATTTTACCTTTCTGCTTACCGGGCTATGTGATTACAATTTTTTTTTTTTGATAGACATGTTTTGTTTATGTCTAAAATTCAGAGAACCCTCGTACAATTGCTGTATAAAAAGTTGAATATAGCAGACCTATAATGCTTTTTCATGAACTTATTTAGCGATTTTGCAGGTTAATATATATGAAAACATTTGTTATCTTCATCAATATGAATTGCTTTTTAAACTTCCTTGAGGAAGACGGAAAACGATCCCGGATACACATGTGGTTATCTTCATCAATATGAATTGCTTTTTAAACTTCCTTGAGGAAGACGGAAAACGATCCCGGATACACATGTGAAGATGAAGCTCTATAGTTTATTGAAAAATTTAGATTCACACCGCATATGTTTTCGAAATTTATGAGTTTCATATGAAATTGTATTGTGTCTTGTTTTTGCATATTACTCCCATCTTTTCTTTTCAATATGGGTTTATGTTAAGAATAAACATCATTATCTAAAGGTTATACAGATACAGCGAAAATTGACACGAAATAGGCAAATATTTCGAAAAATAGGAATTATACCAACGGTTACCTGTATGTATTTCACACTAGTAATAAAGAAGAAAAAACGTGAGATTGCCTTTTAATGTACCTCTTTAAAATTATTGTAGCCTTAAAATTGTCAAAACTTATCAAATCGACTTTCTAAAATTCACAGGTTTAGTCTTTTTTTACCCAAATCTTCTGAAAAGAGTCTCAAAATCGAAAAAATGGATTTTTTAAGATTAGAAAAAAACCCACCGCTATTTTAACTAGTTGCGATTTTAGTCTTTTTTAACTATATTAGAACATAAATCAGGCCATTGTTTTTCTCTTTTAAATGATTTCTCATTTTTTCATACCGGGGCATTTTATAACATAACTTTTTATAACATGTATAACTGGGTTTTACTCATTGTTGAATGACGTACAGTGTCCTATAGTTGTTAACATCCTCGTATTTTATTCTTTTAATTGACGGAAAGTTTTCATCATACCACATCTTTTTATTTATAAGCCAATATATCCATTTGTTGAATTAAGATGATACATTTCAAATGTAGGACATAAAAGCCCCGGACACGAAGATGGTACCAGAAAAAAGTCAGGTTAGAGATAGTTTGTCTCTGATTTACAATGTGAAAAACTTATTTTCATAGTAATATTTTGTGTTTTCTTGAACATTAATAATTATAAGTATAAACAATTTTGTAAACAAAATTAATTCACGGTAAAAGAATTCATAATGATCTAGTGATTATTTAGAAAATAGGCTGCGAAAATTTGTTATTACTTGACTGGCTTTATGGTACCAAGAAATATATCCTTTGCATGAATAAAATTTGATAAGTCTTCATTTATCAATTCCAACGAACAATATCCCAAGCTGTATAATGAATTTATGTGATAAAAAGAAAATACTTCAATAATTTAAGTTGATCTAATATATTCAAACGATAGTAAACAGTTTTACTATTTAATTGTGAATTTTTGTCCTATCAATTGTGTGACGGTCAGGCGTGGGACTTTGTGCCATTTACTTGCAACTCAGGACTGTGAAAAATTACCTTTACTTATGACCTCATAACATCGTAAAGTCAATCGTTTACGGTTTCAGAGGCGTATAAAACAGATAGTAAATACCTTTTTTTCAGATTTTTTTTACATAATCAAGAAGGACAAAGAAGATTCTTTTGAAAGAAAGATTTGTAATTATGCCAAATGAAAATTAAACTATATTTTTTTTTTCACATAGTTAGTCGTGAATTCTCAGGGGCGTAGCTGCCGTTAGGCACTTTAGGCACGTGCCTACACATAATTTTTTCACAAATATTTTTTTTTTTTATTGAAAAAAATAATAAACAACGTTATCTGTAGATGCACGCCAGTGAAGTCGTCAAAACTCTTTAATTATCGAATGTCATGTGTACACTAGTCTATGGGTATATGGACTGGATCTTTTACAAAACCATGGTCGTTGGGTATATGGACGGGATCTTTAAGAAATCCATGATCCTTGGGTTTAACCACGGAAGTATGTTTGGTCTTTTTGTGATAGCCATAGCTGCGACCTATAAAATGAAAAAAGATATTATATGTTTGTAAATTAAGCTTACAGTGTTGATGTTACAATATGATTAAACGGTGAAACGTAATAATAAACCCAAAGCAGCAACTGTGCGTCCGCAGCAGTCTAACGACACCGCTGTTTCGAAGTTTGACACAATAAATCCAATAAAGTCTTATAAAAAAATAAAAAATTAAGATTTGTTATAACAGTTGATGCGCGTAAAACATAGTGAATCATTTTTGTACTTTGCCACAATTATTTCTCATATAGTTTAAATTCAAAATTAGTACCTTCGATGTTTGCAGATCTAATGCATATTCATACAGAGAGTTAATTATTTCTACTGGTTTTGTCTTATTAGAAAAATATATCTATAACTTTGTAGGTTATCAATGTTTTTCTTTTTCCTTTTTATTTTGTTATCTTATTTATTTATTTACTTATTTCTTCATTAATATCAAAAAGACCAAAACAAATATTAACTAATTGTTTTAAAATAACTTTTTTTTATGTTTTTGTCCCTACACATGAATTCAGATTACATATTCACAAAATAAAACATTAGCCTTGCAGGCATAGTAAATCATACCTTGAACTGAACAGAGAGAAACAAATAGAAACGTGCAACAAATAAGTGACTTCATGTTAACTATAAATTGTAAACTGATACTCAATCTGCAAAACTATGCTGCTTTTATACCATACAAAATTTCCTTAATCAAAATGCATTCACAGTGGTTGGATTATTTTGGATGAAAATTAGATTTTACGTCATTGAATTTGACAGATAATGACACCTATATTGTCATTGTTACATTTTTATGACATTTTTTATGGATTACGGACAACAATGAGCGAATACGGTATCAGTAATGTGTAATGGGTGACGTATGAGATATAGTAACATTCACTCCCTCACAGGTACAAGTTTCTCAATTCAGCGGTTATTTATCGTCCTTATCTTTTTTCGTACGTTTAAAGTGCGCTATTTCTTGTTGGATGATTGACAAGAAGTTCGATTGGCCGAGCTAACTTTTGTTTACGATTGATTACTCGATCTATCATGATTTATTTGGAATATTTTGATCTTACCTCTAAACGAATCTTTAGTTTGATTGGTCAACTTATCCGTCATTTGCAAGTTGCCATAGTGCGGGTATACAATCCGTTGGCTCTGCGATTTGGCTGAAATAACGTTTACTCAAACGAACACTGAAAACGATTGGTCGTTTATGGTTCATTTGAATATTGTATATATACTAGCGGAAAAAGAAACATTGCATCCCAAATAAAACTGTCTTAATTTTACAAACCTAACGTTTTAAGTTATAATTGTTCACCATCTTGTTAAAATAATACATTTGGAGATATCCATTGGTACTCATCTCTGCGCGATAGGTTGTTCATGAATTGTAAGCACATCCTCTGTGTGCACGAAACTGTTTTTATGAGTGTTTTGTGGAATATGTTTTTAAACTAGACACACCTTTTCGCGCGGCTATGAACAAATGAAAATGAGCATCTCTATGCTCACAGAGATCTGAGTTTAAATATTTCACAACATTTTTCTCATGGACCATCCTGACAATACCAAATAGCAGTCTGTCTTTTTTGGTGACGAGTTCTTTAAATTTGGTTACATCGGCTACGATTCATTTATATGGCGAATTCAGGTGACAATGTCCAGACATCGAAATAACATCGAGATTCAAATGCATTTCTTGTGGTAAGTTCGACCGAAAAAAGACATCGCTTAAGTTCAATATTTGTTCCATAAATCAAAACAAATGTCGAAAAGAATTCAAGATATTCTTTATTGATAAAATGACGATACAGTGTCACCTTATAACAAAGATTGTAACATTCCAAGTCAGCAGTTTTGTCTTTTTTTCTTTCTTGTTTCTTTTCTTTTTTTTTATAGTTTTTTTTTCTTTTGCTATGCCAATCTGTAACTCCTTTCTTTGTTTTCTATAACTAAAGCGTTATTGTTTATGTGTTTGTTGTCATTATACATGTGTTTTGTATATGTTAAGAGAACTTGATATAAGTTCTAATAACTTGTGTACAAACGTACTGCTTGATATCATTAAATTAAAATTAACAATTAATGACAAAGTAGCATGTGTTCATGGACCATGACGAATTAAAAGAAAAATCTTACCGTTCAACATTCTAAAACTATAAACTTTCTTCGATTATCTTAATCGCAAAGATGTTAGATTATGTTATGTTAAAAAACAATATATATCCAGAAATGCACATTGTTGCCCTCTAGTAAAGTCGTTCGTTGAAGGTTCATTAGCGTTGCACGATTGTTTAAAAACAAAATTTCGATCTTCCAAAGGCTTCCATATCAGCCCGATATTTATATGTTTGTTTGAATTTTTTAGTCACTTGTGATGTATGATTACACAATTTGGGCTGCTAAATACCAATAATTGTCCCATTTACCTATTATGTTTGTTCGGGTTGCTCACCCAATTTTGTCAATTAAACAGAACTATAAACAACTGTCATACAAGTGGGAGGTTTAGCTAGTTATAAAACCAGGTTTAACACACCATTTTCTTTGGAAAGTGCAGTACCAAGTCAGGAATATAACAGTTGTTTTTTCACTCGTTCCGTTGATTGATAACGTTTTTTGAATATACCTTGGAGTTGTAATGCTTGTTGTTTGGTAGTATCTGTGATGATATACTGTTAAGGCCTATGTGTAGTGTTCTTATGACTGTTGTTTGATAGGATCTGTATTGATCATATAAATAAGAAGATGTGATATGAGTGCCAATGAGACAACTATCCATCCAAGTCACAATGTGTAAAAAGTAAACAATTATAGGTCAAAGTACGGCCTTCAACACGGAGCCTTGGCTCACACCGAACAGCAAGCTATAAAGGGCCCCAAAAAAGACTAGTGTAAAACACTTCGTTTAGTTTTCTATGAAGTGTTGTTTTGACTGTTTTTTGATAGGATCTGTATCAATTATCTATCGTTTAGTTTTCTATGTAGTGTTGTTATGGCTGTTTTTTGATAGGATCTGTATCAATGATCTATCGTTTAGTTTTCTATGAAGTGTTGTTATGGCTGTTTTATGATAGGATCTGTATCAATGATCAATCGTTTAGTTTTCTATGTAGTGTTGTTATGACTGTTGTTTGATAGGATCTGTATTGATCTATCGTTTAATTTTCTATGTAGTGTTGTTATGGCTGTTTTTTGATAGGATCTGTATCAATGATCTATCGTTTAATTGTCTATGTAGTGTTGTAATGACTGTTGTTTGGTAGGATCTGTATAATGATCTATCGTTTAATTTTCTATGTAGTGTTTTATGACTGTTGTTTGAAAGGATCTGTATTGATATATCGTTTAGTTTTTCTATGTAGTGTTGTATTGACTTTTGTTTGGTATGGTCTATATTGATATATCGTTTAGTCTTCTATGAAGTGTTGTAATGACTGTTGTCATGTAGGGTCTGTTTTGATCATTCGTTTAGTTTTCTATGTAGTGTTGGTATGGCAGTTTTTTATAGGATCTGTATCAATGATATATCGTTAAATTTTCTATGTAGTGTTGTAATGACTGTTGTTTGGTAGGATCTGTATTGATCTATTGTTTAGGTTTTTATGTAGTGTTGTTATGACTGTTGTTTGGCAGGATCTTTATTAATTAATCGTTTAGTTTTCTATTTAGTGTCGTAATGACTGTTGCTTGGTAGGATCTGGGTTCATCTATCGTTTAATTTCTATGTAATATTGTATTGACTGTTGTTTTGTGGGATCTGTTTTGATCTATCGTTTAGTTATCTATGTAGTTTTGTAATGCCTGTTGTTTCGTAGTTTCTGTATAGATCTATCGTTTAGTATTTTATGTAGTGTTATTATGACTGTTGTTTGATAGGATCTGTATTGAGCTATCGTTTAGTTTTCTATGTAGTGTTGTAATGACTGTTGTTTGGTAGGATCTGTATCAATGATCTATCGTTTAATTTTCTATGTAGTGTTGTTATGACTGTTGTTTGAGAGGATCTGTATTGTTCTGTCGTTTAGTTTTCTATGTTAAAAAATAACATGACATTCAACATCCACGAATTTCCATCAATTAAATGTCATTAATATAATGATTATTTATTTATGCAAGAGTAATAATACTCTATGGGCTATTCGCCCTTATTTATATAATAAAATTTGGAACTGCTTACATCAATCCAATCAATTGGAAAAGTACATAAATGAGGCATTATCATGTAATAGATCTGATTTAATCAGAAAAAAGGCCAAAAAACACACAAAGGAAAATCCTTTAGTATTGGCAACGAAATTCAATCCATGCATTCATAAATTAAAACAATGCATTAGTAAACATTGGGATCTACTAAAACAGGATGCGGTTTGCAAAGAAATATTGTCAAACAAACCAATAATAGCTTATAAAAAGCACAAAAATATAGAAGATCTATTGACAACGACAAAATTAAAAAATAAATTGATAGGTAAATCCCTGATGATGGCAGGCCTACAATGCTTAAACCCATTCATAAATGTTATACATTTATCATTAGCATATAATACAAAAACCGCCGAAACACTAAATTAGTGTCGGATTGATGTAAAGCAATTGCAAGTCTAGTAATACTAGCATCAATTGATCAATATTTTTAATATAATTACAATAAAATACTAATAGTATGTATACGGAGTCCGTTCCGAATAAGATTTTTTTCTATCGGAATTCGGATTGATGTTGGAATACGTGGATGTTAGGTGTCACTTTTATACAAAGTGTTGTAATGCCTGTTGTTTGGTAGTATCTGTATTGATCTATCGTTTAGTTTTCCATGTAGTGTTGTAATGTCTGTTGTTTGGTAGGATCTGTATTGATCTATCGTTTAGTTTTCTATATAGTGTTGTAATGTCTGTTGTTTCGTAGGATCTGTATTGATCTATCGTTTAGTTTTCTATGTAGTGTAGAAATGATTGTTATTTGTATTTCATCTTTATTATTTAATCATTTTTTATGGCTGTCTTTGTGCGATTTATGATAGCATAGAATTAATGAATTGGTTTAAAAATGGAAAGAACGCTTAGGTATAACAATGTGTACATGGGAGAATTGATCAAAATAGTTATGAACTAGAAAAGAGATTCATCCTAAAAAAATATGTCAAATATTTTTGAAATGTGTGAATGAAAAATCTTAAAGAACATAATTATCTGTACTTTCTCCAAGAGGGTAATAGACCATTATATTAAATCATAATTTAAGTTATCTACCGCTGAAAATAATTTCCCAGCACTTAACAAAACGTTAACACTTCAATAACCAATGAGCATAAACTAGGTATTGGATAACATTACAATTCTACATCATGATATCAAAGAAATATACGACAACAATATTTTTAAGTCGTCTGGAACATGACTTTCCATCGTGTTGCTAAAATTAATGCCGCCCAATTTGTAAAGTCCATTCTAATCTAGAGAATTTTTGCACGAATTAGTGTTTGGTCATTTACAAACTTCCAATATGATAATGATACATATGATAGGTAAGTTATTAATTTATTATTTATTTCTTAATGTCCAGTGGCAAATAGTTCATTCATATATTATGATTAGATGCATTTTGTTTGCCAATTATTTAATAAATAATTGTGGTTTACATCATCAATCAGAAATACAACATAAAAGTAGTTAAAGTTTCAAATAATTCCATTATTTAAATAGTGTAATACTGTCTTTCCGTACGCGTTTTATTATTTTTTTTTTCTTCTTCTATTTTCTACTTAAAGTTAATACTTTAATTTATAATCATTATTCGTAATTATAATTTCGATGGAAAAATAAAAAAAAAAACTACACTGCTCTTACTATTTGATTTTTTTGTGAAATTGGCAAATTAACATTGCGACAGGTTCTCTGATTTTAGTAGCAAATCAAGCTTTGTAGGTCCTGTAAGTGTTTTACATCATATTCAATGGAAGGGAAATCAAAATAACTTAAAGATTGGTAATTGTATGTGCTTTATCTGAGAATCCGTTACCGAGTTGTCCTTAATTAGGTGGAGGAACATGTTTAACCCAGTCACATTCTAAATGTGCTTTTCCTTAGTCCTGAAATTCAGTGGTTGTGGTTGGTTGCTGTCCGCCGTATTTGTTTTTCGTTTATTGTTTTTAAGCATGGTTTTTCCGTTTTTGAATTGTTTCACATTATATTTTGAAAATAACTTTTCATTATGTGTTTTGATCATTGCTGAAGGCTATGAAGAGTGGTGTGGACTTGTTTGTTTTTTCGTTGTCTTTTGATTTTTGTCAGTTTCTCTTCGACCTTTTTTTGACCGATGTGTATTGAATGTCCTTGAAAGGTATCTTCTGTCTCTTTTTTTTAACCAAAACTTTAACTAAATACTTAATACGGGACGGATGGACGCACGGATAGACCTGAACACATAATGAGCCTCTTCTATTGTGGGCGGGACATACATCATAAATACATAATGTTTGTTTTAATCATTCGTATGATTTTGAAATTGTTATCGGTACAGTCAATACACAGGCACTTGTTTCTAACCATTGGAAGATCAACTATCAACGTATATTCCTAAATATACGTTGATAGTGGATCTTCCCATGGATGGATCTTCCCATGGATAGAAACAAGTGCCTGTGAGTCAATTTTAAACAAACAATATACAAATTTCATTTCTGTTTTGTAATTGTTTGTTTGTTTCATAAACGGAATATATCTAATTTTAATCTGATTTGAATCAGATTTGTCTCTTTGTTCCGTGAGATTTTTTGTTGAGGCGTGTAAGATCTGAAATATCGCATAAATGATCATTTTGAGATAACATTGTAGGAAAATTTTAAATGGACCGATCATTTCGAGTTTTATGCTTGCACTTTTCTTTAAAATGTTTATCGCAATTGAATCAAAAGATTGCAGTTATATTGATACAATGTTGTAACGACTTACGATTTTTAAAATAAATGAGATGGATAAAAAATATAATAAAACGTTAATTTCTGCTTTGGTATGTTAGGTATGTTAAGAATTATTAAAAATAAGGTTTGTGGAAAATATGGGGACGATGTCGGGAAATTTAATGATTGACACATAGAAGTTCCGGACTTTATTTGGAAATACTTCGTAGTTTTATCGACAAAGTTTTTGATAGTCCATACAAACTAACGATTTGATTGGATGATGCAATTTCACTGGGCGTGACTCTTCAGATCTAACATGCCGCGACAAACAAATCAAACGGAGCAAAGTGATTTCTATAAGGTTGTCCCGATTTAAATTTGCTTTCAAAATATAGTTTTATTTTTATTATAATAATTTATTGACTCTTTTTTTACAACTAGGTAACCGTAACCTTGAAATAGTGAAATACTTCCTCTGGTTAACAACAGTGTGTAGCTTAATATGCTTCCATGTGCTCTCTACTTACAACAACTTCAATAAATGTTACAAAAACAAACTGGTTAGTCCCAGATTTATGGATATAAAATCGATGTATTTTGGCGGACCAAATGAGAAGAACGATGGAGTGACTTTCTTGAATCGACGCATACTTTCCATAAATGAAACGTATAAAATTCTCTGGCACAATTCACCGTCATATTTTCTGAAAAAGGCAAATATAAGTCTGCGAGGCTGTAGATTCAACAATTGCCAATTAACAACTGATTTAGAACAGATGTCGGTAGCAGATGTTGTCATATTTAGACATAATTATCTACCAAAAATACCCCCTGTTAAACAAACTGACCAGATATGGCTTTTATATGGACAGGAAACTCCATTCTATATGAGAAAGAGTTACCTAAGGAAGGCATGGTTAGGACAGTTTAATTGGTCAATAACATACGGCGATACGTCGGACATTTCAATGCCATATGCTAGCATTGCCAAGGAAGTCATTCGAGCGAAGAAAAATTATTCAGAAATTTATAGGAAGAAAACAAAGCAAGTAGCTTGGATAGTGAGTCATTGTTTTGCCGTATCGGGTAGAGACGAATATGTATAACTACGAAAGTATATTTCAGTCGACATTTTTGGAAAATGTGGTAATTTGACTTGTGCTAGAAATGGCACTGAATGCATGGATAAAATTAGTAAAGAATATAAATTCTACCTTTCATTTGAGAACTCTTTATGCAAGGATTATGTTTCAGAAAAAGTGTTCACACTTTATTATAATAAGTACAGTATCATTCCAGTTATCCGAGGTGCTCCGAATATTGATGAATACGTCCCACGGAAAACGTACATCAATGCGTTTGACTTTGAGAATCCTGAGATTCTTGCTAACTATTTGTTAAGCCTTGGTTCCAATGAACAAAAATACTCGTCATATTTGCAGGAGAAAGATAAATTCAGACCGTATTATGCTAGTTACTACAGAGCCATGTGCTCTTTATGTGAAAAATTGAATAAGTACAACACATCAAAAGTACTTGAAAATGCGTCCTGGTTTACAATACGAAATAATTGTCTGGTATCCTAAAATAGATCACAAATTGTTATAAAAAAGGACAGGGCTCCAGATTACTGGTACTGGGATTAATCACATAAAACAGATACAAAAGAAAAATTGAAGTAACTTAGCATTAATGATGGTATTACTCTTTACTGTTGGAACACATATCAAACATGGCACCGCTTATGTTTTAAATTAACACATATAATAAAGTTTAAGGAACTAATGTAGAAATTATAGATGCTATGGAATGGTTACAATATACGAATCATTTTAATTTTAGAATTAAATAACTCATTTTGACAAACCTTGTTGTGCGCTACGGAAATAGACAGTTGAGGACGATCATTACGTATACTTGTAATATTGTTACAATTTGTGTCGTTTTTGAACGAAAAGTGTTGCTTAGAGATCAATTAAGACACACTTATATTACTTATGCATGTGAAAAGAAATAAGTTATCTCAGTGCAAATACTTTGTTTCAAGTGAGTTTTCAAGTTTAAAATAAACACTTTTAGACGTTTACAGAATAAGATATAAGAAATATTAATCGCTTCAACCAAGATCCGTTGATGGACAACATGAAACTGAAATGATTGAAATAATTAACACACAGAGACACAATCATATCATGGGCCCTTACTCTAGAAACTCTCAGAGTCATTAGTATCAAATTTCAAATTAATGTGCACTAATATCATTGGGTAATTGTAATATTCATATAGAATATAATTGAATAAATAAGTGTGTAATTGTAATATTCATATAGCTAAAAAGTAAAATCACAAAAATACTGAACTTAGAGGAAAATTCAAAACGGAAAGTCCCCAATCAAATGTCAAAACCAAAAGCTCAAACAAATCAAACGAATAGTTAACAACTGTCATATTTCTGACTTGGTATAGGCATTTTCTTATGTAGAAAATGGTGGATTAAACCTGGTTTTATAGCTAGATTAACCTATCACTTGTATGACAGTCGCTTAAAATTCCATTACATTGACAATGACGGGATGTATAAGTACAGAGCCACGTCATATGTACCAAAGAAACACGAAAAGACATCTAATTGGCAATCATGCCACATCTACTTTTTTGTATATAGACAAAGCACATTAACAAAAATGAATGACTAGAATACAAACATTTTACCTTAGAACAATAACACAAATGGATATCACCAAAAGCAGACTAAACAGTAAGAGTAATATTCATATAGAATACAATAACACGTTATTAAGATGATAAACAACGTCAGTACCCAGAATCTATACTTCAAGACCATTGTGTTTTGATTGAAACGGAATATTTACCAACAAGGTCTTGGTACCATCCGATGCCCTTTTTAAGAAAAAGGACGAGACGTTCTTTGACATACCCCTGGTTCATCAACTTTCTTTTCAGACACTGGTGACGTTTTACAAAGTTTGAGTAGGAGCTGCAAGCTCTTTAATACCGAATAAGTTGGGAAATGTATATCCCATATGCAGGTGAAGCTGGTATTTTGCTACAAAATTAAAATCGTCTCGTTTGTCATAGATTCTGGTACTGAGATGACCGTGTATGTCAAATTCGAGGTATAAGTCTAAAAAGGAGGCGTAGGAAGCCGTGTCTGTTGTTCCCTTAATTTCTAATTCTGGGGGATACATTAATGGAACCAAATCAGAAAAGTTCGGATTTTTAATGGAAAGAACATCATCAATATATCTGAATTTGAAATTAAAAGACCTGGCTTCTTTGATTTTCTTGTTTTTGACATGTGTCTTAAGAAACTCTGATTCATATGAAAATAAGAAGAGGTCGGCAAAGTAATTGACTACTGAATTCGTTAACCACAAATCAAAAAACAAAATCATATTGGTTTGTTTTCATTTTTAATAAGCAAAACTTTGCACTATTGTGTGTTTATTGACGAACTTCATGTATATTACTTACAATTTTCAAGTGTACTAAAGTCACATTAACTCTAATTTCTCAGAACCTTTTATTTTCACTTCCCCAATAACAAAGATGTAACATGTAATAGGAGCTTCATATAGCATGGATTTAAAATCAATTCAAGGATAATTGGGGTGAATGTCACTGAAACAGAAACTAAACGAGACAAATAACTGAAAGCTGGTTAGAAATAAATGTACAGCATATGTCTATACAAGATTTAAGACTCTATACGAGTCTGTGAAAGTTATGAATATATTGCACTTTTAATTTAGCAAACAAAAAATATAAAGGATAACGATATTATGACCCAGAACGTTTCTTTTCCCAAGCTAATAACGGATAAAAACGTATATCTTTACAATGCACTATATTTTGATAATTGTTAGTTACATGCATAATGGTTTACTTTTATAAATTGTAACTTGGATGGAGAGTTGTCTCATTGGCACTCATACCACATCTTCCTATATCTATTGAAAGCGTCTGAATGCAAGACGCAATTTCAAATATTGAGTCCGCAACTAATCCTTTAAAGAAATATTCAAGATCGAGGCAAAACTAAACAAAACACAACTAATCCTTTAAAGATACATTCAAGATCTAGACAATACTAAACAAAACACAACTAATCCTTTAAAGATACATTCAAGATCTAGACAAAACTAAACAAAACACAACTAATCCTTTAAAGATACATTCAAGATCTAGACAATACTAAACAAAACACAACTAATCCTTTAAAGATACATTCAAGATCTAGACAATACTAAACAAAAAACAACTAATCCTTTAAAGATACATTCAAGATCTAGACAATACTAAACCAAACACAACTAATCCTTTAAAGATATATTCAAGATCTAGACAATACTAAACAAAACACAACTAATCCTTTAAAGATACATTCAAGATCTATACAATACTAAACAAAAAACAACTAATCCTTTAAAGATACATTCAAAATCGAGGCAAAACTAAACAAAAAACAACTAATCCTTTAAAGAAACATTCAAGATCTAGACAAAACTAAACAAAAAACAACTAATCCTTTAAAGAAACATTCAAGATCTAGACAAAACTAAACAAAACACAACTAATCCTTTAAAGATACATTCAATATCTAGACAATACTAAACAAAACACAACTAATCTAGACAAAACTAAACAAAAAACAACTAATCCTTTAAAGAAACATTCAAGATCTAGACAAAACTAAACAAAAAACAACTAATCCTTTAAAGAAACATTCAAGATCTAGACAAAACTAAACAAAAAACAACTAATCCTTTAAAGAAACATTCAAGATCTAGACAAAACTAAACAAAACACAACTAATCCTTTAAAGATACATTCAAGATCTAGACAATACTAAACCAAACACAACTAATCCTTTAAAGATACATTCAAGATCTAGACAATACTAAACAAAAAACAACTAATCCTTTAAAGAAATATTCAAGATCTAGACAATACTAAACAAAAAACAACTAATCCTTTAAAGATACATTCAAGATCTATACAATACTAAACAGGACACGATCAGTAACTGAATATATTTCACTGCAAACCTTTATGTAGATACAGTTAAGTCTGCCTCATATTCTTGACTTACATCTAGAAATTGACAATGAGGGAAGGTTGAAAAAAAAATTACGACAAAAGAAATGATTTCAGCTTCCCAATTGTGAACTTTCCATTTCTATATAGCAACATTCCAGCAACGCCTGAATACGGAGTATATATCTCCTAGCTAGTTGATACGATATTCTAGGGCATGTATATCCTATCATGATTTTTTGCTGCTCAGAAGGAAGATATCAAATCAAGAGTTCCAAGGGGTGAAGTTAAAATTTTTACGCTCGCTATCACGCGTTGTTTTACGAGAACATTAAATTTCATTATGTTTGAACAAATTTTGCGTTTTCCTGTTTTTAGAGATTTCATGATAAAAATCGTAATTACTGACTCAAAATAGTTATGTTTGGGCATGACATTTTATCAGTTTCCATATTTTCATCCTTGTTATCTTAAGATGAGAGCTACATTTCGCCCATATGTTTTCTTTTTTTCGAAGAATTTGTGAAAATATCTTAGTTTTTGTCAAAATATTATAATTTCTAGTGATGAATTTTTATCAGTTTCTTCAAAAAATCATAATTATGATATTTTGAAAAGAGAATAGTTGAAATAAAATATGCTGATCCATCGTTCAGTAACATAAGTATTACATTTTCGTTGATTTAAACAATAAACTCCGATGATTTTGATATAAGTTCAAATATGATGACAATTTGACAAAAAAAAAAAAAAAAAAAAAAAAAACTCGAGCAGTTTCCGTTGCAATTGTGTTGATGTTTAATTCATTCCTCCATATATTGACTAGACTATAAACCTCTACGCAACAATTTAAAACTAACAGAATATTAAACAATAAACGTTTGACAGAGACAATTATCTTGCCTTTATCTAACGTTGGTAGTATAATGCAAATGTTGAATCAAAATGGTGAAACTTGAACATGTAAATTATGCAAATCATCCATAGTCAATGACCAATGACTGAAGCGGCAGTGTCAAATAATTTATTCGTAACTTTTAAAGTTCACTACAATCAAAATTCATTATGAAGCTGTCATTTTGGTCTGGTAAAATCTTTATCTACTGAATTAACTGCAAAAGAAAATGTTAATACAAAAAGAAATAGACTGTCGTATAATTGCCATTGATACAATTATCCACCAAAGACAAAGTGACTATGATGTAAGCATCCATAGATCTCCATACTACCTTCAATAATGATCAAAATTCGTACCGTATAGTACGTTATATCAAAAGGCCACGGCCTGAAAAACTGTGAAACAATTCAAATGATAAAAACAATGTCCTGTTGTGTATTATGGTTAAACAATAAAAAAAGAATCATGGCAGACAGCAACCAACCACAACCACGAATTTGATTATTTTACGCGTTTCTTTCGAAAATTGAATAAAAACTGCTCCCAATATTTAATAGATGCCTTATTAAAATTTTATCCATACCCCCTCAAATTCTATATGCACCAGTACTATATTTAAATTATATATAACAACGAACATTTGAATAATATCCCGAACACGCCATTTTGATCATTTCAGTTTCTTGATTTTTTATTCTATTAAACCACAATATCATTGTGGAAACTATCCGAGGTTCTCTTCTGTTTTAAATGTAACAAACGATTTTTGATGTACAAAATCAAAATACAACATTTTGAATTTCAGGGAGATGAATTTTTAAACGATAAAATTTAAAGGAAATCATTAAGTGAAATATAGTTTTTCTCTAATTTTCATTATTGAATAATGTTCACGTGTGCGATATTACAAAAGAACTCAACTGAGTTAACACAGTTACTATTTTGTAGATGCACAGAAAAGGAAGGGTACGCAATGGATAATATTTGTTTATACCCGCTTATATACTATCTGTGACAGAAATTCAGCCAAATTTTTCATCGGAAAATAAACGGCGGATATTCTTGTTTAATTTTAGTGAATTCGAGTCTATATTTTATACTACTCGCAAATAACAGATGTTTGTTATTAATGAGATATTTAGTGTTTTTGTAATACTACGATTCCGCTAAAAACCAGTATTACCCGTTTGTCTAAGTTTTTATTTTCATTCAATACCGCGTCACGTCCTTAGAAAGTGCCCATGGAAATATTCAAAGGGCAAAACGATTGAATGAGTTAAGCTCTCTTTTAATTGATTTTTATAGTTTATTCTGCTGTTATACTGTTACACTACTGTCCCAGGTTGAGGGGATGGTTTAACGGCAGCAGACTTGTTTAATCCCGCCACATTTTGTATGTGCCTGTCCCATGTCAGAATCCTGTAATCCGAAGGTTGTCGTTTGTTGCTGTATACCAAATTTGTTTTTCGTATATTGTATGTACATAAATCAGGCCGTTTGTTTTCTCCTTTGAATTGTTTTACATTGTCTTTTTGGGACGATTTATAGCTTGCTATGTGGTATGGGTTTTGCTCATTGCTGAAGGCCGTACAGTTTCCTATTATTGGCAATTTCTATGACGTTCTGTCTCTGGTGAAGAGCTGTCTAATTGGCCATCATTCCACATCTTCCTATTTTTATAATTCAAAATCACAAGTCAAAAACAAAATGATACCGCAATAGCAAAAAAAAAAAAAAAAACAACGAGGAAATGACAACATTACACAATACACAACACAGAAAACTAAAGACTAAGCAACACAAACTCTACCAAGACCCGGAGGTGATCGCAGGTGATCAGGAAGAGTAAACAGTTTCAGCGTCACATGTGGCATCCGTCGTATTGCTCACGGAAATGTGAAACCCGCAGATAAGTCTAATTAGGTCACATTCGAGGAAAAGAGGACGTGATCGTGGTATTGACAGTCGGAACATATCCGTCGTCATCTATGAATGATCTTTTTGTTGCCTAGTAATTAGAATTGATATGATTTTAGTAATAACAGTGCAAAGCCTCAATCTACATTTAAACCTAAGAAGAAGAATGATAAGTGTCATGAGTGTGTTCTGCACACACATTATTTTATTGAACAAGATAAATAGATGATCAAAATAACGCTAACAACATTTGAAAAGTAATTGTTTAATTTTGCTAAAACTATCCAATCGCAGTTTTTGTAGCAAATAAAAAAATCTAAATCCTGAATTTGAACCTAAAAAATAATTTTATTTAAAAAGCCAAATATTAATTAACTGAATTGGTATAAGACATTTTCCACACGGCAGCTTGAGCCAGAAAATGAGGTTTTTTGTATAGAGGTAGAAGATTTCCCCTGAAACAGGCCACTTATGGACACATCAGAGAGGATGCAAAGGTTCGTAAACATGAAAAAGGCGTAGAAGTCTCAAATTGGACTGCACATGGCTACGTATTTGAACATCACACACAACTAAATGAACGCCCCAAATTCAACAAACAACTCTACTTTCGGACAGGGAAAATCTAAAGGTGACCATACTTCTATACCATCGTCGTAAAAAAACAAAAAGCCCGAGGTGCACAACAATACTAAAAAACTAAATAAATCTTTATTAAATTAAGTTAAGGGGTTAGTTACCGATCTTAAAGTTTAACAAAGTCCATGTTTTTTTTTCTTCGAAAGTGTAACAAATTCTGTCTGGCATTTAGGGATCAGTAGCAGATAGAAAAATTGGATGAAAGGTTGATCAGACGGGCAACTCCATGGTTATATATACAAAACGTACTAGCTTCTATGAAGTAGTATAATAAAAACTGTTAAAATTAAGAGTACAAACGGGTTTGAGATATTCATATTTCAGAATTTATAATAATCGTTGTAAGAAAATCATAATAACTATTAAATAAATTTATTAATTCCAAATTAAACCAAAAATATATGCAAGTTTGTAAATAAGAGTTTGCAAAGTTGTTCGATCCATCAAAGCAATGAAAATGTGTCAAAGTGAATTAAGATGGGTATGAACTTAAATCCTAAACAGTTTTTGTAAATATGTACACGTATCTTCAGGTTTGTTCATATGGATGTATTAAAATGCGGCATCTAAACAAGCATATACAATGTAAGTCCTAATCCAATGACAGTCAGGTTAACAAGAATACTTCCGGCACCTGAAAAAAAAAAAAATAAAAAAATAAAATAAATTAAGTTTTGAATATGTTTATCGTGAAATATAGTTAAATATTGAATGTATAATTACTTGCTGAACGTATACTGGTACTGCTCCCTCCTTCCAACAACGGAAATCAAATTTTGTAAAACAAAAGTGTTCATACTATAAAAATGTTAAAGATGACAACATGTTCTGGCAAACGTTCTCTGAAAACCAGAAAAACTCCAAAATCCCTTCGGAGTCGGTACCCTGATAATATTTTCCCAAAGACAAATATTTAATAAAGAATAAGAAATGCATACAACTATGAAACAAGTACAATGTAAATTTGGTCTGATTTCATTTTGGTAAATATTTATAATAAGAGGCAGTGGTTTAATTGAGTCAGTTTTCTTATTGGGTAGACTGAATCAGGAAAACAGATTTTTTTCCTTGATTGGCAGATAAACGAAATGGCAATACAGGTACAATTTGTTTTGATTCGTTGAGAATTTTAAAAAAAATGTTCCAATTTTTCCTTAAACTTAACTGCTTATTTAACGTAGGTTATCCTTAAACTTCGTCGAAGTTATGTTTATGTGAATGGAAACCGGTTGTTACTTAAACTTTTTAGACATTTGTGTGTTTTTTTTCCCGATTGAGATTGTCTAATTCACTTCCATTATTTTGTTTTTTGGCTCTTACTTATTGCAATAGTTTGAATTTCAATGGACATTATATCATCTTAGACTTTTAATTTCTTCCCAGAATGTTATAACTGTTATAGCCGGGTCGTCCATTTTCCCTGTTATAACAATACTTGAAATGTGCAAACGACTCATTAAATTTACAATTTTATGATTAGTAGGTAAAACGCAAGTTTCGCATTCATAAGACACACCAATTGGGAACCCATTTATAGTATCATTTCAATGTATAGCAAAGGACGATTACGATGAGGTATACTTACCACTGAATTTATAGCATCATTTTAATGAATAGTAAAGGATAATTACGATTTAGTATACATACCACAGGCGGCTTGCTTAGCCTTTTCGGCAAGTACAACGGTGGCATAGCTATCCGAAGTGCAATCTTCTTTAGCACATTCAAGAAATGCATTTGCTGCACTGTTTTTAAAAAAAACAAAACAATGGAATAGCAGAGGAACGAAGTTTATTATCAAAGTGTCGTATGAATATTTGAACAAATGTTTTTCTTAATTAAAAAAAATGTGAATAATATACCTCTAGTATCGACGTTATAATTTTAAACTAAATCTGCCCTTAGTTACTTTCGTTTGTTGAAGGTGCAACTGTTTATCCTTTATTCCTCATTTTCATTTCATAGCATGTTATATGTAGATGAAAAGGACTGTTTTCAATAGAGCGATGTGTGCAAAAAAAAAAAACAAAACAAGAACTATATAGAACCAAAGCTGACCAGCATAATGTCTCCTTGTCCTTTCCTGTCGCGCCCGCATATGTTGTGCTGCAGGCTTGACAAGTCCCTGCTTCAGCCCCTGAATAAAATATTAGCAAACATATTTTCATAGTTTATTTCAGAGTTACCTTCGATTAAACTAAGTCTTAAGATGTGTTTCAAAAAAGGACCCTTTACCTTTATATTAATAAGTGTCGTTTTCATGACTATAAATTTTCGCACGGAACAATAAATGAATCATAATAGATTTATTCTTAAAAAAAAACCCTAGTATACCTTCTGAAGAATAGAACCTCATCGGATTTCAAACTTAGATTGTTAAACTTTCTAGTGTGATGTATTCCTAACAGAAAACGCTTACCCTGTGGATGCGACCAGATTTACTGCTTTTGAAATTCATGCTCATTGGTTGATTTTAACCTTAATTTGTATTTGTTTAATCGATTGATGAAATTTGAACATTGTAAACAAGTATTTCCTTAATGTAGTATATCGCGGTCATCACACAATTGATAGAAATGTTACATAAATTGTTTACTTTGTATTTTAATTTAGCTATTTTTATTAAAATTAATTAGTTTCAGCCTATCCTTACATAAACATTGGAAAGTATCAAAAAGCAATTAGAAGTCGAATAAAACAGAGACGTTAATTATTCATTTTAATTGGTGACGAATTGAACATTGTTCCATATTTGAAATCTTGAATAAGTTATATTGAACATTGGCCTTTTTTCTTTTATAAAAATAAAGTAGAAAATGCAAGGAACTGATTTCTTCGACGCATTTTCAACTCCTTTGAATGCATCGTTACTCGCAATGTCTAAGCACAACCCATTGTTGAATGAATTCACTTGTGAAGAAGGTTCTATTTATCTTTATTTGAAATCAAGGTATTTCATTTCAACCATGTAAAAAGGGTTTATCAGTGGATAACCCAAAGTCATTTACAAAGTACATAAACATCTTTAAAAAAACCGGCCTAACCTTGAGAAATGATGAAGTTTGAATGAAAACAAAGTTTGTCTTGACTTAGGATAGACAATATTTTACCAACTCCATGGTTATATATACAAAATGTACTAGCTGCTATGAAGTAGTATAATAAAAACTGTTAAATTGGGAACCCATTTATAGTATCATTTCAATGTATAGCAAAGGACGATTACGATGAGGTATACTTACCACTGAATTTATAGTATCATTTTAATGAATAGTAAAGGATAATTACGATTTAGTATACATACCACAGGCGGCTTGCTTAGCCTCTTCGGCAAGTGCAACGGTGGCACCGCTATCCGAAGTGCAATCTTCTTTAGCACATTCAAGATATGCATTTGCTGCACTGTTTTTAAAATAAACAAAACAATGGAATAGCAGAGGAACGAAGTTTATTATCAAAGTGTCGTATGAATATTTGAACAAATGTTTTTCTTAATTAAAAAAATGTGAATAATATACCTCTAGTATCGACGTTATAATTTTAAACTAAATCTGCCCTTAGTTACTTTCGTTTGTTGAAGGTGCAACTGTTTATCCTTTATTCCTCATTTTCATTTCATAGCATGTTATATGTAGATGAAAAGGACTGTTTTCAATAGAGCGATGTCTGCAAATAAAAAAAAAACAAAAAAAACAAGAACTATATCGAACCAAAGCTGACCTGCATAATGTCTCCTTGTCCTTTCCTGCCGCGCCCGCAAATGTTGTGGTGCAGGCAAGACAAGTCCCTGCTTCAGCCCCTGAATAAAATATTAGCAAACATATTTTCATAGTTTATTTCAGAGTTACCTTCGATTAAACTAAGTCTTAAGATGTGTTTCAAAAAGGACCCTTTACCTTTATATTAATAAGTGTCGTTTTCATGACTATAAATTTTCGCACGGAACAATAAATGAATCATAATAGATTTATTCTTAAAAACCCTAGTATACCTTCTGCAGAATAGAACCTCATCGGATTTCAAACTTAGATTGTTAAACTTTCTAGTGTGATGTATTCCTAACAGAAAACGCTTACCCTGTGGATGCGACCAGATTTACTGCTTTTGGAATTCATGCTCATTGGTTGATTTTACCTTAATTTGTATTTGTTTAATCGATTGATGAAATTTGAACATTGTAAACAAGTATTGCCTTAATGTAGTATATCGCGGTCATCACACAATTGATAGAAATGTTACATAAATTGTTTACTTTGTATTTTTATTTAGCTATTTTATTAAAATTAATTAGTTTCAGCCTATCCTTACATAAACATTGGAAAGTATCAAAAGCAATTAGAAGTCGAATAAAACAGAGACGTTAATTATTCATTTTAATTGGTGACGAATTGAACATTGTTCCATATTTGAAATCTTGAATAAGTTATATTGAACATTGGCCTTTTTCTTTTATAAAATAAAGTAGAAAATGCAAGGAACTAATTTCTTCGACGCACGTTCAACTCCTTTGAATGCATCGTTACTCGCAATGTCTAAGCACAACCCATTGTTGAATGAATTCACTTGTGAAAAGGTTCTATTTATCTTTATTTGAAATCAAGGTATTTCATTTCAACCATGTAAAAAGGGTTTATTAGTGGATAACCCAAAGTCATTTACAAAGTACATAAACATCTTTAAAAAACCGGCCTAACCTTGAGAAATGATGAAGTTTGAATGAAAACAAATTTTGTCTTGACTTAGGATAGACAATATTTTACCAACTCCATGGTTATATATACAAAATGTACTAGCTGCTATGAAGTAGTATAATAAAACTGTTAAATTGGGAACCCATTTATAGTATCATTTCAATGTATAGCAAAGGACGATTACGATGAGGTATACTTACCACTGAATTTATAGTATCATTTTAATGAATAGTAAAGGATAATTACGATTTAGTATACATACCACAGGCAGCTTGCTTAACCTCTTCGGCAAGTGCAACGGTGGCACCGCTATCCGAAGTGCAATCTTCTTTAGCACATTCAAGATATGCATTTGCTGCACTGTTTTTAAAATAAACAAAACAATGGAATAGCAGAGGAACGAAGTTTATTATCAAAGTGTCGTATGAATATTTGAACAAATGTTTTCTTAATTAAAAAATGTGAATAAAATACCTCTAGTATCGACGTTATAATTTTAAACTAAATCTGCCCTTGGTTACTTTCGTTTGTTGAATGTGCAACTGTTTATCCTTTATTCCTCATTTTCATTTCATAGCATATTATATGTAGATGAAAAGGACTGTTTTCAATAGAGCGATATGTGCAAATAAAAAAAAAAAAAAAAAACAAGAACTATATAGAACCAAAGCTGACCTGCAGTATGTCTCCTTGTCCTTTCCTGCCGCGCCCGCAAATGTTATGGCGCAGGCAAAACAAGTCCCTGCTTCAGCCCCTGAATAAAATATTAGCAAACATATTTTCATAGTTTATTTTAGAGTTACCTTCGATTAAACTAAGTCTTAAGATGTGTTTCAAAAAGGACCCTTTACCTTTATATTAATAAGTGTCGTTTTCATGACTATAAATTTTCGCACGGAACAATAAATGAATCATAATAGTTTTATTCTTAAAAAAAACCCTAGTATACCTTCTGAAGAATAGAACCTCATCGGATTTCAAACTTAGATTGTTAAACTTTCTAGTGTGATGTATTCCTAACAGAAAACGCTTACCCTGTGGATGCGACCAGATTTACTGAAATTCATGCTCATTGGTTGATTTTAACCTTAATTTGTATTTGTTTAATCGATTGATGAAATTTGAACATTGTAAACAAGTATTGCCTTAATGTAGTATATCGCGGTCATCACACAATTGATAGAAATGTTACATAAATTGTTTACTTTGTATTTAAGGTCTTTCCACTCCGTTGGGAAAGACCTTATTGTTTTTCTAATGTTTTCTTTTTCTTTTTTAAGGTCTTTCCACTCCGTTAGGAAAGACCTTATTGTTTTTCTAATGTTTTTTTAAGGTCTTTCCACTCCGTTAGGAAAGACCTTATTGTTTTTCTAATGTTTTTTTTTTTTTTCTTTTTCTTTTTTTTCTTCCAACATTTTTTTGACATGGCCTCCCCTCGTTTCTATTGGAGTTATCAAGACCAAATATGGACCATCGATAGACCTCATCATGAAGTATTACCAGATGACCCTGTTAACGATTTCATCATCCCCTTTAGAAGTTATCTCCCTTTTATTGGTTTTTTTCAACATGTCCCCCCCTCGTTGTTTTTAAAGATATCGTGATCTTATTTGTACAATAGGTAGATCTCATCATGATGTATTACCATATGAGGCTGCTTAGGATTTCATCATCCCCTTTGAGAGTTATATCCCCTTGAAGCAATTTCTTTTATTTGCATTTTTCTTAAAAAGCATTAGAGATAGAATCGAATTGAAAATTGCAGCATCTACAGGAACAAATGGCAATGTTAATAAACATAAACAATTAATATGTTATCAATCCTTGTAAGGAGTTATTTCCCTTGAAAAATTTTACACAATTTAAAAAAAATTCTATTTCGAGAACCGGAAGTCGTAGAGATTTGGGACCTTCACCAATAATATTTAATTCATCTGACCTTTAATTTGCACCCAAGGTCAAAGGTCACTGAGTGCAAAAGAATTTACGCTGCAATTTCAAGCTTACATATAAAGAAAACGATAAGAGTTTGCTGCAGACATACTGTGTATAAAATGTTCCTCTCGACGAGCTCTATATTTTATACATTAAGCTCCAAAGTGTCCGACCGTCTGTTCAAAAGTTACGACGAGATAATTCTTAAAAGTATAGTATTGTGTGTATATCTTTTAAAGGTAACAGATATCAACCTACTAGAAATTGCAAAATGATCAGTATTTTAAGACCTTCAATTTGAGGTCAATGTCAGGTCATGATGAAATTTTACCTTGACCTTCAAAGTGTACTATGACCTTGACCTTGTGATACTTGAAAGGCGAAGTTGTCCTGAGTTGAATGGTGGTAGTCCCATGTCTCTACGACTTCCGGTTCTCAAGTTTGGTATTCCATCATATATTTGATGATTCATTGTGACCTTGATGAACTTTGGAATTGTCCCAAATTTTTTTCTACAATGTTCTTCTTTAACTGGAGATCATTTATCATTTAACAGATTTGAGATATCTGTTGTCGTTTTAGAGATAATGAACTTTGAAATTTTGCGAGCGGAGGCATGTATTTCGAATAAACAACAGCTTTCCATCTGAAATTTTCAGAAATTGAAGAACTTAACATGGTTATATGTTTGACTAATTACCAAACACTTTCAATGAAAACTAAAACGAAAATCAATTTGAAATTTTCATCTTTTACATTGACTTTGTTAGTTTCATAAGTTCTAATTATATATTTGATATTGCATCATTTTGGCTCTTTGCCAAATGCGGTCATTATGTATATCAAATTGAACGTCTAAATGACCTCTACTCAAAATTAAAATTTCAAACCCTTTTTCATCCCAGTGGGAAGGATGGGGTCATTTAGTGCAAAAATTCAAACTTCTCAGATGGTTAGGTTGTCGCATATCAAATGAAAGTCCATAAAGCGTACATTTCAAATATCAAATTGACGTCCCCAATAAATGGGTTGGGTGGGGTCATTGAGTGCAGAAACATAAATTTTCTTTTAAGATAAGGTTGTTGTATATCAAATGAAAGGTCATAACGTGTACATTTCAAATATCAAATTCCTGTCCTTCAAAAATTAGTTGGATGGGGTTATTAAGTGCAAAATCAAACTTTCTAGAACATGGCGTTCTCGCATATCAAATGAAAGATCATCAAGTCTACATTACATATATCATACTTCCGATCTCGAAAATTAAATGGGTGGGGTCATTAAGTGTAAAAAGCGAAAAGTTTCAGAAGGTATGCTTGTCGTATATCAAATGAAAGGTCGTAAAAAGTACATTACGAAAACATCACTTTTACAGGAAAGACCTTTCAATTGTTTTACAAACAATTGAGATACTAGTGTTTTTTTTTTTTTTTTTTAAGGTCTTTCCACTCCGTTAGGAAAGACCTTATTGTTTTTCTAATGTTTTTTTTTTTTTTTCTTTTTTTTCTTCCAACATTTTTTTGACATGCCCTCCCCTCGTTTCTATTGGAGTTATCAAGACCAAATATGGACCATCGATAGACCTCATCATGAAGTATTACCAGATGACCCTGTTAAGGATTTCATCATCCCCTTTAGAAGTTATCTCCCTTTTATTGGGTTTTTTCAACATGGCACCCCCTCGTTGTTTTTAAAGATATCATGACCTTATTTGTACAATAGGTAGATCTCATCATGATGTATTACCATATGAGGCTGCGTAGGATTTCATCATCCCCTTTGAGAGTTATATCCCCTTGAAGCAATTTCTTTTATTTGCATTTTTCTTAAAAAGTATTAGAGATAGAATCAAATTGAAAATGGCAGCATCTACAAGAACAGATGCCAATGTTAATAAACATAAACAATTAGTTTGTCATCTATCCTTATAAGGAGTTATTTCCCTTGAAATATTTTACTCAATTTAAAAAAATGTATTTCGAGAACCGGAAGTCGTAGAGACTTGGGACCTTCACCAATAATCTTTAATTCATGTGACCTTTAATTTGCACCCAAGGTCAAAGGTCACTGAGTGCAAAAAAAGTTTACGCTGCAATTTCAAGCTTCCATATTAAGAAAACGATAAGAGTTTGCTGCATACATACTGTGTATAAAATGTTCCTCTCGACGAGCTCTACATTTTATTTATTAAGCTCAAAACTGTCCGACCGTCTGTTCACAAGTTACGACGAGATAATTCTTAAAAGTATAGTATTGTGTGTATATCTTTTAAAGGTAACAGATATCAACCTACTATAAACTGCAAAACGATCAGTAGTTTAAGACCTTCAATTTGAGGTCAAGGTCAGGTCATGATGAAATTTTACCTTGACCTTCAAAGTGTACTATGACCTTGACCTTGTGATATTTGAAAGGTCAAGTTGTCCTGAGTTGAATGGTGGTAGTCCCATGTCTCTACGACTTCCGGTTCTCAAGTTTGGTATTGCATCATATATTTGATGATTCATTGTGACCTTGATGAACTTTGGAATTGTCCCAAATTTTTTCTACAATGTTGTTCTTCAACTGCAGATCATTTATCATTTAACAGATTTGAGATATCTATTGTCGTTTTAGAGATAATGCAGTTTGAAATTTTGCGAGCGGAGGCATGTATTTCTGAATCAACAACAGCTTTCCACCTGAAATTTTCAGAAATTGAAGATTAAACATGGTTATATGTTTGACTAATTACCAGAAACTTTCAATGAAAACTAAAAAAAAAAATCAATTTGAAATTATCATCTTTTACATTGACTTTGTAGGTTTCATAAGTTCTATTTATATAATTGATATTGCACCATTTTGACACTTTGCCAAATGCAGTCATTATGTATATCAAATTGAAGGTCTTAATGAGCTCTACTCAAAATGAAAATTTCAAACCCCTTTTCATCCCAGTGGGAAGGGTGGGGTCATTTAGTGCAAAAAATTCAAACTTCTCAGATGGTTAGGTTGTCGCATATCAAATGAAAGTACATAAAGAGTACATTTCAAATATCAAATTGACGTCCCCAAAAAATGGGTTGGGTGGGGTCATTGAGTGCAGAAAATAAATTGTCTTCTAAGGTAAGGTTGTTGTATATCAAATGAAAGGTCATAATGTGTACATTTCAAATATCAAATTCCTGTCCTCCAAAAATGAGGTGGATGGGGTTATTAAGTGCAAAATCAAACTTTCTAGAACATGGCGTTGTCGCATATCATATGAAAGATCATCAAGTCTACATTACATATATCATACTTCCGATATCAAAAATGTAGGTGGATGAGGTCATTAAGTGTAAAAGTGAAAATTTTCAAAAGGTATGCTTGTCGTGTATCAAATGAAAGGTCTTAAAGAGTACATTACAAAACATCACTTTTACAGGAAAGACCTTTCAATTGTTTTACAAACAATTGAGATACTAGTTCTTATTGTTTTTCTAATGTTTTTTTTTTTTTTTTTTTTTTCTTTTTTTCTTCCAACATTTTTTGGACATGGCCTCCCCTCGTTTCTATTGGAGTTATCAAGACCAAATATGGACCATCGATAGACCTCATCATGAACTATTACCAGATGACCCTGTTAAGGATTTCATCATCCCTTTAGAAGTTATCTCCCTTTTATTGGTTTTTTCGACATGGCCCCCTCGTTGTTTTTAAAGATATCATGACCTTATTTGTACAAAGGTAGATCTCATCTTGATGTATTACCATATGAGGCTGCGTAGGATTTCATCATCCCTTTGAGAGTTATATCCCTTGAAGCAATTTCTTTTATTTGCATTTTCGTAAAAGTATTAGAGATAGAATTGAATTGAAAATGGCAGCATCTACAAGAACAGATGGCAATATTAATAAACATAAAGAATTAGTTTGTTATCAACCCTTATAAGGAGTTTTTCCCTTAAAAATTATACACAATTTTTGAAAATTCTATTTCGAGAACCGGAAGTCATAGAGACTTGGCACCTTCACCAATAATCTTTAATTCATGTGACCTTCAATTTGCACCAAAGGTCAAAGGTCACTGAGTGCAAACAAAATTTACGCTGCAATTTCAAGCTTACATATTAAGAAAACGATAAGAGTTTGCTGCATACATACAGCGTATAAAATGTTTCTCTCGACGAGCTCTACATTTTATACAATAAGCCCAAAAATGTCCGACCGTCTGTTCAAAAGTTACGACAGGATAATTCTTAAAAGTATAATATTGTGTGTATATCTTTTAAAGGTAACAGATATCAATCTACTATAAACTGAAAAATGATCAGTATTTTAAGACCTTCAATTTGAGGTCAATGTCAGGTCATGATGAAATTTTACCTTGACCTTCAAAGTGTACTATGACCTTGACCTTGTGATATTTGAATAGTCAAGTGGTCCTGAGCTGAATGGTGGTAGTCCCATGTCTCTACGACTTCCGGTTCTCAAGTTTGGTATTGCATCATATATTTGATGATTCATTGTGACCTTGATGAACTTTGGAATTGTCCCAATTTTTTTTATACAATGTTGCCCTTCAACTGCAAATCATTTATCATTTAACAGATTTGAGATATCTATTGTCGTTTTAGAGATAATGCACTTTTAAATTTTGCGAGCGGGGGCATGTATTTCTGAATGAACAACAGGTAACCACCTGAAATTTTCAGAAATTGAAGAGTTTAACATGGTTATATATTTGACCAAATACCAAAAACATTCAATGAAAAAAAACCCCAAAAAATCAATTTGAAATTTTCGAGTTTTGCATTGACTTTGTAAGTTTCATAAGTTCTATTTATACAATTGATATTACATCATTTTTGGCACTTTGCCAAATGGGGTCATTGATATATCAAATTGAAGGTCTTAATGAGCTCTACTCAAAATGAAAATTCTAAACCCTTTTTCATTCCAGTGGGAAGGGTGGGGTCATTTAGTGCAAAAAATTCAAACTTCTCAGATGGTTAGGTTGTCGCATATCAAATGAAAGTCCATAAAGCGTACATTTCAAATATCAAATTGACGTCCCCAAAAAATGGGTTGGGTGGGGTCATTGAGTGCAGAAAATAAATTGTCTTCTAAGGTAAGGTTGTTGTATATCAAATGAAAGGTCATAATGTGTACATTTCAAATATCAAATTCCTGTCCTCAAAAATGAGGTGGATGGGGTTATTAAGTGCAAAATCAAACTTTCTAGAACATGGCGTTGTCGCATATCATATGAAAGATCATCAAGTCTACATTACATATATCATACTTTCGATATCAAAAATGTAGGCGGATGGGGTCATTAAGTGTAAAAAGTGAAAAATTTCAGAAGGTATGCTTGTCGTATATCAAATGAAAGGTCTTAAAGAGTACATTACAAAAACATCACTTTTACAGGAAAGACCTTTCAATTGTTTTACAAACAATTGAGATACTAGTCTTTTTTTTTTTTTTTTTTTTTTTTTCTTCCAACATTTTTTTGACATGGCCTCCCCTCGTTTCTATTGGAGTTATCAAGACCAAATATGGACCATCGATAGACCTCATCATGAAGTATTACCAGATGACCCTGTTAAGGATTTCATCATCCCTTTAGAAGTTATCTCCCTTTTATTGGTTTTTTCAACATGGCCCCCCTCGTTGTTTTAAAGATATCA
The DNA here is from genome assembly GCA_017311375.1 of Mytilus coruscus. Classification (NCBI taxonomy): domain Eukaryota; kingdom Metazoa; phylum Mollusca; class Bivalvia; order Mytilida; family Mytilidae; genus Mytilus; species Mytilus coruscus. The sequence goes on along the minus strand of CM029604.1, from coordinate 67,743,716 downwards.
TGACCTTATTTGTACAATAGGTAGATCTCATCATGATGTATTACCATATGAGGCTGCGTAGGATTTCATCATCCCTTTGAGAGTTATATCCCTTGAAGCAATTTCTTTTATTTGCATTTTTCTTAAAAAGTATTAGAGATAGAATGAATTGAAAATGGCAGCATCTACAAGAACAGATGGCAATGTTAATAAACATAAACAATTAGTTTGTTATCAATCCTTATAAGGAGTTATTTCCTTTAAAAATTTTACACAATTTTGAAAAATTCTATTTCGAGAACCGGAAGTCGTAGAGACTTGGGACCTTCACCAATAATCTTTAATTCATGTGACCTTTAATTTGCACCCAAGGTCAAAGGTCACTGAGTGCAAAAAAAATTTACGCTGCAATTTCAAGCTTACATATTAAGAAAACGATAAGAGTTTGCTGCATACATACTGTGTATAAAATGTTCCTCTCGACGAGCTCTACATTTTATACATTAAGCTCAAAACTGTCCGACCGTCTGTTCAAAAGTTACGACGATATAATTCTTAAAAGTATAGTATTTTGTGTATATCTTTTAAAAAGGTAACAGATATCAACCTACTATAAATTGGAAAAATGATCAGTATTTTAAGACCTTCAATTTGAGGTCAATGTCAGGTCATGATGAAATTTTACCTTGACCTTCAAAGTGTACTATGACCTTGACCTTGTGATATTTGAAAGGTCAAGTGGTCCTGAGTTGAATGGTGGTAGTCCCATGTCTCTACGACTTCCAGTTCTCAAGTTTGGTATTGCATCATATATTTGATGATTCATTGTGACCTTGATGAACTTTGGAATTGTCCCAAATTTTATTCTACAATGTTGTCCTTTAACTGCAGATCATTTATCATTTAACAGATTTGAAATATTTATTGTCGTTTTAGAGATAATGCAGTTTGAAATTTTGCGAGCGGAGGCATGTATTTCTGAATCAACAACAGCTTTCCACCTGAAATTTTCAGAAATTGAAGAGTTTAACATGGTTATATGTTTGACTAATTACCAAAACTTTCAATGAAAAAAAAAAAAAAAAATCAATTTGAAATTTTCATCTTTTACATTGACTTTGTAAGTTTCATAAGTTCTATTTATATAATTGATATTGCATCATTTTGGCACTTTGCCAAATGGGGTCATTGATATATCAAATTGAAGGTCTTAATGAGCTCTACTCAAAATGAAAATTCTAAACCCTTTTTCATTCCAGTGGGAAGGGTGGGGTCATTTAGTGCAAAAATTCAAACTTCTCAGATGGTTAGGTTGTCGCATATCAAATGAAAGTCCATAAAGCGTACATTTCAAATATCAAATTGACGTCCCCAAAAAATGGGTTGGGTGGGGTCATTGAGTGCAGAAAATAAATTGTCTTCTAAGGTAAGGTTGTTGTATATCAAATGAAAGGTCATAATGTGTACATTTCAAATATCAAATTCCTGTCCTCAAAAATGAGGTGGATGGGGTTATTAAGTGCAAAATCAAACTTTCTAGAACATGGCGTTGTCGCATATCATATGAAAGATCATCAAGTCTACATTACATATATCATACTTCCGATATCAAAATGTAGGTGGATGGGGTCATTAAGTGTAAAAAGTGAAAATTTTCAGAAGGTATGCTTGTCGTATATCAAATGAAAGGTCTTAAAGAGTACATTACAATTGTTTTAAAACATCACTTTTACAGGAGGTCTTTCCAAGACCTTTCAATTGTTTTACAAACAATTGAGATACTAGTTTTTTTTTTTTTTTTTTTTTTTTTTTTTTTTTTTCTTCCAACATTTTTTGACATGGCCTCCCTCGTTTCTATTGGAGTTATCAAGACCAAATATGGACCATCGATAGACCTCATCATGAACTATTACCAGATGACCCTGTTAAGGATTTCATCATCCCTTTAGAAGTTATCTCCCTTTTATTGGTTTTTTCGACATGGCCCCCTCGTTGTTTTTAAAGATATCATGACCTTATTTGTACAATAGGTAGATCTCATCTTGATGTATTACCATATGAGGCTGCGTAGGATTTCATCATCCCTTTGAGAGTTATATCCCTTGAAGCAATTTCTTTTATTTGCATTTTCTTAAAAGTATTAGAGATAGAATTGAATTGAAAATGGCAGCATCTACAAGAACAGATGGCAATGTTAATAAACATAAACAATTAGTTTGTTATCAACCCTTATAAGGAGTTTTTTCCTTTAAAATTATACACAATTTTGAAAAATTCTATTTCGAGAACCGGAAGTCATAGAGACTTGGGACCTTCACCAATAATCTTTAATTCATGTGACCTTCAATTTGCACCCAAGGTCAAAGGTCACTGAGTGCAAACAAAATTTACGCTGCAATTTCAAGCTTACATATTAAGAAAACGATAAGAGTTTGCTGCATACATACAGCGTATAAAATGTTTCTCTCGACGAGCTCTACATTTTATACAATAAGCTCAAAACTGTCCGACCGTCTGTTCAAAAGTTACGACGAGATAATTCTTAAAAGTATAGTATTGTGTGTATATCTTTTAAAGGTAACAGATATCAATCTACTATAAACTGAAAAATGATCAGTATTTTAAGACCTTCAATTTGAGGTCAATGTCAGGTCATGATGAAATTTTACCTTGACCTTCAAAGTGTACTATGACCTTGACCTTGTGATATTTGAAAGTCAAGTGGTCCTGAGCTGAATGGTGGTAGTCCCATGTCTCTACGACTTCCGGTTCTCAAGTTTGGTATTGCATCATATATTTGATGATTCATTGTGACCTTGATGAACTTTGGAATTGTCCCAAATTTTTTATACAATGTTGTCCTTCAACTGCAAATCATTTATCATTTAACAGATTTGAGATATCTATTGTCGTTTTAGAGATAATGCACTTTTAAATTTTGCGAGCGGGGCATGTATTTCTGAATGAACAACAGGTAACCACCTGAAATTTTCAGAAATTGAAGAGTTTAACATGGTTATATATTTGACCAAATACCAAAACATTCAATGAAAAAAAACCCAAAAATCAATTTGAAATTTTCAGTTTTGCATTGACTTTGTAAGTTTCATAAGTTCTATTTATACAATTGATATTGCATCATTTTGGCACTTTGCCAAATGGGGTCATTGATATATCAAATTGAAGGTCTTAATGAGCTCTACTCAAAATGAAAATTCTAAACCCTTTTTCATTCCAGTGGGAAGGGTGGGGTCATTTAGTGCAAAAATTCAAACTTCTCAGATGGTTAGGTTGTCGCATATCAAATGAAAGTCCATAAAGCGTACATTTCAAATATCAAATTGACGTCCCCAAAAATGGGTTGGGTGGGGTCATTGAGTGCAGAAAATAAATTGTCTTCTAAGGTAAGGTTGTTGTATATCAAATGAAAGGTCATAATGTGTACATTTCAAATATCAAATTCCTGTCCTCAAAAATGAGGTGGATGGGGTTATTAAGTGCAAAATCAAACTTTCTAGAACATGGCGTTGTCGCATATCATATGAAAGATCATCAAGTCTACATTACATATATCATACTTTCGATATCAAAAATGTAGGCGGATGGGGTCATTAAGTGTAAAAGTGAAAAATTTCAGAAGGTATGCTTGTCGTATATCAAATGAAAGGTCTTAAAGAGTACATTACAAAACATCACTTTTACAGGAAAGACCTTTCAATTGTTTTACAAACAATTGAGATACTAGTTTTTTTTTTTTTTTTTTTTTTTTTTTCTTCCAACATTTTTTTGACATGCCCTCCCCTCGTTTCTATTGGAGTTATCAAGACCAAATATGGACCATCGATAGACCTCATCATGAAGTATTACCAGATGACCCTGTTAAGGATTTCATCATCCCCTTTAGAAGTTATCTCCCTTTTATTGGGTTTTTCAACATGGCACCCCCTCGATGTTTTTAAAGATATCATGACCTTATTTGTACAATAGGTAGATCTCATCATGATGTATTACCATATGAGGCTGCGTAGGATTTCATCATCCCTTTGAGAGTTATATCCCTTGAAGCAATTTCTTTTATTTGCATTTTTCTTAAAAGTATTAGAGATAGAATCGAATTGAAAATGGCAGCATCTACAAGAACAGATGGCAATGTTAATAAACATAAACAATTAGTTTGTTATCAATCCTTATAAGGAGTTATTTCCCTTGAAAAATTTTACTCAATTTAAAAAAATGTATTTCGAGAACCGGAAGTCGTAGAGACTTGGGACCTTCACCAATAATCTTTAATTCATGTGACCTTTAATTTGCACCCAAGGTCAAAGGTCACTGAGTGCAAAAAAATTTACGCTGCAATTTCAAGCTTCCATATTAAGAAAACGATAAGAGTTTGCTGCATACATACTGTGTATAAAATGTTCCTCTCGACGAGCTCTACATTTTATTTATTAAGCTCAAAACTGTCCGACCGTCTGTTCACAAGTTACGACGAGATAATTCTTAAAAGTATAGTATTGTGTGTATATCTTTTAAAGGTAACAGATATCAACCTACTATAAATTGCAAAATGATCAGTATTTTAAGACCTTCAATTTGAGGTCAATGTCAGGTCATGATGAAATTTTACCTTGACCTTCAAAGTGTACTATGACCTTGACCTTGTGATATTTGAAAGGTCAAGTGGTCCTGAGTTGAATGGTGGTAGTCCCATGTCTCTACGACTTCCGGTTCTCAAGTTTGGTATTGCATCATATATTTGATGATTCATTGTGACCTTGATGAACTTTGGAATTGTCCCAAATTTTTTCTACAATGTTGTCCTTCAACTGCAGATCATTTATCATTTAACAGATTTGAGATATCTGTTGTCGTTTTAGAGATAATGCAGTTTGAAATTTTGCGAGCGGAGGCATGTATTTCTGAATCAACAACAGCTTTCCACCTGAAATTTTCAGAAATTGAAGAGTTTAACATGGTTATATGTTTGACTAATTACCAAAAACTTTCAATGAAAAAAAAAAAAAAATCAATTTGAAATTTTCATCTTTTACATTGACTTTGTAAGTTTCATAAGTTCTATTTATATAATTGATATTGCATCATTTTTGGCACTTTGCCAAATGCGGTCATTGATATATCAAATTGAAGGTCTTAATGAGCTCTACTCAAAATGAAAATTTCAAACCCTTTTTCATCCCAGTGGGAAGGGTGGGGTCATTTAGTGCAAAAATTCAAACTTCTCAGATGGTTAGGTTGTCGCATATCAAATGAAAGTCCATAAAGCGTACATTTCAAATATCAAATTGACGTCCCCAAAAAATGGGTTAGGTAGGGTCATTGAGTGCAGAAAATAAATTGTCTTCTAAGGTAAGGTTGTTCTATATCAAATGAAAGGTCATAATGTGTACATTTCAAATATCAAATTCCTGTCCTCCAAAAATGAGTTGGATGGGGTTATTAAGTGCAAACATCAAACTTTCTAGAACATGGCGTTGTCGCATATCATATGAAAGATCATCAAGTCTACATTACATCTATCATACTTCCGATATCAAAAATGTAGGTGGATGGGGTCATTAAGTGTAAAAGTGAAAATTTTCAGAAGGTATGCTTGTCGTATATCAAATGAAAGGTCTTAAAGAGTACATTACAAAACATCACTTTTACAGGAAAGACCTTTCAATTGTTTTACAAACAGGTCTTTCCACTCCGTTGAAAGATACTAATGTTTTTTTTTTAAGGTCTTTTTTTTTTTTTTTTTTTTTTTTTTTTTTTTTTCTTCCAACATTTTTTGACATGCCCTCCCTCGTTTCTATTGGAGTTATCAAGACCAAATATGGACCATCGATAGACCTCATCATGAAGTATTACCAGATGACCCTGTTAAGGATTTCATCATCCCTTTAGAAGTTATCTCCCTTTTATTGGTTTTTTCAACATGGCCCCCTCGTTGTTTTTAAAGATATCATGACCTTATTTGTACAAAAGGTAGATCTCATCATGATGTATTACCATATGAGGCTGCGTAGGATTTCATCATCCCTTTGAGAGTTATATCCCTTGAAGCAATTTCTTTTATTTGCATTTTCTTAAAAGTATTAGAGATAGAATCGAATTGAAAATGGCAGCATCTACAAGAACAGATGGCAATGTTAATAAACATAAACAATTAGTTTGTTATCAACCCTTATAAGGAGTTATTTCCTTTAAAATTATACACAATTTTTGAAAAATTGTATTTCGAGAACCGGAAGTCGTAGAGACTTGGGACCTTCACCAATAATCTTTAATTCATGTGACCTTTAATTTGCTCCCAAGGTCAAAGGTCACTGAGTGCAAAAAAATTTACGCTGCAATTTCAAGCTTACATATTAAGAAAACGATAAGAGTTTGCTGCATACATACTGTGTATAAAATGTTCCTCTCGACGAGCTCTACATTTTATACATTAAGCTCAAAACTGTCCGACCGTCTGTTCAAAAGTTACGACGAGATAATTCTTAAAAGTATAGTATTGTGTGTATATCTTTTTAAAGGTAACAGATATCAACCTACTATAAATTGCAAAAATGATCAGTATTTTAAGACCTTCAATTTGAGGTCAATGTCAGGTCATGATGAAATTTTACCTTGACCTTCAAAGTGTACTATGACCTTGACCTTGTGATATTTGAAAGGTCAAGTGGTCCTGAGTTGAATGGTGGTAGTCCCATGTCTCTACGACTTCCGGTTCTCAAGTTTGGTATTGCATCATATATTTGATGATTCATTGTGACCTTGATGAACTTTGGAATTGTCCCAAATTTTCTTCTACAATGTTGCCCTTCAACTGCAGATCATTTATCATTTAACAGATTTGAGATATCTATTGTCGTTTTAGAGATAATGCAGTTTGAAATTTTGCGAGCGGAGGCATGTATTTCTGAATCAACAACAGCTTTCCACCTGAAATTTTCAGAAATTGAAGAGTTTAACATGGTTATATGTTTGACTAATTACCAAAACTTTCAATGAAAAAAAAAAAAAAATCAATTTGAAATTTTCATCTTTTACATTGACTTTGTAAGTTTCATAAGTTCTATTTATATAATTGATATTGCATCATTTTTGGCACTTTGCCAAATGGGGTCATTTGATATATCAAATTGAAGGTCTTAATGAGCTCTACTCAAAATGAAAATTTCAAACCCCTTTTTCATCCCAGTGGGAAGGGTGGGGTCATTAAGTGCAAAAATTCAAATTTCTAAGATGGTAAGGTTGTCGCATATCAAATGAAAGTCCATAAAGCGTATATTTCAAATATCAAATTAACGTCCCCAAAAATGGGTTGGGTGGGGTCATTGAGTGCAAAAAATAAATTGTCTTCTAAGGTAAGGTTGTCGTATATCAAATGAAAGGTCATAATGTGTACATTTCAAATATCAAATTCCTGTCCCTCAAAAATGAGTTGGATGGGTTATTAAGCGCAAAAAATCAAACTTTCTAGAAGATGGTGTTGTCGCATATCAAATGAAAGAACATCAAGTCTTCATTACAAATATCATACTTCCGATCTCCAAAATTTAGGTAGATGGGGTCATTAAGTGTAAAAGTGAAAATTTTCAGAAGGTATGCTTGTCGCATATCAAATGAAAGGTCTTAAAGAGTACATTACAAAACATCACTTTTACAGGAAGACCTTTCAATTGTTTTACAAACAATTGAGATACTAGTTTTTTTTTTTTTTCTTTTTTTCTTCCAACATTTTTTGACATGCCCTCCCTCGTTTCTATTGGAGTTATCAAGACCAAATATGGACCATCGATAGACCTCATCATGAAGTATTACCAGATGACCCTGTTAAGGATTTCATCATCCCCTTTAGAAGTTATCTCCCTTTTATTGGTTTTTTTCAACATGGCCCCCCTCGTTGTTTTTAAAGATATGACCTTATTTGTACAAAAGGTAGATCTCATCATGATGTATTACCATATGAGGCTGCGTAGGATTCCATCATCCCTTTGAGAGTTATATCCCTTGAAGCAATTTCTTTTATTTGCATTTTTCTTAAAAGTATTAGAGATAGAATCGAATTGAAAATGGCAGCATCTACAAGAACAGATGGCAATGTTAATAAACATAAACAATTAGTTTGTTATCAACCCTTATAAGGAGTTATTTCCTTTAAAATTATACACAATTTTGAAAAATTGTATTTCGAGAACCGGAAGTCGTAGAGACTTGGGACCTTCACCAATAATCTTTAATTCATGTGACCTTTAATTTGCACCCAAGGTCAAAGGTCACTGAGTGCAAAAAAATTTACGCTGCAATTTCAAGCTTACATATTAAGAAAACGATAAGAGTTTGCTGCATACATACTGTGTATAAAATGTTCCTCTCGACGAGCTCTACATTTTATACATTAAGCTCAAAACTGTCCGACCGTCTGTTCAAAAGTTACGACGAGATAATTCTTAAAAGTATAGTATTGTGTGTATATCTTTTTAAAGGTAACAGATATCAACCTACTATAAACTGCAAAAATGATCAGTATTTTAAGACCTTCAATTTGAGGTCAATGTCAGGTCATGATGAAATTTTACCTTGACCTTCAAAGTGTACTATGACCTTGACCTTGTGATATTTGAAAGGTCAAGTGGTCCTGAGTTGAATGGTGGTAGTCCCATGTCTCTACGACTTCCGGTTCTCAAGTTTGGTATTGCATCATATATTTGATGATTCATTGTGACCTTGATGAACTTTGGAATTGTCCCAAATTTTTGTCTACAATGTTGTCCTTCAACTGCAAATCATTTATCATTTAACAGATTTGAAATATCTATTGTCGTTTTAGAGATAATGCAGTTTGAAATTTTGCGAGCGGAGGCATGTATTTCTGAATCAACAACAGCTTTCCACCTGAAATTTTCAGAAATTGAAGACTTAAACATGGTTATATGTTTGACTAATTACCAAAAACTTTCAATGAAAAAAAAAAAAAAAATCAATTTGAAATTTTCATCTTTTACATTGACTTTGTAAGTTTCATAAGTTCTATTTATATAATTGATATTGCATCATTTTTGACACTTTGCCAAATGCAGTCATTATGTATATCAAATTGAAGGTCTTAATGAGCTCTACTCAAAAATGAAAATTTCAAACCCCTTTTTCATCCCAGTGGGAAGGGTGGGGTCATTTAGTGCAAAAAATTCAAACTTCTCAGATGGTTAGGTTGTCGCATATCAAATGAAAGTCCATAAAGAGTACATTTCAAATATCAAATTGACGTCCCAAAAAAAATGGGTTGGGTGGGGTCATTGAGTGCAGAAAATAAATTGTCTTCTAAGGTAAGGTTGTTGTATATCAAATGAAAGGTCATAATGTGTACATTTCAAATATCAAATTCATGTCCTCCAAAAATGAGTTGGATGGGGTTATTAAGTGCAAAAATCAAACTTTCTAGAACATGGCGTTGTCGCATATCATATGAAAGATCATCAAGTCTACATTACATATATCATACTTCCGATATCAAAAATGTAGGTGGATGGGGTCATTAAGTGTAAAAAAAGTGAAAATTTTCAAAAGGTATGCTTGTCGTGTATCAAATGAAAGGTCTTAAAGAGTACATTACAAAACATCACTTTTACAGGAAAGACCTTTCAATTGTTTTACAAACAATTGAGATACTACTATGTTTTTTTTTTTTTTTTTTTTTTTTAGGAAAGACCTTATTGTTTTCTAATTTTTTAAGGTCTTTCCACTCCGTTAGGAAAGACCTTATTGTTTTTAAGGTCTTTTTTTCTTCCAACATTTTTTGACATGCCCTCCCCTCGTTTCTATTGGAGTTATCAAGACCAAATATGGACCATCGATAGACCTCATCATGAAGTATTACCAGATGACCCTGTTAAGGATTTCATCATCCCCTTTAGAAGTTATCTCCCTTTTATTGGTTTTTTCGACATGGCCCCCTTGTTTTTGAAGATATCATAACCTTATTTGGACAATAGGAAGAGCTCATCATGAGGTATTACCAGATGAGGCTGCGTAGGATTTCATCATCCCATTTGAGAGTTATAGCATTTTCTTTTATTTGCATTTTTCTTAAAAGTATTAGAGATAGAATCGACTTGAAAATGGCAGCATGTACAGGAACAGATGGCAATGTTAATAAACATAAACAACTTTTTTTTGTTATCAATCCTTATAAGGAGTTATTTCCCTGAAAAATTTACTCAATTTTAAAAAATTGTATTTCGAGAACCGGAAGTCGTAGAGACTTGGGACCTTCACCAATAATCTTTAATTCATGTGACCTTTAATTTGCACCCAAGGTCAAAGGTCACTGAGTGCAAAAAAATTTACGCTGCAATTTCAAGCTTACATATTAAGAAAACGATAAGAGTTTGCTGCATACATACTGTGTATAAAATGTTCCTCTCGACGAGCTCTACATTTTATACATTAAGCTCAAAACTGTCCGACCGTCTGTTCAAAAGTTACGACGAGATAATTCTTAAAAGTATAGTATTGTGTGTATATCTTTTAAAGGTAACAGATATCAACCTACTATAAATTGCAAAATGATCAGTATTTTAAGACCTTCAATTTGAGGTCAATGTCAGGTCATGATGAAATTTTACCTTGACCTTCAAAGTGTACTATGACCTTGACCTTGTGATATTTGAAAGGTCAAGTGGTCCTGAGTTGAATGGTGGTAGTCCCATGTCTCTACGACTTCCGGTTCTCAAGTTTGGTATTGCATCATATATTTGATGATTCATTGTGACCTTGATGAACTTTGGAATTGTCCCAAATTTTTTTCTACAATGTTGTCCTTCAACTGCAGATCATTTATCATTTAACAGATTTGAGATATCTATTGTCGTTTTAGAGATAATGCAGTTTGAAATTTTGCGAGCGGAGGCATGTATTTCTGAATCAACAACAGCTTTCCACCTGAAATTTTCAGAAATTGAAGAGTTTAACATGGTTATATGTTTGACTAATTACCAAAAACTTTCAATGAAAAACTAAAAAAAAAATCAATTTGAAATTTTCATCTTTTACATTGACTTTGTAAGTTTCATAAGTTCTATTTATATAATTGATATTGCATCATTTTTGACACTTTGCCAAATGCAGTCATTATGTATATCAAATTGAAGGTCTTAATGAGCTCTACTCAAAAATGAAAATTTCAAACCCCTTTTTCATCCCAGTGGGAAGGGTGGGGTCATTTAGTGCAAAAAATTCAAACTTCTCAGATGGTTAGGTTGTCGCATATCAAATGAAAGTCCATAAAGCGTACATTTCAAATATCAAATTGACGTCCCCAAAAAATGGGTTGGGTGGGGTCATTGAGTGCAGAAAATAAATTGTCTTCTAAGGTAAGGTTGTTGTATATCAAATGAAAGGTCATAATGTGTACATTTCAAATATCAAATTCCTGTCCTCCAAAAATGAGGTGGATGGGGTTATTAAGTGCAAAATCAAACTTTCTAGAACATGGCGTTGTCGCATATCATATGAAAGATCATCAAGTCTACATTACATATATCATACTTCCGATATCAAAAATGTAGGTGGATGGGGTCATTAAGTGTAAAAGTGAAAATTTTCAAAAGGTATGCTTGTCGTATATCAAATGAAAGGTCTTAAAAGTACATTACAAAAACATCACTTTTACAGGAAAGACCTTTCAATTGTTTTACAAACAATTGAGATACTAGTTTTTTTTTTTTTTTTCTTTTTTTTCTTCCAACATTTTTTTGACATGCCCTCCCCTCGTTTCTATTGGAGTTATCAAGACCAAATATGGACCATCGATAGACCTCATCATGAAGTATTACCAGATGACCCTGTTAAGGATTTCATCATCCCTTTAGAAGTTATCTCCCTTTTATTGGTTTTTTCAACATGGCCCCCCTCGTTGTTTTAAAGATATCATGACCTTATTTGTACAATAGGTAGATCTCATTATGATGTATTACCATATGAGGCTGCGTAGGATTTCATCATCCCTTTGAGAGTTATATCCCTTGAAGCAATTTCTTTTATTTGCATTTTCTTAAAAAGTATTAGAGATAGAATTGAATTGAAAATGGCAGCATCTACAAGAACAGATGGCAATGTTAATAAACATAAACAATTAGTTTGTTATCAACCCTTATAAGGAGTTATTTCCTTTAAAAATTATACACAATTTTGAAAAATTCTATTTCGAGAACCGGAAGTCGTAGAGACTTGGGACCTTCACCAATAATCTTTAATTCATGTGACCTTCAATTTGCACCCAAGGTCAAAGGTCACTGAGTGCAAACAAAATTTACGCTGCAATTTCAAGCTTACATATTAAGAAAACGATAAGAGTTTGCTGCATACATACTGTGTATAAAATGTTTCTCTCGACGAGCTCTACATTTTATACATTAAGCTCAAAATGTCCGACCGTCTGTTCAAAAGTTACGACGAGATAATTCTTAAAAGTATAGTATTGTGTGTATATCTTTTAAAGGTAACAGATATCAATCTACTATAAACTGAAAAATGATCAGTATTTTAAGACCTTCAATTTGAGGTCAATGTCAGGTCATGATGAAATTTTACCTTGACCTTCAAAGTGTACTATGACCTTGACCTTGTGATATTTGAAAGGTCAAGTTGTCCTGAGTTGAATGGTGGTAGTCCCATGTCTCTACGACTTCCGGTTCTCAAGTTTGGTATTGCATCATATATTTGATGATTCATCGTGACCTTGATGAACTTTGGAATTGTCCCACATTTTTTATACAATGTTGCCCTTCAGCTGCAGATCATTTATTATTTAACAGATTTGAGATATCTATTGTTGTATTAGAGATAAAGCAGTTTGAAATTTTGCGAGCGGAGGCATGTATTTCTGAATCAACAACAGGTAACCACCTGAAATTTTCAGAAATTGAAGAGTTTAACATGGTTATATATTTGACCAAATACCAAAACATTCAATGAAAAAAAACCCAAAAATCAATTTGAAATTTTCAGTTTTGCATTGACTTTGTAAGTTTCATAAGTTCTATTTATACAATTGATATTACATCATTTTGGCACTTTGCCAAATGGGGTCATTGATATATCAAATTGAAGGTCTTAATGAGCTCTACTCAAAATGAAAATTCTAAACCCTTTTTCATTCCAGTGGGAAGGGTGGGGTCATTTAGTGCAAAAATTCAAACTTCTCAGATGGTTAGGTTGTCGCATATCAAATGAAAGTCCATAAAGCGTACATTTCAAATATCAAATTGACGTCCCCAAAAATGGGTTGGGTGGGGTCATTGAGTGCAGAAAATAAATTGTCTTCTAAGGTAAGGTTGTTGTATATCAAATGAAAGGTCATTATGTGTACATTTCAAATATCAAATTCCTGTCCTCCAAAAATGAGGTGGATGGGGTTATTAAGTGCAAAAATCAAACTTTCTAGAACATGGTGTTGTCGCATATCATATGAAAGATCTTCAAGTCTACATTACATATATCATACTTCCGATATAGAAAATGTAGGTGGATGGGGTCATTAAGTGTAAACAGTGAAAATTTTCAGAAGGTATGATTGTCGTATATCAAATGAAAGGTCTTAAAGAGTATATTACAAAAACATCACTTTTACAGGAAAGACCTTTCAATTGTTTTACAAACAATTGAGATACTAGTTTTTTTTTTTTTTTTTTTTCTTTTTTTCTTCCAACATTTTTTGACATGGCCTCCCTCGTTTCTATTGGAGTTATCAAGACCAAATATGGACCATCGATAGACCTCATCATGAAGTATTACCAGATGACCCTGTTAAGGATTTCATCATCCCTTTAGAAGTTATCTCCCTTTATTGGTTTTTTCAACATGGCCCCCTCGTTGTTTTTAAAGATATCATGACCTTATTTGTACAATAGGTAGATCTCATCATGATGTATTACCATATGAGGCTGCGTAGGATTTCATCATCCCTTTGAGAGTTATATCCCTTGAAGCAATTTCTTTTATTTGCATTTTCTTAAAAAGTATTAGAGATAGAATTGAATTGAAAATGGCAGCATCTACAAGAACAGATGGCAATGTTAATAAACATAAACAATTAGTTTGTTATCAACCCTTATAAGGAGTTATTTCCTTTAAAATTATACACAATTTTGAAAAATTCTATTTCGAGAACCGGAAGTCGTAGAGACTTGGGACCTTCACCAATAATCTTTAATTCATGTGACCTTCAATTTGCACCCAAGGTCAAAGGTCACTGAGTGCAAACAAAATTTACGCTGCAATTTCAAGCTTACATATTAAGAAAACGATAAGAGTTTGCTGCATACATACTGTGTATAAAATGTTCCTCTCGACGAGCTCTACATTTTATACATTAAGCTCAAAACTGTCCGACCGTCTGTTCAAAAGTTACGACGAGATAATTCTTAAAAGTATAGTATTGTGTGTATATCTTTTTAAAGGTAACAGATATCAACCTACTATAAATTGCAAAAATGATCAGTATTTTAAGACCTTCAATTTGAGGTCAATGTCAGGTCATGATGAAATTTTACCTTGACCTTCAAAGTGTACTTTGACCTTGACCTTGTGATATTTGAATAGTCAAGTGGTTCTGAGCTGAATGGTGGTAGTCCCATGTCTCTACGACTTCCGGTTCTCAAGTTTGGTATTGCATCCTATATTTGATGATTCATTGTGACCTTGATGAACTTTGGAATTGTCCCAAATTTTTTATACAATGTTGTCCTTCAACTGCAGATCATTTATCATTTAACAGATTTGAGATATCTATTGTCGTTTTAGAGATAATGCACTTTGAAATTTTGCGAGCGGGGCATGTATTTCTGAATGAACAACAGGTAACCACCTGAAATTTTCAGAAATTGAAGAGTTTAACATGGTTATATGTTTGATCAAATACCAAAACATTCAATGAAAAAACCCCAAAAATCAATTTGAAATTTTCATGTTTTGCATTGACTTTGTAAGTTTCATAAGTTCTATTTATACAATTGATATTGCATCATTTTGGCACTTTGCCAAATGGGGTCATTGATATATCAAATTGAAGGTCTTAATGAGCTCTACTCAAAATGAAAATTCTAAACCCTTTTTCATTCCAGTGGGAAGGGTGGGGTCATTTAGTGCAAAAAATTCAAACTTCTCAGATGGTTAGGTTGTCGCATATCAAATGAAAGTCCATAAAGCGTACATTTCAAATATCAAATTGACGTCCCAAAAAATGGGTTGGGTGGGGTCATTGAGTGCAGAAAATAAATTGTCTTCTAAGGTAAGGTTGTTGTATATCAAATGAAAGGTCATAATGTGTACATTTCAAATATCAAATTCCTGTCCTCAAAAATGAGGTGGATGGGGTTATTAAGTGCAAAATCAAACTTTCTAGAACATGGCGTTGTCGCATATCATATGAAAGATCATCAAGTCTACATTACATATATCATACTTCCGATATCAAAAATGTAGGCGGATTGGGTCATTAAGTGTAAAAAGTGAAAATTTTCAGAAGGTATGCTTGTCGTATATCAAATGAAAGGTCTTAAAGAGTACATTACAAAACATCACTTTTACAGGAAGACCTTTCAATTGTTTTACAAACAATTGAGATACTAGTGTTTTTCTTTTTTTAAGGTCTTTCCACTCCGTTAGGAAAGACCTTATTGTCTTTCCACTCCGTTAGGAAAGACCTTATTTTTTTTTAAGGTCTTTCCACTCCGTTAGGAAAGACCTTATTGTTTTTCTAATGTTTTTAAGGTCTTTCCACTCCGTTAGGAAAGACCTTATTGTTTTTCTAATGTTTTTTTTTTTTTTTCTTTTTTTTCTTCCAACATTTTTTGACATGCCCTCCCTCGTTTCTATTGGAGTTATCAAGACCAAATATGGACCATCGATAGACCTCATCATGAAGTATTACCAGATGACCCTGTTAAGGATTTCATCATCCCTTTAGAAGTTATCTCCCTTTTATTGGTTTTTTCAACATGGCCCCCTCGTTGTTTTTAAAGATATCATGACCTTATTTGTACAATAGGTAGATCTCATCATGATGTATTACCATATGAGGCTGCGTAGGATTTCATCATCCCTTTGAGAGTTATATCCCTTGAAGCAATTTCTTTTATTTGCATTTTCTTAACAAGTATTAGAGATAGAATCAAATTGAAAATGGCAGCATCTACAAGAACAGATGGCAATGTTAACAAACATAAACAATTAGTATGTTATCAATCCTTATAAGGAGTTATTTCCCTTGAAAAAATTTACACAATTTAAAAAAATTTGTATTTCGAGAAACGGAAGTCGTAGAGACTTGGGTATTCACCAATAATCTTTAATTCATGTGACCTTTAATTTGCACCCAAGGTCAAAGGTCACTGAGTGCAAAAAAAAATTTACGCTGCAATTTCAAGCTTCCATATTAAGAAAACGATAAGAGTTTGCTGCATACATACTGTGTATAAAATGTTCCTCTCGACGAGCTCTACATTTTATTTATTAAGCTCAAAACTGTCCGACCGTCTGTTCAAAAGTTACGACGAGATAATTCTTAAAAGTATAGTATTGTGTGTATATCTTTTAAAGGTAACAGATATCAACCTACTATAAATTGCAAAATGATCAGTATTTTAAGACCTTCAATTTGAGGTCAATGTCAGGTCATGATGAAATTTTACCTTGACCTTCAAAGTGTACTATGACCTTGACCTTGTGATACTTGAAAGGTCAAGTTGTCCTGAGTTGAATGGTGGTAGTCCCATGTCTCTACGACTTCCGGTTCTCAAGTTTGGTATTGCATCATATATTTGATGATTCATTGTGACCTTGATGAACTTTGGAATTGTCCCAAATTTTTTCTACAATGTTGCCCTTCAACTGCAGATCATTTATCATTTAACAGATTTGAGATATCTGTTGTCGTTTTAGAGATAATGCACTTTGAAATTTTGCGAGCGGAGGCATGTATTTCTGAATCAACAACAGCTTTCCACCTGAAATTTTCAGAAATTGAAGAGTTTAACATGGTTATATGTTTGACTAATTACCAAAAACTTTCAATGAAAAACTAAAAAAAAAATCAATTTGAAATTTTCATCTTTTACATTGACTTTGTAAGTTTCATAAGTTCTATTTATATAATTGATATTGCATCATTTTTGGCACTTTGCCAAATGCGGTCATTATGTATATCAAATTGAACGTCTAAATGAGCTCTACTCAAAAATGAAAATTTCAAACCCCTTTTTCATCCCAGTGGGAAGGGTGGGGTCATTTAGTGCAAAAATTCAA
Organism: Mytilus coruscus; assembly: GCA_017311375.1. Lineage (NCBI taxonomy): Eukaryota > Metazoa > Mollusca > Bivalvia > Mytilida > Mytilidae > Mytilus > Mytilus coruscus. The sequence goes on along the minus strand of CM029604.1, from coordinate 67,726,427 downwards.
ACTTCTCAGATGGTTAGGTTGTCGCATATCAAATGAAAGTCCATAAAGCGTACATTTCAAATATCAAATTGACGTCCCCAAAAAATGGGTTGGGTGGGGTCATTGAGTGCACAACATAAATTTTCTTTTAAGATAAGGTTGTTGTATATCAAATGAAAGGTCATAACGTGTACATTTCAAATATCAAATTCCTGTCCTCCAAAAATGAGTTGGATGGGGTTATTAAGTGCAAAAATCAAACTTTCTAGAACATGGCGTTGTCGCATATCAAATGAAAGATCATCAAGTCTACATTACATATATCATACTTCTGATCTCGAAAATTAGGCGGATGGGGTCATTAAGTGTAAAAAGCGAAAAGTTTCAGAAGGTATGCTTGTCGTATATCAAATGAAAGGTCGTAAAAAGTACATTACGAAAACATCACTTTTACAGGAAAGACCTTTCAATTGTTTTACAAACAATTGAGATACTAGTGTTTTTCTAATGTTTTTTTTTTTTTTTTTTTTTTTTCTTCCAACATTTTTTTGACATGCCCTCCCCTCGTTTCTATTGGAGTTATCAAGACCAAATATGGACCATCGATAGACCTCATCATGAAGTATTACCAGATGACCCTGTTAAGGATTTCATCATCCCTTTAGAAGTTATCTCCCTTTTATTGGTTTTTCAACATGGCCCCCCTCGTTGTTTTAAAGATATCATGACTTTATTTGTACTATAGGTAGATCTCATCATGATGTATTACCATATGAGGCTGCGTAGGATTTCATCATCTCCTTTGAGAGTTATATCCCTTGAAGCAATTTCTTTTATTTGCATTTTCTTAAAAAGTATTAGAGATAGAATCGAATTGAAAACGGCAGCATCTACAAGAACAGATGGCAATGTTAATAAACATAAACAATTAGTTTGTTATCAACCCTTATAAGGAGTTATTTCCTTGAAAAATTTTACACAATTTTTAAAAAATTCTATTTCGAGAACCGGAAGTCGTAGAGACTTGGGACCTTCACCAATAATCTTTAGTTATTGTGACCTTTCATTTGCATCCTATGTCAAAGGTCACTGAGCGCAAAAAAATTTACGCTGCAATTTCAAGCTTACATATTAAGAAAACGATAAGAGTTTGCTGCATACATACTGCGTATAAAATGTTCCTCTCGACGAGCTCTACATTTTATATATTAAGCTCAAAACTGTCCGACCGTCTGTTCAAAAGTTGCAACGAGATAATTCTTAAAAGTATAGTATTGTGTGTATATCTTTTTAAAGGTAACAGATATCAACCTACTATAAATTAGAAAAATGACCAGTATTTTAAGACCTTCAATTTGAGGTCAATGTCAGGTCATGATGAAATTTTACCTTGACCTTCAAAGTGTACTATGACCTTGACCTTGTGATATCTGAAAAGTCAAGTGGTCCTGAGCTGAATAGTGGTAGTCCCATGTCTCTACGACTTCCGGTTCTCAAGTTTGATATTGCATCATATATTTGATGATTCATTGTGACCTTGATGAACTTCCGAATTGTCCCAAATTTTTTCTACAATGTTGTCCCTTTACTGTAGATCATTTACTTTTAACAGATTTGAGATATCTATTGTCGTTTTAGAGATAATGCAGTTTGAAATTTTGCGAGCGGCGGCATGTATTTCTGAATCAACAACAGGTAACCAACTGAAATTATCAGAAATTGAAGAGTTTAACATGGTTATATGTTTGACCAAATACCAAAAATATTCAATGAAAAAAACCCCAAAAAATCAATTTGAAATTTTCATGTTTTGCATTGACTTTGTAAGTTTCATAAGTTCTATTTATACAATTGATATTGCATCATTTTGGCACTTTGCCAAATGGGGTCATTATATATATCAAATTGAAGGTCTTAATGAGCTCTACTCAAAATGAAAATTTCAAACCCTTTTTCATCCCAGTGGGAAGGGTGGGGTCATTTAGTGCAAAAATTCAAACTTCTCAGATGGTTAGGTTGTCGCATATCAAATGAAAGTCCATAAAGCGTACATTTCAAATATCAAATTGACGTCCCCAAAAATGGGTTGGGTGGGGTCATTGAGTGCAGAAAATAAATTGTCTTCTAAGGTAAGGTTGTTGTATATCAAATGAAAGGTCATAAAGTGTACATTTCAAATATCAAATTCCTGTCCTCCAAAAATGAGGTGGATGGGGTTATTAAGTGCAAAATCAAACTTTCTAGAACATGGCGTTGTCGCATATCATATGAAAGATCATCAAGTCTACATTACATATATCATACTTCCGATATCAAAAATGTAGGCGGATGGGGTCATTAAGTGTAAAAGTGAAAATTTTCAGAAGGTATGCTTGTCGTATATCAAATGAAAGGTCTTAAAGAGTACATTACAAAACATCACTTTTACAGGAAAGACCTTTCAATTGTTTTACAAACAATTGTCTTTCCACTCCGTTAGGAAAGATACTAGGAAAGACCTTATTGTTTTCTAATGTTTTTCTAATCTTTTCCGTTTTTTTTTTTTTTTTTTTTTCTTTTTCTTCCAACATTTTTTGACATGCCCTCCCTCGTTTCTATTGGAGTTATCAAGACCAAATATGGACCATCGATAGACCTCATCATGAAGTATTACCAGATGACCCTGTTAAGGATTTCATCATCCCTTTAGAAGTTATCTCCCTTTTATTGGTTTTTTCAACATGGCCCCCTCGTTGTTTTAAAGATATCATGACCTTATTTGTACAATAGGTAGATCTCATCATGATGTATTACCATATGAGGCTGCGTAGGATTTCATCATCCCTTTGAGAGTTATATCCCTTGAAGCAATTTCTTTTATTTGCATTTTCTTAAAAGTATTAGAGATAGAATCGAATTGAAAATGGCAGCATCTACAAGAACAGATGGCAATGTTAATAAACATAAACAATTAGTTTGTTATCAATCCTTATAAGGAGTTATTTCCCTTGAAAAATTTTACTCAATTTAAAAAAAATTGTATTTCGAGAACCGGAAGTCGTAGAGACTTGGGACCTTCACCAATAATCTTTAATTCATGTGACCTTTAATTTGCACCCAAGGTCAAAGGTCACTGAGTGCAAAAAAAATTTACGCTGCAATTTCAAGCTTCCATATTAAGAAAACGATAAGAGTTTGCTGCATACATACTGTGTATAAAATGTTCCTCTCGACGAGCTCTACATTTTATACATTAAGCTCAAAACTGTCCGACCGTCTGTTCACAAGTTACGACGAGATAATTCTTAAAAGTATAGTATTGTGTGTATATCTTTTTAAAGGTAACAGATATCAACCTACTATAAATTGCAAAAATGATCAGTATTTTAAGACCTTCAATTTGAGGTCAATGTCAGGTCATGATGAAATTTTACCTTGACCTTCAAAGTGTACTATGACCTTGACCTTGTGATACTTGAAAGGTCAAGTTGTCCTGAGTTGAATGGTGGTAGTCCCATGTCTCTACGACTTCCGGTTCTCAAGTTTGGTATTGCATCATATATTTGATGATTCATTGTGACCTTGATGAACTTTGGAATTGTCCCAAATTTTTTCTACAATGTTGTCCTTTAACTGCAGATCATTTATCATTTAACAGATTTGAGATATCTGTTGTCGTTTTAGAGATAATGCAGTTTGAAATTTTGCGAGCGGAGGCATGTATTTCTGAATCAACAACAGCTTTCCACCTGAAATTTTCAGAAATTGAAGAGTTTAACATGGTTATATGTTTGACTAATTACCAAAACTTTCAATGAAAAAAAAAAAAAATCAATTTGAAATTTTCATCTTTTACATTGACTTTGTAAGTTTCATAAGTTCTATTTATATAATTGATATTGCATCATTTTGGCACTTTGCCAAATGCGGTCATTATATATATCAAATTGAAGGTCTTAATGAGCTCTACTCAAAATGAAAATTTCAAACCCTTTTTCATCCCAGTGGGAAGGGTGGGGTCATTTAGTGCAAAAATTCAAACTTCTCAGATGGTTAGGTTGTCGCATATCAAATGAAAGTCCATAAAGCGTACATTTCAAATATCAAATTGACGTCCGCAAAAAATGGGTTGGGTGGGGTCATTGAGTGCAAAACATAAATTTTCTTTTAATATAAGGTTGTTGTATATCAAATGAAAGGTCATAACGTGTACATTTCAAATATCAAATTCCTGTCCTCCAAAAATGAGTGGATGGGGTTATTAAGTGCAAAATCAAACTTTCTAGAACATGGCGTTGTCGCATATCATATGAAAGATCATCAAGTCTACATTACATATATCATACTTCCGATATCAAAAATGTAGGTGGATGGGGTCATTAAGTGTAAAAGTGAAAATTTTCAAAAGGTATGCTTGTCGTATATCAAATGAAAGGTCTTAAAAAGTACATTACAAAAACATCACTTTTACAGGAAAGACCTTTCAATTGTTTTACAAACAATTGAGATACTAGTCTTTTCGTTAATGACCTTATTTTTTTCTTTTTTTTTTTTTTTTTTTCTTCCAACATTTTTTGACATGCCCTCCCTCGTTTCTATTGGAGTTATCAAGACCAAATATGGACCATCGATAGACCTCATCATGAAGTATTACCAGATGACCCTGTTAAGGATTTCATCATCCCTTTAGAAGTTATCTCCCTTTTATTGGTTTTTTCAACATGGCCCCCCTCGTTGTTTTTAAAGATATCATGACCTTATTTGTACAAAAGGTAGATCTCATCATGATGTATTACCATATGAGGCTGCGTAGGATTTCATCATCCCTTTGAGAGTTATATCCCTTGAAGCAATTTCTTTTATTTGCATTTTTCTTAAAAGTATTAGAGATAGAATCAAATTGAAAATGGCAGCATCTACAAGAACAGATGGCAATGTTAATAAACATAAACAATTAGTTTGTTATCAACCCTTATAAGGAGTTATTTCCTTGAAAATTATACACAATTTTGAAAAATTCTATTTCGAGAACCGGAAGTCGTAGAGACTTGGGACCTTCACCAATAATCTTTAATTCATGTGACCTTTAATTTGCACCCAAGGTCAAAGGTCACTGAGTGCAAACAAAATTTACGCTGCAATTTCAAGCTTACATATTACGAAAACGATAAGAGTTTGCTGCATTCATACTGTGTCTAAAATGTTCCTCTCGACAAGCTCTACATTTTATACATTAAGCTCAAAACTGTCCGACCGTCTGTTCACAAGTTACAACGAGATAATTCTTAAAAGTATAGTATTATGTGTATATCTTTTCAAAGGTAACAGATATCAACCTACTATAAATTGCAAAATGATCAGTATTTAAAGACCTTCAATTTGAGGTCAATGTCAGGTCATGATGAAATTTTACCTTGACCTTCAAAGTGTACTATGACCTTGACCTTGTGATATTTGAAAGGTCAATATGGTCCTGAGTTGAATGGTGGTAGTCCCATGTCTCTACGACTTCCGGTTCTCAAGTTTGGTATTGCATCATATATTTGATGATTCATTGTGACCTTGATGAACTTGGAATTGTCCCAAATTTTTCTACAATGTTGTCCTTTACTGTAGATCATTTTACTTTTAACAGATTTGAGATATCTATTGTCGTTTTAGAGATAATGCAGTTTGAAATTTTGCGAGCGGAGGCATGTATTTCTGAATCAACAACAGGTAACCACCTGAAATTATCAGAAATTGAAGAGTTTAACATGGTTATATGTTTGACTAATTACCAAAACATTCAATGAAAAAAAAAAAAAAAATCAATTTGAAATTTTCATGTTTTGCATTGACTTTGTAAGTTTCATAAGTTCTATTTATACAATTGATATTTCATCATTTTGGCACTTTGCCAAATGGGGTCATTTGATATATCAAATTGAAGGTCTTAATGAGCTCTACTCAAAAATGAAAATTTCAAACCCCTTTTTCATTCCAGTGGGAAGGGTAGGGTCATTTAGTGCAAAAAATTCAAACTTCTCAGATGGTTAGGTTGTCGCATATCAAATGAAAGTCCATAAAGCGTACATTTCAAATATCAAATTGACGTCCCCAAAAAATGGGTTGGGTGGGGTCATTGAGTGCAGAAAATAAATTGTCTTCTAAGGTAAGGTTGTTGTATATCAAATGAAAGGTCATAATGTGTACATTTCAAATATCAAATTCCTGTCCTCCAAAAATGAGGTGGATGGGGTTATTAAGTGCAAAATCAAACTTTCTAGAACATGGCGTTGTCGCATATCATATGAAAGATCATCAAGTCTACATTACATATATCATACTTCCGATATCAAAAATGTAGGCGGATGGGGTCATTAAATGTAAAAGTGAAAATTTTCAAAAGGTATGCTTGTCGTATATCAAATGAAAGGTCTTAAAGAGTACATTCACTTTTACAGGAAAAACATCACTTTTACAGGAAAGACCTTTCAATTGTTTTACAAACAATTGAGATACCTTATTGTTTTCTAATGTTTTTTTTTTTTTTTTTTTTTTTTTTTTTCTTCCAACATTTTTTGACATGCCCTCCCTCGTTTCTATTGAAGTTATCATGACCAAATTTGGACCATCGATAGACCTCATCATGACGTATTACCAGATGACCCTGTGTAGGATTTCATCATCTCCTTTAGAAGTTATCTCCCTTTTATTGTTGTTTTTTCGACATGGCCCCCTCGTTGTTTTTAAAGATATCATGACCTTATTTGTACAATAGGTAGATCTCATCATGATGTATTACCATATGAGGCTGCGTAGGATTTCATCATCCCTTTGAGAGTTATATCCCTTGAAGCAATTTCTTTTATTTGCATTTTTTTAAAAAGTATTAGAGATAGAATCGAATTGAAAATGGCAGCATCTACAAGAACAGATGGCAATGTTAATAAACATAAACAATTAGTTTGTTATCAACCCTTATAAGGAGTTATTTCCTTTAAAATTATACACAATTTTTGAAAAATTCTATTTCGAGAACCGGAAGTCGTAGAGACTTGGGACCTTCACCAATAATCTTTAATTCATGTGACCTTTAATTTGCACCCAAGGTCAAAGGTCACTGAGTGCAAAAAAATTTACGCTGCAATTTCAAGCTTACATATTAAGAAAACGATAAGAGTTTGCTGCATACATACTGTGTATAAAATGTTCCTCTCGACGAACTCTACATTTTATACATTAAGCTCAAAACTGTCCGACCGTCTGTTCAAAAGTTACGACGAGATAATTCTTAAAAGTATAGTATTGTGTGTATATCTTTTTAAAGGTAACAGATATCAACCTACTATAAATTGCAAAAATGATCAGTATTTTAAGACCTTCAATTTGAGGTCAATGTCAGGTCATGATGAAATTTTACCTTGACCTTCAAAGTGTACTATGACCTTGACCTTGTGATATTTGAAAGGTCAAGTGGTCCTGAGTTGAATGGTGGTAGTCCCATGTCTCTACGACTTCCGGTTCTCAAGTTTGGTATTGCATCATATATTTGATGATTCATTGTGACCTTGATGAACTTTGGAATTGTCCCAAATTTTTTATACAATGTTGTCCTTCAACTGCAGATCATTTATCATTTAACAGATTTGAGATATCTATTGTCGTTTTAGAGATAATGCAGTTTGAAATTTTGCGAGCGGAGGCATGTATTTCTGAATCAACAACAGCTAACCACCTGAAATTTTCAGAAATTGAAGAGTTTAACATGGTTATATGTTTGACTAATTACCAAAACATTCAATGAAAAAAAAAAAAAAATCAATTTGAAATTTTCATGTTTTACATTGACTTTGTAAGTTTCATAAGTTCTATTTATACAATTGATATTTCATCATTTTGGCACTTTGCCAAATGGGGTCATTTGATATATCAAATTGAAGGTCTTAATGAGCTCTACTCAAAATGAAAATTCTAAACCCTTTTTCATTCCAGTGGGAAGGGTGGGGTCATTTAGTGCAAAAATTCAAACTTCTCAGATGGTTAGGTTGTCGCATATCAAATGAAAGTCCATAAAGCGTACATTTCAAATATCAAATTGACGTCCCCAAAAATGGGTTGGGTGGGGTCATTGAGTGCAGAAAATAAATTGTCTTCTAAGGTAAGGTTGTTGTATATCAAATGAAAGGTCATAATGTGTACATTTCAAATATCAAATTCCTGTCCTTCAAAAATGAGGTTGATGGGGTTATTAAGTGCAAAAATCAAACTTTCTAGAACATGGCGTTGTCGCATATCATATGAAAGATCATCAAGTCTACATTACATATATCATACTTCCGATATCAAAAATGTAGGTGGATGGGGTCATTAAGTGTAAAAGTGAAAATTTTCAAAGGTATGCTTGTCGTATATCAAATGAAAGGTCTTAAAGAGTACATTACAAAACATCACTTTTACAGGAAGACCTTTCAATTGTTTTACAAACAATTGAGATACTAGTTTTCTAATGTTTTTTTTTTTTTTTTTTTTCTTCCAACATTTTTTGACATGCCCTCCCCTCGTTTCTATTGGAGTTATCAAGACCAAATATGGACCATCGATAGACCTCATCATGAAGTATTACCAGATGACCCTGTTAAGGATTTCATCACCCCCTTTATAAGTTATCTCCCTTTTATTAGTTTTTTCGACATGGCCCCTCGTTGTTTTTGAAGATATCATGACCTTATTTGGACAAAAGGTAGATCTCATCATGAAGTATTACCAGATGAGGCTGCGTAGGATTTCATCATCCCTTTTGAGAGTTATATCCTCTTGAAGCAATTTCTTTTATTTGCATTTTTCTTAAAATGTATTAGAGATAGAATCGAATTGAAAATTGCAGCAACTACAAGAACAGATGGCAATGTTAATAAACATAAACAATTAGTTTGTTATCAACCCTTATAAGGAGTTATTTCCTTTAAAATTATACACAATTTTGAAAAATTCTATTTCGAGAACCGGAAGTCGTAGAGACTTGGGACCTTCACCAATAATCTTTAATTCATGTGACCTTTAATTTGCACCCAAGGTCAAAGGTCACTGAGTGCAAAAAAAAAATACGCTGCAATTTCAAGCTTACATATTAAGAAAACGATAAGAGTTTGCTGCATACATACTGCGTATAAAATGTTCCTCTCGACGAGCTCTACATTTTATATATTAAGCTCAAAACTGTCCGACCGTCTGTTCAAAAGTTGCAACGAGATAATTCTTAAAAGTATAGTATTGTGTGTATATCTTTTTAAAGGTAACAGATATCAACCTACTATAAATTAGAAAAATGACCAGTATTTTAAGACCTTCAATTTGAGGTCAATGTCAGGTCATGATGAAATTTTACCTTGACCTTCAAAGTGTACTATGACCTTGACCTTGTGATATTTGAAAGGTCAATATGGTCCTGAGTTGAATGGTGGTAGTCCCATGTCTCTATGACTTCCGGTTCTCAAGTTTGGTATTGCATCATATATTTGATGATTCATTGTGACCTTGATGAACTTTGGAATTGTCCCAAATTTTTTCTACAATGTTGTCCTTCAACTGCAGATCATTTATCATTTAACAGATTTGAGATATCTATTGTCGTTTTAGAGATAATGCAGTTTGAAATTTTGCGAGCGGAGGCATGTATTTCTGAATCAACAACAGGTAACCACCTGAAATTTTCAGAAATTGAAGAGTTTAACATGGTTATATGTTTGACCAAATACCAAAACATTCAATGAAAAAACCCAAAAAAAAATCAATTTGAAATTTTCATGTTTTGCATTGACTTTGTAAGTTTCATAAGTTCTATTTATACAATTGATATTTCATCATTTTGGCACTTTGCCAAATGGGGTCATTGATATATCAAATTGAAGGTCTTAATGAGCTCTACTCAAAATGAAAATTCTAAACCCTTTTTCATTCCAGTGGGAAGGGTGGGGTCATTTAGTGCAAAAATTCAAACTTCTTAGATGGTTAGGTTGTCGCATATCAAATGAAAGTCCATAAAGCATACATTTCAAATATCAAATTGACGTCCCCAAAAAATGGATTGGGTGGGGTCATTGAGTGCAGAAAATAAATTGTCTTCTAAGGTAAGGTTGTTGTATATCAAATGAAAGGTCATAATGTGTACATTTCAAATATCAAATTCCTGTCCTCCCAAAATGAGGTTGATGGGGTTATTAAGTGCAAAAATCAAACTTTCTAGAACATGGCGTTGTCGCATATCATATGAAAGATCATCAAGTCTACATTACATATATCATACTTCCGATATCAAAATGTAGGCGGATGGGGTCATTAAGTGTAAAAGTGAAAATTTTCAGAAGGTATGCTTGTCGTATATCAAATGAAAGGTCGTAAAAGTACATTACAAAACATCACTTTTACAGGAAAGACCTTTCAATTGTTTTACAAACAATTGAGATACTAGTTTTTCTTTTTTTTCTTCCAACATTTTTTTGACATGGCCTCCCTCGTTTCTATTGGAGTTATCAAGACCAAATATGGACCATCGATAGACCTCATCATGAAGTATTACCAGATGACCCTGTTGAGGATTTTATCATCCCTTTAGAAGTTATCTCCCTTTTATTGGTTTTTTCGACATGGCCCCCTCGTTGTTTTAAAGATATCATGACCTTATTTGTACAATAGGTAGATCTCATCTTGATGTATTACCATATGAGGCTGCGTAGGATTTCATCATACCTTTGAGAGTTATATCCCTTGAAGCAATTTCTTTTATTTGCATTTTTCTTAAAAAGTATTAGAGATAGAATTGAATTGAAAATGGCAGCATCTACAAGAACAGATGGCAATGTTAATAAACATAAACAATTAGTTTGTTATCAACCCTTATAAGGAGTTATTTCCTTTAAAATTATACACAATTTTGAAAAATTCTATTTCGAGAACCGGAAGTCGTAGAGACTTGAGACCTTCACCAATAATCTTTAATTCATGTGACCTTTAATTTGCACCCAAGGTCAAAGGTCACTGAGTGCAAAAAAATTTACGCTGCAATTTCAAGCTTACATATTAAGAAAACGATAAGAGTTTGCTGCATACATACTGTGTATGAAATGTTTCTCTCGACGAACTCTACATTTTATACATTAAGCTCAAATCTGTCCGACCGTCTGTTCAAAAGTTACGACGAGATAATTCTTAAAAGTATAGTATTGTGTGTATATCTTTTAAAGGTAACAGATATCAACCTACTATAAACTGCAAAAATGATCAGTATTTTAAGACCTTCAATTTGAGGTCAATGTCAGGTCATGATGAAATTTTACCTTGACCTTCAAAGTGTACTTTGACCTTGACCTTGTGATATTTGAATAGTCAAGTGGTTCTGAGCTGAATGGTGGTAGTCCCATGTCTCTACGACTTCCGGTTCTCAAGTTTGGTATTGCATCCTATATTTGATGATTCATTGTGACCTTGATGAACTTTGGAACTGTCCCAATTTTTTTTATACAATGTTGCCCTTCAACTGCAAATCATTTATCATTGAACAGATTTGAGATATCTATTGTCGTTTTAGAGATAATGCACTTTTACATTTTGAGAGTGGGGGCATGTATTTCTGAATTAACAACAGGTAACCACCTGAAATTTTCAGAAATTGAAGAGTTTAACATGGTTCTATGTTTGACTAATTACCAAAACATTCAATGAAAAAAAAAACCCAAAAAATCAATTTGAAATTTTCGAGTTTTGCATTGACTTTGTAAGTTTCATAAGTTCTATTTATACAATTGATATTACATCATTTTTGGCACTTTGCCAAATGGGGTCATTTGATATATCAAATTGAAGGTCTTAATGAGCTCTACTCAAAATGAAAATTTAAACCCTTTTTCATTCCAGTGGGAAGGGTGGGGTCATTTAGTGCAAAAAATTAAAACTTCTCAGATGGTTAGGTTGTCGCATATCAAATGAAAGTCCATAAAGCGTACATTTCAAATATCAAATTGACGTCCCCAAAAAATGGGTTGGGTGGGGTCATTGAGTGCAGAAAATAAATTGTCTTCTAAGGTAAGGTTGTTGTATATCAAATGAAAGGTCATAATGTGTACATTTCAAATATCAAATTCCTGTCCTCTAAAAATGAGGTGGATGGGGTTATTAAGTGCAAAAATCAAACTTTCTAGAACATGGTGTTGTCGCATATCATATGAAAGATCTTCAAGTCTACATTACATATATCATACTTCCGATATCAAAAATGTAGGTGGATGGGGTCATTAAGTGTAAACAGTGAAAATTGTCAAAAGGTATGCTTGTCGTGTATCAAATGAAAGGTCTTAAAGAGTACATTACAAAAACATCACTTTTACAGGAAAGACCTTTCAATTGTTTTACAAACAATTGAGATACTAGTTTTTTCTTTTTTTTCTTCCAACATTTTTTTGACATGGCCTCCCCTCGTTTCTATTGGAGTTATCAAGACCAAATATGGACCATCGATAGACCTCATCATGATGTATTACCAGATGAGGCTGTGTAGGATTTCATCATCCCCTTTAGAAGTTATCTCCCTTTTATGGTTTTTTTCGACATGCCCCACTCGTTGTTTTTAAAGATATCATGACCTTATTTGGACAATAGGTAGATCTCATCATGATGTATTACCATAGTGAGGCTGCAAAGATTTCATCATCCCTTTGAGAGTTATAAACCCTTGAAGCAATTTCTTTTATTTGCATTTTTTTAAAAAGTATTAGAGATTGAATCGAATTGAAAATGGCAGCATCTACAAGAACGGATGGCAATGTTAATAAACATAAACAATTAGTTTGTTATCAACCCTTATAAGGAGTTATTTCTCTTTAAAATTATACACAATTTTGAAAAATCTATTTCGAGAACCGGAAGTCGTAGAGACTTGGGACCTTCACCAATAATCTTTAATTCATGTGACCTTTAATTTGCACCCAAGGTCAAAGGTCACTGAGTGCAAAAAATTTACGCTGCAATTTCAAGCTTCCATATTAAGAAAACGATAAGAGTTTGCTGCATACATACTGTGTATAAAATGTTCCTCTCGACGAGCTCTACATTTTATTTATTAAGCTCAAAACTGTCCGACCGTCTGTTCAAAAGTTACGACGAGATAATTCTTAAAAGTATAGTATTGTGTGTATATCTTTTAAAGGTAACAGATATCAACCTACTATAAACTGCAAAATGATCAGTATTTTAAGACCTTCAATTTGAGGTCAAGGTCAGGTCATGATGAAATTTTACCTTGACCTTCAAAGTGTACTATGACCTTGACCTTGTGATACTTGAAAGGTCAAGTTGTTTTGAGTTGAATGGTGGTAGTCCCATGTCTCTACGACTTCCGGTTCTCAAGTTTGGTATTGCATCATATATTTGATGATTCATTGTGACCTTGATGAACTTTGGAATTGTCCTAAATTTTTTTTTACAATGTTGTCCTTTATCTGCAGATTATTTATCTTTTAACAGATTTGAGATATCTATTGTCGTTATAGAGATAATGCAGTTTGAAGTTTTGCGAGCGGAGGCATGTATTTCTGAATTAACAACAGCTTTTCACCTGAAATTTTCAGAAATTGAAGAGTTATAATGGTTATATGTTTGACTAATTACCAAAAACTTTCAATGAAAAACTCAAAAAAAAAATCAATTTGAAATTTTTATCTTTTGCATTGACTTTGTAAGTTTCATAAGTTCTATTTGTATAATTGATATTGCATCATTTTTGGCTCCTTGCCAAATGCGGTTATTATGTATATCAAATTGAAGGTCTAAATGAGCTCTACTCAAAAATGAAAATTCTAAACCCCTTTTTCATCCCAGTGGCAAGGGTGGGGTCATTTAGTGCAAAAAATTCAAACTTCTCAGACGGTTAGCTTGTCCCATATCAAATGGAAGCCCATAAAGCGTACATTTCAAATATCAAATTGACGTCCCCAAAAAATGGGTTGGGTGGGGTCATTGAGTGCAAAACATAAATTTTTTTTTAAGATAAGGCTGTTGTATATCAAATGAAAGGTCATAACGTGTACATTTCAAATATCAAATTCCTGTCCTCCAAAAATGAGTTGGATGGGGTTATTAAGTGCAAAAATCAAACTTTTTAGAAGATGGTGTTGTCGCATATCAAATGAAAGATCATCAAGTCTACATTACATATATCATACTTTTGATCTCAAAAACTTAGGCGGATGGGGTCATTAAGTGTAAAAAGCGAAAAATTTCAGAAGGTATGCTTGTCGTATATCAAATGAAAGGTCTTAAAAAGTACATTACGAAAACATCACTTTTACAGGAAAGACCTTTCAATTGTTTTACAAACAATTGAGATACTAGTTTTATTTAGCTATTTTTATTAAAATTAATTAGTTTCAGCCTATCCTTACATAAACATTGGAAAGTATCAAAAAGCAATTAGAAGTCGAATAAAACAGAGACGTTAATTATTCATTTTAATTGGTGACGATTTGAATATTGTTCCATATTTGAAATCTTGAATAAGTTATATTGAACATTGGCCTTTTTTCTTTGATAAAAATAAAGTAGAAAATGCAAGGAACCAATTTCTTCGACGCATTTTCAACTCCTTTGAATGCATCGTTACTCGCAATGTCTAAGCACAACCCATTGTTGAATGAATTCACTTGTGAAAAAGGTTCTATTTATCTTTATTTGAAATCAAGGTATTTCATTTCAACCATGTAAAAAGGGTTTATTAGTGGATAACCCAAAGTCATTTACAAAGTACATAAACATCTTTAAAAAAACCAGCCTAACCTTGAGAAATGATGAAGTTTGAATGAAAACAAATTTTGTCTTGACTTAGGATAGACAATATTTTACCAGCAGAAACAACACAGATCTAAATATATCTTACCTTGCATGATCATGATAATAGACAAGAGGCAAATACTAAGAGTAATGACAGACAGGGTGTACATTCTTGTGGTTTTAACTCTGTAAGAAACAAAAGTTACAAAATGAAATATAAAAAAACATGAAAAAAGAAGAAAACGGAATTTTAACATGTACAATGCACAAATAAAACATTTTGTTTTAGAAAAAAAGACCCACAAATAACCTCATGATTTCGAATATTTAATGAAATATTACCTGTTTGGTAAAAATAAATGTTGCTATTGTCGGTTACTGCAAAGCCTTCTGAAATTACAAGCCTAAACCCTTTGATGAGTTATTATTTCAATCTTTATATACTTGGCCACTTGTTAATTTCACAAATAACTTTATCCACCTACTTTTTACTTGTGTCCAATCAAGTTTCTAGTTGTGTGTCACTCTTAGTTTACAATGTCACAATAGGGAAATGTATCATTAGTTCATCTATTTAAAATATATAATACAAATCAAAAGAGAGAAAAATATCAAGGGGTAATAATAGTCTAAAATATTAAAGAAAATATGAATGGTAAATTACAAAACGCCATAGATCTTCCAGCTTGAAGTGGACTTTGTTTAGTATTCAGGAGTACATTTTTCTTTGCGACTATTTATTTTTCCGCTGCAAAGACACATAAAAAACAACATTGATTTCTTATAAGTCATTCTTTGCATGTATTGCAGAAACGCTCCAACTTGGAAATAATATACTACCTACTAGTATAGGACAACTTTATTTGGCCTTTTTGACATTGTTTGATTCGAGCGTCACTGATAAGTCTTTTGTAGACGAAACGCGCGTCTGGCGCAAATATAAAATTTCAATCCTGATATCTTTGATGAGTTTATTTACTTAGTATTGCAACAACGGCGGTCACCTTATAAAGATTGTGTGTATGGTCTGAGACAATAAAGTAGCTTTATACAGGCAAAAATCTTTTAAAATCTTAATTTCAAAAGTGTAATTCAGATCTGTGTCTAGATTTTCAGTACTATGGCATTTCTGTACATATTGATCATATGCTATTTTTTAACAAAGCGTTACATTATTTTCTAATTTATTCAAAACGTTCTGAATATACCTTATACAATTTGTAAATGTGCCCCTGGTGAAGTAAAATTAGTACTGTTAATGTCATGAAGTCTATGCTATTATGGGGACACTTGATTTGATCCAACCATTAACTATTACACAGTCAATTGCCTGCTGAACAGTATTTGTTACATGCTTGTTTCACCATAAAATGAGAGTTTAAAATAGTTGATTTAACCTTTGGTTTTTAAAAATAAAATATTTTGAACCCCTTAATTGCCAGTTATATAACAAAATGCCGGCATCTGTTAACATTTGAAATGTTTGTAAAACGTTCATTATATTCATATATATTGCAAATGACAGTTTTATGATGCAATATCAAGAAATTGTTGAACAGTTCTTTCATTAAAACATAAAAATGTGCACGATAAACGGAAATAAATTAGTATTAATATAACGAAAAGGTGTTGTGGGGCTGAATCAAGCAGACAACAACCTAACAATAATTAAACGAAACGATTAATGGATACATATTCACAAAGCAACCGTTAATTAATAGACCCGTTAAGTGTTAAACTTTTTCATTCATCACAAAGCTATTGCTATTTAAAGCACCCGTTAACGTGTCCGTTAAGTGCTCCGTAAAAAACGTATTGGTAAACGAACCCTTGCCAGTATATGATAAGCATATAACTTAACAGATTCGAAATGCGTCGTTTTTTTTAGTATTTGATAAAAATTCTTTTTTTTTTAAATTCGAGATTAGTTTAAGCATTGCCCAAAAAAAAAAAAAGCCTGTCAAAAAATAATGACTAATACTGTAACGAAAACTCAAGATTGTCCATATTATTTAATGATAGAAAAGTCTTAAAACCACTAAGTTTCTTGTGATCTTATAATTTTGAAAATTTAAACTAAACTGTGTGGACAAAATACACATGACACTATATAGATTTAAAATATGCCATTTTTGTAATATTTGATGCAAATTCATTTGCTTTTTAAATTAAAGATTAATAAAAACATTATCCTAGAATAAAGAAATCCTGTAAAAAAAAACAAAAACAATTACAAATACTGTATAGAAAACTCAAGATACAGTAGGAATTAAAACAAACCAAAACGGGGATAGCAATCGATTATTTATATAAATATTGTTTATATGAACTTTTATTGTGTGAAACTAATACTATTGATTAAACATAAAAACTGAAAATCAATAAAAATAATTAAACTTGTACACAAAAGCTCAATATGTGGTATGTTTGCCATTAATACAACAACTCTCCTCCATTTACCATAACAAAGACGCAGTCCGTTTAGGAAAACATGAGCGTAATAGACAAGCTTACGGATTGCAGAAGATCATACGTATCTCAAAATGTTAATATAAAATAAAATAAGGAAATGTATGATAGACAATGCGACAAAACTCCTCCAATTCAAATTCACTTCCATTATTTTGTTTTTTGGTTTTTACTTATTGCAATAGTTTGAATTTCAATGGACATTATATCATCTTAGACTTTTAATTTCTTCCCAGAATGTTATAACTGTTATAGCCGGGTCGTCCATTTTCCCTGTTATAATAATACTTGAAATGTGCAAACGACTCATTAAATTTACAATTTTATGATTAGTAGGTAAAACGCAAGTTTCGCATTCATAAGACACACCAATTGGGAACCCATTTATAGTATCATTTCAATGTATAGCAAAGGACGATTACGATGAGGTATACTTACCACTGAATTTATAGTATCATTTTAATGAATAGTAAAGGATAATTACGATTTAGTATACATACCACAGGCGGCTTGCTTAGCCTTTTCGGCAAGTACAACGGTGGCATAGCTATCCGAAGTGCAATCTTCTTTAGCACATTCAAGAAATGCATTTGCTGCACTGTTTTAAAAAAAACAAAACAATGGAATAACAGAGGAACGAAGTTTATTATCAAAGTGTCGTATGAATATTTGAACAAATGTTTTCTTAATTAAAAAAATGTGAATAATATACCTCTAGTATCGACGTTATAATTTTAAACTAAATCTGCCCTTAGTTACTTTCGTTTGTTGAAGGTGCAACTGTTTATCCTTTATTCCTCATTTTCATTTCATAGCATGTTATATGTAGATGAAAAGGACTGTTTTCAATAGAGCGATGTGTGCAAATAAAAAAAAAAACAAGAACTATATAGAACCAAAGCTGACCTGCATAACGTCTCCTTGTCCTTTCCTGCCGCGCCCGCAAATGTTGTGATGCAGGCAAGACAAGCCCCTGCTTCAGCCCCTGAATAAAATATTAGCAAACATATTTTCATAGTTTATTTCAGAGTTACCTCCGATTAAACTAAGTCTTAAGATGTGTTTCAAAAAAGGACCCTTTACCTTTATATTAATAAGTGTCGTTTTCATGACTATAAATTTTCGCACGGAACAATAAATGAATCATAATAGTTTTATTCTTAAAAAAAACCCTAGTATACCTTCTGAAGAATAGAACCTCATCGGATTTCAAACTTAGATTGTTAAACTTTCTAGTGTGATGTATTCCTAACAGAAAACGCTTACCCTGTGGATGCGACCAGATTTACTGCTTTTGGAATTCATGCTCATTGGTTGATTTTAACCTTAATTTGTATTTGTTTAATCGATTGATGAAATTTGAACATTGTAAACAAGTATTTCCTTAATGTAGTATATCGCGGTCATCACACAATTGATAGAAATGTTACATAAATTGTTTACTTTGTATTTTAATTTAGCTATTTTATTAAAATTAATTAGTTTCAGCCTATCCTTACATAAACATTGGAAAGTATCAAAAGCAATTAGAAGTCGAATAAAACAGAGACGTTAATTATTCATTTTAATTGGTGACGAATTGAACATTGTTCCATATTTGAAATCTTGAATAAGTTATATTGAACATTGGCCTTTTTTCTTTTATAAAAATAAAGTAGAAAATGCAAGGAACTAATTTCTTCGACGCACGTTCAACTCCTTTTAATGCATCGTTACTCGCAATGTCTAAGCACAACCCATTGTTGAATGAATTCACTTGTGAAAAAGGTTCTATTTATCTTTATTTGAAATCAAGATATTTCATTTCAACTATGTAAAAAGGGTTTATTAGTGGATAACCCAAAGTCATTTACAAAGTACATAAACATCTTTTAAAAAACCGGCCTAACCTTGAGAAATGATGAAGTTTGAATGAAAACAAATTTTGTCTTGACTTAGGATAGACAATATTTTACCAACTCCATGGTTATATATACAAAATGTACTTGCTGCTATGAAGTAGTATAATAAAAACTGTTAAATTGGGAACCCATTTATAGTATCATTTCAATGTATAGCAAAGGACGATTACGATGAGGTATACTTACCACTGAATTTATAGTATCATTTTAATGAATAGTAAAGGATAATTACGATTTAGTATACATACCACAGGCGGCTTGCTTAACCTCTTCGGCAAGTGCAACGGTGGCACCGCTATCCGAAGTGCAATCTTCTTTAGCACATTCAAGATATGCATTTGCTGCACTGTTTTAAAATAAACAAAACAATGGAATAGCAGAGGAACGAAGTTTATTATCAAAGTGTCGTATGAATATTTGAACAAATGTTTTCTTAATTAAAAAAATGTGAATAAAATACCTCTAGTATCGACGTTATAATTTTAAACTAAATCTGCCCTTGGTTACTTTCGTTTGTTGAATGTGCAACTGTTTATCCTTTATTCCTCATTTTCATTTCATAGCATATTATATGTAGATGAAAAGGACTGTTTTCAATAGAGCGATATGTGCAAATAAAAAAAAAAAAAAAAAAAACAAGAACTATATAGAACCAAAGCTGACCTGCATAATGTCTCCTTGTCCTTTCCTGCCGCGCCTGCAAATGTTGTGCCGCAGGCAAGACAAGTCCTGCTTCAGCCCCTGAATAAAATATTAGCAAACATATTTTCATAGTTTATTTTAGAGTTACCTTCGATTAAACTAAGTCTTAAGATGTGTTTCAAAAGGACCCTTTACCTTTATATTAATAAGTGTCGTTTTCATGACTATAAATTTTCGCACGGAACAATAAATGAATCATAATAGTTTTATTCTTAAAAAACCTAGTATACCTTCTGAAGAATAGAACCTCATCGGATTTCAAACTTAGATTGTTAAACTTTCTAGTGTGATGTATTCCTAACAGAAAACGCTTACCCTGTGGATGCGACCAGATTTACTGCTTTTGGAATTCATGCTCATTGGTTGATTTTACCTTAATTTGTATTTGTTTAATCGATTGATGAAATTTGAACATTGTAAACAAGTATTGCCTTAATGTAGTATATCGCGGTCATCACACAATTGATAGAAATGTTACATAAATTGTTTACTTTGTATTTTTATTTAGCTATTTTATTGAAATTAATTAGTTTCAGCCTATCCTTACATAAACATTGGAAAGTATCAAAAGCAATTAGAAGTCGAATAAAACAGAGACGTTAATTATTCATTTTAATTGGTGACGAATTGAACATTGTTCCATATTTGAAATCTTGAATAAGTTATATTGAACATTGGCCTTTTTCTTTTATAAAAATAAAGTAGAAAATGGAAGGAACTAATTTCTTCGACGCACGTTCAACTCCTTTGAATGCATCGTTACTCGCAATGTCTAAGCACAACCCATTGTTGAATGAATTCACTTGTGAAAAGGTTCTATTTATCTTTATTTGAAATCAAGGTATTTCATTTCAACCATGTAAAAGGGTTTATTAGTGGATAACCCAAAGTCATTTACAAAGTACATAAACATCGTTAAAAAACCGGCCTAACCTTGAGAAATGATGAAGTTTGAATGAAAACAAATTTTGTCTTGACTTAGGATAGACAATATTTTACCAACTCCATGGTTATATATACAAAATGTACTAGCTGCTATGAAGTAGTATAATAAAACTGTTAAATTGGGAACCCATTTATAGTATCATTTCAATGTATAGCAAAGGACGATTACGATGAGGTATACTTACCACTGAATTTATAGTATCATTTTAATGAATAGTAAAGGATAATTACGATTTAGTATACATACCACAGGCAGCTTGCTTAACCTCTTCGGCAAGTGCAACGGTGGCACCGCTATCCGAAGTGCAATCTTCTTTAGCACATTCAAGATATGCATTTGCTGCACTGTTTTTAAAATAAACAAAACAATGGAATAGCAGAGGAACGAAGTTTATTATCAAAGTGTCGTATGAATATTTGAACAAATGTTTTCTTAATTAAAAAATGTGAATAAAATACCTCTAGTATCGACGTTATAATTTTAAACTAAATCTGCCCTTGGTTACTTTCGTTTGTTGAATGTGCAACTGTTTATCCTTTATTCCTCATTTTCATTTCATAGCATATTATATGTAGATGAAAAGGACTGTTTTCAATAGAGCGATACGTGCAAATAAAAAAAAAAAAAAAAAAAACAAGAACTATATAGAACCAAAGCTGACCTGCATAATGTCTCCTTGTCCTTTCCTGCCGCGCCTGCAAATGTTGTGCCGCAGGCAAGACAAGTCCCTGCTTCAGCCCTGAATAAATATTAGCAAACATATTTTCATAGTTTATTTTAGAGTTACCTTCGATTAAACTAAGTCTTAAGATGTGTTTCAAAGAAGGACCCTTTACCTTTATATTAATAAGTGTCGTTTTCATGACTATAAATTTTCGCACGGAACAATAAATGAATCATAATAGTTTTATTCTTAAAAAACCTAGTATACCTTCTGAAGAATAGAACCTCATCGGATTTCAAACTTAGATTGTTAAACTTTCTAGTGTGATGTATTCCTAACAGAAAACGCTTACCCTGTGGATGCGACCAGATTTACTGCTTTTGGAATTCATGCTCATTGGTTGATTTTACCTTAATTTGTATTTGTTTAATCGATTGATGAAATTTGAACATTGTAAACAAGTATTGCCTTAATGTAGTATATCGCGGTCATCCCACAATTGATAGAAATGTTACATGAATTGTTTACTTTGTATTTTTATTTAGCTATTTTTATTAAAATTAATTAGTTTCAGCCTATCCTTACATAAACATTGGAAAGTATCAAAAAGCAATTAGAAGTCGAATAAAACAGAGACGTTAATTATTCATTTTAATTGGTGACGAATTGAACATTGTTCCATATTTGAAATCTTGAATAAGTTATATTGAACATTGGCCTTTTTCTTTTATAAAATAAAGTAGAAAATGGAAGGAACTAATTTCTTCGACGCACGTTCAACTCCTTTGAATGCATCGTTACTCGCAATGTCTAAGCACAACCCATTGTTGAATGAATTCACTTGTGAAAAGGTTCTATTTATCTTTATTTGAAATCAAGGTATTTCATTTCAACCATGTAAAAGGGTTTATTAGTGGATAACCCAAAGTCATTTACAAAGTACATAAACATCGTTAAAAAACCGGCCTAACCTTGAGAAATGATGAAGTTTGAATGAAAACAAATTTTGTCTTGACTTAGGATAGACAATATTTTACCAACTCCATGGTTATATATACAAAATGTACTAGCTGCTATGAAGTAGTATAATAAAACTGTTAAATTGGGAACCCATTTATAGTATCATTTCAATGTATAGCAAAGGACGATTACGATGAGGTATACTTACCACTGAATTTATAGTATCATTTTAATGAATAGTAAAGGATAATTACGATTTAGTATACATACCACAGGCAGCTTGCTTAACCTCTTCGGCAAGTGCAACGGTGGCACCGCTATCCGAAGTGCAATCTTCTTTAGCACATTCAAGATATGCATTTGCTGCACTGTTTTTAAAATAAACAAAACAATGGAATAGCAGAGGAACGAAGTTTATTATCAAAGTGTCGTATGAATATTTGAACAAATGTTTTCTTAATTAAAAAATGTGAATAAAATACCTCTAGTATCGACGTTATAATTTTAAACTAAATCTGCCCTTGGTTACTTTCGTTTGTTGAATGTGCAACTGTTTATCCTTTATTCCTCATTTTCATTTCATAGCATATTATATGTAGATGAAAAGGACTGTTTTCAATAGAGCGATACGTGCAAATAAAAAAAACAAAAAAAACAAGAACTATATAGAACCAAAGCTGACCTGCATAATGTCTCCTTGTCCTTTCCTGCCGCGCCTGCAAATGTTGTGCCGCAGGCAAGACAAGTCCCTGCTTCAGCCCCTGAATAAAATATTAGCAAACATATTTTCATAGTTTATTTCAGAGTTACCTTCGATTAAACTAAGTCTTAAGATGTGTTTCAAAAAAGGACCCTTCACCTTTATATTAATAAGTGTCGTTTTCATGACTTTAAATTTTCGCACGGAACAATAAATGAATCATAATAGTTTTATTCTTAAAAAAAACCCTAGTATACCTTCTGAAGAATAGAACCTCATCGGATTTCAAACTTAGATTGTTAAACTTTCTAGTGTGATGTATTCCTAACAGAAAACGCTTACCCTGTGGATGCGACCAGATTTACTGCTTTTGGAATTCATGCTCATTGGTTGATTTTAACCTTAATTTGTATTTGTTTAATCGATTGATGAAATTTGAACATTGTAAACAAGTATTGCCTTAATGTAGTATATCGCGGTCATCACACAATTGATAGAAATGTTACATAAATTGTTTACTTTGTATTTTTATTTAGCTATTTTTATTAAAATTAATTAGTTTCAGCCTATCCTTACATAAACATTGGAAAGTATCAAAAGCAATTAGAAGTCGAATGAAATAGAGACGTTAATTATTCATTTTAATTTGTGACGAATTGAACATTTTTCCATATTTGAAATCTTGAATAAGTTATATTGAACATTGGCCTTTTTCTTTTATAAAATAAAGTAGAAAATGCAAGGACCTAATTTCTTCGACGCATTTAAACTCCTTTGAATGCATCGTTACTCGCAATGTCTAAGCACAACCCATTGTTGAATGAATTCACTTGTGAAAAAGGTTCTATTTATCTTTATTTGAAATCAAGGTATTTCATTTCAACCATGTAAAAGGGTTTATTAGTGGATAACCCAAAGTCATTTACAAAGTACATAAACATCTTTAAAAAATCGGCCTAACCTTGAGAAATGATTAAGTTTGAATGAAAACAAATTTTGTCTTGACTTAGGATAGACATTATTTTACCAGCAGATACAACACGGATCTAAATATATCTTACCTTGCATGATCATGATAATAGACAAGAGGCAAATACTAAGAGTAATGACAGACAGGGTGTACATTCTTGTGGTTTTAACTCTGTAAGAAACAAAAGTTACAAAATGAAATATAAAAAACATGAAAAAGAAGAAAACGGAATTTTAACATGTACAATGCACAAATAAAACATTTTGTTTTAGAAAAAATTAATAAATGAAGACCCACAAAAAGCCTCATAATTTCGAATATTTAATGAAATATTACCTGTTTGGTATAAATAAATGTTGCTGTTGTCGGTTACTGCAAAGCCTTCTGAAATTACAAGCCTAAACCCTTTGATGAGTTATTATTTCAATCTTTATATACTTGGCCACTTGTTAATTTCACAAATAACTTTATCCACCTACTTTTTACTTGTGTCCAATCAAGTTTCTAGTTGTGTGTCACCCTTAGTGTACACTGTAACAATAGGGACATGTATGATTAGTTCATGTATCTAAAATAGTAGATACGAAACAAAAGAGAGGAGGATATCAAGGGGTAATAATAGTCTTAAAAAAACTTGTTAAAGAAAATATAAATGGTAAATTACAAAACGCCATAGATCTTCCAGCTTGAAGTGGACTTTGTTTAGTATTCAGGAGTACATTTTTCTTTGCGACTATTTATTTTCTGCTGCAAAGACACATAAAAACAACATTGATTTCTTATAAGTCATTCGTTGCATGTATTGCAGAAACGCTCCAACTTGGAAATAATATACTACCTACTAGTATAGGAATACTTTTTTGGCCTTTTGACATTTTTGATTCGAGCGTCACTGATAAGTCTTTTGTAGACGAAACGCGCGTCTGGCGCAAATATAAAATTTCAATCCTGATATCTTTGATGAGTTTATTTACTTTGTATTGCAACAACGGCGGTCACCTTACAAAGATTGTGTGTATGGTCTGAGACAATAAAGTAGCTTTATACAAGCAAACATCTTTAAAATTTTAATTTCAAAAGTGTAATTCAGATCTGTGTCTAGATTTTCAGTACTATGGCATTTCTGTACATATTGATCATATGCTATTTTTTAACAAAGCGTTACATTATTTTCTAATTTATTCAAAACGTTCTGAATATACCTTATACAATTTGTAAATGTGCCTCTGGTGAAGTAAAATTAGTACTGTTAATGTCATTAAGTCTATGCTATTATGGGGACACTTGATTTGATCCAACCATTAACTATTACACAGTCAATTGCCTGCTGAACAGTATTTGTTACATGCTTGTTTCACCATAAAATGAGAGTTTAAAATAGTTGATTTAACCTTTGGTTTTTAAAAATAAAATATTTTGAACCCCTTAATTGCCAGTTAAATAACAAAATGCCTGCATCTGCTAACATTTGAAATGTTTGTAAAACGTTCATTATATTCATATATATTGCAAATGACAGTTTTATGATGCAATATCAAGAAATTGTTGAACAGTTCTTTCATTAAAACATAAAAATGTGCACGATAAACGGAAATAAATTAGTATTAATATAACGAAAAGGTGTTGTGGGGCTGAATCAAGCAGACAACAACCTAACAATAATTAAACGAAACGATTAATGGATACATATTCACAAAGCAACCGTTAATTAATAGACCCGTTAAGTGTTAATTCTTTTTCATTCATCACAAAGCTATTGCTATTTAAAGCACCCGTTAACGTGTCCGTTAAATGCTCCGTAAAAACGTATTGGTAAACGAACCCTTGCCAGTATATGATAAGCATATAACTTAACAGATTCGAAATGCGTCGTTTTTAGTATTTGATAAAATTCTTTTTTTTTAAATTCGAGAATAGTTTAAGCATTGCCCAAAAATAAAAAAAGCCTGTCAAAAATAATGACTAATACTGTAACGAAAACTCAAGATTGTCCATATTATTTAATGATAGAAAAGTCTTAAAACCACTAAGTTTCTTGTGATCTTATAATTTTGAAAATTTAAACTAAACTGTGTGGACAAAATACACATGACACTATATAGATTTAAAATATGCCATTTTGTAATATTTGATGCAAATTCATTTGCTTTTTAAATTAAAGATTAATAAAAACATTATCCTAGAATAAAGAAATCCTGTAAAAAAAAAAACAATTACAAATACTGTATAGAAAACTCAAGATACAGTAGGAATTAAAACAAACCAAAACGGGGATAGCAATCGATTATTTATATAAATATTGTTTATATGAACTTTTATTGTGTGAAACTAATACTATTGATTAAACATAAAAACTGAAAAATCAATAAAAATAATTAAACTTGTACACAAAAAGCTCAATATGTGGTATGTTTGCCATTAATACAACAACTCTCCTCCATTTACCATAACAAAGACGCAGTCCGTTTAGGGAAAACATGAGCGTAATAGACAAGCTTACGGATTGCAGAAGATCATACGTATCTCAAAATGTTAATATAAAATAAAATAAGGAAATGTATGATAGACAATGCGACAACTACTCCTCCAATTCAAATTCACTTCCATTATTTTGTTTTTGGCTCTTACTTATTGCAATAGTTTGAATTTCAATGGACATTATATCATCTTAGACTTCTAATTTGTTCCAAGAATATTATAACTGTTATAGCAGGGTCGTCCATTTTCCCTGTTAAAATGACACTTGAAATGTGCAAACGACCCATTCAAAGTACGTTTGTATGATTTAGTATGTAAAACGCAAGTTTCGCATTCATAAGACACACCAATGGGAAACCCATTTATTGTAACATTTCAATGAATAGTAAAGGATGATTACGATGAGGTATACTTACCACTGAATTTATAGCATCATTTCAATGAATAGTAAAGGATGATTACGATTTAGTATACATACCACAGACGACTTGCTTATTCTTTTCGGCAAGTACAACGGTGGCATAGCTATCCGAAGTGCAATCTTCTTTAGCACATTCAAGAAATGCATTTGCTGCACTGTTTTTGAAATAAAGAAAACAATGGAATTACAGAGGAACGAAGTATATTATCAAAGTGTCAAATTTATAGTTGAACAAATGTTTTACAAGTTTGAGAATAGTATACCTCCAGTATCGAAGTTATAATTTTAAACTAAATCTGACTTTAGTTACTTTTATTTATTGAAGGTGCAACTGTTTATCCTTTATTCCTCATTTTCATTTCATAGCATGTTATATGTAGATGAAAAGGACTGTTTTCAATAGAGCGATGTGTGCAAATAAAAAAAAAAAAAACAAGAACTATATAGAACCAAAGCTGACCTGCATAACGTCTCCTTGTCCTTTCCTGCCGCGCCTGCAAATGTTGTGCCGCAGGCAAGACATGCCCTGCTTCAGCCCCTGAATAATATATTAGCAAAAATATGTTCATAGTTTGATTTCAGAGTTACCTCGATTAAACTAAGTCTTAAGATGTGTTTCAAAAAGGACCCTTTACCTTTATATTAATAAGTGTCGTTTTCATGACTATAAATTTTCGCACGGAACAATAAATGAATCATAATAGTTTTATTCTTAAAAAAACCTAGTATACCTTCTGAAGAATAGTACCTCATCGGATTTCAAACTTAGATTGTTAAACTTTCTAGTGTGATGTATTCCTAACAGAAAACGCTTACCCTGTGGATGCGACCAGATTTACTGCTTTTGGAATTCATGCTCATTGGTTGATTTTAACCTTAATTTGTATTTGTTTAATCGATTGATGAAATTTGAACATTGTAAACAAGTATTTCCTTAATGTAGTATATCGCGGTCATCACACAATTGATAGAAATGTTACATAAATTGTTTACTTTGTATTTTAATTTAGCTATTTTTCAAAATGATAATTTCAAAATCTGTAAATATCAGTATGCAAAATATCATTCAAGTTCATTAAATATGAAGCTAGTACAAGATATCATAGTAGTGGTTTAGTCATTAGGTCAAAGTCATATTTGTTTAACTAAGTTTAACATCTAATGAAATTCTATTAACATACATTCTGATATCATAATTCGCCTCTAAATTGATTGTCATAAGAATATCATTATTTATTGAGTTTGTACAATAACTCGAAGACTCATCTTTCACATGATATCAAGATTCATGTCCATTAATATGATATGTATCCATAGGAGCTTAAGTTAATGAATATGCTTAATTTAGATATTTTCACATAGACTTTAAAGTCTTAAAGCAATTAATTACTCAATATTATGATTATAGCTTAGCAATTTTTTATGATTCAAATGAAGATTCAAACATTTGAATTACATCATGTCAGAAGATTATTTTACAAATTAATATGTTTATGAGTATTTTTATAAATAATGACATTATGAGTAATCTAATTAATGTATAATACAATATTGCAATTCAAGTAAAATTACGAGAGTCCTTTATAATTTAACAATTTATTGATTCATTAAAAATGTCTCAGTTAATGTTGATACAATTATTCAATACCTGAGTTTAATGATTACACTTAAGATATTGTGAATCATTATATTAGATCATTTAATATTGAAATATGACATTGTAGGATTTAGCATTCATTAATTCAAGAGAACGAAATGTTTACATGTACTTAAAGTATTGACATAATTATAAAGTCTAAGTATTGATTATCAACTTATTAGAAGTATTATATCTTAAAAATATAACAGTGATGAACTATTATAGAATGCATATTTAATATTAACAATTATCACTATTCATGTAAGAGTATGTTTATTGTTGATACAATTACTATTCAATTAATAACTTGAAATAAATTAATTAAATTACTTTGTTGAAAACTATTGTAAGTATGACATCTTCATAATTATATTCATATTGATTATTTTATGTACATGAATGTTTATTAATGTACTTGATGTAATTTAATATTCATTTCTCTATTAAGTATTAGTATTCAAATGATCAACGTAAGATTCTTAGTATAGTACAAGTTTAGAAGTTATAGTCTCATAAGATAAGCATTCATAAAGATAATTTAGTTAATCTATATTAACATAAATTATAAATTCAATATGCAAATATTAAGTTGTATCTTGTATAGTTGTATTGTTATATTGACAAGTCTAACTTGAAATTATAAATATCATGTATTCAAATGTTTATGTTTCAATCAATCATGTTATAAAATGGATTTGAAAATATTCATAGGATTGTCTTATCATGTATTAATATATTGACTACTGTATAATGGAATTTAGCTGTAATCTAGAAGTATCGATTTAATATTATAAGTTGTTCTATATGATTGACATAAACTTAATTTTCACATAAACGTTATGATAAGTCTATAAATGAAGTTAAGTGTCAATTAAATCAAAATATTAATTGATTAATGCAGAATTATTATATTAAATTAAATTTAAATTATTTTCAATATTGTCATATTCAATTTCTACATGATTTTGAATTTTAAATCTTTGCATGTTAAAATTCAATTGAATCTGTAAATATTATTGAAATATTCAAAATACTTTATAGAAATAATTGAGTATGAATTAGACATTTATGTACATTACTTAAACTATTATTATCACATTTATTATAACATATTGATAGATAGCATTTAAGGCGTAAATTAAAAGAAATATATCTAACTGTGATGAATATGCTTCATCAAAACTTAAATTGTAAATTACTCTTAAATAATTAGAATAAGCATATTTAAATATGTTAAATAATTAAATTTTTAAGACTTCTATAATTACTTTGATAATATAATTTCAATTTATAATAATATTGAAAATGTGCATTTCTAAATGTAATTTCAAACTTATATAATTACTTCTTAATAGTTACTTAAGACATTGTTGATTATGATCAATATGTATAGACATTCAGATCTTTATTACATTATGAAATTATAAGTATATATAACACATAGAAAAGTAATTAGTAAATGTATATACAAATTCAATGTAATTAAATAAATATTCAAAAATTACAGACAACATTAAATAAGTATTGAACATGTAGATTGTATATACAGCATAAAACTATATCAATTTAATAATATTCATTTTATTAAATACAATGTCATTAATGATACTTAATAAAATCTAGAATTTGACGAAATACTTTATTCTTGCCTGAATATAACTTAAACTGAAATCAATTTTAGTTAAATCATAATAATTACAAGTATTGAATATTTTAAAACATCAATGAAATCT
Organism: Mytilus coruscus; assembly: GCA_017311375.1. Classification (NCBI taxonomy): domain Eukaryota; kingdom Metazoa; phylum Mollusca; class Bivalvia; order Mytilida; family Mytilidae; genus Mytilus; species Mytilus coruscus. The sequence continues at coordinate 67,696,084 of CM029604.1, read as the reverse complement.
TATACTATAAAAATTATAAATTTCTGATTAATACATACTCATTTACTTAAAGATTTAGATTCATGATCTTATAAATTTAATTAATTTTAGTAATATTTCGTTATAACCTGAAAATTAAAATTATTATGAACAAATTTAGTATTATAACGAATACTATATTACATTGAATTATTCAGCAAACTATTATGATACTGTTATTACATGTATATAATTTTTAACAAGAATATATCATAAGCTTGCAAATAATGTGAACTTGATACTTATATTTCAATTAACAAATCATTTAAAATAAAGTAAAAAGGATTAATCATTATATCAAATATTTAGTTTCAAAGAAATATTATTCAATAATAATCAGTTAAAGTATTTAATGAAAGTTATATTTGACATTTATAACTTAATAGATAATATCAATTATAAATTCCATTCATTATACAGATATTTGAAGATTATTTCAAGTACTTTACTATTAAATACTTTCTATATTTACATCATTAATCACCTGAAAATTTAGTATCTAAGATAACCTCGTATCAGATAAACTTTATTTGAATTAATCAATCTTACTGTGAAATTATATAAATTAATATTAATTACAATAATGAGTAATGTAAATATCATTTCAATATTAATAGTTTATTATAGAAATCTATAACATAATTACATATTATACTTTAAACAGTTATACTTGAAAACTTCATGTTAATTACATACATTTTTATATTATATAAATTATCTTTAACAAACGACTATATTAATATCATTATTGTATAAAACAATTGAATGTCAATAGTAATCTGATCATTGCAACAGTTTCATAGTAATAGAAATGAAGAACATTAATATATTAATGAATATATCATACTTTTAAAATGTAATATAATTATATATATTAGATAAAATTTAAAATTGAATTATATGAATATTCGAATAATGCATTAATATAATTTTGCAATTTAAATCAAATTAAATTAAATTTTACATAGTTTTACTTATAAAAAAATTTTAATAAAAATAAATTAAATTATAAGTTAAAATTAATACATATTATAGAAACAATATTACATTAATTTAAAATGTTATTATTATAATTAAAAATTAAATTAAAATTAAAATAAACTTTGAAATAAACAATGCTTTAAATTTTAATATCAGTAATTCAATAATTTTAACTTGCAAATTAAACACATCTATTTCAATCTATTTTTATATCATGAAATTTTTAATATTATTTAAACTTTAAATTAAATTAAAAATTTATTAATAAATGAAATAATTAAACAATAAATTTATAAGTCAGTTCAATCATAATATTACTTGATTATTTCAAATTAAAACACTTTTTAATAATTTAATATTACAAATTTAATGAAAAATTATAACTTAACCTTTATGCTATCATGTGATTAAAATTATCATACTTCTTAAAAAATTGAAAATTGAATTTTTAAAAATTTAACAATAATTTTAATTAAATTTTATTAATTAATATCTTATATTGAATATTTAGAAAAAATATTATTTACAAACTAAATTGTAATTAAATAAAACTTATTTCAAAAGATTTACATTTATTAAACTTTTTAAACTTACATTTAACAATAACATTTTGATTCAAATTTTAAAACTTTAAATAATTAGAATTTTAAAATATTAATAATTGATTTCATTAATAAAAATTGATAACATAAGAATAATTGTTTATATATCAAATTTAAATTAACTTTTCCCTAATAAAATTGAATTAAATCTATTATTGATATATAAACTTGTAACAGATAATTAACTTTGAATTTAATATATTATATTAATTGTAATCTTTTTAAATTTAAATGAACAAAGGCATTAGATAACTACAAATTTGTTTAGAACTTAAAAATTTATATTATTATTAAATTTCAATACTTTTAAACTTCAAGATATTTAACAAACAAGTTAATATAACAAAATCTTTAATATAAATTTAAAAAATATTTAAATTAAATTAATATACTAACATTGAAATTTTTAATTAAAAATTATTCATTAATTGTACAATTTCTTAATAATTAAAAAATGTTAAAAAGACACTTTTAATCTTAATTCTATTTTATTTAAAATATTGAATAAAAGACTATTTAAGCATATAAAAAAAAATTGTAATACAAACTACCTTGAATAATTAGCTATAATTTTGAAATCATAAATTTACTTCAAGAATAAGTTATTTCCAAAAAAAACTTACAAAAGTATTTCAAGTACTATTAAAAAATATTAAAAAAATAATTTAAAAAAACTATAAATTTATAAATTTAAGAGTAACAATCATATTTTTCAAAAAAATTACATTTTATTTAAATACATACTTTAAATTGAATAAAGGCTTCTATTATTTTATTTAAATAATGAAATTTAAACTGTAAAATCTCATTGGTTTGCGATCACTACTAATAATAAAACAAATTTTTAATAAACCTAATTTTAAGAAATCATTACTTATAAAAGTTCATTCTAAGTATTAGATCGTATATCAAATTAATATATTATTAATCAAAAATTTACTGTAATTAATAATTAATTTAAATGACTTATATAATTAATAATCAGATTTAACGATTAACTTTAAAGAATTAATCATTAAGATATTATGTACAATTTTAAGTTTATTGGAAAACATGATATATTTATTTGATGTAATTGTTTTTGAACTAGCATTCAGTAACTGTGAGACTTTTGAATTCTGGTGACTAATAACATGGTTATCTGAAATCTGTCACACAGAAATAACGGTCATTCAAAGTAAACATTCGAAGTTACTAAAAGTTATACAGCCAATCAAGAACATATGTAAAAATAAACAAAAAATAAACAAAAGAAACATAACTCCTAAATCTGTAGAATCAAATGCCCAATTATTTTTTCTTGTCAACCGACGTTGTGGTCAGAGTAGAAACTTGAATAAATCCGTTTAGAAACGTTGTACGAAACATTTAATAGAAAACCTTAAAAATATCATCCTTTTAAGTGGAAGTATAATTTAAACTCGGAATATTATTCACACTCGCACTAGGCGAATAACCCTTTTCACTAATAAAAGCTAGAATAAACTGTTTACATAAACCATGAATAAAGGCAACAGTAGTATACCGCTATTCGAAATTCATAAATCGATTGAGAAAAAAACAAATCCGGGTTACAAACTAAAACTGAGGGAAACACATCAAATATAAGAGGAGAACAACGACACAACAGAAACTCAACACTGAAATGCAACACACACAGAAACGAACTATAATATAACAATGGCCATTTTCCTGACTTGGTACAGGACATTTTAAGAAAAAAGTTTTTAATAAATGCCTTAATTGATATGGTATTTTTAAGAAATAGAAAAGTTGTTTCATTCACATCAAATATATACCAGATACACATATTGATCTTCTTCATACTAAACATTCTTGCGTTTACTGAAGTTCTAACTGGCCATATTAATTTTAAGTTAGAAAAAGCATCAAAACCATTAAATTTCTTCTGGATTGATAATTTTGAAAGTTTCAACTGAACTGTGTGTTTTTGGACAGAATATACATGACATTCATATTCTTCCAATTTTAGAAATTTCGTTTGGATAATGAATCAACTAATGTCTCGAAATGCGGATTGTTTAGAAAATAATCTCATGACAACACAAAATGTACATTTTGTAACTGGATTAACAATTGAAGCAAGAACATATTCTTGTTGAGTTTTATTTTATACACGGAAGTAAGTGGGAAACCCTTGCATAGACGATACAACATTGAAAAAAGGATATATTTCTAACATATTCTTCATTTCGAGAGATTTTAAATGATTCAACTTATTCAGCACATATATAAGAAAATTATTTCGGCCCTCTTGTATTACACTTGACACATTTTCCAAGTTCCTGTTTTATTCAGATAACATAATCCAAATGTTTGATTTTAATTCAAGATAGTAATGTTTGGTCATGACATTTTGTCAGTTTCCTTATTTTCATCCTCGCTATCTTTAGATTGAAGTTATGCAAGTCCGGTTTCCTATAATCGAGAAATGTATGATAAAATCAAAAATTTTGTCTTAAAACATAATTTCTAGTGATGTTTTATTTTCAGCTTACTTATTGTATATACAATTATGTTTAATACAATAAAGATAGAGTTATTGTAATGTAATATGCTGATCCATCAATAACATGTATATTTAATTTTCGTAGAGTTTATATTAAAAAACGATGATTTTAATCCAAACTCATCTATTTTCCCCTTTTGTAACTTGGAACACTTTTATTCGTAGTTTAATGTTCATTGACATTAAAAGACTTCCACACAAAAAGGAATCCTAAATTTGTGAGGAGGTCTATTAATACTAACATTAACTTATCATTATTTGATAGATAAACAGAACTAAGACTGAAATCTACTAATAGATATCTACAAATAGAGTTGTTGCGTAACTGAAGAATAAATATAAGTATTGGAGTATCGAATGATTTTTAAAGACATAAAATTTGTGTTTGTAACTTCGAGATTCGAATGTACCTCACTACTTTGAAGTGCATGTCATTTCCTAAACAATAATTCTGAACTTTACAAATATTTTCAGTTTATACATTAAGTTAGGTTGTGGTGAACAAAGTCATTTTTTAACACAAGAAAAATAATAAATGTTAAATTATCCTTTTTGCTTAATTATATATAATTCATGCATGCACGAAAGCCTTCAATTTCATATCAACAATGCATTTGATGTTGATTTGCTTATTTATTTATTTATTGTACTCTACATCAAGTAAGAAAAAAATCGATTTGTTTAAACACTTATGGTCACAAAACTGTTTATTTTGGTATTTTGGATCTTGGGGACTAAAAGATAAATGGTTGCATAAAGATTAATTGGAATGCGTTCTGTTTAAATCATGTACTTGCATCTCCAGATCTTCCCCTGGCAATAGTATTTTGTAAAAAAATCCTGAAAATTAGTTATAATCTTATCATGAGTAGAAAGTCGTGTACAAGTGTTTGTGAGTCCACTTTTCTGTCCTTTCAAAGTATAATACAGAAACAAAGAATACATTATTTCGCTTCGAATTTCATTGTTTTGATTTTTCAAACCTTAATGTTTATATATCAACATTCAAAATACATATCACTAGAAAGCAAAATATATTGGTCATGAAAAATATCTTTGAAATACTAACAGAGTAGGCGTGTTTGAATATACAAAAATAACAAAAGTTGGTCAATATGTAGGACTCAAATCTATGATGGGTTCCAGATCTATTTCAGATTCCTAATTTATGGTAAATATGGCGTCGTACCATCCTCTATCTATGGGAGATTTTTACAATCTTAATCTATGGCGAATTTCTACTTTTAAAATGCATGACACATATTCTGCAAATGAAGGACCAGTCAGTACATATCAGAACAATGATATCGAAGTTCCCTTAAACAAGTCGAAATGTCTAAATGTAGGAAAAAGCTGCTTTTAAGTGATATTCAGGACAAGAAAAACGGATTAGGAGAACGAATAGAAACCATATCCATAACCATTAGTGAAATGAACACAGATTTTAAGGGTGAAATGATGTGCCCCAGAAGAATAAGCATTCCCTACTATGTGCATGATACCTGTTTGACCATTCATTTAACCAAGTTCCTTTACAACCCAAACATCAGTTTGACTTCTTACCTTATATTCATTTGAGCGTTAATAAATCTTTTTTAACTGATGACGATTTAAGTCAAAGTCCTGTTATGAACTATGCCTTGCCCCAAAACGTGTCTTTTAAAAAAATCCTATTTCTTCAATAGTACATAATGATAGTTGAAAATAATGTAAATAGTTATTAGAAATCTATGACAGATTTTTTTCTAGTTTCCAAATCTGAAGAAAGATTATTTGTAACAATGAATATGGTTAAAGAGGAACAGATTTTTTCTAGTTTCCAAATCTGAAGAAAGATTATTTGTTACAATGAATATGGTTAAAGAGGAACAACTCTTTCCAATTTCACATTTTATCTAATATAAGAAATGATAACTTAAATCTAATTCGGAAGTAATAAAACATTAAACAGAAGCTTTTTTACGAATAAATTATATTCAATTCTTACCAAAACGTTTTTTTGGTAACGATCGAAATGAGGATTATGTAGAGTTTATCTTAATTTGTCTAAATATAGTTTTCGCGAAATGTACGACAATACACAGAAATAATATCTCTGTTTGGTATCATGTTCTTTTGAACACCACAAACATGAAAAATGAAAAATTGATAATTGAGAAGTTGACATCATCTCGTTTGTCATTGATTTTAGTGATTTTGTTTTCACCCTGGGGTAAACTATTAGGTATTTCTACTTTTCCGTGGAAAGACCTTTAGGATTTGTTCTGATTATTGGTTTTTAAAATTATTTTTTTCTTCCGCCTAATTTTTTTCATGCGCTGTATTGCTATTTAAAAAATTGTTGCTTAGAGTTTTTGAATATGATATTGAAAAGTTTATACGCTTTTGAAACTGACACCGCTTAACCGAACACTTTCTCATGTAAGAGTTATCTCCCCAACACTGTTTTTCTTGTGCGTACTACTCCTTCGCAACCGTAAAATATAACGACAAATTTATTTTACCAAATTAATCGTTACATCCTCAGGTTGTCAAGAATAATTTTGATCGAAGAGATTTCAACATTCCATATGAGAGTTACATGTATTTCCCCATATGTATTTGACATAAAAAATGTGATAGAAACTCATAAATTTTAAGTGATAGAGACCTAGGGTCCATAAAAAATAAGGTCAAGGTCAAAGGTCAAGGTCATGCTTATATGTTTTTGCTTTTGATTGTGCATGCTACTCCTATGAAATTGTAATAGATGTCGACAAAAGATTTTCACTTAATTGTTAGTTGTGATCTGTCGCAATAGGAAATGTTTATTCGAAGCGAAACAGTTACATTCTGTAGGAGTTTTCTCCCCTTGAATTTAAAAAGTAAGATGTATTGTAATATAACTTATTAACAATACATGGTAGAATCCTAAGGTCTTTTGATATGAGGTCTTTGCTTGATGACCTTGAATTTCAGGTCAAGGTCATATGTTAATTTGACGTTCTAAATTTTGACCTTTGCTTAAACTTCATATGTATGCACGATAAAGCCATGGGAATTTGTGTATTAGGTTGCAAGCCATATGATCTAAGCCAACCGGAAGTGACCATTTATAAACCGGAAGTAGCCATTTTTATACTTTTATTATGTAAAAGTATATAGAACCAAATATTTTTGTTATCAGTGTCAAGCAAACTATCATATAATACCGTAAGGACATTTTGAAACCAGAAATTTACAATTTACCTCCCTTATTTCAACAAAAATGTATAGAAACCTTTAATTGATTTTTGCTATACTTTTTTTCTCGTACCGATCAGTTGAAATCTTATACATAGGTGTCTCATTAGCATTCATACTACATCTTGAAGGTTTATATTAAAATGAATAAAAAGAAACTATGCTTTACGTTACTGTGATAGAAACCATACGACAAAATAAAACAAAAACAGTTTAAATAGAACGCAGATGTCTAAACAATAGGTCAGACTGTATTTCGTTTGGTGTCGTTACAAGTTGTGAATGAAATAAACTTGTTAAGATTTCTAACAAGGTAATGCAGCGGATGCAATCATCCCGGATCTAATTGAGGTTTCTGTATCTTCTAAGTATCTTTATGTCTTTTGACATATTTAAGCTTAAAAGTTATATTGCTAAGTATACAAATATAATTGATTACAATTTTTACGGTTCAAATAGCATCTAACAAAATTATGTCAGTGGTGTTGTCTGTTGTTTTACCTTCTCTTTGATTGTCTCATGGTTTTAAGGCAAATCGGCGAACACAAAATGGACAGCTAATGTCCCTTTAATTAAGCAATAACTTTGTTAGTAATGAAGTATGGAAAGTGAACAACATTCAAATTGAACAGATATACTTCAGAACTGTCGAAAGTATTAATGTCTTTTGCATAACACACACAATTAACTCACTTTTTAGATTCATTCAATGACGCATCAATAAAACATTATTCGGGATAACAGATATATGAAGAAATTATGGGTTTGATGTTTCGTGATTGATTTCTATGTAGGACCATTCCAGCAGCGCCTGCATATAGAGTATATATCTGTCAGTTCATACGCTATTTAAGAGCTTAACAATATGTACGTCATAATTTGAATTATCTTCTCTATAAGGGTGATACTGAGTATACAGTTTGTAATACATGTTTTATAGGCCATTCTCAAGTTTTCCGCGTTTTATGACCGGCCTGTCAATCACCTACATTTAAGTGTGTGCTTTCATCTCACATATCCTAGTGAATTTGAGATTAAGTATACTACAAAAGCTATAAAGTCTGCTTCTGATCCTTTCATTTCTATCAACACAGAAGCAGACTTTATAGCTTTTGTAGTATAAAAAAAAGCTATAAAGTCTGCTTCTGATTCTTTCATTTCTATCAACACAGAAGGACGACTTCTGACTACAATCTCATGTATTTCTCAATTGTAACATGGCGTTGGCCCCATCTTTGGGTATTTACATACCTCAATTAATACGTGACGTTCGTGAAAATTCAAATAAAACTGACCTCTTTATCATGGATGCATTCATAAGACAAGAACTTTTGCAACAGAGTTATAAAGCAGAATGACTGAATCCGACATTATAAAAATTCTACGGTCAACATAACAAAGCGGTTGACCAATACGATGTATTTATGTCTAATCTCAAAGTATCATTTCGCTCGGTTTTCAAAGGAAGAGAATACCAAAGAAACTTTCAAAACTCGTGAGTTGAAGAAAATTGCATGAAAAAATTGAAAAATGTCTTTTGCTTATGGTAAGAACTCATTTGATATTAAGTTTCACTAGATGAAGTTACATTACGTGAAAGAAGACTGGATAATTTTAGGGCATCCGGAACATATTCAAAGTCACCTGAGGCACTATTATTTCATAATGATCAAACAACGCATGAATGTGTCCTCAAAACCGTCACATCGATGAATAAACATTTACCTCTTTTATAAATTGTCACAAAATTCTGTCAAAGAGAGATGAAAGATACCAGAGGGACATTCAAACTCACAAGTCGAACACAAACTGTCAACAACATGGCTAAAAAAGAAAAAGACCAACAGGCAAACAATAGTACACACAACACAACATAGAAATCTAAAGACTGAACAACACGAACCCACCAAATACTGGGATTGATCTCAGATGCTCCGGAATGGTAAGCAGATACTGCTCCACATGTGGCACCCATCGTGTTGCTCATGTTAGTACAAACCCGGTAATAAGTCTAATTCGGTAGGTCACATTCTGTAAAAGGGTACATGTTTGTAGTTTACAATTGGGAGCTGAAATCATCTCTTTTGTCGGAAAATTTTGTTTTCAATCGACACGCCTTGTCAAATTCTAGATGTAAGTCAAGATATGAGGCAGACTTAACTGTATCGGTTGTATCCTTTATCTCAAGTGCGATGGGATAGATGCGTTCAACATAGTCAACAAATTTTGAATTATTTAGTGAGAGAACATCGTCTATATAGGGGAGAGTAAAGTTAAATAATACTGTTAAATTCTTTTCTTTCTTCCTAAGAAGTTCATGTATGACGTCAGCCTCATATGAATAAAGTCGCACGAAGATGGGCTCAGTTTGTTCCCATGGGGATGCCAATTGTTTGTTGACAAACACGTCAACCAAACGTAACAAAATGTTTCAATAAAATAAATCAAGTATCTTGCTAATGTAAATGTCAGAGAAATTTGTTTTCAATCAGAGTGATATTTTACAAAGTAGGACATGATACTTACATCTACGTTGGCAATTCTTTTTTATGAAACAAAGCAGGATTACCTCTTTAAATTTGTCTTTTATTATGGAATGGGGAATACTTGTGTAAAGTGTAGAAAAGTCAAATGTTTTAATACAATAAAAGATGAAAGAGGCTTATATTGAATGTGATCTTTGGAATTTTTCAGTATCCATATCTGATCCATGCCACCTCTGGACTAGGTAGTTTGACAATAGCCCGGCTTTGATCGCTTATAAAATTGATGTAAATAGTTTAGTAAGAGGTATCGTGGAGCACTTGGAAGAACCTGCAATACACTGTTGTTTGTAAGGACATTTAATGTATAGTTTATGTATCCAATACAGTAATTGAAGATCTAGTTCTTAACCGTTGGTTGAAATTCCAAAGGAACATAGAACAGACTTCTGATTATCCAGGATTTCCTGTCGTGGGGGTATATATAAATGCAACAGTAGTATACTGTGTTCAAAAGTCATAATTCGATTAAGAGAAAACAAATACGTGTACAAACTAAAACCGAGGGAAACACATGAACTATAGGAGGAAAACAACGGAACGACAGAAACACTGAACAGTAACAAAAACAAACGTCAACATACATAGAAACGGACTATTTGATAATAATAGGACATTTAAAGAAAGAATGGTGGGTTGAACTTGGTTTAATGGCTAGTCAAACCTCCCGCTTATATGTCAATGTTAACGTTAAGTTTCCAAGTGAAATGTCACCCAATTCAATTATCAATCAGTTTATGTAATGTGATTTACACACAAAAACGATATTGTTTTAGGATTTATCTGCGTGGACAACAACATATTTGTCACTGGAGGTAGGAAAAATGGTTTTGCAATATTTGGGTCTTTGCAGATTAATGTAGCATGGATATTTATAGACCCATTCAGTTTCTTAATTCTGATTTGTATCAACGACCTCACAGCCTTGATCCATTCGGAAAGAATATCAACGTCTTCTTTGTCGCGCGTCAAGCAGTTCAGTAGAAATAGCGGGAGAACGAGGACGAACAGATGGACATATCAATCCTTATACACCTCTTCCTTGGCGGGGTTGTATGGTTTGCCACAAAATATTATTGTTACTGTCAAGAGGTGTTGATTAATTCATATTTATAATTTGTAATATCCATTAAAACCAAGAAAACAAAAAAATGTTTTTTAAGTTTACTTTAACAGTTTGAATAAAGAAAATCATGACAGTTTACGAGTAAGGATGTTTTGCAAATTAAATATGGATAACCTCTATTTTCAATTAACAATAATGATAAATAGAGGTGCGATGTCCAGTGAAAGGGTCATGGTAATAAACAATGTTTCATCGCATATATTTGTATTATAACTAACTTCTTTAATTTTTGCAATTTGATTTTAAATATGAAACAACTTAATTTAAATTTGTCATGTTAAACTTTGTTTACTTAATTGTTTATATCATTTTGAAAATTATGATAGCTTTAATCATGTGGCCATTATTTACAAATAAAATATGTGTTTATTAATTAATGTAAGAAATCCAATAAAACTTATAAAATGCAAGTCCTATGACCAAAGTAAGCATGTTGAAAACAAGACTTCCGGCACCATTTCCTGCAAAGAAAAAACACATTTCGTTATTCAACTGTTACATTAAAAGCATGAGGGTAATGCGATTAGGTAAATTCATCATGGTACGATGAAACTTTAATTTTAGTACAATTTATTAGTTTATGACCTGACAAATCGTAATCCTGATTCTTCCTTTAAAGGTGGTATAGCTGAAGTACTACCTCTTAGAAGGGTGATAATCCCAGAAACTGATAATCCAATAGAAGCGACAGCAATCAAGTGATAGTACTATAATAGTACTAATTAATGCAAGAATACAATACATCAGTTTCAGCATTTCACCGGTAGTACAGTAGTACCAACTACTAGTACGCTGATAGCCTTGGACCTTAACTATAGTTGTTAATTTCTATGTCATTTGGTCTCTTGTGGAAAGTGGTGTCATTGTCATTCATACCACATCTTATTATTTTTTATATTAGAGACCGATAACTGAAGAGTAAGGAAAACATATAATTATATGAATATACTGAACTCTAACGTAGATAAAAAGGCGGACGTCAATATAAACTGACAGAACCAAACAATATATTACATGTATAACAACCAACGGATTGAATAGACACACTTGTACTAATCCTGAATTGGTACAGGCAGCAAATTCGTAATTAAACATGTTATGACAGCTAACTTACCCTCCCACTTGTATGGCAGTTGTATATATATTTCTGTTATATTGACAAATTTGCTGATTTGTGTCTATTTTTAATATTACTTATGTGGGACTTTCGCGCCGATCTTTTCATTTTTACATTTTGTTCTTATGTTGTGCTGTTATACTATCAGGTTAGAAGGAGGGTGAGTGCTCAACCACATGTTCAACCCCGCCACGTTCTGCATGTGTCTGTCCCAAAGAAGGACCCTGTAGTACAGTGGTTATTGTTGGTTTCATTTCTGTCATATTTGTTATGTGATTTGTTTGGAAATTAAGCACTTAACGTTCCCGATTTTCATTGTTTCAGATGTCGGGTCCTTTATAGCCGGCTATACGATATTATTATTTTTCATTGTTGAAGGTCGTATGGTGGCCCATTATTGCTTTCATCAACTTCATTTGCACTCTGGTGGATGGTAGTCTTATTTTCAATAATGCGAAGTCTCCTTATTTTTATATACAATAACATTAACATCTTACAAAGAGGTATAGTAAATCATAATGACAAATAGCATGCATTTCAAAACAATAAATTCGTGCAATGAGTAATATGTCAATCCTGGGAAAGTGTTTTTTTCGAGAACTTTCAAATTTTGCCGATTTAACATTTTCTATACACGTGCCAATTTAGTAGATTGTTTTTACGAGTCTATGTTTATGCTAACCCGTAGTGAACAAAGTCTAGAACATTGTTATGTTTATTTAGTACCTTTATAGTCCCGTTTTGAACCATACAAATTAGTAAAGTATTTGTATTTCAAATTAATTATATTGACTACGATTGTTACCTATTTCTTAAAACCCTAGTTAGGACATGCCGTCAATTATTCCTTGTAAAATTGAAAACAAAGATACCAGAATAATGAACTTGTAATTTAGACGGACGTTAAATCTACTAATGACACAAAAGTTAGACGCTAGTGATACATTTCAATGTATATATATATATAACTCGTCTAAACATCAGCCCAACAATGTTAGATCTGTAAATTTGCTTTCGCAAATTTTTTGTTCTTCCTCGCCGGGATTCGAACTCATGCTACTGAGATATTGTGACACCAAATCGCCTGCACTATATCCGACGCGCTAGACCACACGACCACACGACCACCTAGGCTTCACAAATATAAAGCTTTCAATGGCCGGGTGCTACCTTTCCTCGTCAGTTTTAATCTAGCGTCGTAATATAGTACATGATATATAAGGCATGCAGATGGAATTGTTACAGATCAGCTGAAATATCTATTGTAAAGGATCCAACAAATTAATGCAAGATACAGTCACAGAAATAATTATATTTATAAGTACGTCTGAACGAGTGACAACTCTACAACAGATTTCTCCATCGGATCACCAGCAGTGATGGTGATACATGGCTGTGTACATTCTGTATATACAACTCGTCTAAACATCAGCCCAACAATGTTAGATCTGTAAATTTGCTTTCGCAAATTTTTTGTTCTTTCCTCGCCGGGATTCGAACTCATGCTACTGAGATATCGTGACACCAAATCGCCTGCACTGTATCCGACGCGCTAGACCACACGACCACCTAGGCTTCACAAATATAAAGCTTTCTGTGGCCAGGTGTTACCTTTCCTCGTCAGTTTTAATCTAGCGTCGTAATACAGTACATGATATATAAGGCATGAAGATGGAATTGTTACAGATCAGCTGAAATATCTATTGTAAAGGATCCTACAAATTAATGCAAGATACAGTCACAGAAATAATTATATTGATAAGTACGTCTGAACCAGTGACAACTCTACAACAGATTTCTCCATCGGATCACCAGCAGTGATGGTGATACATGGCTGTGTACATTCTGTATATACAACTCGTCTAAACATCAGCCCAACAATGTTAGATCTGTAAATTTGCTTTCGCAAATTTTTTGTTCTTCCCTCGCCGGGATTCGAACTCATGCTACTGAGATATCGTGACACTAAATCGCCTGCACTGTATCCGACGCGCTAGACCACACGACCACCTAGGCTTCACAAATATAAAGCTTTCGATGGCCGTATGTTACCTTTCCTCGTCAGTTTTAATCTAGCGTCGTAATACAGTACATGATATATAAGGCATGAAGATGGAATTGTTACAGATCAGCTGAAATATCTATTGTAAAGGATCCAACAAATTAATGCAAGATACAGTCACAGAAATAATTATATTGATAAGTACGTCTGAACCAGTGACAACTCTACAACAGATTTCTCCATCGGATCACCAGCAGTGATGGTGATACATGGCTGTGTACATTCTGTATATACAACTCGTCTAAACATCAGCCCAACAAAGGTAGATCTGTAAATTTGCTTTCGCAATTTTTTTGTTTTTCCCTCGCCGGGATTCGAACTCATGCTACTGAGATATCGTGACACCAAATCGCCTGCACTGTATCCGACGCGCTAGACCACACGACCACCTAGGCTTCACAAATATAAAGCTTTCGGTGGCCGGGTGTTACCTTTCCTCGTCAGTTTTAATCTAGCGTCGTAATACAGTACATGATATATAAGGCATGCAGATGGAATTGTTACAGATCAGCTGAAATATCTATTGTAAAGGATCCTACAAATTAATGCAAGATACAGTCACAGAAATAATTCTATTTATAAGTACGTCTGAACCAGTGACAACTCTACGACAGATTTCTCCAACGGATCACAAGCAGTGATGGTGATACATGGCTGTGTACATTCTGTATATACAACTTGTCTAAACATCAGCCCAACAATGTTAGATCTGTAAATTTGCTTTCGCAAATTTTTTGTTCTTCCCTCCCCGGGATTCAAACTCATGCTACTGAGATATCGTGACACCAAATCGCCTGCACTGTATCCGACGCACTAGACCACACGACCACCTAGGCTTCACAAAATATAAAGCTTTCTGTGGCCAGGTGTTACCTTTCCTCGTCAGTTTTAATCTAGCGTCGTAATACAGTACATGATATGTAAGGCATGAAGATGGAATTGTTACAGATCAGCTGAAATATCTATTGTACAGGATCCAACAAATTAATGCAAGATACAGGCACAGCAATAATTATATCTATAAGTACGTCTGAACTAGTGACAACTGTACAACAGATTTCTCCATCGGATCACCAGCAGTGATGGTGATACATGGCTGTGTACATTCTGTATATACAACTCGTCTAAACATCAGCCTAACAATGTTAGATCTGTAAATTTGCTTTCGCAAATTTTTTGTTCTTCCCTCGCCGGGATTCGAACTCATGCTACTGAGATATCGTGTAACCAAATCGCCTGCACTGTATCCGACGCGCTAGACCACAGGACCACCTAGGCTTCACAAATATAAAGCTTTCGGTGGCCGGGTGTTACCTTTCCTCGTCAGTTTTAATCTAGCGTCGTAATACAATACATGATATATAAGGCATGAAGATGGAATTGTTACAGATCAGCTGAAATATCTATTGTAAAGGATCCTACAAATTAATGCAAGATACAGTCACAGAAATAATTATATTTATAAGTACGTCTGAACCAGTGACAACTCTACAACAGATTTCTCCATCGGATCACCAGCAGTGATCGTGATACATGGCTGTGTACATTCTGTATATACAACTCGTCTAAACATCAGCCCAACAATGTTAGATCTGTAAATTTGCTTTCGCAAATTTTTTGTTCATCCCCCGCCGGGATTCGAACTCATGCTACTTAGATATCGTGACACCAAATCGCCTGCACTGTATCGGACGCGCTAGACCACACGACCACCTAGAACTATTCCAGTAGTAGTAGAACTGACCAAAGATTTGGTCAGTTTTAGGTAGAACTGTCTAAAACTGTTCTAGGGTAGAACTGTCAGGATCAATTCTAGGTAGAACTGTCCAAATCAGTTCTAGGTTAGAACTGTTCTAGCTAGAACTGACTAAAAAGTGTCAGGCTGACAGTTCTACATACTGTCCTAGAACAGTTCTCCTGACAGATTCTTACAGATTTGATGAGAGGTTAGAAGTGATCTCCACTGTAGAACTGTCAGAATCAGTTCTAGGTAAAACTGACCAAATCATTCTAGGTAGAACTGTCCAAATCAGTTCTAGTCGTAGAACTGTCAGCAGAACTGACCAAATCAGTTCTAACCGTAGAACTGTCAGCAGAACTGTTCTAGCCGTAGAACTGACCAAACCTGTCAGGATTGTAGAACAGTTCTAAATGACGTCACCATTCAGTGTTATTATCGTTGATAAAGCAGCACGCAAAATGAGAATTTTTTTAATATATATTATATTCTTTTGACTTATTTATATTTAAGACTAAGAGTTCTTAAAACTGTTCTATGGATAGAACTGACTAAATCAATTCTAGCCGTAGAACTGACCAAATCAGTTCTAATCGTAGAACTGTTCTAGTCGTAGAACTGACCAAAGATATGGTCAGTTCTTGGTAGAACTGTCTAAAACTGTTCTAGGATAGAACTGTCAGTATCAGTTCTAGGTAGAACTGTCTAAATCAGTTCTAGGTAGAACTGACCAAATCAGTTCTAGGTTAGAACTGTTCTAGCTAGAACTGTCTAAAAGGTGTTAGGATGACAGTTCTACATACTGTCCTAGAACAGTTCTCCTGACGGATTCTGACAGATTTGATGAGAAGTTAGAAGTGATCTCCACTGTAGCTAACCACAATAAAGGGCATTTTGACGAATCCCCCAATAATTGTTTACAGCGTATTTGTCAAATTTACTATCAACTAAAACAACTTTTTTGTTGGTGTCTTTGTTGGATTTGTGTTTATGTTTGTTTGAATGTTTTAGTCAGTTGTGTTGTATGTCTGTGATGGATGTTTATATGTTTTGGCTGCTGGATCCCAATTACTGTCACATGAACCTATAATGTTTGTTTGGGTTGCTCATTCAATTTTTTAAATATATATATAACCGAACTATAAACAACTGTCATACAATTGGGAGGTTTAGATAGCTATGATAGAAGGTTTTAACCCACCATTTTTCTCGGAAAATGCCTGCACCAAGTCAGGACAGTTATTTTTCACTCGTTCCGTTGGTTGATAACGTTTGATATTGTCACTTTTAATGGACTTCTCTCTTTTTGAATTTTTATTACTAGTATACTCTTTTACTTAAAATCTATTTGTTATATATTATCGAAGTCTTAAAAGAGAGGCGACAAATACCAAAGGGACATTCAAACTCTTAAGTCGAAAATAAACTGACAACGCCATTGCTAAAAAAGAAAAAGACCAACAGACAAACAAAAGTACACAAAACACAACATAGAAAACTAAAGACTGAGCAACACGAACCCCACCAAAAACTGGGGGTGATCTCAGGTGCTCCGGAAAGGTAAGCAGATTCTACTCCACACGTGGCACCCGTCGTGTTGCTCATGTTAGTACAAACCCGGTATAAGTCTAAATCGGTAGGTCACATTCGGGGAAAAGGGGACTGGATTGTAGTTACGACATTTGGAACATATTCGCTATCATCTGTGAAACGGATATTCCATAACGGTCAACCAACTCGTGATGGCGTCCGTAAAATTTAACGAATTAATAAATAATTTGTTATGCCAATTCATCATTAAATCATACTTTTTACAATTTTGTTGTGACTGAAATTTACATTTCATTCTAACGAATGAAAATTTTTAAAGGTCAAGATAAAGTATATGGCTTTCTTATATTTAGTTTTACAGAATGAACAATAATACATGTATCTCATTTTATTAGCTCACCTGACCCAAAGGGTGTCCGTCGTCGTCGTCGTCGTCGTCCGTTAACTTTTACAAAAATCTTCTCCTCTGAAACGGGGCCTCGGTGGTCAAGTGGTCTAAGTAGTTCTACTACTGTAATCACTAGCCAGTCAACACTGAGGTTGTGAGTTCGAACCCCGCTCTTGCGGGTGCACTCGACTCCAATCTTTATTGACTAGGATTGTCAGGTTTCCTATCGAAGGTCGGTGGTTTTCTCCGGGCACTCCGGCTTCCTCCACCAATACAAACTGGCCGCCACGAAATAGCCCAAATGTGGCGCTTAAAAGTGGCGTTAAAACACCAAAATCAATCAATCTCCTCTGAAACTACTGGGCCAAATAAAACGAAACTTGGCCTAAATCATCCTTAAGGTACGTAGTTTAAAAAATGTATCCGATGACCCCGCCCATCAACCAAGATGGCCGCCATGGCTAAAAATAGAACATGGGGGTAAAATGCAGTTTTGGCTTATATCTCTGAAATTAAAGCATTTAGAGCAAATCTGAAATTATTGAAAAAATGTTCATCAGGTCAAGATCTATCTGCCCTGAAATTTGCAGACGCATCAGACAACCCGTTGTTGGGTTGCTGCCCCTGAATTGGTAATTTTAAGGAATATTTGCAGTTTTTGGTTATCATCTTGAATATTATAACAGATAGAGATAAACTGTAAACAGCTAAATTGTTCAGCAAACTAAGATCTACAAATAAGTCAAACATGACCAAAATTGTCAATTGATCCAATAAGGAGTTATTGCCCTTTAAAGTCAATTTTTCACAATTTTTCGTAAATTGTAATCTTTTACAAAAATTTTCTCCTCTGAAACTACTGGACCAAATTAAACCAAACTTGGCCTGCATCATCCTTAGGGTACCTAGTTTAAAAAATGTATCCGATGATCCCCCCATCAACCAGGATGGCCGCCATGGCTAAAAATAGAACATGGGGGGGTAAAATGCAGTTTGGCTTATATCTCTGAAACTAAAGCATTTAGAGCAAATCTTACATGATGTAAAAATGTTCATCAGATCAAGATCTATCTGCCCTGAAAATTTCAGACGCATCAGACAACCCGTTAGTGGGTTGCTGCCCCTGAATTGATAATTTTAAGGAAATTTTGCAGTTTTTGGTTATTATCTTGAATATTATAATAGATAGAGATAAACTGTAACAGCAAAAATGTTTAGCAAAGTAAGCTCTACAAATAAGTCAAATGATCAAAATTGTCAATTGACCCCTTCAGGAGTTATTGTTCTTTAAAGTCAATTTTTCACAATTTTTCGTAAATTTTTGTAATCTTTTCCTCTGAAACTACTGGGCCAAGTTAAACCAAACTTGGCCTAAATCATCATTAGGGTATTTAATTTAAAATATGTATCTGATGAGCCTGCCCATCTACCAAGATGGCTGTTATGGCTAAAAAAAGAACATAGGGGTAAAATGCAGTTTTTGGCTTTGATCTCTGAAACTAAAGCATTTAGAGCAAATCTGAGATGGTGTAAAAATGTTCATTAGGTCAAGATCTATCTGCCCTGAAATTTTTAGACGAATCAGACAACCCGTTGTTGGGTTACTGCCCCTGAATTGGTAATTTTAAGGAAATTTTGCAGTTTTTGGTTATTATCTTGAATATTATTATAGATAGAGATAACTGTAAACAGCAAGAATGTTCAGTAAAGTAAGATCTACAAACAAGTCACCATCACCAAAATTGTCAATTGACCTCTTCGGGAGTTATTGCCCTTTAAAGTCAATTTTTTACAATTTTTTAAATCTTTGTAATCTTTTACAAAAGATCTTCTCTTCTTATACTGGGCCAAATGGAATTAATAGCATATACGGTTGGAAATTTTACCTGAAAATCCTGTCCATTGAGCTATTTTGAACACCATTTTGACAAATCCTGTGAGCCAGTTACAACTTCCACTTATGTTCTTATGTCAAGACTGCCAACCAAAATGGAAATCCCACAATTTATTTGGCTTCAAGTATGCAAATATTATATAGAGGTGAGCGATTCAGGCTCTTGGGAGCCTCTATTTTGTTTTTGTTTTTTAGCAAGTGTACAATGTATATGTTATATTTCAACATTATCATTAAAAGTGCCATTTGGGTCCCCCTTTAAACAATAATTATCAACTCTATCTTTTGTGATTCAGACATTGTAACTGTTTTTGAAACAGATTTTGAAACTTTCAACTACGAATGATTTTGATTGTTTCCAACATATTTGATAATATTCTACAGAGAGTCAGTCCTTACATAGAGATCTGTTAAACCTTTTTTGCATTCATTAAGAGAAATTGTCTAACTGTAGTTAAACTGTTTTTGTAAATATTGTTTCATCATTAACATTCAAATATTTCGTTTTTTTTTTTTTATTCAATTATCTATTAATATTATGTCTTTTATTAAATCAAAACATTCTGAAATAATAAAAAGCTTCCGTCAAAGTATATTTCCCTATTCATTCTATATGTAAATTAGGTACATATTGATCTATTTTGACATAATTAATTCATTGCTATTCTATTTTTGCTTTTGTATTGTATTGTATTGTTTTGTTTTCTTTATTTGTATTTTTAAATTCCTGAATCATTGTTGTGATATATTAATATTCATCGCGCCAAAAAAAAAAAAAAAAAAGTAGAACAACAATACCGAACTCCAAACCAAGTTCAAAAAGGGGAAGTCCATAAAAACTGACAAATTCTTAATCAACCAAGGGAAAGAATGGAAAACAATTGTCATATTCCTGACTTGGTACAGGAATTTTTTGAAGTTTCCAAATTTCTATTTGATTTAAAATATTGAATAACGAACTTCACATTGGTTGTTTAAGTCTATTAAATACCAGGCTTCTTATAGATTAGTACACTAGACGTGCATTTCGTAGACATCACACTCACGACTAAACAAGGAAACCAACCAGTTTGAAAGCCAAATTAAATTACGAAGTTGAAGGGCATTGGAATTCTTAAAAGTGTAAAATCTCGGTGAGGCGATCTATATCTAAGATAGAAAAATAAAGTGTCAAATAAAAATTGGAAGTTGTGTTCTTGCATTAAAAGAATTAAAACTAACAACCCTCTCCCAACTCTTTCGAGATAAATAAAAAGAAGAGAAAAACAAAACAAAATAGGATACGAGTTAATCTAACACAGACCTGTCCCAAAATGTGAGAGAAAATTGAGTTATATTGAACTTAACCGTCAAATTTTGTCATTGAACATATATCGTAAAAATGAAAAAAAACCCTGCAAAGAATAGTTACAAAAAGACAGTAACGTAGTCTAACATTTATATAAAACAATAAGAAATTACTCGTTATAAATAAAACGTGTGCTACTTCTTGTATAAGCTGTTTTAAGTAGTCATAACTAATTAATACTTTTACAAGTTCAAGAAAACAAATTACAGAAACAACAGTACTTGCCATTTTATAGAGTCTAT